>OZ024723.1:29833518-30524603 GCA_964016875.1 Fallopia convolvulus | reverse complement strand
CCAAAAGGCCGAGGAGGAGATCAACAACCTCTGACAGCGCGTTAATGAGCTTAACGAGGAGGTGGAGGCTGCGGGCCCTAAGTACGTGGCGTCTGCGGAGTATAAGGAAGAGCTGCTGGGCAACGTCAATAAAATGTTCCGGCAGGCCGTCCGCATGGGGTCAGGCAGGCGGTCGCGAAGTATGGGCATATCGATCCTCGTATTGCTTTCTTTAACCCCAACTACGCGCTGACCATGGGGGAAGAAACTGGGGAGGAGCCCGAGGGAGAATGCGAGTTCTTCCTTAGAGAGGATGGGACCGTGGCTACCGAGGCGCCCACTGCAGAGGACCTCGGCCAGGGACGCTCGGACCTCGCCGCCGCAGATCCCCATCTTGCGATGGACGCGCCAACTTCCAATCCTAATGTGATCATCGCCTCGCCCGTCCGCCAGGTCCCCATGGAACCCACCGCCGAGATCCCGAAGGAGTGAGGGATGCTCGCTTTTGTTTTGTTTTTGTATTTTTGCTATTTTGGTGGCCCCGCCGGGGTCTGTAATTATGACACTTCGGCCCTCGTGGCCTTATTTTATATAATTCTTTGCTTATGGTTGTGTTCCGTGTTTCTTATTTTAGTTTACTGTATATATATCCCGATCCAACCCCATGGCCCAAGTGCTAAAACATTCGTGGTCCGCTCGGGATACATCGGGCGCTCGTTGTATGTTCCGACCCCGGGCCTCGCTCGGGTCGAGCATACGAAATTTTATGCCGCGGCTATGAGCCTCGCTTGGATCGCGCGTGATAGATTCTATGCCGCGATCACGAGCCTCGCTCGGATCGCGCATGATTGATTTTATGCCACGATCACAAGCCTCGCTCGGATCGCGCATGATCGTTTTTATGCCACGATCACGAGCCTTGCTCGGATCGCGCATGATAGATTTTATGCCACGATCACGAGCCTCGCTCGGATCGCGCATGATTGATTTTATGCCACGATCACGAGCCTGGCTCAAATCGCGCATGATCGTTTTTATGCCACGATCACGAGCCTTGCTCGGATCGCGCATGATAGATTTTATGCCACGATCACGAGCCTCGCTCGAATCGCGCATGATTGATTTTATGCCACGATCACGAGCTGCGCTCGGATCGCGCATGATCGTTTTTATGCCACGATCACGAGCCTTGCTCGGATCGCGCATGATAGATTTTATGCCACGATCACGAGCCTCGCTCGGATCGCGCGTGATTGATTTTATGCCACGATCACGAGCCTCGCTCGGATCGCGCATGATAGATTTTAGGCCACGATCGCGAGCCTCGCTCGGATCGCGCATGACGGATTTTATGCCACGATCACAAGCCTTGCTCGGATCGCGCATGATAGATTTTATGCCACGATCACGAGCCTCGCTCGGATGACGCATGATAGATTTTATTCCACGATCACGAGCCTCGCTCGGATCGCGTATGATTGTTTTGGTTGTCTCCAACCCTAAGCGGGAAGCGAGGGGCGGAGTTTGATCTTTGCAAACCGAGAATCTCCAACCCCAAGCGGGCAGCGAGGGGCGGACTTCGCGACTTTAAAACTGAGAATCTCCAACCCCAAGCGTGAAGCGAGGGATGGACTTCGCGACCTTAAAACTGAGAATCTCCAACCCCAATCGGGAAGCGAGGGATGGATTTCGCGATATTAAAACTGGGAATCTCCAACCCCAAGCGGGAAGCGAGGGATGTACTTCGCGACCTTAAAACTGAGAATCTCCAACCCCAAGCGGGAAGGGAGAGATGGACTTCGCGACCTTAAAACTGAGAATCTCCAACGCCAAGCGGGAAGCAAGGGATGGACTTCGCGACCTTAAAACTGAGAATCTCCAACCCCAAGCGGGAAGCGAGGGATGGACTTCGCGACCCTAAAACTAAGAATCTCCAACCCCAAGTGGGAAGCGAGGGATGGACTTCGCGACCTTAAAACTGAGAATATCCAACCCCAAGCGGGAAGCGAGGGATGAACTTCGCGACTTCAAAACTGAGAATCTCCAACTCCAAGCGGGAAGCGAGGGATGGACTTCGCGACCTTAAAACTGAGAATCTCCAACCCCAAGCGGGAAGCGAGGGATGGACTTTGAAACGAAGTTTTCATTTTTGAGACAGATTTTGAAAATACCACAACCCTTTATTCACAAAATATGTAGGAAATAGCAGAGTTCGGAGGGTTTACATGTAATATCTTTTGAGCCAATCGATGTTCCATGTTTTGCCCAAAGTACACCTTTCGCTATCATTAAGCTTGAAAGCCCCGGGCGTGACTTCTTCTCCGAGGAGGTATGGTCCTTCCCATTTAGGATCCAGTTTGGCACCTTCGGTACGCATCAAGACGAGACTACATGTGGCCAAAAACCGGGGCTTTACCTTCTTGTCGTGATATACCGCCACACGACACTTGTATTCTCTAGAGCGCAGGTCAGCCACCTCGTGTAGTTCGTCTCTGAACAGCAGTTCGACCTTGAGGTTGACCTCGTTCTCCTTTTCATCGAATTCAAAAACCCTTGCCGAAGGCACTAAGGTTTCTATGGGGACTAGCGCTTCCGCCCCGTAGGTTAGAGCGAAAGGCATTTCCCCCATTGCGCGTCCAGCGGTGGTGCGGTATGTCCACATGACAAGCGGGAGAAGCTCCGCCCAGCGACCTTGCGCCATGCCCAGAAGCTTCTTTAGATCTGACATGATGCGAGCATTGATATTCTCCACCTGGCCGTTGGACTGGTGGTGGGCCACGGAGGAAAACTTGAGGGTTATGCCCAAGTCGAAGCAAAACGTCCGGGTTTCCTCGCAGTCGAATTGGGGGCCATGGTCAGTCATGATGGTCATGGGGACACCAAAGTGGCAAACGAGGTTCTTCCATAGGATGTCGCAGACCTTTGTCCCAGTGATCTTTTCCATTGCTTGTTCTTCGACCCACTTCGTAAAATAATCGACGATGACCAGAATGTACCACACTTGGCCAACAGCCTTGGGGAAGGGGCCTAGGATGTCCATCCCCCACATTGCGAAGGGGCATGGTGCGTGGATGGAGCGAAGACGCGAGGTCGGGGCGTGCTGGAGGTTACCGTACTTCTGGCACCCGTCACATTTCTGGACATAGGCCCTCACGTCCTGCTTGAGAGTGGGCCAAAAGTACCCTAGATGGGCGATCTTATGTGACAAGGCGCGCCATCCGGGGTGGCCACCGCAGACCCCCTCATGTGTCTCAAACAAGACGTGTTCTGTGGCCTTGGGCGACACACATAGCAAGTTGGGTTCCGCGTAACCCCGTCGATAGAGTTGTCCGCCGACGACGCAGTAGCGGTCCGCTTGCATTTTGAGTTTCCTGGCCTCTGCGGGATCTTCCAGGAGGATGCCGCTCTCCACATACCGCGTGATTGGAACCCTCCAGTCCCCGACTGTGACGGAGAGAACCTTGCTGGTTACACTTCGTGAGAGCTTCCTTTCCACCATCACGCAATTCCCTACCTCCAAGGGAAGGGAAGATCCCAACCTCATGAGAGCATCCGCCTTTGTGCTTGAGGTTCGTGGGATGGATTCCACCGCGAAGGTCTCTAGGCACAACTCCAAGGCTTTAACTTTCTCCCGGTACGCAGGCAAGAACCCTGTCCGGGTGTCGTATTGTTCGTTGAGCTGGCGCGCAACCCAATTCGGAATCGGTGTAAACTCTGATTTTGCGGGCTCCACTGAGGAGCGCCATCTCTATCCCGACAACAATGACCTCATATTCGGCCTCGTTGTTGGTGGCATCGAATGCGAAGTTAAGGGCGTACTCCGTCTCAATCGAGGGACCGACGAGGAATACGCCAGCCCCACCTCCGGTGTTACACCGCGAGCCGTCAACGAATACCTTCCATTTCTCCGAGCTTGCATCAGTTTCGGGGAAGGTGACTTCCACCATGAAGTCGGCGAGGGCTTGCCCCTTCATCGCAGTCCTATGGAGGTAGCTGATGTCGAACTCGAAGAGCTCGACTGTCCACTTCGTCAACCGCCCGGAGAGAGTGGGCTGGTGGAGGATTTTGCGAAGTGGGAGGTTAGAGAGGACCTGAATGGGGTGCGCGTGGATGTAAGGGCGCAAGCGTCTGGCTGCGGTCACGACAGCCAGGGCCATCTTCTCCGCTCGGGAGTATCGCTGCTCCGCAGGCTGGAGCACGCGACTTATGAAGTAGACTGGGTGCGTAGCTTTTCTGGTTAGCACTGCGCTGACCGTCTCTGGGCTTAGCGCCACATATAGTTGCAAGTCCTCGCCCGCCATTGGAGGTGACAACGTGGGGAGTTTGGATAGGAAGGCCTTGAGCTCGGAGAAGGTGAGCTCTAGCCCCTCATCCCAAACGAACTTATGGTTCTTCTTGAGGGCGGCAAAGAAGGGCAGAGATTTGTCCGCCAAGCGGGAGCAAAACCTTCCCAGGTAGTTCTCGGCGCCGTTGAGCCGCTGTACCTCAGTGCGAGATCGCGACGACCTCATTGAGAGGATTGATTCGACCTTCGCGGGGTTAACGTCGATCCTGCATCTCGCTGATCATGAAGCCCAGGAACTTTCCCGATGGCACGCCGAAGATGCACTTCTCGGGGTTCAGGCTGAGACGATTATGCCTGAGGGTCACAAAGACCTCGGCGAGGTCGGCCAGATGTTCTTCGGGGCTTTTTCTCCGCACCACGATGTCGTCAACGTAGGTCGACACGTTCCTCCCCAGATGGTTTTTAAAGACGCGGTCGACGAGGCGTTGGAAGGTGGCCCCCACGTTCTTTAGGCCAAATGGCATGACCTTGTAGCAGTAGGTTCCTCGCTGCGTGATGAAGGACGTCTCCTCTTCGTCACGCGGTCTCATCAAGACTTGATTGTATCTAGAGTAGGCATCGAGGAAACTCAATACCCCGTGCCCTGCGGTTGAGTCGACCAGCTCGTCGATCAAGGGCAAGGGGTAGCTGTCCTTGGGGCAGGCTTTGTTGAGGTCCTTGAAGTCTACACTCATCCGCCACTTTCCGCTGGCCTTCTTGACCAGCACGACGTTGGATAACCATCTTGGGTATTGGACCTTGCGGATAAACCCCGCGGCCAGCAGCTTTGCCACATCCTCATTCGCGGTGTTTGCCCTCTCCTCGTTCATCTTCCTCCGTCTTTGTACCACAGGGCGGGTGGTAATGTCGATGTTCAAGGAGTGTTGGGCCACGGTACGTGGGATGCCGCGGAGGTCCTAGGCGGTCAAGGCGAACGCATCGCGGGATCTGGACAACAGGGCTTCCAATGATGACGCCGACTTCCCGGAGAGACATTCTCCCAGGTAGATCTTCTCTGACTCGTTCCCGAAGGGAGTTATAACCTTCTTTCTGCCTCAGGGATGGGGACCGTGAAGTCCCGGACTTCGAGGTCGGCCTCGCCAGGGGACTCCACCATGAACACCGGGCATTTCTGCTTTGCCGAGGTCACGTAACAAACGCGACCCTCTTCCTGCTTGCCCTTTACCTCTCCAACCCCGCTGTTGACGGGAAACGTCATTTTTAGGTGGTAGATGGACACCACCGCCTGGAACTTCATCAAGGATACTCTCCTGATGATGGCATTGTACACCGAGGGCAAATGCACCACGGTGAACTCCACCATCTCGGTTCTCCTCGTGGAACCGGTGCACAGCGTCATCCAAAGGTCTATAAGACCTGCAACGTCGACCTCGTCCCCCGAGAAGGAGGTGAGTTTCCCAGCGTAGGGCTTCAGGGATGTCTCGGAGATGCCCAACAGCTCGAAAGCACCGTAGTACATGATGTCTACGGAGGACCCCGTGTCTACCAGCACTCGCTTCACCATCTTTGAGCCCACTTGAGCATGTACCACCAACGGGTCCGAGTGCGGCATGTGGAGCCCCTCGGTATCCTTGGAGGTGAAGGCCAGGCCGACGTGGGACCGCGAGGTCTGGGCAACGCTAAACACCGAGGGCTCATGATGGCTTGCCCTCGCGTACCTCTTCCTCTCCGCCTGGCTTGTCCCCGCCAGCGAAGGTCCGCCCGAGATGTTATGAATATACCCATCGGGTGTGGTTGTCTGCCCAGACCGCGCCTGCTTCCCGGGGGCCTGCTGCTCGACGTTGTTGGCCTGAGCCTGACTCGGGCCTTGCGGTACGGTGTTGGCTCCTGATGCGGGGTTGGCGCGTCCCTTCTCGTTTGGGTTGTACAAGGGGCTTCCCTTGCCCCTATAGCCTAGTTGCTTTCCGCTGAAGCAGTTCCAATTGCTACCGCGGTTGTTGTTGCGGTTGGTGTTGTTCCCCTTGTTATTGTTGTTGTTGTTCCTGTTGTTGTTGTTGTTGTTGTTCATGTTGTTGTTGTTGTTGTTGACATGGGTTTGGGCCTGCGTCACATACGCATCCCTCGCGGATGGTGCGGCCACCTTCGCCTTTCCCTTAGCCTCGGCGACGATTTCCTTGTCGGTCCTCGGTCGCGAGCTTTGGTTGGCGGCGTCCTCGGCGTACACATGGGCAGTGATCCGGGCACACAGGTTGTCGTACGTTGCTGGGCATTTCAAGAAAATGTAGTTCTTGAAAGCCCCCCGGACAGGTTACCCATGAGGGTGTCGCGCACCAATGATTCCTCAATATGCGCTATTTCTGCCACTGCGGTTGTGAACCTCGTAAAAAAGGTCCCTAGTAACTCGCCTTCTCCTTGTTCGATACCGCGAAGATCCCGTATGTTCTTCTTGCGCTTCCTCGAACCGCTGAAGTGTGCGATAAAGGACTCGCACAACTGAGCGAACGTGGCCACGGACCCGATCTTGAGACGGATGAACCACGTCATCGCAGCCTTTTCTAGGGTTGTGGGGAAAATGCGGCAGAAAATGGCGTCGTTGTAGGAGTTAACGTTCATCTGGACAGCGAAGTGCTTCACATGCTCCTCCGGATCTGCCGCGCCATCGTAAAGTCCCATCTGCGGCCTATGGAAGCCCTTGGGCATCGGTGCGCTTTGAATCTCGTCCACAAAAGACGAGCGACTACCAGCCTCAACGGGGCGACGCTGCGAGCGGGATTTCAGGGAGGGCCTCACACTGCCCGCCGTTTCAGATAGCTCCGAGTCTTGCAACCTCGAACGTCGCGAGCGAGACCTCGAGATCTGCATGGGGTCCCGGGGAGGCCGCTCCGTTGACGAGTCATTCGTCGACGTCTCCTTCCCTGGCACATGCCCAGGAACGTACGCGGGTACGTACTCGGAGTGGGGTTGGCCCGTGGCGGGCATCGGGACGTATGAAGGGGTGAAGCCTTGCTAGTATTGTCCATATCCCGGGTGAGGATATGGGTTTGAGGGAGCGCCGCCCGGCTCATACCCTTGGAATGGGTAAGGGTTTTGTAGCGCGTTGTATGTCCACCCCGGAGAAACCACGAACGGACAACCTGATGGTCCTGTGCCCATCCACTGCGAGCTTTCGAGCATGTTATTGGGGTGTTGGGGGAAGAAGTTGTTTGGACAGGCCATTTTGATGGACTCAAAAGCCAAGGTTTGCACAAATCGGGAAACTTCTTAGGATGAAGAAGTTCCCACAGACGGCGCCAGTGATGAAACCCAAAATAAACCAGCGCTAGAAGACAAGAAACGAGATTACTTTTATTCGATCGTGCAAACACTTGCTCTTTATTAATTGTTTTTTTCTATCATGAGGTTACAGATCACGAGGTTACAAGCAAACGAGACTACAATTTAGACCCCCTAAGAGTATTCGAGATCTCGATCTAACAAGGTTCGAGATCTCTTAATTGCTACGAGATTCTGTCACCCATAGACAGTCTGATGACCTCGGGCAGCGAGGTTGAGGAGCTTGAGTTAGTGCGTGGTGATTGCGGTCTGCGAAATGATGTTACGAGGTCTCTGGTGCGAACGAGAACTCGTTACGACTTGAAGTCTTTTTCTGGACTTCACTTGTCTGTAGCGAGGTCTTTGACGATGTTTCACCACGTCGATCTTCAACGAGCAAGATAGTTCTTGAGTTAAAGATGTTTTTCGACCCCTTGCCACCTACGAGGTCTTCCTCTATTTATAGTGTTTTGAGAGGATGTGTTTTGGTGTGTGTTTGATGTGGGACACCCGAGATCAAACCTTTTGATTGGCCGAGCGTGAGGCAGTAGCCTATTGGGTGATGAAGCGGTGATCGCTGACTGTTCTAGATAGGGCGGGGATGTCGGCCTTTGAGAAACGAGGTTTTGACCTCGTTGCCGAGGTAGGGTTTTGTTTAATTTTTAGATGGGTAAGGTAATGGGTCCCGCAATCCACCTTGGGACTCCCGGCGGATCGATCCGTTTATTCCTCGTACCCCGAGCCCACTTCTTATTCTACTGTTTTGAGCACCATCACTGTTCTCTCGTAATCTACGGTGAAAAGATCGCTTAGGCTTAGAATCAATAGGTAAATCAAAGATTAATCGATGTCCTTCAGATGGAATAAACTGAAAGAAAAAAAAACAAAAATAGAAACGAAATTAAAAACAAAACTGGTTTTGTTAAAGGGGGTCGGTACCGAGGCCTAGTGGGTCGGTGCCGATGCCTACAATGATCCTAAAAATAACAATGAAAACTAAAAAACGAAACTTGGCACTATTGAAATCTCCCAGAAACGACGCCAATTTGTTGTGAGGGTTTCTTGAGAAACAAATAAATTTATAAATCAAGACCCCACTGAGTATAGCAGAGTGAGGTTCATCCACGGGAGAGAGTCAGTATCAAGTTTCGCTTTACTTAGAGCACAAGTAAGGGAAAAAAGATTGGGTCTTTATCAATAAGAGAGAAAATTCTAAGGTTTTGGTATTGGTAGGCCAAAAAATAGCCGGTCCATTTAACATAGTGACCCAAAAATAAAGAATGCATCGTGATCGCACGAGAAGATAGAAGTCATGGAGAGCAGGAAGGAGTTAGCAATCAACAACTTGAAGAAAGAAAGCTACGGTCAAAAGAAAGGGACGCGCGTCTTGGAGTCGATCGTTCGTGTTAGTTATCCTCTCCAACAAATGCGTGTGGTGGCTGAACGGTTGGAGATATGCCCTAACAACATGGAGATCGTGGGGAGAATAGGGAAAACGGCTAGTTTAATAGGGTCAAGGCAAATTTTATTATTCATTCACATGTACGCTAGAAATCCAACATTAACTCTCAAGGAAAGATCTTGTAACCAATTATTCAATCAATCCGATCGTTTATTTCATTGATTTCCCTTGAATCGATTCGATCGTTGCCCCCAATCTAGGACAAAAGCTTGATTGTCAATTTTTTGTCCAAAACAATTTGGCGCCCACCGTGGGGCCTTACGGTCGAAAAGGGTTCATCTTTCTAGATCAGAAGAAATCGAAAAATCACCATGAGCAAGTCCGACGATAGAAACCAGGAGTAGGATGTCGGGGGCGACGGAAGTGCACGCTAGGATGCATCGGCAGCGCTCTGCACCGAGTTGTTAGGGTTTTCCCAAAGGCTTCAAGCTCTTGAGAAGGAGTTGACGGATCAACGTGGTTGCAACGAAAAGCACAAGACTAGCATCGAGCAACTGACTATCGATAACAAAGGATTGTGTTTTGGACAAAAATTTGATTGACAAATCCCTGTCCTAGATCGGGGCACGATCGAATTAAAATGGAAACAAGAGCTATGTGAAAGTACGAATTCTTTGAATGCCGAGGGCTGAAGTCCTCTCTATTGAATAACTATTTTGGTTACAAGTGTGTGTCTGTAAAAAATCGCAAAATTCTACCTATAAACCCCCTTGTTCCAACGGTTACTTCCTACCTCCCACGATTCCCGGATTTCTAGGGCATATCTCTTAACTACTACCCACTTCCCGCATAGGTCGGAGGTGAAAAACGCCCCATCCGTTATCTTCTAACCGCGCCTCTCTGCTTCGTGACGGAAGCATTCTTCCTTCAATTGAGTTGCTGATGACTTCTCTTCATTCCCGGATTCTTCTACAATCAAACCAACCGGTGACTTCTCTGTCTCTTTGTGGGCTTGGCTTAGCAAATGGGCCGATGGAATTTTGGGCCTAACAATATCCCCAAATCCTGATCCAAATCTTTTAGGCGGGATTTGGATCGGATTTGCCGCGTGAGCTACAGGCAGTGTGTGACACGTGGCTTGTACCCCTCCGTTCGATCATCCTCGAGAACTTGAAGAGTCATATCACTCAGGCTTTAAATGCTCAATCCCAGACCTCTTCAGAGATACACGTTGATCCCTTCCTACTTTTGTGACTCGTCGTTTTCTTGCTTCTACTTCCAATTCTTGCTCTATTTCTCTGTTGCTTGTTCTCCATGGCCAACACCGATGCTAAGAGTATGGGTTTCGAATCCTCCCATGTTCTCGAGCCCCATGACTATCGCCCCGCCTCTCTCTCTCTCTCTCTCTCTCTCTCTCTTCGGATGAGGTGGAGACGATAATCCGAAACCATGGCTTTCCGTTTGGCACCAACTTCTACACCCCTACATGCGAGGTCGTATATTGGGTCAAGGAAGGTTGGGTCTGCTTCTTGGAGTATCCCTTCACTCTGGGAGCTCTTTTCCCTTTCTCTCGTGATCTTGAACTTTCTGATGACTCTTAGAGCCTCCCCGGCGTAGTTAATGCCATCGTTGTGGAAGATCTTGTACCAGATAAGCGAGACCTGTTTGGGTGAGAAGATCGACTTCACAGTGCAAGATTTGCTATCTGCGTACCGGGTCTGTCCTCTTAGGGCTGGACGCTTCACCCTCCACGCGAGGGATGCTAAGAACCCATTGATCCCGAAATCAAAGGTTAACGACAAGGATTGGGCCTCGCGCTTCTTCGTGGAGAAGTCTACTCTGGGGGAGATGTATCAAGCAACTTCCTTCGACTCTTGGACCACTAAAAGTAAGCGTTCCTAACCCTAATTTCCGCATCCCTCCCCCCTTGCCATCACTTTGCTATTTCTTATTGGGTTTCTGATCTCGAGGGTTTCTCATGCAGTTCCGCCTAGTTTGGAGACCCATGTCTTGGAATCAGAAGCATGCAGGAAACTCTTCTCTCTTCCTGAAGCAAAGAGAACATACCGGAGGTCTACGGAACAAGTACTTGAAGGTGAATCTAGCAACAAGACGACGACAATTACTAGGGATCCACGAGACAAAGAAGACGATGCGAAATCGAAAAACTCTGAGAAGATGATTGAAGATAGTGCTTCGGCGCCTCGGAAGCTCGCTGAGGTGGTCACGAACCCCGTCCAGAATCCTGCTAGTGTGTGCTTATTTCCTTTGCTTTTGAATTTTGTACCAATTTTGTCCATGGGTTTTAACATTTGTCTTCTCAGAAGCTTCTTCTTCCTTGGGGAGGAGTTTCTCTGATGTAACCCTGATTCAACGTAAGCTTCGGTTGAGCGATAAGAGACCCCCTTTGGACCCTAAGGTGAAGATAGAGTCCGCGGTGAAAGTGACCCCTACCAAGAGACCATCGCTTGGTGTTACTGAAGTTATTGATTTGGATGAGAAAGGCCCCTCAGATTTATGGCAAAAGCTCTGTGGTGCCCATGGCTCAAAGAAGCCTCGCTTGGATGTTCCCAGCTCTGCTCTAGTTAGAGACGCCGGCCTATCGGTTTGGAAGGTTTGTTGTCTCCAACTATTTCCTTCTTTCTTCTCTTTTTTTACCGCGGACGATATCATGTCTTTGTGTGTAGGCCTTACAAAGCGTTCTCTGGGTGGCGGACGCTGTTGACAAAGAGGAGCAGACCCTTAGAGAACATCAGGCTAGGTGGGACGCCGAGAAGGCTGCTTTGGAGAGGGAAACAACTCTTGCGGTTGAACGCTAGAAGATGGATGCAAGTAAGCTTGCGAAACTTGCTGAGACGGTCAAGCGTCAGTCTTCCCAATCTGCTTCGGATCGATCCAAGATTTCTGAGCTCGAGGCCGAGAACAGGAGAATTCTTAAGGAGGCTGGTGAGATCGGAGCCTACTACTCGATGATGTCTAGGGTGGAAACAATCAAACAGTTCGTGGATGGTCAGCATTCGGACTGGGATCTGGACGCTACGATCGCGTCTTTCCATGATTGCTACCCCCGGATCAGCCGGCTCCGGGTGATGAGCTCATTGCCTATCTCGACGCGGAGGAAGAGGGCGGCGATCGTGATCCGAGCATGGGCGTGACACCTGAGCAAGGCGATGGGCTTTCAGTAGACGCAGCGGAGCAACTAAGGGGAACTTCTGTTAATGATGAAGATTAGGGCCGCGAGCCCTTGTAAAAAATTTCTGTTGTGGTGTTTTTTTTTTCTTTTTGAACAGACTGTTGCTGGTGTGTATGGGCCGTGTAGGGGCCGTGAACAATATTTTTCCATTAAACGGACGTCTCCTCTTCCTCAGGGAGAGGAACTAGATAGTTTTTGGTGCATGCATATTTTCTTTCCTGCGTACTTTCGTTTGGTGTTGTGCTTCCTTTGTGTGCAGGGTTTTTCAGGATGCGTGGATGCTTCGGACTGAAGGCTTTAAGACGAGGACTCCTGCAGAAGTCTCTGGTCACGAGTGGCAGCTGCGCTTACCGAAGGAAGTTTCCAGGTGGGTGACGAGTATCGCGTCGGAACTTGTGCTCGGGAAGTTTGGTTAATTAAAGACGTCTTAGTCTAGGATTATGTACCTCAACCGTTTGAACTTGTGTTCGATTGTATGATATATTATATAAGATGATGAATAAAGTATGCTTTTGATTTACTAGTTCTACTTATGAAAAGAGGAAATAAATGTGATTAAGCGATGATGCACGCAAATGTCATTCATTCAACGAAAAACCATAACATAGAGTCACACAACAAAGAGTCTTCACATAAATAAGTTGATCACAAACATACTACGAAAAGGATGAACTTAAAGCAAAAAGCAAGATAATAACTATGGATAGATGACCTCGAATGTCTTGAGTGTCTGGCGAAGAAACCTTCTGTCGGGGCTCCAGAGAAGTTTACGCTTCGATGAAGGAAGACTTCCATTAGAAGTGATACTTCTTCAAATGTATCGCATTCCAGCTTTTTGGGATGGCCTCTCCGTCTTTGGATTCCATCTGGTATGCGCCTTGTCCGACGACCCCTGTTATCCTATAGGTTCCTTCCCATGCTGGGGCTAGCTTACCCGACTTGGTTTCGTGGGTATTTTGGAAGACTTTTTGTAGTACCCAGTCACCAACTCGGAAGGTCCGGATCCTGACGTTTTGGTTGTAGCTCCGGGTGACTCGTTGCTGGTGTCTTGCTAGGCGTAGTCGGACTTGGTCGCGAAGCTCGCCAAAAGTATCCAAGTCAACTGACAGCTCCAGATGATTACGCTCTTCGGTCAAAAAGCAAGTGCGAGCAGTTGGGATGAGAATTTCGGCGGGAATGACCGCTTCACATCCGTGTGTTAACGAGAAAGGAGACTGTCCGGTCGCTACTTTTGGCGTCGTTCGATCGGCCCAAAGGACGTAAGGGAGCTCATCAGCCCAATTTCTATTAGCTTTCGCAAGCCGTTTCTTCAAATTGTTTATGATCACCTTGTTGCTAGCCTCGGCCAGCCCATTTGATTGGGGATAGGGTGGTGTTGAGGTGACCAGGTTGATCTTCCAGTGACTGCAGAAGTCTCTGGTTCTCTGGCTTATGAACTGAGACCCATTGTCACACACAATCTTCGAGGGTACCCCGAAACGGCAGAGGATATTTTTGATGATGAAAGAGATCACCTGTTTATCCTTGATTTCGCGATAAGCTTCAACCTCGATCCACTTAGAGAAGTAATCGGTCATTGCGTGGAAGAATACTCCCTGTTCGGACGAAGGGGGTAACTTCCCGACTATGTCCATCCCCCATCGCATGAAGGGACATGGCGTGAGTGTGGGGTAGAGTGGCTCAGGAGGTTGGTGAGCGGTTGGCGCGTGCCTTTGGCAGGCGTCGCATTTACGGCAAAAGTCTCAGCATCTTTCCTCCTAGTAGGCCAAAACCACCCCTGCCGAAGGGCTTTGATGGATAGACTTCTCCCTCCGGTGTGGTTCCCACAATCTTTGTCATGAAGTTCTTCAAGAAGTCTCTGGACACCTTCCTTGGCTAGGCAACGTTGTAGTGTTCCCACTGCCGATTTGTGGAACAGTTTCATGTCCTGTATTGTAAACTTTGTAGCCTTCATCCTTAGCAACTTAGCTTCGATCATATCTTTCGGAAGTTATCCCTTGGTTAGCCAATCCAGGTACGGCTGAGTCCAAGGTGCTTCGTTGGCTTCCGAGGGATCAAAGGGAGTTCTCTCGTGACTCGAGTTATTCAGAGGCAGATTTGGGTCGAGATCGTTCCGATAACTCCTAGCATCGACGTCGTCGCTGCTCATGAAGACGTCGATGTGGGGAGTAGTTCTGAGAAGGCAGACGTCTTCAGTCTTGCTATCGGATCTCTTGCTATCATTGGTAGGAGCTCTTCTAATAGTAGAAACCATGATGTGAACCATCGGGATTACATGATACTCGTTAGGAACAATAGCTGACGCTAGGCGGGCGAGAGAATCTGCTTGAGCATTCTGCTCTCTTGGGATCTGCACGAAGGATACTTTCTCGAACCGAGGAATTAGATTTTTGACCACATCTAGATAAGCTATCATCCTCTCATCCCTTGCTTTGTATAATCCCAGAACTTGGTTGACTATCAACAAGGAGTCACAATTGACTTCTATCTGTTGTATGCCTAGGTCTTTGGCAAGAGTCAGACCGAAAATCAGAGCTTCATATTCAACTTCATTGTTCGTGGGTTCGAACGTGCATCTCACGGATTGTGCCACCCTATCCCCCTGTGTTGATTTTAGGACTACTCCTATCCCTGTTCCTCCAGCGTTAGAGGCACCATCCGTGTGAAGCGTCCATTTGACTGGAGACTTAGCTTCTAGCGTCATTAGGGCTAAAATCAACCACAAAGTCAGCTAGCGCCTGAGATTTCAATGCAGTTCTAGGCTCATACTTAATGTCGAACCCACTCAAGTGAATTGCCCACTTAGCCATTCTTCTTGTGAATTTAGGCTTATGCATTACCATCTTCAAGGGATGCGTGGTTCTTACCACTATCGGGTGTGCCTCAAAGTACGGGTGAAGCTTGTTGGAGCACATGACTAGGGCAAGGACCAACTTTTCCAAGGAAGAGTATTGGGTCTCGGCTGGTAGGAGAGTCCTACTAACATAGTACACGGGTTGTTGCTGCCCGTCTTGTTCTCGGACCAACACTCCACTGATGGCTTACTTGGTAACGGCTAGGTATAAGGGTAGATCTTCTCCTGCTTCGGGTTTTGCCAAGATTAGGGGATCAGAGAAGTATTTCTTTAGTTCTTGGAAAGCCTCCTCATGTCTAGCGGTCCATTGGAAGCACTTGTTCTTTCTAAGTACTTCGTAAAAGAGACGACATCGGTCTGCTGACTTAGATATGAACCTATTCAAAGCAGCGATCTGCCCAGTGAGCTTTTGAACGTCTTTCACGCATCTGGGAGATTTCAGCGTTGTTATTGCTCGAACCTGCTCGGGACTAGCTTCTATCCCTCTCTGGATGACTAGGTACCCTAGGAACTCCCCCGACTTCACAGCGAAAGTGCACTTCTGCGGGTTCAACTTCATGTTATATTGCTTCAAAATGTCAAAAGCTTTCTCTAGGTGACTTCTGTGATCTACACATTTCTATGATTTGACGAGCATGTCATCTATGTACACCTCCATAGTTTCTCCGATTTGGTCTTGGAACATTTTGTTCACTAGCCTTTGATATGTGGCGCCAGCGTTCCGCAACCCAAAGGGCATCACCTTATAGCAGTATGTTCCCTTGCTGGTGATGAAGGATGTCTTCTCCTGATCGCTTTCTTCCATCCTGATTTGATTGTAACCACTGAAGGCGTCCATGAAAGTCAACAATTCATGGCCCGCCGTGGCGTCTATCAGGGCGTCTATGTGAGGTAATGGAAATGAATCCTTGGGACAAGCCTTGTTCAAATCCGTGAAATCTACGCACATCCTCCATTTTCCGTTCTTTTTGGGAACGACAACTACGTTTGCCAGCCACTCTGGATATTTGACCTCTTTGATCTTTCCAGTTTCCATCAGCTTTCTCACTTCTTCATCCACTATCTTATTTCTCTCGGCGGCGAACTTCCTCCTTTTCTGCTTTATCGGTGGGTGATTAGGGTCCACGTTTAATCTGTGTATGATGATCTCCGGATCGATTCTCACCATATCCTCATGGGACCAAGCAAAACATTCTGCATTTTTGCTCAAGACGTCTACCAGCTCATTTTTCATAAATTACTCTAAATCCTTTCCAATCTTTACGGACCGATTGAGGTCAGACTGGTCTAGGACCACTTCCTCTACATGTTCATCTTTCTTTTCTTTTCCTTTTAGAGAGGTAGAGTTAGTGGCCTCCTTTAATTGCTAGGTGTATTTTTGGCTGGCGGCTGGTTTCAGCGCCGACTTGTAACACTCTCGGGACGTTCTTTGATCACCTCAGATCTCTTGAACCCCCCATGGTGTTGGGAATTTTACCGTCTGGTGGTAAGTAGACGGGACGGCTCTCATATCATGGAGCCATTGCCTTCCCATTATTACATTATAACACGAAGGGCAATCCATAACAGAATACCTAACCTGGACGTTCACGCCCTTTGCATATGTGGGAAGGATGATGTCTCCCACGGTGTGCTTCACTTCTCCGCTGAAGCCTACAAGTGCTGTGGGATTCTTCTCCACATCCTTCTCGCTCAAACCCATTTCTCTCAAAGCCTCCAGCGTCATGAGGTTGGTTGAGCTCCCAGTATCAATGAGGACTCACTTCATTAAGACGTTTCCGATCGACAGAGAAATAACGAGACCGTCATGGTGGGGTCCGTCAAGACCGTTGACGTCATCCTCATCAAAGTGTATTGCGAGATTGACGACATCATTCTTCACTTGTGCTGGGCGATGAAGAATGCCTTCTCGTGCGTTCCTCTTGGCTGCTGAGTAAGTAAGGCCGGATACGCTTGACCCTCCGGTGATCACGTTCACGACCTTAGCGGGTACTGGCGACGCTGGCCTTCCCGCGCACGAGGTCTCCACGACGTTTGGGGGGACTTGTGCGTTTGGCGCGACTTCTGTAATCCTTCCCCGAGATACAAGGTAGGCAATCTCTCTCCTTAACGCCACACACTCCTTGGTTACATGTCCATAATCTCGGAACGAGTCCATCAACTCAGCGAAAGAACGAATGCTCCCTCTTGGAAGGTTGACAAGCCACTTCAAGGTCGGTCGCACAAGAGCTGCTTCAAATCCCTTGCACATCAGTGCTTGACGGGAGTGGTACGGAATTGCACTGGTCATCATCTTTTTCTTGAATATGGCCACGTGTTCGTCGGGATCCCCCGTGCCGTCATATGGGATCATATTGGGTACCGAGAACTTCTTCGGTATCTCAACTTGGGCAATATGGTGAGCGAAAGGTGACTCGTCGTAACCGTCAACCGCTTCCTTCTATATGGGACATGGAACCCCGGGTATCCTGGCCAATTGTTCGGTGAACATCTTGAATTGGTTTCGGACGATACTTTCGAGGTCTCGGGGACGTCGACGGTCCCAATCCTCATCATCATCCATGGCCTCATCTTCAAAGCGTCGGGGGCTAACCTCTCGCACCGATCGAAGGCGTATGCGTGCCTTGCCCCTTTTCTAATAGGGTTCCCCCGAGTAGGGGTAAACGATGGCACCCCAGGGATCGTTGCTGGTGGAGTAACGAACTCCAAGCCAGGGTTTCCCTCGCGCCGGCTAGGGTGGTTTCCCGAGGAGCCTTCACCTCCACTATTTCGGGTCCGATCTGTTACTCGGGCGCGCGAGCCGACAGAGGATACGGACCGGATTTGGAGCGTAAACCGTCATTAACGGCGGTTAGCTGCTCGATACTCGCTTTGTACTTTTCGTTGCAAGCACGTTGATCAGTCGGTTCCTTCTCCAAAGCTTGGAGCCTTTGAGCGAATTCGGATAATTCGAGGCGGAGGGCCGCCGACGTCCTGGCATGCGCTTCCATCATCTCCGGCGTTTAGCTCTTGGCCATCTTCGTTAGGGTTGCTCATGGCAGTTTTCCTGAACTTCCTTCAACGTGAAGAGATGAATCCTTTTCGATCGTAGGGCCCCACGGTGGGCGCCAAATTGTTTTGGACAAAAATTTGATTGACAAATCCTTGTCCTACGTCGGGGCACGATCGAATTAAAAGGGAAACAAGAGCTATGTGAAAGTACGATTTCTTTGAATGCCGAGGACTGAAGTCCTCTCTGTTGATTAACTATTTTGGTTACAAGTGTGTGTCTGTACAAAATCGCAAAATTCTACCTATAAACCCCCTTGTTCCAACGGTTACTTCCTACCTCCCACAATTCTCGGATTTCTAGGGCATATCTCTTAACTACTACCCACTTCCCACATAGGTCGGAGGTGAAAAACGCCCCATCCCTTATCATTTGACCGTGCCTCTCTGCTTCGTGACGAAAGCTTTCTTCCTTCAATGGAGTGACTGTTGACTTCTCTTCATTCTCGGATTCTTCTGCAATCAAACCGACCGGTGACTTCTTTGTCTCTTTGTGGGCTTGTCTTACCAAATGGGCCGATGGAATTTTGGGCCTAACAAGTTTCGCTCTCAACTATGATCCGTCTCTTCCGTCGGCCCACGCAAACTAGTGGGGGAGAAGGTTCCTCTTGAAACCCTACCAGTCCGTGCGAGAGGCCCCCTGGAACGGAGTTCGTTACTCCGCCGACAATCGTCCCCAGGGTTCCATCCTTCACCCCCTCACAAGACGACCATATTGGTGGAGATGCGAGAGCGCCTATTCGCCTTCGATCTGCACGAGAGGTTAGCCCTAGGCGCTTTGAAGATGACATCATGGATGATGAAGAGGATTGGGACCGTCGTCATCCCCGAGACCTAGAGAACATTGTACGAAACCAGTTCAAGATGTTCACTGAACAACTCGCAATGATCCCTGGGGTCCCTCGGCCCATCGAGAAGGAAGCAGTTGACGGTTTCCACGAGTCGCCCTTCGCTCCCAACATCGCTCAAGTCGAAATACCGAAGAAGTTCTTAGTTCCGAGCATGAGTCCATATGACGGAATGGGAGACCCTGATGAGCACGTGGCTATATTCAAATAAAAAATGATGACCAACGGCGTCATGTATCACTCTCGAGAAGCACTAATGTGTATGGGCTTTGGAGCGGTTCATGCAAGGTCGGCTCTGAAATGGTTTGTTAATCTCCCACGAGAAAGCATTCGTTCTTTCTCTTAGCTGATGGACTCATTCGGAGTCTAATTCGCAAGTAGTCGAAGGTTCGAGAAGGAATCCAGCGACTTCTATCGGATTATCCAAAAGCCGGAAGAATCCACTCGGGAGTACCTGGATAGGTTCAACCGTGAGAAGATCTCCATCCCGCAATGTGACCTGCCAACTGCTATGGAAGCCTTTAATCAGGGGGTTAACCCGGATGGAGATCTCTACAAGGAACTCACCACGCACCCTTGCCACAACTTTGAAGATGTTCAAACTAAGTCCCTCGCTTAGATCAAGCTTGAAGAAGATCTAAAATTGAGAAAGCCCATGAGCGTTTGGGAAAGGGTAGAGAAGAAAGCCACCCCGGATCATCGCCGGCAACGCCGTAACCAACCGTATTGGCGTGCTCATCCCGACGCTGTGAAGGTAAACGTCGCCGAGACTAGGTCCGCCAAGCCGTTACCACCGAGGTACGATGAGTTCAACCTGGGTATATCCCCCGAAGAACACATGAAGAACATAGCCCTAACGGTACGAGGTGTATGGTGGGCTAAAAGGAATGAGAAGCCCTACACAAACAACGATATGAGCAAGTGGTGTGACTTGCAAGACGATTATGGTCATGTAACCAAAGAGTGCGTAGCGCTAAGAAGAGAAATTGCTTACCTCGTGTCCCGAGGAAGGATTACAGAAGTCGCACTCAACGCAGAGGTTCCTCTGAATGTTGTAGAAGCCTCACGTGCGGGAAGGCCTGCGTCGCTAGTACCAGCCAAGGTCGTGAACTTAATCACTGGGGGGTCAAGTGTATGTGGTATCACATACTCGGCAACCAAGGTGAATGCTCAAGAAAATGCTTTTTGTCGCTCTGTACAGATGAAGAAAGACTTCATCAATCTTTTGATACATTTTGATGAAGATGACGTCGACGGACTCGAAGGACCTCACCACGATGGTCTTGTGATCTCCCTCTCAATAGGGAACGTCTTGGTTAAGCGAGTCCTCATCGACACTAGAAGCTCTACCAATCTCATGACGTTGGGAGCACTGAAGGAGATGGGAATGAGCGAGGACGATTTAGAAAAGAATCCGACCGCAATGGTAGGGTTCAGTGGAGAAGTGAAGCACAAAATGGGTGACATCATCCTTCCAACGTACGCGAAGGGCATAAACATCTAGGTTAGATACTCTTTCATGGATTGTCCTTCATGTTAGAATGTGATAATGGGAAGACCGTGGCTCCACAATATGAGGGAAGTCCCATCCACCCACCATCAAACGTTAAAGTTCCCAACACCCTAGGGGGTCAAGAAATTCGAGGAGATCAGAGAACATCGAGAGAATGCTAAAGGGCGGCTTTGAAGCCGACAGTCAGTCAAAAGTCAGCATAGAAACTAACGGAAACCACTGATTCCACCACTCCAAAAGAAAAAGAAAAGGAAAAAGAAGACGAGCAGGTGGAAGAAGTGGTCATAGACCAATCAGACCTCCATCGGTCCATCAAGATTGGCATAGACTTGGAAATGTCTATGAGGAATGAGCTGATAGACTTCTTGAGTAAGAATACAGAATGCTTCGCGTGGTCTCACGAAGACATGGTGGGAATCGACCCGGAGGTCATCCACCAATAAAAATAAAAAGAACAAAATACATCGCGGAAAGGAACCTGATAGTAGATGAGGAAGTTGGAAAGCTAATGGAGACTGGCAAGATCAAAGAAGTCAAGTATCCGGAATGGCTAGCAAATGTGGTGGTCGTGTCCAAGAAAAACGAGAAGTGGAGATTGTGTGTAGACTTTACAGACTTGAATAAGCTTGTCCCAAGGATTCATTTTCGTTGCCTCACATTGACTGCCTAGTAGATGCCACGGCGGGTCATGAGTTGTTAACATTCATGGACGCCTTCAGTGGGTACAATTAGATCCGAATGGAAGAAAGCAACCAGGAGAAGACAACTTTCATAACTAGCAAAGGAACCTACTGCTATAAAGTCATGTCGTTCGGACTGCAGAACGTTGGCGCTACATACCAGAGACTGGTGAACAAAATGTTCCAAAACCAGATCGGAGAGACCATGGAAGTATATATAAATGACATGCTCGTCAAGTCGAAGAGAGTTGTAGACCATCGTCGTCATCTAGAATAGGAGTTTGAGATCCTGAAGTTGTACAACATGAAGTTAAATCCATAGAACTGTACCTTTGGTGTGAAGTCAGGGAAATTCCTTTGGTACTTAGTCACCCAGAGAGGAATAGAAGCGAGCCCAGAACAGGGTTGCGCAATAGTATCACTGAAGTCTCCAAGATGTGTGAAAGATGTCCAAAAGCTCACTGGGAAGATCGCTGCGTTGAATAGGTTCATTTCCAAATCCGCAGACTGTTGACGCTTATTCTACCAGGTGCTCAGAAAGAACAAGTGTTTCCAATGGACACACCGTCATGAGGAAGCTTGAGGTAAATTGTGATTGTGTGCTGATAGTCAATCAGATTCTAGGGTTGTACGAAGCCCGAGATGAGAGAATGGCGGATTATTTAGGAGTGTTGAAGGAGTTGATCCCTCGGTTCGAGAATATATCCTTCACAAAGATCCCAAGAGAGCAAAACGCCCAGGCAGATTCCCTCGCCCGTTTGGCCTCAACTATTGACCCTGATGAGTACCTTGTGATCCAAATGGTCCATATAATGATTCCTGCCATCTAGAGTTCCCACATCGGTGATGGTGATAAGTCTCATGAAAAGACCAAAAACGTCGTCCCTCTCGGATCCATGCATTGTGAAGACGTCTTCATGAGTAACGACGATGTTAACGTGTAGAACTTCCGGAATGACCCAAATCCAGATCATTCTCTAGACGATTTGGGTCGTGACGAAGACTCCCTCGTTCTCTCCAAGGTCAATGAGGAACCATGGACCCAGACATATCTCGATTGGCTAGTCGAAAGGAAACTTCCGAAAGATAAAGCAGAGGCCAAGATGCTGAAAGTAAGAGCCACACGGTTCACGGTTGAGAATGGAATGCTCTTCCATCAATCGGCGATAGGCACACTTCAACGCTTCTTAACCAAGGGAGGTATCCAGTACCACCCCTGTCGGAGCCCACCATGCGAAAGGATGCTATAGACTTCTGCATAAATGCGACGCCTGCCAGTGGCACACACCAACGACGCAGCAGCCCCCTGAACCCCTTTATCCCACACTCACACCCTGGCCGTTCATGCGTTGGGGAATGGACATAGTCGGGAAGTTACCCCCATCGTCCGGGAAAAGAGTATTCTTCCTAGCCATGACTGATTACGTCTCCAAGTGGATTGAAGTCGAAGCTTACCGAGAGATCAAGGATGAATAGGTGCTCCTTCATTATCAAAAATATCCTTTCCGCTTCGGACTACCATCGGAGATCGAATGTAACAACGCCTCCTAATTCATAAGTTAGAGGACCAAAGACTTCTGTAAGCACTGGAACAATAACTTGGTTACATCAACACCTCGCTACCCCCAGTCCAACGGGCAAGCCGAGGCTAGCAACAAGGTAATTGTGAACAATCTGAAGAAGCGCCTTGCCAAAGCCAAAGGAAACTGGGCTGATGAGCTACCTTACGTCCTATGGGCCAACCGAACAACACCTAAGGTAGCAACCAGCCAGTCTCCCTTCTCTCTGAGGCATGGATGCGAAGCGGTCATTCCCGCCGAAATTCTCATCCCCACAACTCGTTCCAGTTTCTTGACTGAAGAACAGAATCGTCTAGAGTTATCGGCCGACCTGGATACCTTAGATGAGCTCCGTGACCAGGCCCGACTTCCCCTAGCTAGGCACCAAGAGCAAGTCATCCGGAGCTACAATCAGAATGTTAGGGTTCGAACTTTTTGAGTGGGCGATTGGGTGTTACGAAAGGTCTTCCAAAACACCCTCGAAACCAAGTCGGGCAAGTTAGTCTCAACATGGGAAGGACCGTACAGGATAACCAAGGTCGTCGACCAAGGCGCATACCAGCTCGAGTCCATGGGTTCTTAGCATACATTTAAAGAGGTACATTTAAAGATGTATCACTTCTGAAGAAGTCCTTTTTCCTCAAACCATATCCATCAAGGCACTCCAGGCAAGAAGCCATCATACACCAAACGCGAGATGTTCGAGGTCATCTATCTTTAGCTACTAGTTTGTTTTTATCTCAATTTGATCCAACACTAGTTTGTATGCAATCTACTTGACTCTGTGAGTTCTACTTGTTGTGTGAAAACCATGTTGTAGTGTTTTGTTTTGTCAAGTGAATGACTTATGTTTTCATCTCTACTTGCCTTCAACCATGCTTCATGTCATATAATCTTAAGTGCATAGAACACAGCGCATGTTTTTTATTTAAATGATTATAGAATAGAATACATCATTTGGGTAAACACCCGTACAATCGAAAACCCTAAATGGTAGAGGTAGCAAATCCTAGATCAAAGAAATCTTCGATCGACGGAACATCCCGAGCGCATGCGTCGACGCGATAGCCATCACTCGCCAGAGGACATTCTTCGGTAAGCGCAACTGCCACCAGTAACGAACGACTTATGCAGGAGTCTTCGTCTAAAAGCCTTCAGTCAGAAGCACTCAGTGGTCCCGAAAAACCTGCACACATAGCTAGGACACTACAAAGCAAAAAAATGCAAAAATACGCAAGTAAAACAAAATCAGGGAACGCATGCACGCATGAAAACAAAATACGACCCATCCCGGCGAGACCATTCCCGGAATGGGGTAAAAACTGTCTTCAGCCATAAAGACGACCTGATCCATCACAAAAACAAAAGAAAATCCCTAGTACTAAAAAGTTTTCCGAGCGATAATAAGAGATAGCTAAAATGTTTACAAGGGCACAAATCCCTAGTCTTCGTCCTTGTCGGCTGCATCCATCGACTAATTCACCCGGTTACAGAAGGGTCATCCGGAGCCCTTCTGATTTCAGGCACAACCACGGTATCTGCTCCATTACTGCCACCAGTGTCAGGCTCCACTACTTCCTCTTCCAAAGGTTCCAGATACGCAAAGATCTCGTCACCTGGGGCTGGTTTATTGGGAGGGTAGCATTCATGGAAGGTCTTAATCTCTGCGTCTAGATTCCAACCTCCTTGAGAATCCTCTGGTTAATAGCCTCCAGCTCGGTGATCTTGGATCTATCGAAGGTAGCCTGGCACGAATGACATTTGACTATCTCGATCAACCTTGCAATCTTCCCAGCATCACCTTTCTAACGCTCAACAGTAGCAGTAGCCCTTTTTTCCTTACTGTTCTTCTCAAGATCCCATTTCAGCTTACGCTCCCCTAGAACCTTCTCATCCTTCTCCACAACATCAGCCACCCATAACATGCCCTGCAAAGTCTGGACAAACGAAGCAGGAGGCGATCACATATCACGCCAAAAGAGATAGAAGAAAAAAGGGGAAAAAAGCAACAAGTTTAGCAAGGTTCACCTTCCAGATCGTCAAACCCGCATCCCGTACCAATGTAGGAGTAGGAGTATCATGACAAGCCTTCTTGGGACCATGAGTACCACGGAGAAGTTTTTGCCACATGTCTTGTGGAAATTTGCTCTCAAGGTCTACGACTTCAGTCACTTCAAGCAACGACCGTTTGGCTGGGGTCAGATTAGCGGCAGCTTCAATATTCACTTTCAGATCTACCGGCGGCTGCTTGTCACTTGACCCAGCTTGCACTGGATCATGTTCGCCGCAGAGAAACCCTGCCCTAAAGAAGGAGGAACTTCTAGAAGAGACAAAGGAAGGGAAAAGTCACACAACAAAAAACAAGTGTAAAAGGGAATATCACCGATATACAATCAAGATACTTATCGGGAGGCTTCGCCAAAGGTTTTACTCTCGTCTTAGAATTTATAATAGATGCGGGAATGTCATCATCGACTGTCTTCTTGGAATCCCCCGACTTCATGTCATTGTCCTCATTAGATTGATCCCTAGACAACATTGTCGTCTTGTTGCTAGACTCACCTTCCAATGCCGCTTCCGTTGACCTCCGATACGTCCGTCGCCCCTCCGGCAAGGTGAAAATCTTCCAGCATGCTTCAGACACCAAAACATGGGTGTCTAAACCCGGTGGAACTACACATAAAAATCACCCAGAGAGAAAGGTTGAGAAGAAAAATAGGTGCTTGCGAAGCGAAGTGAAGAGTAGGGTTGTAAGTATTTACCTTTGGAACTCCACGTGTCGGAAAAGGCCGCTTGGTACATCGAGCCTAGTGTTGATCTTTCCACGAAGAAGAAACGGGTAACCCAATCCTTTTCATTCACCTTTGACTTTGGGATTAATGGGTTCTTGGCGTCCCTAGCGTGAAGGGTGAAACGGCCAGCCCTAAGCGGGCACACTCGATAAACACATAAAAGGTCAGACACGGAAAACTTGATCCTCTCCGAGCACACCTCACTGATCTGGTACAAGATCTTCCACGTAGACGGCATCAATTGCGTCGGAGATGCCTTAAGGGCCAACAAGAAGTTTAGAATCAGAGTGGAAAAGGGGAATTGAGCCCCCAAAGTGAAAGGATACTCTAGAAAATAGACACATCCCTCCTTTACCTAGTTAACGGCCTCATGAGTAAGGCAATGGAAATTGGTGCCGGCCGGGAAGACATGGTTCTTAACGATTCTCTCCACCTCCTTAAAGGACATGGATTAGGGACGACAGTCATGGGGTTTGAGAGAGTAGGAGGATTCAAAACCTAGGTCTATTGGCTTAACCTTAACCATGGTGGAATAGATCTGAGAAAGTCTGAGAGAGAAAGCGAGGGGAAGACGAAGGAGAAGGGATATAAGAGCAAATGAACGCACATCTTCGAGAAGCCTACGCTCGAATTAATTATAGCCTGAGTTACATGACTTCTCACCTCCCCGATGACGATCGAGCGGAGGGGGTGAATCCACGTGTCTCCCATCGACTGTAGAGGACGTGGCAAATCTGATCAAAATCCCGCCTATAGATTTGGGGATATTATTAGGATCAAAAATAGCGGGTCCATTTAACATAGCGGCCTAGAAATAAAGAATGCATCGTGATCGCACGAGAAGATAGAAGTCATGGAGAGCAGGAAGAAGTTAGCAATCACCAAATTGAAGAAAGAAAACTACGATCACAAGAAAGGGACGAGTCGACCGTTCGTGTCAGTTATCCTCTCCGACAAATGCGGGCGGTGGCTAAACGGTTGGAGATAGGCCCTAACAGCATGGAGATCATAGGGAGAATAGGGAAAATGGCTAGTTTAATAGGGCGACGGCAAAATTTTATTATGCATTCACATGTACGCTAGAAAACCAACATTAATTCTCAAGGAAAACTCTTTTAACCGATTATTCAATCAATTCGATCATTTATTTCATTGATTTCCGTTGAATCGATTCGATCGTTGCCCCAATCTAGGACAGAAGTTTGATTGTCAATTTTTTGTCCAAAACAGGTATCACCACAACAACAATTATGCATGTCAACACCAATGAAATACAAAGATCATGCTTTTATCACATAAAGTTGTCAACTTTCGTCAACCATGCAAGCAAATCAACTAACTTTCGTTAAATCAATAAACATTACTATCTCTCTCAAACTTCAACTAGGATTAATCAACTTTCGTTTCAAAACCCTAATCAACTATTCTGATTCATAGTTTGTCTTTTTCGATCCAAACTATAAACGAGAAATTTCTTATCTTTCGATTAAGGATTTAAGAACAAGAGAAGAGATTTATGGATAAAAACAATCAAATCATGATCAAAGGCAAGCACACACAACCATTGTTGGGTTAACCCCAACCTTAGAAAGAAGGAAGACTACTCACCCTTCGTCATTGAAAAAACAACTAAATTTAATTAAAAATAAACTTACAATTGAATCCAAAACAATTGTCTTCTCAAACCAAACGTGCGTCTCCAAATTCTCCCCAAAAACTAACGTGTTTCTCCTAAAACTTGAATGATCATAAAACTACTCTAAGACAAGGGTTTTTATATTAAAGCTAAAGCTACTCCTAAGGAAATAAATCTATCAAGATAAATCCCAAAAGGAAACTATCTAAAAGAGATAATAACACATTAAATCCGCCGACTCGAATCAATCCCTACCGACACAGAGTGCCTGAGTACCGACCCCGTCAGGGTCGGCAGGGTTTTCTTGAACATCCTTCAATTTCTTCTTCACTGTGTTCCTTGTTACCGATCTGGTGACCCTCGTTACCGACCTGGTGACCCTCGGTACCAACCCCACTGCCTCGGTAATAGCCTCGTAACTGAGAGCTTACATCGTTAGGGGGTCATTACACTTCGCTTTTGCCTCAATTCTTCTTCTAACATGTCTTGTGGGTCGGTAACGATCTTTTGTACTTCATATATAGCTTGATCTTGGCTCTTTTTCCTTTATTCCTTGCATCACTTCGTCCTCACTCCTCTTGCATCTTTCTACAGCTTCGCTCCTCTCCTCAAAACGCTCCAAAACAGCTCCAAAGACCTATAAAACACCACCGAAGCTTATGTAGACTCCATATCTTAAACAAATACGAAAACCTACACAAAACGACTCTAAACAAAACACAAAACTAAAGAAAAGAAACACAAACGCACCCTAAAACACTTCTAAAAAGGCGGACATCACACACAATAACCTATTTGATCACTTAACCAAGAGTTTGGCAAAAGATTTGGTGTACAAGGCATCGCGAGGGATGGGGTTAAAAACCTAAGAGACCCTATGTTAGAAAATGGAAGTTTGAGTTTTTATGGTTTCAAAGTCAGTGATCCTGAGTTTACAAGTCGAGTCGGTGACTTGGCAAAGTCACTGACATGACCAGCTGGCGAAGCGATCTATTTACGGAAGGAACGCACAGCTCATGTGTGTTTAATTGAAGACAGCTGCGTCATTCTATTTTAGGAGAAGATCATCAAAAGAAGTGCTAAAATCAAGATGAAGATAATTTGATTCTCCTAGAATATTTTAGTATGCGCATAATTGTATATGTGGAAAAATTTGTAAAAGATTGAGTGTATATTGTTTTCCTAATCGAATGGGAAATAATATACATGAGATCTCTCTTACCTTAGTTTAAATACTCTAGTGTTTAGGCTAATTGGTGTGACTTGAGAGCTTAACTTGATTATTGTTTGTAAAAAAGAAAGAGAATACTTGTGCGTGAGATTCGTACAAGTGGTGTGTCAAGAGATCTTAGGAATAGCGTGAGATTGAGAGTGTGAGTGCAAAGGTAGAGCGTGGTTCAAGGGTGTGGGACTCATTCTTGTACACGGGAAAGCTTTGTAATCACTCAAGAAATCAATAGAGCGAGTCTAAGGACTCTTGAAATCCGACCAAGTGATAAACTTGGAAGGGAGTGGTTTTTCTCTAAGAAAACTAGTTGGTTTACAAGGAGTTTCCACTATACATCGCTTGCCATTGACTGTTGGTAACGTTTATTTTACTGTCTGTTTATTTCGCTCCTTTATTACTCAAAGTCGACGACTTCGTAGGAGTCACCGACTCGTTTAAGTACTAACGATCCTACAATTGGTATCAGAGAACAGGGTCTAGATTGCGTTTTTAGTACTATTATTGCAGGAAAATGACGTCCACCAACACTTCTGTTAATGACTCTTTCTGGAAACCTCCAATTCTCAAGGTTGGAGAATATAACTGGTGGGTGGAGCAAATGAAGACTCACATCTGTTCACTTGATGGTCAGCTATGGAAAGTGATTGGGTCCAGAAACCTTTCTTGGAAATGATGGAAAGATTGAGAAGACCACAACTGAGTATGACGATGTGGATTTCAAAAAGCTTGAAAAGAATGCTAGAGCAAAGAAGGTACTTCATCATGCTCTTACTGAAGGTGATCCCAAGAAGGTGATAGGTTACAAAATGGCTAAAGAAATCTGGGACGCCCTTAAAAGACTTCATCAAGGAAATGATGATGTAAAGAAGGACATGATCATTAGTCTCGAAGCAGAGTACGACAATATCTTTCAAGGAAAAGGAGAATCTCTTCGTGATTATCATTCCAGATTTCAAACTTTCGTGAATCAACTGGAGTTTCTTGGTGAAGAAATTTCTCAATGGAAACTCACCAACAAGTTAATCTCGGGATTGAACAAGAGTTGGGACAACATTGCTTCGTCTCTTCTCACTCAAAAGGAAACCAAGTCGCTGACCTTGGAAGATCTTGTTGGGCAACTCACCATGTATGGAGGCATTCAGCAAAGAAGGGTTGAGAGACTCGACTCAGAAAAAGTCAAGAACATTGCTCTCAAGGTTGAAAGAGCCTTTGACTTGGCTCAGGGAGATGATGACCCTGAAGGAGTAGATGAAGACGTTGCTCTCATCTCTAAAGCTATGAAGAGACCGTGGAATCGCAAAAAAGGTCCCATGAAGGTCCAGAATCAACCAAAGAAGGGAAGGATATGAAGGATTTCATTTGCTACCAATGTCAGGCTAGAGGACACTTTGCCAAGCAATTTCCAAAAAGAAAAGGTGGAGAAGCTGGTAAAGCCATGATGGCAACTTGGGACATGTCTGATGATGATGATGAAGTGGCACCGGTAAGAGGAAAATGTTGCATGGCCATTGAAGAAAAATCATCACAAGAGGTAAATGATTTTGAACTCTCTTCTCTTTTAGCCAGAAAGTCCAGAGAACAACTGGTTGCTATCATTGAAAAGCTTGGAACTCAGGTCACTGAGTTACGAGAAAAATTGGAAGATAATGAAGAAACAATCTCCAATTTCTTCGATGATAACAAACACTGGTCCTCTAAGGCAATTGAGCTTGAAAAGATTTCATCTCCTAAGTCAATAACTTGTTAGTCATGTCCAGATTCAGAAAACCAAGTCATTGACTTGAAAAAACAAGTCAACGACTTGGAAAAACAAGTCACTGACCTAGAAGGTGAAAGGCTCATGCTCAGACTGGGTAATGCCAAGTTGTCTAAAGATCTAGAAGACCTAAAGATTGATGATGAGACTAAAAAGAAGAAATGGCTAGATGAGTTTGTTGCTGAAAAGGCTCAAAATGTGAGAAATGACTATAAAAGGAAATTTGTGAAGGAGGTTGATAGGTCTGGGATTGGATATGCTTGTGCATCTAAAACCCAGGGTAACAATCATGCTCCTCTTGTGTCTAAAGGAAAAGCTCCTATGGGTAGTGACAATGCAAGTTGCTCTACTCACGTGGTGGCCAATCAAGACAAAGGGAAGCAACAGTGGTATCCTGATCAAAAGGTGCACAAAATTTGGTAGAAACAAACCCAGAACTCGACTCCCTCACGAATTGACTTTCAATCACGCATCAACAACAAACCTATTTACCCAGGCTATAGAAAATATGTTGCCCTAAAGTCTCACAGAACATGTTGGTATTGTGGCAATCCTGGTCACTACCAACATGATTGTCACAAAAAGGCAAGAGATGATGAAAATGCAAGGTCTTAGACTCTAAATGACAGTCATGATAGATTCATTGTCAGTGACTGCCATCCAGAATCTGTGTGTGCTAATTGTGACAAAAGTTATTCTAGAAGTTACTATGTTGCCAAACCCAAAGGAGTTAAACAACTTTGGGTTCGTAAAAACTAATTCTTTCAATGTAGCTTGAAGTGGGTGACCAGGAGCCCTGGTTCATTGATAGTGCGTGCTCAACTCATATGTCGGGAAACCCCAGGGATTTTGTCTCACTTCAAGAATACAAGGGAGGTAAGATTACATTCGGCAACAATAGTAAAGGTGGTATTTTTGGTATAGGTACGGTAAGATTTTCAGATAAGCTAACTATAGACAATGTGAATCTAGTTGATAATCTCATTTTGAAGCTTCTAAGTGTTTCCCAGATCTGTGCTAATGGAAAATATCAAGTTGTTTTTGATAAAAATGGTTGTCAGGAACAAGAGATTAATTCATGCAAAATTCTTCTGAAAGGGGTATGTGAAAACAATCTGTACAAGGTGGACCCCTGTTTTGAGCCTGAAGAAAAATTGTGTCTTAGAACAGTTGCAGATGTCGCAGACCTCTGGCACAAGAGATTTGGTCATGCAAGCTTTCAACTCCTTGACAAACTTCATACGCAAGATCTGGTTAGAGGACTACCCAAGATTGATCCGAGCAAGAATGAAGTTTGTGAGACTTGTGTGAGAGGTAAGCAAGTAAAGTCATCCTTCAAATCCAAGAAGGAGGTAAGTACCACTAGGCCCTTATACCTTATTCATATTGATTTATGTGGTCCCATGAGAATCCAAAGTCGTGGAGGAAATAGCTATATTTTTGTCATTGTTGATGACTTTTCACGGTATACTTGGACAATTTTTCTGTCTTCTAAAGATCAGGTTTTTGAAGAATTTGAAGGATGGGTGAAGATTGTTGAGAAAAAGCTTGGAGTTGATCTTGTATCAGTCAGATCAGATCATGGAATAGAATTCGACAACTTTGAGTTTCTGTCTTTCTACAAGAAAAATGGCATAAGTCACAACTTCTCAGCGTCAAAAACTCCTCAACAAAATGGCGTGGTTGAGAGAAAGAATCGTGCCTTGGAAAACATGTCACGGACCATGCTTATCTCAAGTGGTCTTCCAAGAAATTTCTGGGGTGAAGCCATTAATGCATCTTGTTATGTGATGAATCGAGCCATGCTTCGTCCACTTCTAGAAAAAACTCCGTATGAACTGCTTAGAGGAGTTAAACCCAGTGTCGCCCACTTGCGCACCTTTGGATGCAGATGCTATTTTCACAATAATGGCAAGGACAGTCTGGGAAAATTTGATCCAAGGAGTGATGTTGGCACTTTTGTAGGCTACTCCCCTCATAGCAAAGCCTACAAAGTATTCAACAAAAGGACAAGGAAAATTGAAGAAAGTGTCCATGTCATGTTTGATGAGAACACTATGGGAGGCTCGATGATTGAGGATCATGATGATGGTGATCAAGGATACAATCTGGTTCAAGATGACTCACTTCCAGTTTCTACAACTCAGAAAGAATTGACAGTCAGTGACAATGCTAGTGTCACCGACTCAGACAGAACAGGGGGAAGGAGTCAAAATCAAAGTTCAAGTGACAGTGAGTCCGATGATGAGAAAACACCTGATAGGAGCACAAGTTCGGAGAACTCAGAAGAAGATCCAGAGAGATCGCCTCAGACACAAGTCGATGACTTGACAGATATACAGGTCAGGAATTATCAACAGAAAAGTGCTCATCCCGTCACTAACATCCTCACTGATTTCTCAAAGGGTGTGCAAACCAGATCTTCTCTGAACAATTTCTTTGCCTTTAATGCTTTTATTTCAATGTTGGAGCCTAAAAATGTTGAACAAGCATTGAAAGATTCGGATTGGGTCAGTGCCATGCAGGAGGAACTTCATTAGTTTAAAAGAAACAAGGTTTGGCATTTGGTCCCAAGGCCAAAAGGAAGTATGTGATTGGAACACGATGGGTGTTCAGAAATAAGCTAGATGATGAAGGAAATGTGGTCAGAAACAAAGCAAGGCTTGTAATTAAAGGATACAATCAGAAGGAGGGCATTGACTATGATGAGATGTTTGCTCCGGTGGCTCGTCTTGAAGCTATTAGATTGCTCATTGCCTATTCTGCTCATCATGGTTTCAAACTACAGCAAATGGATGTCAAGACCGCTTTCTTGAATGGATATCTGAAGGAGGAAGTGTATGTTGAACAAACTCCGGGTTTTGAAGATGTCACCCACCCGGATCATGTCTACAAACTGGACAAAGCTCTCTATGGATTGAAGCAAGCCCCGCGTGCTTGATATGATCGTTTGTCACAATTCTTGATTCAACATGGTTATGTTCGAGGAGAGGTTGACAAGACTCTGTTCTTGTTGAAAGAAGGAAGTCATACGCTGGTTGTTCAAGTCTATGTCGATGACATCATCTTTGGCTCAACAGATGATAAGCTAGTAAAGAAGTTCGCCGACCTCATGTCTAGTGAGTTTGAAATGAGTATAGTCGGTGAGCTCAAGTTCTTTTTAGGACTTCAAGTTGTTCAAAGTGAAGATGGGACACGAGTTCATCAACAAAAGTATCTCAGAGAATGTGTTAAGAAGTTCGGTCTCGAAAACGCTAAACCTTTTGATACTCCCATGTCGTCGACTACCTCACTCGGAAAAGATTACAAGGATCGAGAAGTCAATGCTACTATGTATCGGGGTATGATTGGATCACAGCTCTATCTCACAGCAAGTAGACCTGATATTGTGTTTGGAGTTTGCCTATGTGCTAGATTTCAGGCTGATCCAAGAGAGTCCCACTTGAAAGATGTTAAGAGAATTATTCGGTATCTTAAGGGGACTGACAATCTGTGTTTATAAAATCCAAGAGGATTTGATTTTGAGCTTGTCGGATACACAAATGCTGATTTTGCTGGGAACCGGGTTGATAGAAAAAGCACTTCAGGGATGGCTCAATTTCTTGGGCCTTGTCTTGTCTCATGGGGATCCAGAAAACAAAATTATGTGGCTCTATCAACGGCGGAAGCAGAGTATATTGCAGTTGCAGCATGTTGCTCACAACTCTTATGGATCAAGCAACAAGTCAGTGACTATGGTGTTAAGTGTGGGTCAGTGCCCATACTATGTGACAACACTAGTGCAATCAACATCTCAAAGAATGTAGTGCAACATTCAAAGACAAAGCATATAGAGATAAGGCACCACTTTCTTCAAGATTGTGTTGAAAAAGGGATGGTCACTATGGAATTATGTAGAACAAGTGATCAAAGAGCAGATATCTTCACAAAAGCCTTGAATCATGAACCCTTTGAACAACTCTGCATGGAATTAGGTATGATCTCTCTTCAATGATCTATTTCCCTACATGAATTCCCTCAATGATTGACTAGAATTAATTGCTTTGCATATGTCTTGAAATCATGCTTATATGGTGTAATTCTTAAACATACTTGATAGACATCATATTTAGGAAACCCCATGCATTTGACTGTCGATGACTTTTACAACATTCAGTATGTGTGCAATCTCTATGAGCTCTTTGTTTCAGCCCAAAAAGAATCAACTTGATGATCCTAACCCTCTTTAAAAGCCCAAATGATAGTTGATTCTAAAGCATGTCCCTGACCTATCATGTTTGAGAGTCTCTATGAGCCCATTTTTTGAATTTTCTTTTAAAACGGAGACTTATCATCATGATCGACAAATCCTCAAAGATAAAGCTTTTTACTTGGTTTGTTTTGGCACTCCCTGTGCAACCCCAACGCCAAGTAAGTTCTCAAAGAGAAAGTCATGTGTGTACAAAAGTCACGGACATATGAAGAAAGCAGTTTTGTGATAGATGTCGCCGACTTGATCAAGGTCAGCGACTGCAATTTCTGGCGCGAGAAAAAGATCATGGCTTAACAGTATCTTTTGAACTTGGAAAGTGTATTTCAAAAAGGGGGAAAGAGAAGATCTTGTGATTTGACAACTTCCTTAATGATGGAAGTGAACTCCTTTATTATGCCTCAACCGTCAAAATTAAAGGTACGCCTTTTTCAAATCCTTCTCTCTCTCTCGAATTCTACTTTCTCTCTCTCTCGAACCCAAACCCTCGAACCTTCAACCTTCTCCAATGGCATCTCCCTCCAACTCAAACCTCCCTGCTTCTCCCAAAATCCAAACTGAAAGTCCTGAATGGGCGAAGAACAAGATTCTCGCCCTCTTCGGTGACGATTTTCTTCGAGCCCTTTTGTCTGGGCAATCGTCTTCGTCAACCGTTCTTCCAACCGCCATGGAACCTCCATCTCTGAACCCCACTTCTCCACAAAACCAGAATCTAAACCCTTCTCCTCCAAAATCAACTCCCTCATCTCCCATTGTCACTGAGAAATCCCAAGATCCTCAAATTGAAACCGAAACCCCAACCCTCTCACCGGAGTCTGGAAAACCGCTCCAAACAGCGCAACCAATGGTTTTTCTAGAAACCGATGATTCTTCCTTACCCAAACCCTCTGAACAAGAGATTGTATAGGAAGAGAGAGTGAAGACTCCAATTTTGGAGTCAATGGAGTTTGCGGAAACGACGAAGGTTGTCGGGTCCTTTGCAGAGGAAAAAGAGGAAGAGGCTGGTGAAGATGCGGAAGTTGGAACAGAGGAGAACTGATAGCATGCATTTAGGCATTAGTTTTAGGGCATTTTTATGTTTAAATCTTAGGTATTTGCATGCATTTTGCTTAGTATTAGTAGTTTTTGCATTTCGGTGTCTATTATTGTGTTTTCGTGTTTTTAGGTAATTTTAAGGAGTAAGGATTGGTTAAGTTGAAGGATACAAGATTGGAAGTATTCAAGTGTCTTTTCCAAGGATATTGAAGCCATTTCTGATGATCATTAAGACCCAAGAGGTTGTGGAAAAGAATGCTTAAATCCATGTCATCCATTGAAGTTGTTATTTCAACACCACTTTCTTGTAACGCTTATTTCGGGAGCTACAGTGATCGGATGAAGCTGAATTTGGTATCATTGGAAAGATAACTCGATGAGCTACAATTCATATTTTTACTTTGAGTTCAAATTCTAACTCTAAGTGGGTCAAAACAGCATCCGAAAGTACCACCAAAATGTTGTCAGGTCAAGAACCGCGATCGCGGCCAACCTCTACCGCGATCGCGGCTATGGCGGTCGCTGCCCTACTATTATACACGCGAGGAGATCTTCCGCCTATCTTTATTTCCTTTTTATTATATCTTTCCTTTCGTGTTTTAGTTGGCTTTTTAAGCCTAGTTGTCAGACTTTGTTTGACAGAACTTTGAGACCTAATTTCAGACTTTGGTATTTTTCTCTCTTATGGAGAACTAAACTTCTTAGATTCTATTCAAGTTGAAGTTTTTCAGACTCAAGTTGTTGTGAGATTCCTCTATTCAGGTTTATTTCTACAGGTTATTTCAATTCTCTTGGGCATAATTTATATTGATTGTATTGATTTCTACTTGATTGATCACCTTGTTGGAATTGATATTATCTATTGCTAGATCTAGGTTTTCTCGTAGCAAAGCCTAATCTTTGTAGCAACTCAATTGGTTTAGGACTCGTTGGACTAAAACAATTGAGAAGAGATTTGAATGCATGTTAATTGTTTGACTCGTTGGAATTCAATTGCATGTATCATGTTTATCCTTGTTCTTATTGCTAGTATTCATATTGTTTATGATCGTTTCATGAGTAATTAGGATATTAAGTTTGCATGTCCCGTTGCCATGTCATAATTCTGATCAGGATAGGAATAACTAAAATGAATAACTTGTTTGAATCTAGGATCAATAACTTGAAGAAGAAAAGTGGATACTTGAATAGGATTGTTTTCCCTAATTGATAAAAATCCAACTTTTGCCTGTTTGATTGCTTGCTTTATTTGTTTCAATTCTTAAGTTTTAGTTTTAATTTACAAAATCCCCCCTTGTTACTTCTTTGAGTTGATAATAATAAAACTTAGGATACAAGTGTCTTTTGGGTTCGACCCCGACTTACCGACTATACTAGTTGAGTAATTAGGGATTTATTTTTGATTTGGCATCAACAATTATCAGCCAGTCAAATTTTGGCGCCGTTGCCGGGGACACTTTGTTTAATTATGAGTTTTTTATTTTTATCAACTCTTGTGTGGACCTATCTTACGGTCCACACTTGTGCTACTAATCAATGGCTATGTTTCAATGTAGGCAACTACAGGATGAACAATTTCATGTATATTTCTCTAGAGTACAACAATATTTTCATACACTTTGTGCTTGGGGCTATAACCCGTGTGAGAGGGAATTGTGTCAGTGCATCCTATATGGGTTGAATCCTGAGACTCTACAATTGGTTGAGTACATGAGCATATAGGCTATGGAGTATGGTACCAGAAGAGTGTTGGGATTTCTTTTGCTACATGAGTTATCAGTGTGAGCAGGTTGAACAACATCCACCTATGCTCCATCTAGTTGAGAACTCCTCTTTCAATGCTGAAGAGATGATTGCAAGGCTAGCTATCACAGTAGACCAGATGGGACAGAACACTGAAGCTAGTATCAAGAATATAGAGACTCAGATCAGTCAACTGGCTACTGTAGTAAGCAAATTGGAGGCAAGAGATTCTGGGAATTTGTCTTCACAACCCATAGACCCGATGGAGAATGTGAGTGCCATTACATTGAGGAGCGAGAAGGAGATAATCGAAGACGATCTGAATTCTAGTGAAGAACCGCAACCGTTGTTGGACATAGGTGATTGTGGATCTACCCTAGAAGTTGATAATGATTATATGCATCCCGACTTTCCTACTCTTAACTCTCAAAAGCCAATTCTCATATTTCCTGAGGCACTCAATGACACTATGAAGCCTATAAAACCAAGTGAGCCTAAGATTGGTGCTAGAGATTACATGGAGTTCATCTTTGGTAAGAGTGGTAACGTTGATGAGTTCTTTGATCCATACTGTAAGTATTCTTTGACTCCACAACCTGTGTTGAATTTGTTTGAGCATATGCCATCTCATGAAAATTGGTCTCACAAGTTTGATAAGTTGAAACGGTTTTTAAATGGGTTATTATTCCATTTCAATTTATCCTTGTGCTACTTATGTTTTTGTGAGATGTGTTCACAGGCTTTTGACAGGTTGTTAAGGGCATTGACAATGTCTAATCTTGTGAATTCATTGCTCTCCATCTATCTTGTGTCCTCTCCACCAAACTGTTGCCACTTTGAACCTCCTCTATATTCAAAAGAGTAAATGACTTTGTGAGTGTTCTCTCTTCCTTTCTCTTTTATTTTACACATTGGGGACAATGTATTGTTTAAGCATGGGGGAGGGAAACATTTACATGGTAGTATAGTTTTGCATTGCATATAGTTTAAATTCTTGCAAAGCATGTTTAACTTTTTGCATTCATATTTGCATAAAAAAACAAAAAAAATCAGAAAAATTTAAAAAAAATACCAAAAATATCATGCATTTAGGTTTGTCATATTTCCCTAAGCAAAGAAACCACTTGTCCTCTAATATATTTGATGATGATTTTGGCCCCTTAACTTGCTTGGATTGCTTGAAGCTTGATAATGTTTATTTCTTTAAGAGCATGTTTGATTATTTGATTGAGCATGTATATCCTTGAGATCTAAGTTACACGGAAGTTCTAGGCAAATTTTACCTTGTGAGATTATTTTTGGCCTTTCTAGGACTACAAATTTATGAGTCCTCTTTTTCATTGTGTGTTCTCACTTTGATTGCTTCCTCTAGAACTTGCATTTAAATATCTTTTTCAAGGCTGCATTCATGACTTTTGCATATGATATTAAAATGATTGAGGCATTGTTTTATTAGCCTATTATCCCCTTATCCACCCTTACATATGTTCCTTCTTTGAAGCCCCTTTCTAAGCCTTAATAGCCTTATTTTTGGAAGCTCCACAAAATAAATCTAAGCCTTATATAAACTTGACCCATCCGGGAATTAGACTTTTACTTGATTTGTTTTGTGGCTGTGAGCCAAGTATGGGGGATTTGAAAGAGCAATTGGTGGATGAGTAGTTGAATTTGAAAATTGAGGGTGAAGAAAAAAATGAGCTTTAAAGTTGAAGTCTTCAATTGGTTGAAAAGAAAAATTATATGAGAATTGAAGCAACAAGAAGAAAAAAAAAGAATGAAAGTGAAGAAAAAAAAAGAGAAGATCAAATGGAGTTAAGAGAGTAGGAGTTGGGAACGAAAAAGAATTGATGTTTGGTGTTGATTTAGAATTGAGTTGAGTCTAGATTACCAGATTTAGCACCACAAAACCAAATGATTCCCTACCAAAATCTTATTACCTTGGCCCCATTACAACCCTCAAAAGACCTCATGATTTTTGTTGTATGCATAGTCTCTAGCGGTGGAGAATTAGAACACTGATGCAAGCCTATGGTAGCTAGGCTTTCAAAGTTGAGTTTGAGCGAAACACATATATACCTTTAAACACATGAGTGAGAGTGAAAACACAAAATCCTAGTGAGGTTTAGAATGGATGTGTTTGCTTGATCTATTTGGATGCCAAAATACATGCTATGATGTCAATTGTTTAATCATGTCTCTTGTTATTCTTGCTTAAGCATTTATCAAAGTGGAGTGCATGAATTGCTTGTTTGTGGGGTGTTGAATCTATTTCTTGCTTGAGGACAAGCAAGGTTTAAGCATGGGGGAATTTGATAGCATGCATTTAGGCATTAGTTTTAGGGCATTTTTATGTTTAAATCTTAGGTATTTGCATGCATTTTGCTTAGTATTAGTAGTTTTTGCATTTCGGTGTCTATTATTGTGTTTTCGTGTTTTTAGGTAATTTTAAGGAGTAAGGATTGGTTAAGTTGAAGGATACAAGATTGGAAGTATTCAAGTGTCTTTTCCAAGGATATTGAAGCCATTTCTGATGATCATTAAGACCCAAGAGGTTGTGGAAAAGAATGCTTAAATCCATGTCATCCATTGAAGTTGTTGTTTCGACACCACTTTCTTGTAACGCTTATTTCGGGAGTTACAGTGATCGGATGAAGCTGAATTTGGTATCATTGGAAAGATAACTCGAAGAGATACAATTCATATTTTTACTTCGAGTTCAAATTCCAACTCTATGTGGGTCAAAACAGCATCCGAAAGTACCGCCAAAATGTTGTCAGGTCAAGAACCGCGATCGCGGCCAACCTCTACCGCGATCGCGGCTATGACGGTCGCTGCCCTACTATTATACACGCGAGGAGATCTTCCGCCTATCTTTATTTCCTTTTTATTATATCTTTCCTTTCGTGTTTTAGTTGGCTTTTTAAGCCTAGTTGTCAGACTTTGTTTGACAGAACTTTGAGACCTAATTTCAGACTTTGGTATTTTTCTCTCTTATGGAGAACTAAACTTCTTAGATTCTATTCAAGTTGAAGTTTTTCAGACTCAAGTTGTTGTGAGATTCGTCTATTCAGGTTTATTTCTACAGGTTATTTCAATTCTCTTGGGCATAATTTATATTGATTGTATTGATTTCTACTTGATTGATCACCTTGTTGGAATTGATATTATCTATTGCTAGATCTAGGTTTTCTCGTAGCAAAGCCTAATCTTTGTAGCAACTCAATTGGTTTAGGACTCGTTGGACTAAAACAATTGAGAAGAGATTTGAATGCATGTTAATTGTTTGACTCGTTGGAATTCAATTGCATGTATCCTGTTTATCCTTGTTCTTATTGCTAGTATTCATATTGTTTATGATCGTTTAATGAGTAATTAGAATATTAAGTTTGCATGTCTCGTTGCCATGTCATAATTCTGATCAGGATAGGAATAACTAAAATGAATAACTTTTTTGAATCTAGGATCAATAACTTGAAGAAGAAAAGTGGATACTTGAATAGGATTGTTTTCCCTAATTGATAAAAATCCAACTTTTGCCCTGTTTGATTGCTTGCTTTATTTGTTTCAATTCTTAAGTTTTAGTTTTAATTTACAAAATCTCCCCTTGTTACTTCTTTGAGTTGATAATAATAAAACTTAGGATACAAGTGTCTCTTGGGTTCGACCCCGACTTACCGACTATACTAGTTGAGTAATTAGGGATTTATTTTTGATTTGGCATCAACGATTATCAGCCAGTCAAGAACCAACGGCTATCTCCCCACGATCAAGCAAAGGCTGTCAATGACTCTTCAAAACTCATCGACACAGATACTGGTGTAGCGAATGTCGACAAGGCATCTGACAAGGACTTCTCCCAAAAAGCGCCAACAGAAACCTCTGAAGAAGGTACACCCTCTGATCCCATCTTGGTCGCTAAGAAATCCAAATATGGTGATTTTGTTAAGAGAAATTTAGAAAAGGATCTTTTTGGAGATGATTATGAGTTGCTTAAGGAGGATGAGATTGAAATGCCTCCTCCTTTTCGCCCTAAGACTAGATCTACTAGTGCTTGAGCCTCGGCAGTGGCTCTTAAAGCCAAGAAGGGCAAAGGGTTGGAAACCCCTGAGGCTGCCTCAGAGGGAGGTGACTCTTCTTTCTCTGAGAAAGTCACTAGGAAGAAAAGGGGGAGATCTCCTAAGTTTGCTGTTGGATCTAGCAAGAAGAGTAAGAAGACCAGTGTGAGTTTTGATATGTCATCTAGGGAGTTCACTAAGGAACTGTTGTGGGAAGAAAATTTCTTGAAAAAGTTCAAACTGACCAAGGTCACCGACTGGCTAAAGAAACGGAAATGGGATAAGTTAATGCAGGGGGGAGCATGAATACATTCCTCTAATGGTTAAGATGTTCTATGAGAATCTTGTGATTGAAGATACAAGGAATATGACCTTAGGGAGGTACACGATAGATAAGAAGACGTACTCCTTCACTAGCAAGGATGTCAGTGACATTTTGGAGATCCCTCATGAAGGTTTTGCTGAGTACTACAAAGGAGGTTGGCCTGAAGGGGTCGATGACCGTGAGATCATCAAAATTGTCACTGACAGTGATGATAATTTCACTAGCCCCTATTTGGTCAACAAAATGGGAATATAGAAGAAGGTAATGTTCAATTACCTCATCAACAACTTATTGCCAAGGGAACTCAAAAGGAATGCTGCCTCCATTCAAGATTTTTTGGTCATGGACAAGATTATTAGAGGGAAAAAGGTTAACATGCCACGTCTGATGATGCTTCACATGAAGTATGTGCTTGAAACTGCCAAGCATGCCCTTCCTTATGGCATGTTGATTGCATTGATGATGACTGAGCATAAGGTTTATGTGGATGGTGGTGATGTCCTCAACACAAGGGTTCTCAATAAAGAAATGATCAAGAAGTTTGGATGGAACTGGGTTGATGGACAGTGGGTGTCGAAGATGTCTGAAGTCAGTGACAAGGGCCACCAGGAAGAAGGAATGAAGTCTGCTCAAGCAAACGATGAACTGAAGGAAATCAGGGAGCAGAATATGATTCTGAAGGGGATGATGGAGAAGCTTCAGAATATGGTTGGCAACGCGCTTTCAAAGCTTGATGCAATAGAGGAGCGGCTCAATGACTTTGGAGCCTGATGTCAGTGACTGTCACACATTCATGACCTTCTCTAACCCTCTCTTTCTATCCTTTCCACATTATTCCCTCAGTTTGAAAAACTTTTTAGTTCGATTTGGTTGTACCGCATTTCTGGATTGTTTGTGTTTGCATCGTACTCTTTATTTTGCTATGGTGGATGACTATCTATGACTATTTTGATATTATCATTCAAGTTTCTGTATTTGCCTCTAATTTCTTTTCTTGTTTTAGCAATCTTTTGATGATGCCAAAAGGGGGAATTAACCGGGGGAATAGATTTATTAGGGGGATCAAAATACTGAAATCATGTGGTTACTAAGCTTAGGGGGAACTTTTTATGGTTTTTTTTTGCTTTGCTCTTTTTACTGTGTTGTTTTTGTATGCTGGATAGCTTTTATCAGAACAGGTTGTTTGTCGCCATCAAAAAGGGGGAATTTGTTAGAAAATGGAAGTTTGAGTTTTGATGGTTCCACAGTCAGTGACCCTGAGTTTACAAGTCGAGTCGGCGACTTGGCAAAGTCACTGACATGACCAGCTGGCGAAGCGATCTATTTACGGAAGGAACGCACAGCTCATGTGCGTTTAATTGAAGACATCTGCGTCGTTCTATTTTAGGAGAAGATCATCAAAAGAAGTGCTAAAATCAAGATGAAGATAATTTGATTCTCCTAGAATATTTTAGTATGTGCATAATTGTATATTTGGAAAGATTTGTAAGAGATTGAGTGTATATTGTTTTCCTAATCAAATGGGAAATATATACATGAGATCTCTCTTATCTTAGTTTAAATAATCTAGTGTTTAGGCTAATTGGTGTGACTTGAGAGCTTAACTTGATTATTGTGTGTAATAAACAAAGAGAATACTTGTGCGTGAGATTCGTACAAGTGGTGTATCAAGAGATCTTAGGCATAGCGTGAGATTGAGAGTGTGAGTGCAAAGGTAGAGCGTGGTTCAATGGTGTGGGACTCATTCTTGTACACGGGAGAGCTTTGTAATCACTCAAGAAATCAATAGAGCGAGTCTAAGGACTCTTGAAATCCGACCAAGTGATAAACTTGGAAGGGAGTGGTTTTTCTCTAAGTAAACTAGTTGGTTTACAAGGAGTTTCCACTATACATCGTTTGTCATTGACTGTTGGTAACGTTTATTTTACTGTCTGTTTATTCCACTGCTTTATTACTCAAAGTCGATGACTTCGTAGGAGTTGCCGACTCGTTTAAGTACTAACGATCCTACACCCTATGAGTTGGAGGCCCAATTCCCCCCTTAACGAAAGGTGTAGGGATGAATTCAATGTGGTAGGCCAAAGACATAGAGTTGGATAGCATACAAATTCCCATCAGGGTATTTGCTCTAGCCTACATTTTAAGGACGTTTTGAAACAAGTTTTCTTTAATTAGTTTTGGAAATTGCAATTGTAGGTGCAAGTTAGAAATTCAACTAAGCATATGTGGAAGTGTAAGGCTTGTTCCAAGAGAGTTCAAGGAAGACTCGTCTATAAGCATATGTGAAAAAGATATGGGACGTAAAGCCTAAGAACGTCAAGTTATAGTCTATATACGTTATGTAACTCATGTTGTAATTTTTACTACATGTAATTAGACAAGTTGAAGTGGTTCAATTCTTAGAACACCACAATTCTGTAGTGCATGTTTGTAATTGTTACAAGTTATAAATTAAAATCCAAGGATATTTATTTCTATACATTCTATACATAGAGTTTGTCAAATATGTTCAAGTTTTATGACGTTGCACAAATAGGGGAGGAAAGTTGGTGATTTGTGAAAAGTTATCAATCCATTTGGTGTGAGTTATGAATGTTTAAGTGTGAGAATTACTAATGGTATCACTCGGGCTTTGGGTGTGGGGGACACACGGCCCAGTGATCGGCCCTAAAGTATTTCTAAGGGTTGAAAGAGAAAGAGGAATCATGGAAGGCAAGGCGCGGCACTCAGAGTTGGCATGGTTGCAATGATGCGGGCAGGGGCTCCCTTTCTCGGCAAAACGACGAGTGTCTCGGCCTTGGCATGCGTCAAGGGACGAGGGCGAAGTCATTGTCGTGGGCGCCGGGCGCTGGGCATTGACGCTTGTGCGCCGAGGCACTTGTGCACGCGCGCGCCTATGCGACCGTACTTAAGGCGCGCCTTAAGCGCCTATTTGCCTTGTTTTTTATGTTAAGCCAATTTTGATAATTTGGTTGGTTATTTTATGATTCCTATAGTGAGATATGAAGCTCTAAGACTTTATGGCAAAATATGAGAGCTAGCCTAAGCTTGGAACACCTAGAATGAGCTAGCTCAACTTTGAGCTAGTTTTGGGTTTTAGCTCGGTTTGAGCTCAAGCTTTGACCTTTTTGCTTCATGGTAGCTTCACTAAGTTTTATATAAATGTTATAAACATATTATATTTTGGGAGTGATATCTAGTAATGCTAGCTTGAAGCTAGCTCTACCAAGGCTTAATGGGCTGCATGCATAATGGGCCATTTTGGGCTTGTCTTAAGAGTTTGGATAAGGATGAGTTTGAAATTCAAAAAGTTGTTGAGGGAAGTTACAAAAGGTTGTTACACCAACTCCCTTATTTCTCTCCTTCTTTTTCTCAACCAACTCAACCTCTTTTTCTCTTTCTATAACCACCACCCTTCTTGTTCTATAAATAGGGGTGGGCGTCTCTCACAAGGAGTTAGAGACTTTGTGTGAAAATTCACATGCTTGTAATTTGAGAGTTTCCAAATCAAATGCAAACACTTATTGAAGAACATGGTGCGTATATATGCTATGATGATTCATGTTTGTCACATGTTCATTGTATAGGAAAGTTTTATCTCACAATGTTATTGTAGTGAACCCTTGACATTAATAGGGGCAATAAATGTTGAAGGAAAGCTCGATATAATTGAGTAACTCCTTACCTTTATCAAGACACGTTTTGTTTTATTTAAAAGTCTTTACTTTCTGTTCTAAAACGTTTACTAACTATTCGGCGGTTATTAGCCTTGTGGTCTACACCCAACGAGATTACCCTTCGGGTCTACTCACGAGATTATCCTTCGGGGTCTACTCAAACCGTCTTGACTACCCTTCGGGGTCTACAAGAGCCGAATCTAACCTTCAACTAACAACATAACTAAAACTAACAACTCACTCCTCTCCTTCCACCATCCAGTGAAAGCTTGCAGAGTTAGAAAGATTTAATTCTATTTATAGGAAAATATATAGTAAACGAAATTCAAAAAGATTACAGATTTATAGAAATTTAAATATTCATTAAATCAAATATATATAGAAATATCCGGATTTATACCTAAATTGCCAAAACGATTATACGTGGCTTAGTAAGTTAATTGCCAAAACAATCATGCTAATAAGCAACTTGCCAAAAAAAATTTGGAACTAATCAAGGAAATAAAATTGTTTAGAAATGGATTTGGTTGATTTGGAAAATTGTAAATAATTAATGATTGATTGGTTCTGCAATTTATATAAATTACTCAAATGAATCAATTTGAAAATATATAGAAATAGCTTATTTATACCCAAATTTCACAAAAACAACATAGTTTTTTTAATTAAAATCCAATATAAAAGATTACCTGGAAATTAAAATATTTTTTAATATGGGCATCAAAGTAAAATCGAAAAAAAAGCAGAGAATATTCCAAATAGCCTAGTGCATTAACTAAAACCGAATAATTCTTGAACTAATATCAAATTGATAAGGGGAAAATCTTATTGAAGGGATTGATGATGACCTCATCGACATTGCGGTTGCCCAATCTCGACTACACATGAAAATCAGTTGTGACAAATTGATCGGTAAAGAGAAGAGAAAAATGAATGGACAATTTCATCCCCAACATCGAGAAACTGATAGGAAATGGTACAATTAGTAAGTACATATGAATAGAAAGGATTGTGAGATGCTTTTTCCATTGCGGACATACACCAATGATTTCCTGGACTCTCTGCCTACAACCACCTTCAAGAGGTGGTGAATCACAGAGTTAGTGTTTAGACGTTTAATTTCGAGAAGAAGGGCATGAATAGATCGAGTATGTTGAATGAGTTATTTAAAATTAACGGAAACTCCACATTGTAACCCTGAGGTATGACATAATTCATGAGGTGTACGAAAGTTTAACATAATTCACGTGGTAACCTCAAAGTATAGAAAAAATTCCCAAATTAACCTTGTGTTTCAAACGAAATTTGTCATATAACCAAAAAGTTATAATTAAATTTCTTTTAAAAAAAAAACATAAACAAACAAAAAATAAATTAAAAAACAAAAAAAACTAAAACTAAAAATAAAAATTAAAGAGATTAAAAAATTTAAAACAATATAAATTTTTTTAAAAAAATATAAAAATTACAAAAATTTAAAGAATGTAAAAATTTTAAAAAATTTTAAAAAATTTTAAAAAAATTTAAAAAAATTTAAAAAATTTAAAAAATTTAAAAAATTTGAACAATTTAAAAAATTTAAAAAAAATTTAAAAAAATTAAAAATTTAAAAAAATTAAAAATATATAAAAATCTAAAAAACACAAAAATATATAAAAATATAAAAATATTATTTCACATATTTAATTTAAAGAATTTTCTTAAAACAGTTATTGATTACCATTTAGTCATTGACCAATGAAATTTTAGATTATTTATATTATTAGTTTTTTTCTTGTGAAATAATTAATGTAATTATTAATATTTTAAAATATTTACATGATCAAAATTTACATTATTCACAAATTTGTATTATTGGTATATAAAACTATTTATTGAAAATAAATTTAATAACACAAAAAAAATTGACTACAATGAATGAAAAGTTAAGTTGAAAATTATTCATATTTTGAAGATTTTCTTTTTAAAATAACATTGTTTGATCCTTATTAATTAAATAATGAAAATTTCAGTTATTTGATTAAAAAAATAAAAAGTCTTAACTTAGACAAATGGAAAAAAAATGTTTTAATAGCTTTTTAGGTGATTGAGTTATAAGGTAAATAAGATTATATTTTAAGATTGTTAAAAAATCAATTTTTATAAAAAAATTTAATGATTAAAGTTAATTTTAACCTTTTTATGATGTTGATGAATTTCCTGTAAATCTCAAGGTTATTATACGGATTTTATATAAACCTTAGGCTTACCGTGTGAATTATGTCAAAAATTGATTAATTTCGGATTTGACATTTGGACTATGATGTGAAATATTTATGATGACGTGTAAATTTCAGATTATGTGAAAAATTGATTAATTTCAGATTATATGGTGACCGGGTTAAGATTCGGATTAAGATCTGGTTTAATTTATTTTTTTTGGTCGAAAAAGATCTGGTTTAATTTGAGAGCTACACATTTGACAATTGACATATTTGACATATACATTACCTTTTCTTCTTGACTCTTGAGTAATGTTGACCGGCCGGCCAATGTTAAATTATATTGGAGGAGCTGTCGGATCCCTAATTTCTGGTCAAGACGACAAGTATAAATTGCATATTTTAAGCACGCCTTCTTTGAATGAACATTTAAAGCACAGTTCATCTCATTATGCAGTTATTTTTTGGTCAATATAACAGTTGTGAGCGGATCGGTTGTGAGCATATACGACTATTCTGTGGATAGAGGAGCATCAAATCGTGAATATGTCGACATAATCAATTAAGAAACGAAAATAGCATTTCATTTCACATATCTTCTAGCGCAATAGAAGCTACCTGATCGATAAAAGTCTTGAGCAAGGCAGCAAGCCATAGTCTACTGCTCAAAAGACATGCTAATTTAAAACTTTCTTCCCAACAGTTTCATCAATGTGTACATAAATTTTACAAGTCGATCAGGCAGCTTAGGGTTTAAACATTTTATATATTTCAAGATTTTTATACATAAAAATATATGTTAGTGCAAAAAAATTTCATCTTCAATGCACTAATTGAATGCTCATTCTTCTTCTGTTCCAAACTGATTTTTCTAACCTGTAACCTGCAAAACAATGGACACAGGGGGTGGGGACCCCCTAATCCACATCCGATGCCTAAGTCAAAAGCGCAGTTTGTCACTTCGAACGTCGAGCTACAACAAGAAAGCAAGGAATCCCTGAACAGTCGAGCTAAGCGAATATTAGCCTAGTCAAGTTTTCAGTATGCGCCGATATGCCACATGTGGCCTTCACTACACGGCGAACGCGTCTATTTATAATGGAAGAAGGAGATTAGAGGGGTCGAAATTATACATATCCTAGGGCTAGTCAGATGCCTTAGAGCCCAAGTTAGGAATATTCCCCACTTCTCCAATTTTTATTATATCCTATTTGAAGGATAAAATCTTCCATTAAGTTGCAAAACTACCATATTTAAAAGAATAGGAAAATAAATAAAAGTAATAATAAATACGCAGTAATTTTAGAAATACCTCTATGATAATAACGAAAATAATTATGGTAGCTATGTTTATTTTACCCACTCACAAATGCCCCACCCAATGTTATCAGAATCCCGATCCGATTCTACGATTCTAACGATTGTACGATTCATAACATGCGAAACGATCCACGATCCTAAGTAGAATCTTATTAGAGTAGGATCTTAAATGATTTAGAATACAATCTCGATCTTATCCCGATTTTACATACGATTTTAATGATCTTATAAACGATTCTAACGATCCTACAAACGATTCTTACGATCCTATAAAATGACAATTATGACATATTATTATCATTTTCTTACTTCATATATAATAAAATATACAATCTATTTGGTTAACCTTGCATACTTTTAGTTATTATGTAGGATCTTACGATTCCGCGATCCGATCTTACGATCCGATCCAAAAGACCCTCAACGATCCAACTTAGAATCCCGATTCTGATAACCTTGGCCCCACCTACATCGATGTATAGGTTTTGTCATATACGGCGACGTATGCTCCAGAGGTGTACTAATCGAAGTGGCCATGCGGATTAGCGATTGGAGTCCCCTAACGTGTGTGCGTGCGAGTTTGTCCATGAGCGAATATCATGGGGTTCTAAATTTATGAGCGAATATCATAAATTTACCTATGAGCGAATATCATAGAAATCTTGATCACTCTTAAGCTTGTCATTTTCCAAGGAATAAGGTAGAATCATTAGAAAAACTATACAGACTAGGGAGAACAGAACGTTATCAGTGAAAAAGTTCCTGGCCAGGATTTTGTTTAAGAAAACAAAAGAACGAAAAAAATGTCTCTTCTAACAATTCTAGCCTTAGCTTAACATCCACGCAAGGAACCTTCAACACAAGATCAACTGTCGGCGATTCCGCGGTCGCGGCTCGAAAAGTCGCGGGCGCGGTCAACAGTGCCGCAGCCGCGGTCGACATTTCCACGGCCGGGTTTTTCCTTTTATGGAAAAATCTCTTCAAACAAGCGACATTCCAAGTCCGGGGGACATCTCCCCCATCGAGACTTTTTTAACTTATATGCTCTCCGACCTTGCGCTGCGACTTTCTTAACATGGTTCCTCTCTATTTGTATAGCGGCAGCGCCTCAGCGATCCTCGAAAAAGACGAGGTGGTCGGAAAGAACGCGGCGATTCTTTTATTGGTTTTCTCGAGTCACTTTTCACATGAAAGGCCACCAATATTATTTTTGCAAACGAGCTCGGAGAGCCGAAATGCAATCTCTGGCTGGCATTTCGCATATGCTTTCATGGATCTCGTACAATGTAGGCTTAACCTTGCTTGGGGGTACGCTTCTCAAGTCTGGCCTGGAAAAAGAACAATAATATAGAATCTTTTTCGGCGATTGTCAAAACCTGTGAGCCCTTAAGAGAACTTCTCGTGCCCCGACGATATCCAAGGGCTAAATGTTCTCATCCAAGTTACGCATCAAGGGCGTTTGCCATTCGAGATCCTACACAGTTTCGTTTTTTGTGATCACGATCACAGTTGCAAGCACGTTATTGATCACAATTTCGATTTAGATGCCAACTTGTTGGACATCCCGTTGCCTCGACGTGCATCGAGGTCTTAAGCGAGCTTCTTGCATGAGTGGCTAACGTTGCCAATGTATCAATGGACTCGTTTTGATCGCTTGATCATCGTCCAATCTTGAACAATTTTAACTCTTCTCTTGTATTTGAGTATTGTTGACTTTTTGGTTTACAATGCTCCAACATTCAGTTTTCGGATCCTTGGTTCCGACTCACGTCGTACGATTTCAAGGATTTATCTCGGTTAGAAGCTCACCAGGGTGAACCGCGGTCGCGGGTTGCGGCCCCATTAACCGATGCAAATATTCGCTTATGGGGGTTGTCCGCGGCCGCGGAATATAGGGCCGCGACCGCGGAATCCCTAGCCGCGATCACGGTTTCTGCTAGTCGAGAAGTTTCGCGATTTCGACGTTTGTTTCGTAGTTGACTTGTATTCCTTCGATCTTCCCATCAGTGTTTACCGGCTCGGGACCGCGGTGGTTATTGGCGAATCCGATAATGCTAACGAGCCATCAATTGGTCCTTTCAATCGTCGATTCGCTGATGAGGCGCTTCTCTTGGATCTTTTCCAAGAACATTTTAGCCTAGCGATTTCTCCAAGGCTTGATTGCAACAAGACTCCATTCAATTATGCTTGTCTTGAATCCTCTTGTTCTCTCTTTAAAGTTTGTTGTAAACACAATCCTTGTCTTTATTCTTGGCGGTGGTTGATGCCCCACTACCTCGATTGCTTTCGGGTTCAGCGACGCGCATCGTTGACTCCCCGTGACGATTGATTTCATCAAACTGTAAAGCACTATGACCATTGATTCCGTTGCTTGATCCGAACCTTTCTTGGCTTGTACAAAAAGAAACCATGCTCTGAGGGAGGGGTCGGGTCACGGATTTGATCATCTTAGAGCAAGTTGTCTTGCTTGGTACTTTCTAGGGTTTGATCCTCCGAGCGAATATCGGAGTTTGGCTTGATCACCTTGTGAGTCTTGATTATTCTCTGAGAGATGATCGGATTTTGCCCTACGATTTTAGGGCTTTCGGATTTCAAAAAACCATGTGGCAACCGCAATCACCAAGGCCGCGGTCGCAGTTGATGAGGCCACGATCGCGGTGGTGCCGAAACTCGTTGGCGACTTTGCGAGTTCTCGTTTCTTTGGGGCCAAGAAAGGTTATTTCTTGATTGTTAGAGATCGATTCCAGCCTCACGGTTGAATGGATTGATCGCTTTTTACTTCCTTTGAGAACTTCTCTTGTGGATTGACTTTGGGATCTACTAGTTGATTGATCTTTGAAAGCGAGAATAGGTCTTTTTGACTTGCGTCGTTAAGATTGGTAAAGTCCGCTCAGACTCTCCAATTTTTCTTGACCATGACGGTGTTTGATGATCGGGTTGGACACCAAACTTCTTGAATAGCGCTGATTTTCTTTGATCTCTTATTTCAGCGATTAAGGCTTCTGTTTGCTAAATAGAGGATCGTTTTGCTTGCAATTATGATCAACTTCACGCCTAGGAGGGCGTTCAGCCTATGACATGTATCCGAGTCTTTTCTAGGCAAGTAATATGAACCCTATGCGAGGAGGTCACGATTACCCTGCAATAGGTATATGATCAGTTGAAAGCCTGTTAGGTTTGCCCCCAACGACAAAAGAACTTCTTCTTTGGGCTTGTCTTCTTCCACGAATCTCTTTCATAGTCCGTTATTGGAGTTTTGACTAGATTCCAAGCCTACTCCAGTCCGTTCTGGCACGTCGATTTTCAAATATCTTCGATTTCCGGGGATCCGCGGCCGCGGATTGGGGTGCCGCTGTCGCGGTTGCGTGGGCCGTGGTTGTAACACCCCCAATTTATCTTGGGAATGTCACACGGCAGTGACCTCAGATTTTAATATCCGAAGCCACCCAAGGCTTTGCATTAGTTTGAATTTTGTGAATATATGTATTAAATCATATGAATAAACAATAGCGGAAGACTTTTTAAGGAAAACTCCATTTGTATTCAAACTTTGTTTTACAAATAACAATCTTATTAACAATATGACGAATTCAACGGAAGATTGAATAGAACTCTATTGTATAAAAGTCAAACTTCTTTAATGGAAATGAAACAAAATCTACTTATGAAACCTTCTCTTTTAGTATCATGGGCTCCATTCATCATCACCTTGAGTGCTCTTGGATTGACGCTAGTTGCTTGCTAAAACCTGGTACCACAAGTGGTCAGCCCTCAACAGGGTCAGCTAAATCGACTCCAAACTTTATTAGGTCAAAGTATATAATTAAATCAAAGTTATTATTAATATTGTGAATGCATATTTTAAAATGTCTAATGCACTTTACCTTACGTCGAATCTTTCCTAGAAAACATCACATAAACAAACACACAAAACATCAATCCTCATAAAACTAGAGACTCGAATGATGACCCTTGAAGGGTGCTTTATTCGAGAGATTCAATTTAATGTGTCGTGTTCACTTTTACTTGATCTCGGATTACCGAGTTAACTTAACTGTAACGAGGACGTGCCACTCGGCTCGTACCCCATGGCACTAGCTAGGTGCTTAACGACTCTTCCCTTACGATGGGAGGTGAGCCATGGATCCTGATCTAATAATATCATTAATGGTGTAGTGACCATTAACATTGTTATAAAGAAGTATTTACGATGACGTGCCCGTAAATACTCCTATCCTACCACTTCTATATTTGCATCAATAGTGTAGCAACCATCAATGTTGTTATGAAGAAATATTTATGATGACATTGCTCATAAATAATCCTATCCTACCACTAGTTATGCATCATTTAATTTATATAATTTCACACAACACAACCAATGCACATATTCACATAAGTTCACCATATTCCTAAGTTATATTATCTAGTGTAACCTACAATAAAAAAGTCCTATATTATCATACCATGGCATAAATAACCTAAGATTATCTATTTAAATAAACATATTTCGTTTTGAAAGATCTCTGTTGAAAGATCTCTGTTGACTAATTTGTTCTCAACCAACCTCATCGTACTCGGAGCTCCAGAAAAGGGGAGGATAGTCACAATGGACAACACCAAACCCTTCTTTCCATTTTTACAAGTACATTTGACAAGCTCGAGTTTGAATTTAAATTGGAAGGTGACTTGTTCAGTCGGAGTCAATTCGCAACACAATTATTGTTATCATCATTATTATAATTATTATCATAAAAGTAAATACTATTATTAACACTAATTCAAGTTTAAGATAATTAACTCCATAATATATTTGCTACAATTATTCATGAGACCTATAAAATCTAAAATGTTTCATGACAATCACACAAGATACACAAGCAATGTTATTAAGACACTACACATAAAACAAGCAATTGATTTAGCCGAGCAAGTATGGGAACTTGCCTTATTGACGACCTCAGAAACTCGGAAAGGTTATAGTCGAGATCTTACAACCTTGGATTGCAACCTATAATAGGAGATGACATAACATGAGTATAAGTTTCGAAACCGAAATCCATTAGATTTCTGTTATCTTATAATCATGGATTGAGAATTCCTAAAACGATATGTTGTAAAACTTCATAACTATATTTTATTAAAATCATATTTTTATGAGAATGAAAGAATAATTGATATTCTGATTTTTCTTAAAAATATTTTATAATAAACTCATATTACTCTCAAAACCTTTGTATGAAAAGTAGATTAATCCTTTATAAAAATCATACTTTAAAATATTTATAATTTTTTATAAAACTGTAAAAATACCTTACAAATCCATATTTATAAAAATTTCATTAGGAACAATTAATTAAAGCTTAAACCGAATTTAAATAGAAAAATAAAAAATCTGAAAATCTAAATAACAAGGGTTTGGGTTGCTCACTACACTTCTCGGAAATTGAGTCGTTGGGGTCAGCTCGGTCCACAGAAGGGCTCGGGACCGGTTGGGTTCGAACGACAAGGAGTTGGCGCACACACGGCGGGCGTCGTCGTCATAGGTGGTGGTCTGTGGTGGTCGGAATCGGGGCGAGAACGCAGCTGTTCGTCCCTTGTTTTCGCTGCACAGGTCGGTTCTTTGAATGGGTTTTTCTGGGGACTTAGAGCAATGTACAAATCATGGGTGAAAAGGGCTTTTTGTAAGGAATAGAATGAGGATCTTATTTTAATTCTGGTATAGGCTTTGTGGTTTGAGAGATAATGGCAAAAAACCGAGAGAGGTGCACTCTAGGGCTCGTGATTGTATAAGGTGAATACCGGGTTCAATTCTTCGCTATTTAAGGTGCTACCAAAACGGACAGAATCTACAACTTTCCGTTTGGACATAGCCACAATCGTGGCCTAATTTGATCCGAAATCGGGCTTGAATGAGTTTAAGGAAAGAAGAACAAGAAAAGAAAGAGGTGGAGAAGAAGATGTGGGCGGTTGCCCCTTCTTTTTGGCCAAATTACAATTTTAACCCTATTGTTTCTAGTTGTTATAAAAATACCCTTCCATGTACAAATAAATTTTAAAAAATTATGGAAGTGTACCCAACTTCTTTATTTTTACTTAAAAACATCTCTCTTATATTCTTATACGAAAATTTCTTTCCCAAAATAAAATATATCATCCCTTTTTAAATAAGAAAATATATCCATTCCTTCATAATGACTATAACCCAATTTTATTTTCATAAACAAAAGCATTATCCTAACCTCTTATAAGAAAATCACTTTATAAAATAAAAATATACTACATTCCTTTTCAAATAAAATAATTTCCCTTTATTTTATTTTATCTTCAAATGAACTAAACCAAGTTTTATTTACATAAGTTTATGTATTATTGAATATAATATTATAAGGTTTCTTCCAAATTTCAAATACTTTATAGTCAAGTTAGACATAACTTTTATTCCAAAAACTTTTATTTTTCTTGAAGCATAAAATCAATTTAAAATTTGTTATAGGTATTAGGTATATGTTAGAAAGCTCCTTTTAATTTCAGTTATCATATTATAACGAAAATTAAATGATTATGTTTATAAGACTTATAATTATGAACATTTGGCTAAGATCCATAATAACTATTATAAGTTATTATTTAATTTTTCTTTTTTTTTCCTTTTAAGAAAATAACCCATCCTTTATTAAAATATAATAAAGGGAATAAAATTTACAACAATACCCTTTCTAAAAGAGAGGGTTATTACATTAGTACGCACTTAAAAAGAGTTTCGTCTTCGAAACTAGAAGGAGATATGATTTTTAACGTACTAAAGTACCTTTCTTTAAAACCGAGAGTTATTATATTAGTACATACTTAAAAAGCGTTTTCTCCTCGAAATTAGAAAGACACGAGATAGGAAAAGTACTAATGTACCCTTCTTTAAAAGAGAGGGTTGTTACAGCGGTCACAGCGTATTGGGACGCGATCGCGGTCTTCTTGGCGGTCCATTTCAAATGCCACACGCGCCCGATCGAGCGAATATCGATCGTCGCTGCTTGTGCGGGTCCCGAGTCCGCTCCAGAAAGTTACCAACTTTTCTCTTGTTAGGTTTTCTTTGTTTTGATTGTGGTTGATCGTTGATTCACAATTAAGTTTTCAACTTTGGGCTACCGTGCGCGCACCCGGATCCTAACCCGTCAATCGTTGGTCGATTACCAACCTTAGATGCAATTGAATTCGTCAAGGGGTTGACAATATCGCTCCTTGCCCCCAATGCGGTCGATTTCGCAGCGCGCACTACGATCAGCACTGATTATGATGGTTCGATCATGCTTTTCCCTAGGGTTCACTCAAATCCCAAGGCGGGTCTTTTTTGTTGATTTTTGGGACGCCCTTCGGCTAGAAAACCCCAAAAAACACAATTTTCCGGAGGCACAAATTTCCGGAGGGGCACTCCGGTCGAAAATCCGGAGGCGCGAATTTCCGGAGGCGCACTCCGGTGGGCCGCGATCACGGCCTAAGGGGCCGTTGTCGCAGTTTTCGGTTCCGCGGTCACGGTACTCTGTTCCGCGGTCGCTATTCGCTCGCTGAGGCTTCGTGATCGCCCAAGGGTTTCGAAAAAATTACTTCTTTCTTTCTAGGAACAATCACTCATGGATTTAATCGTCGTTCCCACAAACGGCGCCAGTTGTTAGTGCACAAAAATTCCATCTTCAATGCACTTATTGAATGCTCCTTCTTCTTCCGTTCCAAACTGATTCTTCCAACTTGTAACCTACAAAACAATGGACACAGGGGGCGGGGACCCCCTAATCCACCTCAGAGCAGTATGTCGCTTCGAACGTCGAGGTACAACAAGAAAGCAAGGAATCCCTGAACAGTCGGGCTAAGCGAATATTAGCCTGTTCAAGTTTTCAATATGCGCCGATATGCCACATGTGGCCTTCACTACACAGCGAAGGCGTGTATTTATAATGGAAGAATGAGATTAGAGGGGTCGAAATTATACATATCCTAGGGCTAGTCAGATGTCTTAGAGTCCAAGCTAGGAATATTCCCCCTTCTCCAAGTTTAATTCTATCTTATTTGAAGGATAAAATCTTCCATTAAATTGCACACCTACCATATTTAAAATAATAACAAAATAAATAAAAGTAATAATAAATACGCACTAATTTAAAAAATACATTTATGATGATAACGAAAAAAAATATAATAACTATGTTTATTTTACCCGCTCACAATATATGTCTTCGTGTTCTTCAACAACTTTTAGATATGGGCCTTTATTAAGCACAATAACAAAGACAAAATTAAAAGAATTGATTTTTTTTATTTGACAGTCAACTGCTCCTATCAAAAATCAAGCTTGACTCCGGAATCGAAACATAGCATATAGTCCTTTTGTTTCACGATAGATGGTCATTGACAAATTTACTCATATGGACACTTCTTCCAAAACATAGCATATAGTCCTTTCGTTAATTTCCCAAAATTACCTCTATTAAGTAGTACTCTTAGATTTCTACTCTAAAAAAAGTTGTTTTGTTTTGGAAGAAGTTTATAGAATTAATGTTGTATAATTATTAGGGGTATAAATTGAAAGAAATTAACAAAATTCTTATATGGACATCTATTTTAAAATAAGAAAAAAAGTTTCTATTACCATCTATTCTGAAATGGAGGGATTATATGGATGGTTTTATAAAAAGTGTACGGTTTCATCGATGTGTGTTTAGACTAGGATAGATAGAAAGGACTGTCTTATGAAATGGAGAACAAACCCCAAGAGGCCAAGACTAACCTCCTCAAAGATGAGTTTGGATAATATAATAGTCTACATTCTATAGATATGTTCAAGTTGATCTTCATCAAAATGGATTGAATTGTTGACCACAATAATTGACACATTCATCAATTATGAACACACTTGTCCAAAAACGAGCAATTAAGATCCAAACTAAAGGTACAAGCCAAAATATTTGACCCACAATAAATTGATCTTCAAAAGATCAAATTTGTCCTTGTATAATATCATTAATTGGATTGCTTCTATATATAATGCACCAAGACACATGCAAATACTCACTTAATTCTAGAACTATTACAACATAATTTGATTAATACTCTACTATTACATTTCCACGAAGGATATTTATGATAATGATGAACCTAACTCTCCCTTTTTCCCTCCGTCGGCCGCCATCTCGCTCTCGGCCGCCTTGCCATCCTCCCGGAACTGCTTATAGATGTCGCTCCGGTAGAACTTCCTGGTCCTCGCCACGAGCACCAACGACACCACCATCCCGAACACGGTGGCAGCCGTTATAATAAGGAAGGCGAGCTTGAAGCAATCCACGCCCGTACACGTCAACTCCTGCCCTTTCAGCCTATCAACCCCGAGCGCCGCCATCTGCCGCCTGGCCTCCCTATCGTACAAATGCCCCGTCACCCTTACGTTCAATATGTACCCGCCTATCGGGCTGGCCACCGACCCGAAGTTATAGAGCGTCGAGTAGTACTTGAGCCCGAAGATCTCGGAGATGATGGCAAAGAGGAGCGGCCACATGGCCCCGAAGCAGAACCCGATGACGACCGAGGCGAAGTAGAGGCCGTTGTGCACGTTGAATGCGATGAGGAGGTGGCCGAGGCAAGAGAGGAGGAGGACAAAGGTGAGAATCACGGGCCTCGGGACCTTGTACTTGTTGAGCAAGTACTCGGAGAAGAAGCCCGCGACGACGCGGCCCAAGTAGTTCCAGATGCTGACGAGCGAGACGAACGTGCTGATGCTCTTCTTGGGGTACCCGAGGGACGTCCCGATCTGCCCCAGGTTGTCTATAGCGGTGAGAGTCCCGCCTACGCCGCAAATAGTCGCTACGAAGAGGATGAGCATGTCGATGCTAAAGAGAGCTTGGAGGATGGTGTAGTCCTGGCCCCGGTCCGGAGGCCGGAAGACGTTTTCGAAGCACCCCGTTGGCACAACGTTGGTTTCGGGTGCGACGCTGATTTGGTGGTGGGCGAGGGTAGTGGTGTTGGGAGGTTGGGTTTGGGAGAAGTTCTTGGAGAGCCAGAGGTGGAACTCTTGCTTGAAGACGGTGTAGAGGGGGAGGCATAGGAGGACAACGGTGGCGAGGGCGGAGGCGACGAATTCGGAGTGGGAGAAGTTGGATTGCTTCTGGAGGATGATGAGGAGCATGAGGAAGGAGGCGAGGGCGAGGGAGAAGTAGAGGATTTGGTAGAAGGCGCGCTTGACTTGGGGCGTTTGGGGGATGGTGGGGAGGAAGCGGATGGTGCGGAGGAAGACGAGGGAGACGGCGGCAGGGAGCCAGCCGATGAAGAGGATGGGGGCCTTGGCGTCGTGGCCGTAGATGGCTAGGTAGAGCTGGGTTATGATGGCGCCGCTTAGGCCCACGAAGCCCTTGAGGAGCCCTAGCACCGCGCCTCGGCTCTCCGGGAAGTTCTTTACGCATGTCACTAAGGCGCCCGTGTTTGCAAACGACTGTTTTGGTCAAGATTGATCATCCATTATATGATATTAGTAGTGTCAAAATATTGATTTGATGAAAAAATATGAATAGCATATATATGATCGATCGATTAACATATTTTCTTATATTAGATGGTTAATTGATTATAGACGGTTTTCCAAGGAATCGTTGAAACAAATTGGGCAAATGTTGTTAGGTGGTTAATTAATTAGCTATGCTCAGCTTTTGATGCGAGTTGTAGTGAGAATTATTTTTCTTGTCTGACAACTTTTTCAATGTGTTCATATTAAGCATTTTCAATTCCTTGTTCATATTTGAGGGGTTTGTATTGTACCGGCCGGCGGCCGGGGCGGGTCAACGTATGAGCTCTGTGCCATGTCAGTCGAATAAATCTTCAATTATCTAGTGATTAATGAAAAGCATATTTAATAGTAGATCATTAATTACTTTCGCATTTCAATCCTCTTTTTTTCAATTTTGGGTTTTGTCCTTTTTGTGTGCATGTGAAATGATTGATCAACTATATATCCAAATCTATAATTAAAAAAATAAATCTTGTAACTATCTAGTTGTTGTACTTATTGGACGAAAGTAGATTATTATAAGATAGGATGATTATTTAAACATAATTATTGATCTATTCAAAACTGACGAGGAAAAGTCGTCGCCTCCAACTTGTTTAATTAAACGTCCAACCCTCAAATTATTATAAACGAAGATTCCTAAGGAACTTATCAAGCTAGATCTGCCCACACGTCTATCCTTCGTCAACCCTCATTAAGATTTTAAACTAGTTTCTGAAAAATCACTGTAATTTTGTAAATTTAAACGTCTAATAATTATAGCCACCTAGATATATGCCTTCGGACATCATTTCATTCGGTGGTTAAGTTTTTGATATAGTACCTAAGAGCACTATTTCGATTCTCGAATAGTAATTGTAGCGACCCTAATTCTTACCCCATCGAAAAAATAGCTACCAAGATATATACATACCTGAGAGTTACCGCCGACGCATATATACAAACACATCTGCCAGACGGCGGGCTTGGCGATGCGGCGGGTGACGGCGAGCCAAATCATTAAGTAGCCGAAGAAGTTGAGGATGGCGCCGACAGCTAGCACGACCCACGGCGGAGCCACCTCCATGAGCAAACCCGCGGGGATACCGACGGTGGAGCCGAGATCCTTGAAGAAGGAAAGCAAGTTGAGGGTGGTTTGGTCGTACCCGAGGGACGTCTTGATGTCGCCCGAGTAGACGCCGAACATGTAGGTGGCCCCCGCCATTGACATGATCAGCAGCGTCCCGAACACCATGAACCACCGGCTCGTAATAAGGTGAACCGCCAGGGACAGCCCCGATGACCACCGGCCTCCACCGCTGCCGGAGAAGGTCATTTTGTATGATGAAAGAGTGTAGTTGTGGGGTTGATTACGGTGGGGGAGTGTAGAAGAATAGTGAGGAGGAAATTGGTGTTGTGTTCTGGGTTCTGATTGTAGGGCATCTCTCTATATATAGGCAAAATATCTATCTTCCCATTAGTATTAGTTACATTTGACTCTAGCTTGCTTTGCTAGCTTAGCTGGCGTCGATATTCTTCTCCATCTGATTTTTTTAGTTTACTGTGTTATACCCATCGTGTCATACACGATTACATGAATTTAATACTTAACTTATTTAATGGTTGATTTCAATTTAATATAAAAAATAAAAATAACTTATTTATTATAAATATTTTATATAAAATTTTACATTTGTTATAATGTTAAACGAGCCCAAAATCAATAAAGTGAGTCCAATATGATTTTGATGGCTGAATAATAATTTATTTATAGAAAAATATAAATATAAATTAATTTAATTACTCTTCTAAAAATATATAAAAACGCAAAAATAATGTAAATTCCTATACTTTTTTAATAAATCCAATTGTTTAAAAATATTTTAAACAAAAATTTTAAAATATAATTAATAAGAAAATATGAAACTATGAATAAAGACTGAATTTTTAAAGATAATTTTTTTCGATATTTACGTGAATAAGATAAAAATAAAATTAAGGAAAATATAATATTTTTTTAATTAAAATTCAATTTAGGCAAGTAATTATCAAGATATTGAATTTTTTTTATTTTTTATTAAATTTTGAATTAAGATAAATCTTGTACATACATAGATAAAAAGATAAAGATAGAACAATTTTCATTATTTTTAATTAATTTTCACATAGATAAAAAATAATATAATTGAAAAAGATAAATTAATATAAATGAAAAGTAATTTTTTAAATATAAGTTGGGGCCACAATTAATGTGGTTGCTCAAAAAGGTTTAGCTTTAATATATAGTTATAGATATTTAATGTTATATAAATTATTTTAATTTTAGATAAAATCTTTTAGACACAATCAATTATATACTTAGAATCTATCATAATATATACTATAGTTTATTTTATGTTAGATAGAATCTTCTCAATATATATAAATTTTCAAAAATAAAAAAAATCTATGTGGAAAAATCCTAGATGGATCAACATGAGAATGACATGTACGAAAAATCCTAGGTGGCACATGGTAAAATCCTACGTAGCAGATAACTTATATTGTGATAGAAAAATAAATTGAATAAATTGAATAAATTATTATAAATAATATTCATCAATAATATTTTATCAAATATTTATGCTTTTATAGTTTATTTTATTTTAGATATAATCTTCTTAAGTTAAATAAATTATCATATCAAATATTTAACATTAATACTTAAAATTTAACATTAGATAACATCTTTATTTTAGATAGAATCTTTCCTAGATTAATTTATCCTATTTCTATATTATCCTAAAATAATATCAACTTATATAAATTCCCAAAATAAAAAATCCTATGTGGCGAAATCCTAGGTGGCTTAATGTGAGAACGACACGTAGGAAAATCCTAGGTGGCGCAACATGGTGGCCTTATTCCTTGCGTCTTTTATATATATTTACATAGACTCGGATAATTTTCTAGCTGGTCAATGGCGACGTACCTAAATCCTCCGTTTCATTGGTTGTTTCATTCAATCAATTAATAAATTTTTCTACCCAAAAAAATTAATTAATAAATATAAAAATTTTAAATATTTATATTTATATTGTAAATAACTATATTTAATTATTTATATATGTATAATTTGTATCAATTAATAAAATCCTCCGTTTCACTGTTTGATTTGATTTTTCGCATATTGTTTAAGATTCTGAATAACATTTGTTAGTGCACAAAAAATCCGTCTTTAATGCACTAATTGTGAACTCCTTCCTCTTATCTTCTTACCTAAAACCTGCAAAACAATGGACATAGGGGGCGGGGACCCTCTAATCCACCTCCGATGCCTAAGTCAAAAGAGAGATCTCTCGTTTCGAGCGTTGAGGTACAACGAGAGAACAACGAATCCCTAAACAGTTGAGCTAAGTGAATATTAGCCTGTTCAAGTTTTCAGAATATGTCGATATGCACATGTGACTCTCCCTACACGCCTCCTAGGGCGTGTATTTATAATGGAAGAAAGAGATCAGGGGGGTCGACTTTCTATATCTCCTAGGGCTAGTCAGATTGCTAGTAGCCCAAGATAGGAATATCCCCCCTTCTCCAAGTTTAATTCCATCATATTTGAAGGATAGAATCTTCCATTAATTTGCACAACTTCCATATTTTTAATAAATAGGAAAAAAAATTAAAATAATAATAATACGCGGTAATTTAAGAAATAACTTTAAAGTAGATAACAAAAATAATTATGGTAGCTATGTTTGTTTTATCTGCTCACAAATGCCCCACCTACACCGCCTTATATGTTTTACCATATACGGCGGCGTAGGGTACAAAGGTGTACTAATCGTAGTGGCCAAGTGGATTGGTCGATGTCAAGTCCCCTAACGCTTTCGTATATTCGTATATTCGTACACACATGAGCAAATTTTATGGGCTTCAATATTTATGAGCAAATATCATAAATTCTTATTTATGAGCGAATATCATAAATTCTTATTTATGAGAGAATATCATAAACTCTTATTTATGAGCAAATATCATAAATTCTTATTTATGAGCGAATATCATAAATTCGTATTTATGAGCGAGTATCATAAATTCTATCTCACATACAAGCATATGTGAAATCCATTAGTGCGATTAACTAATGTTTGCGCTTATTTTTTTAATGCAAGACTCAAGCTAATGCAAAAAAGGTGACTTTTATTAATAAGAAAACATGAATGTTATGAACTTACAAAACTAAACAAAATGAATGCAAAAGCGAAAAATCGTAAAGGCCTCATCAAAACCACGTAGGAAAAAGAATGTCCTGTTTACATGAAATTCCTAATCCTGGGATCCCTGCGCATGGGAAGACGGGTGATCGTGCTCACGATCAAGCTCTCGCAAAATTATGCTCTCAGATGCAGCCCTGCAGTCGCGATGGGGTGCCCCGCGGTCGCGGTTTAGCCCCAGATTCGGGATCTTGCTCTCTGTTCCAACGCCGTGACCGCGATCCTTGGGCCCGCGGTCGCGGTTTCGCGGCTGGTCTTCTATCTTCGACTCGTCCTCAATTTTTCGCATAAACTCTAACTTAGGGCGATTTCCCTTAGAGAATAGACGAGCGTCTAATTGATTAGCCCAAACTCGGAGTACAACATTTACATTTGTAAATTGGACCATTTGATGGAGGGTCGATGGTACCGCTCCAATCCCATGAATCCAAGGCCTCCCCAAAATCAAATTGTAGGGTGAAGGCACATCAACAACCAAGAACTCAACAGTCATCACTTTTTTTGGCTAGACTGACTTGGGTCTTAAACATTCCAAGCGGATAAATTGGATAGCCACCAAGTCCAGTTAATTGCATCTTGACCGGGATCAAATCTTCATTGCTTTTCCCAAGGAGTTTGAAGACTTCATAGTACATGATATAAACTAAACTCCTTGGATCAACAAGAGCCTGACGCACATTAAATCCTTCTAGCTCCACTGCTAAGACTAAGGGGTCATTATGAGGAATTTGGACTGTCGCAAGGTCCTTGTCCCTAAAGACCAGCCCATCCACCACGCGCACGGGGGAAGGAGGCCGTCGTGGCTCGGCCTGTTGAACTCTCGTCACTTCAAGTTCATGGTAAGACTTCCTGAAGTTGCTCCTTGCTTCATCATCTTCATGCCTGTTAGATGCCGAGATCGTTTGGATGACTTCAATTTGCTTTTGCCCCGGCTCGTCACCTTTTCCAAGCTTGTCTTTCTTGATGAACTCATGCAAGTACCCTTTTTCAACCAAGCCCTCTAGGAACTTCTTAAATGACTCACACTCTTTAGTCATATGTCCCCAAATTCTATGGTACATGCAATACTTCCTACTACGGGCTCATCTTCATGGCACTCCCGTTTGGGAGGATATTGAAAAAAGTTCTCTTGCTTAATGAGAGGTAGGATCCGATAGATTGGCACACTAAATGTGGTGTAAACCGCTCTACTCTGACCCTTTCTCTTAAAGCTTTCACAATGACGGTGAGTTTTACGAGGAGGAGAGGACGACCTTCCTCTTACTTTGGAATTAGCCTCCTCTAACCGCACATACTGATTAACACACTCTTGAAGCTCGTCTATTGTAGAAGGAAGACGAAGTGTCAACTCTTCTCTTAGCTTGCTATCAATGAGGATTGCCCTTTTAAAGGCGGTAATAGCGGTTTTGTCATCACACCCCTCAATTTCTGCATAGCACTCCATGAAATGATTTGAGAAGCGACGCAAGCTTTCTCCTTTCTCTTGTTTGAGGCCGAAGAGTATGTCAAGTGATGCAGCATCTCGACTATTGGCTATATAACGCCTCACAAACTTAGAGGCCAACTGATCCCAAGACCGAATTGATCCTGACCTAAGGCTCTGAAACCACTTCAAATGACTTTTACCGAGGGTAATCAGAAACATCTTGCTCATGATAGCCTCCTCAGATACCCACAACGCCATTTTATGGGAGTAAGAGGCTATGTGACTTACAAGATCGGAATTCCCATCATACAAAGTAAAAGATGGGGGAGAAAACTTTGATGCAGGCCGGGCTTCTTGGATGTCTAAGTGGAATGGCGTTGATGTCACCAAAGCCAACTTATGCTCTTCTTGTTCCCGAGCCGATTGCAAGGTATCACCTTGCGCTCGCTCAAGAGCTCGGGCCCTCCCTTCAAGCCTTTCAAGGCTAACACTCCAACGCTGACTACGTCGCTTCTTCCTTTTTTTTCTGACTTGATCATGCATAGGCTCGGGATTTTTGGAAGGATCATAAAGATTGTCTCGCTCGCGTGAAAAATTGCGCCGATCGTGAGACCTACGATTGCGGTTCGACCGGCCGCAGTCGCGGCCCCTGTCGCCGTAGTCGCGGCCCCTGTCGCCGCGGTCACGGTCCACTCTGCCACGGTCGCGGATTCGCCCGCGCGCGATTTTCTTGGTTTTCAACTCTCCAGAGTCGTCCGAGGACGGACCGCTAGACTGAGAGGGGTCCGCAACTCGAGTCCTTTTACGCAGGGGTGACTCGTGATGGTGGTCCCTTCGCCGGCTCCTTGGCGCTCTACGATCGCTATCATAATCAATCTGCATCTTGCCTGATTCGTCAGAACTGATCGACTAAGGACTATGGTGGTTATCGGCGAATTCAATAACACTAGCAAGCCGTCGAGTAGTCCTCTCAATTTCTGACTCATCAATGTGGTGCTTTCCTTGCGCTTTGTCCAAGGAGCATTTCAGCCTAGCGATTTCGTCTAGGGCATGCTCCAAACGGGATTCAGCCTCTGCACACCTAGTTTGGTACTTCTCATTATCTCTTAGAGTAGTAGCCAAAACACGGGTGATCTCGTCTTCTTCTTCATCCCCAATGGTTGTAGATGCCCCATTCCCGCCATTTGGAGCGGATAACAGGGTGATGCGACTCCTCTGACGGGATTAGACCCAACACGACTAGATTGGCCTTGCTCTAAGCGAGGGCTAACCAAATTAGGGTTTGGCTCGCGAATAGAGAGAGAAGGCTCGGAAATACGCAGCTCGCGGTCGCGGTTCTCTAAACTGCGGGCGCGGCTTCACTGGCCGCAATCACGGTTCGGTTCAGCGGTCCCAATCTCATGGATCGAATCGCCTTGCTCTTGAACCCTTCGATTATTCTCGTTTTCAGCAACACGCATTGCCGACTCCCAAGCTTGATCAAATTCAATCGATTCACGCCTTGAGGTACCATGACTGACGATTTCGTCTCTCGACTCGGGCCCCGAACGGTTTGTGTGATGAACAACCGTATCAGCGAGAGGGGTCGGGTCACGGTTCGAGTCTTTTTCGAGCACAAAGGTTTGACCTTCCGAGCGAATATCGGAATTAACCTGATCAATTTGCATTAGGTCTTGATTTTCTGAGCGATTTTCGGAAAATTCGTCGTCTCTCTCCGAACTGAGGTCGTGGGGGATCGAGTCGCGGTCGCAGTTCACTATACTGCAGTCTCGGCCCTCGGCACCGCGATCGCGGTTTCCTTCGTTGGGCGTACTTCGCGCGATTTAACTTCGCGACGGTGCCCCAGGGTTTCCAAAGACGACTTCTTGATTTTCTGGGATCGATTCCAACAACATAATTGGGTGGATTGACTCCTCTCTTCCCACAGACAGCGCCAATTGTTAGTGCACAAAAAATCGGTCTTCAATGCACTAATTGTGAACTCCTTCCTCTTCCACTCTACACCGTATCTTCTGACCTAAAACCTTCAAAACAATGGACACAGGGGGCGGGGACCCCCTAATCCACCTCCGATGCCTAATTCAAAAGAGCGATCTGTCATTTCAAGCATCGAGGTACAACGAGAGAACAGCGAATCCTTGAAAAGTCGAGCTAAGCGAATATTAGCATGTTCAAGTTTTCAGAATATGCCGATATGCACATGTGGCGTGTATTTATAATGGAAGAAGGAGATCAAGGGGTCGATGATATGCTGTATTTCATATAGCATAATTAGGACTAGATAATACATTTTACATATAGATTTAGGTCCATTTAGTGCTTGTAACGATATATGAGTAGAAGACCGAAGACTTGAAGAAATTGGAAGAATTGAAGTCGGGATTAGAAGATCGAGAAGTGAAGGCCGCGGAGTGGAGTGACCGCGGTGGAGCCAAGATGCAGTGCCGCGATCGCGGAGGCCTAAGGCCGCGGTCGCGGGTCAGCGTTGACTCGGAGGGAGAATTCTACAGTTTCGTGCTCGCGGAGGTTGTTCACCGCGCCCGCGGAGGTCCACGTCAGCATAATTCCGAGGCGGCGATTGCTCTTTCTATCTATCTATTTTATTTTATTTCCGAATTTATTTTATTTCGTACTCTTAGTCGAGACTATTTAAACCTAGTTTTCAGCTTTGTTTTGGATCTCTCTACCTCATTATCTCTTAGACCTAATTTCTATTATTCCATACTTTTGTATTTTCTCTCTTATGGAGAACTAAACTCCTTTAATCTTATTCAAGTTGAAGCTTTTCAGACTCAAGTTTATTGTGAGATTCTACAATTCAGGTTTATTTCTACAGGTTATTTCAATTCTCTTGTGCTTAATTAATATTGATTGTATTGATTTCTACTTGATTGATCACCCTGTTGGAATTGATACTCTCTATTGCTAGATCTAGGTTTTCTCGTAGCAAAACCTAATCTTTGTAGCAACTCAATGTTTTAGGACTCGTTGGACTAAAACCATTGAGAAAGAGATTTGATTGCATGTTTATTGTTTGACTCGTTGGAACTCAATTTGCATGTATCCTGCTTATCCTTTTTCTCATTGCTAATATCATTATTCATGATCGTTTCATGTTTGTTTTGATATTAAGTATTTACATGACCCGTCGGCTTGTTTATTATATCTGATCAGGATATGAATAACCAAAGGAAATAACTTGTTTGAATCAATGATCAATAATTTGATGAAGAAAGTGGATACTTGAATAGGATTGTTTCCCTAAACTGATAAAAACTCAACCTTTACTTTGTTTTATTGCTTGTCTTATTTATTTGAATTTCCTATTTTTAGAATATTATTCAAAAACCCCCCTTTGTTACTATTTTGAGTTGATAATAATAACTACTTGGGATACAAGTGTCTCTTGGGTTCGACCCCGACTTACCGACTATACTAGTTGTGTAACTAGAGATTTATTTTTGATTTGGCACGACGACTTTAAGCCGGTCAAATTTTGGCGCCGTTGTCGGGGACACTTTTGTTTAATTCTAAGTTTTTATTGTTTCCAACTCTGGTGTGGACCCTAGTTTATAGTCCACACTCGTGCTACTGACTCCTCTATTTTGCCTCTTGATTCAGAGATTGAAAGGACTCTTTCCAGGTTGAGACGTGAAGCTCGGGAACTACTCCGTGAATTACCTTTCAACTTGGATTCTACTGAAGCTGAGACAATGGGAGATCAGACTTTGAGGCAGCTGACTGCCCCAAACTTCCAACAACAGCCCCTGGCTGTTGAGTTCCCTGCGCTGAATGAAGGCGTTAAGTTTGAGTTGAAGTCTGGATTGATCCATCTTTTACCCCAATTCCATGGGCATGGTGGAGAAGATCCAAACAAGCATCTTGCTGAATTTGATCAGGTCTGCTCAAGTATGAGGCATGCTGATGTAACTGAGGACCAGATCAAGCTGAGGGCGTTTCCTTTCTCTCTGAAGGATTCAGCCAATTAGTGGCTCTACTATCTTTCTCCAAGATCCATAAATACCTAGAATAAGATGAAAGCGGCGTTCTTGGAGAAATACTTCCCTGCCACCAAATAGAACAGTCTGAAGAAGAGCCTGAGCAACATTGAGCAACAGGCTGGGGAGAGCCTGTATGATTATCATGAGCGATTCAAGAGACTATGTGCTAGCTGTCCGTATCATGGGTATTCTGATCAAGACCTGGTACTGTATTTCTTTGGTGGATTACTGGATGAAGAGCGTAGAATGGTGAATGCAGCTTGTGGTGGAAGCCTGATGAATAAGACACCAGCAGATGCCCTTGAGCTCTTTTCTGAGCTATCTGAGAACTCAAGGCAATTCAACAAAAGAACTGGCACTAAAGGAGTCAATGCTATGGACTCCTCGTTTGTTATAAAAGCTGAGATGGAAGAGTTGAAAGATATGATGAAGAGGTTCATGCTGTCAGGAACCCCTCAACAACTGAAGGCATGTGAAATCTGTGCTGATACACTTCACCCTACTGATGCCTGTCCACAACTCCAGGAACCCCAGGCTGAGGTTAATGCTGTAGGAGGCTATGGACCTCCTAGACCTCATTTTGATCCGTATTCTAATACATACAATCCAGGATGGGCACATCATCCAAATCTGAGATATGGGAATCAGAATCAGCCTCAATACAATCAGCAAGGAGGAAATCAGCAAAACAGGCAGCCTTATATTCCTAGACCTCCAGTTCAAAATCAAAACAACTCATTCAATGCTGAAGAGATGTTTGCAAGGCTAGCTAACACAGTAGACCAGTTGGGACAGAACACTCAAGCTAGTATCAAGAATATAGAGACGCAGATAAGTCAACTGGCTACTTCAGTAAGCAAGCTAGAGGCCCGAGATTCTGGGAAATTGCCGGCACAACCTATCAATCCAAGGGAGAATGTGAGTGCTATCACATTAAGAAGTGGAAGAGAGCTGAATAGAGACGTGGGGGTGAATGAAGATCCACGAACTGAAACATTCGAAATTCTGGAGAACGCCCCTGCGCCCGCGGAGAACGAGTGCCGCGATCGCGGAACCTCAACTGAGAGCTCGGAGATTCTGATCAAGGACACCACGACCGCGGTGACCAACTGCGCGACCGCGGAGGCGAGAAAAAACCGGATACCGAAGAATCCGAATGTCCGCGATCGCGGGACCCTCTCCGCGCCCGCGGTGCTGAAGCTGAACTCGAGGATCCTTACATTCGACCTCAGTTTCCTCCCATGAATTCACAGAAGCCGATTCCACCATTCCCTGAGGCACTCGAGGATACTAAGAAATCAGAACAAGACAAAGATATCTTTGAGACATTCTCCAAGTGTGAGGTAAACATCCCTTTGCTAAATCTGATTAAAAGTGTTCCGAGATTTGCTAAATTTCTAAAAGAGTTGTGCACTATCAAAAGGAACCAAAAATTGAAAGGGAAACAGAAAGTTAAGGTCAGTGAACATGTCTCTGCTGTATTTCAAAGGCGTATGCCTAAAAAGTGCAGTGATCCAGGCATGTTTAGCATTCCATGTATAATAGGAGACACTAAAATTGATAAAGCCATTCTTGATTTAGGTGCTTCTATTAATGTCATGCCTTATTCTGTTTATACTTCACTAGGCTTAGGACCTTTGAATGAAACTGGTGTTATTGTTCAATTAGCTGATAGGTCCACAGTCTACCCGAAAGGGATTGTTGAGGATGTTCTGGTTATGGTAGATAAATTGATATTCCCTGCTGATTTTTATGTGCTTGATATGGATCATGATGTGCATGCTGCTCCAATTTTGTTAGGTCGCCCTTTCATGAAAACTGCTAGAACAAAAATTGATATGTGTAAAGGGGTTCTAACCATGGAATTTGATGGGGAAATATTTGAATATAGCATGGATAATGCTATGAAATACCCCCAGGATGATCACTCTCTATGCTCAGTTGATGTAATTGATCCTATTGTACAAGATGTATTTGATACTACTTGTGTAGATGAGTTGCAATCTGTTCTAGAGAATGACATAGATCCTACATGCTTGGATTATGAATTTCCTGAAAGATATCATGAAATTTTTGTTGATCTGAATGCATGCTGTGAATCTCCTGCTGATGCTTTGGCCATTGGGCCCATACCACTAACTCTCCCTAGCGAGAAACTGCTTCCTTCTGTAGTACAGGAACCTGAAGTTGAGCTTAAACAGCTCCCTGAGCATTTAAAATATGCCTTCCTTGGAGATGGTGACACTTTACCTGTCATTATTTCTAACAAACTCTCCAAGGAGCAAGAAGATAAATTGGTGCAGGTACTTAAAAAGCACAAGACAGAACTAGGTTGGACCATTGCTGACATTAAAGGGATTAGTCCCTCTACATGTATGCATAGGATCCTCCTAGAGGATGGTGCCAAGCCATCTAGACAGCCACAGAGAAGGCTCAACCCACCTATGATGGAGGTAGTCAAGAAGGAGGTGCTGAAGCTCCTACAGGCAGGTATGATTTATCCCATCTCTGATAGTCAGTGGGTTAGTCCGACCCAAGTTGTGCCCAAGAAGGGTGGTATTACAGTGGTAGAAAATGTGCATGGGGAATTAGTCCCCACACGAGTTCAGACTGGTTGGAGAGTCTGTATCGATTACCGTAAGCTGAACACGGTAACCAGAAAAGATCACTTTCCCTTGCCATTCATTGATCAAATGCTTGAGCGACTTGCCGGTCGTTCCTATTATTGCTTTTTAGATGGCTATTCAGGGTATTTTCAGATTGCTATTGCACCAGAGGACCAAGAGAAAACGACATTTACATGTCCTTTTGGCACTTTTGCATACCGCAGAATGCCATTTGGGTTGTGTAACGCACCCGGTACGTTCCAACGGTGTATGGTAAGCATCTTTTCTGAATATATCGAAAATTTTATAGAGGTTTTTATGGATGACTTTACAGTACATGGTGATGACTTTGATGCTTGCTTAAACCATCTCTCTTTAGTCCTTCAAAGATGTGTAGAGACCAATTTGGTTCTAAACTCTGAGAAGTGTCACTTTATGGTTGAGCAAGGCATTGTTTTAGGTCATATAGTGTCATCCAGGGGTATTGAGGTCGATAAGGCAAAGATTGATATCATTCAGTCCTTGCCTTATCCTACTAATGTGCATGAAGTGCGTTCTTTTCTAGGCCATGCAGGTTTCTATCGCAGGTTTATTAAAGACTTTTCCAAGATCTCAGCCCCATTATGTAATTTGTTGAAGAAGGATGTGCCTTATGAGTTCACTGAGGCATGCAAAACGGCGTTTGATGAGCTGAAAACACGCCTAACAAGTGCACCAATAATTCAAGCCCCGAATTGGTCTCGACCTTTTGAGATCATGTGTGATGCAAGTGACTACGCTATTGGGGCTGTTTTGGGTCAAAAAGAAGCCAGAGCATCCCATGTTATACATTACGCTTTTATGACCTTAAATGATGCCCAAAGAAACTACTCCACCACTGAAAAGGAGATTCTAGCTGTAGTGTTTGCTTTGGAGAAGTTCAGACAGTATCTACTAAGGACAAAGGTGATAGTGTACTCAGACCATGTAGCGCTTCGTTATTTGATGACGAAAAAGGAGGCTAAGCCAAGAATGATTAGATGGATTCTCCTGCTGAGTGAGTTTGATATAGAGATCAGAGACAAAAAGGGAGCTGAGAATCTGGTGGCTGATCATCTAAGTAGGCTTGTGCATGAAGAAAATACGCCAGGAAGACAAGATCAGATTCAAGGACATTTCCCCGACGAAACATTGTTCGAGGTTCGAAACAACGATTCCGCGATCGCGGTGAAGGATCCCCGCGGCCGCGGATCTGTAACTGAGACAATTGAAATTGCTGAGAATGTTCCGCGATCGCGGAAACTCTACCGCGCCCGCGGAGCTGAGTTCGACAGCTAAACTGATCTTCGATTTGAAGAATTCATTTTTGGGATCCATTCATTCCGACCATGGTATGCAAATATTGTTAACTACCTCGTCTCGGGGGAGTTCCCACCTACTTTTACCAAGGTCCAGAGGGACAAGGTTCGTCATGAATCCCGATTCTATGTTTGGGATGATCCTTATTTATGGAAGCACTGCACAGATCAGGTAATCCGACGGTGTGTCCCGGATTCTGAGGTACAATCTATCCTTGCTTTTTGTCATTCCTATGCATGTGGGGGTCATTTTGGGACTAATAAAACTGCTAGGAAAATTTTAGAAGTTGGATTTTATTGGCCTCATATTTTTAGGGATGCTTATGCTTTCTGTAAATCATGTGATCGTTGTCAGAGGGTGGGTAATATTTCTAAAAGACATGAGATGCCTCAAACTCATATGATATTCTGTGAAATATTTGATGTTTGGGGCATTGATTTTATGGGACCCTTCCCCTCTTCTTCTGGGAATCTGTATATTTTACTTGCGGTGGACTATGTTTCCAAGTGGGTGGAAGCAAAGGCCACCAGAACTGATGATTCAAAAGAAGTTGCAGGTTTTCTTCAGGACAACATTTTCTCAAGATTTTGGATTCCAAAAGCTCTAATAAGTGACAGGGGTACTCATTTTTGCAACAAGACTGTCAGTGCTTTATTGAAAAAGTACCATGTCACTCAAAAGATCGCTACAGCATATCACCCCCAGACCAATGGACAAGCTGAAGTGTCCAACAGGGAGATAAAAACAATCTTGGAGAAGACGGTGGCACCCAACAGAAAAGATTGGAGTTTGAGACTCAATGATGCTTTGTGGGCCTACCGTACTGCTTATAAGACACCCATCGGGATGTCTCCCTTCAGATTGGTTTATGGAAAAGGCTGTCACTTGCCGGTGGAAATTGAGCATAAAGCTTTTTGGGCGGTCCAAAAATGCAACTTCAATATCAAAGAGAATGGAGAGTTCAGAAAATTGCAATTGCAAGAGTTGGAAGAGCTTAGATTGGATGCCTATGACAATGCTGTGAATTACAAGAACAAAACAAAAGCATGGCATGATAAGAACATCCTAAGGAAGGAATTCAAAGTTGGAGACAAGGTCCTTCTCTTTCAGTCTCGTCTCACACTCTTCCCAGGCAAACTCCGTTCTAGATGGGCTGGACCATATACAATTACTCAAGTCTTTCCACATGGGGTTGTGGAATTATTGGATGGGGACTCTCAAAATGTGTTTAAAGTTAATGGTCAGAGACTAAAGAAATACCATGAGGGAGTCAGCCAAGAAGTATTAGAGGAGGTGGATCTTTCTGATCCAAATCTCAGTGTTGAATAAAAGGGCTAAAATGTCGGGCCAACGACATTAAATAGAGGCGCTGCTCGGGAGGCAACCCGAGGTAAGTTTTCTTTTTCTTTATTTTTTTTAGTTTTTTTTAGTTTTTTTTTTAGTTTTAGTTTTCCCTTTCAATCTTGTCGGACTAACATGCAGGTACTAGGTTCGAAAGAACAAAAATATTTTGGGGCATTTATTCCTCGAAATACATAGAAAACAGGTGAACAAGTACCCAGTAAACAGCTAGGCGATCGCGGAGGTCCTTCACCGCGATCGCAGAACTGAGCATCCGCGGGATATTTAAAAAAAATGCAAGGATTTGACGGGAATTACCGGTTTTACCCCTCACCTACCGGCCGACCCTACCCTTTTCTTACCTTCTTCTTCTACCTTCATCCTCCTTTCATTCCAATCCACCATTGTTGCAACCTCTCAAATCTCTCAAACCCAAATTTTCAAACTCTACAAAAATCGAATCCCAACACGTTTTCTTCATCCTTTCACCATTCTAAACACAAATCCACCATCCATATTCCCAAATTCCCATCCAAAACACCACAAATTCAAATCTAGACTCCAAACAATTTTTTTTCTAAATCTCCCTCAAAACCTCTCCAAATCCACTCATTCTTCTCGGAATTTTCATTAGCAAGTCACCGCGAAGCCCCGCGATCCACCGCGATTCAGTTCGAAGCCCCGCGAGCCACCGCGAGAGAACGTCGGAACCGCGGAGAACTACACGTCCGCGATCGCAGCGACCACCTTCCGCGCCCGCGGAGCTGTTGACAGAAGCTGATACGTTCCATTTTGTGAGTCTGATTTCGCCCTTTCTTCGGTTTATTTATTACCATGGCATATCCGGTTAGACTGAGTAGGGCTGAGAAGAGATTGTGGGATGAGATTGATAAGAAAACCATGCTGTCTACTAAACTTTTCCATGCACCGACATTATATTCGTTGGGTTTATATCAGTCAGTTCATCAGTTATTACAGCAGGGTGGTTTAGGTGGTTTGATCCCATTGCATGCATATACATATAAGCCTCTAGTATTGGAGTTTCTGGTTACTTACAGAGAGCTTGATGATGGTAGTGTTGGCTTTAGATTGTTTGAGAGAAATTACTCACTGACTAGGAATCAGTTAGGTGAGTGTTTTGGGGTGACGAGTCAGCCTACAGCTGGTTGGGCTGATGTTGAGGATAACCCGGGGGCGATGCATTTTTGGACTGCAGTGGCTCACACTCAGTATATTCTTGGCCCTGGGTTACAGAATTACAGTATTGTTCATCCGGGGTTGAGGCTTTGTCATAAGGTGATTTCTAACACCTTTTTAGGGAATGGAGAGGTTAACAAGATGGCAGCTAAGGATGTTTCTATGATGTGGTGTTTGATGGGGGACCAACTTGTGGTCCCTGATTGGGTAGAGTTGTTCTTACGTGCTGTGAGGAAGGCCCGGTCTCAGTCCGGGAAGATTGCTTTTGGAGGCTTGGTTACTTTGATAGCCCTGCGTTTTGTGAGCTTAGATGTTATACAGGGCAGATATAGAGTGGCAGTAGGTGGTGGGATTTGCTTTGATCTGTCACAACTGAAGAAGGCCAAGTGTTTATTTGAGGCTGAGAATGGAGGTTGGATCTAGCATTGTGGTAGGCATCATGATGCATATTTACGTCTGCCTAGGGAGTTTGGAGCTGAGGAGACAGCTGATCATTTTTATTTGGAGTCTGATGTGATGGTAGTAGAGGATGTACAGGAGGAGGAGGCAGAGTATGAGCATCACGCTGAGCAGCACGATGAGCCTCCTCAGGGACAACACGAGGCTAGTTCTTCTGGTGATGGAGAAGCTCCAGAATGGTATGAAGGGATGACTTCTGCTATGGCGCACTTGAGTATGAGGCTTGATTCTATGGCTGATCAGCAGGATTATCTTATCAGAGAGCAGGCTGGTATGAGGAGTACTTTAGCGGATGTGGGGAGGAATGTCAGAGACATGTCCGTCACCATGGATCAGATGAGGGAGCGTCAGGAGGCATTTTATCAACATTATTGGCCTCAGTACCCTCAGCATTTTCCACCGTCAGGTCCCCCACAGTGAGTCTTCTGTTTTCCTTTCCTTTATTTTTATCTGATTTGTCTTTATTTCATTGAGGGCAATGAAAGGTTTAAGTATGGGGGAGGGAGTACTCACTGTTGTATATATGTACAGATGCATCATTTCAGTTTTTGCATTTCAGATTAAAAATAAAAAAATATATATATAAAAAATAAAAAAAGCCATAAAAATATAAAAAAGGCATAAAAATCCTGGGATGAGCTGAAAACCCGAATGGGCGGCTCAGGTAATAAGCAGGTAACCCGGACCAGCATTAGGCTGGGGTAATAAGAGGTTAATGAGAGATGTGAGTAATTGTGAGCACACCTAAAAGAAAAATGAAAAGAGTGATTAGGTGAAAACCCGAAAGGGCACCTAAGTAGAATGAGTGGTAAAATAAGAGTGCTTAGGATTCATATTCTCCTTTGGGGTCTGGGGATTACATTTTAAATGTTGGGTAGATCCTAGGTTGCTCTACACTTTTTGGAGCTTGAGTGTTATATCTTGTATTTGTGAGGTGTGTGATTTGAGCTTTCATGTTTTTGCTCATTATTTCTCTACATGGGTTCGGGTTGTGAGATTATTTTGAGTGCTTTTTAGTTTTAGATCATTTTCTCCCATTGCTGTCTGTAGACCTTTGTTGATTTGTCATGCTTGATTTTATTTTTGAGCTTACTCGAGGACGAGCAAGGTCTAAGTATGGGGGAATTTGATATGTTGTATTTCATATAGCATAATTAGGACTAGATAATACATTTTATATATAGATTTAGGTCCATTTAGTGCTTGTAACGATATATGAGTAGAAGACCGAAGACTTGAAGAAATTGGAAGAATTGAAGTCGGGATTAGAAGATCGAGAAGTGAAGGCCGCGGAGTGGAGTGACCGCGGTGGAGCCAAGATGCAGTGCCGCGATCGCGGAGGCCTAAGGCCGCGGTCGCGGGTCAGCGTTGACTCGGAGGGAGAATTATACAGTTCCGTGCTCGTGGAGGTTGTTCACCGCGCCCGCGGAGGTCCACGTCAGCATAATTCCGAGGCGGCGATTGCTCTTTCTATCTATCTATTTTATCTTATTTCCGAATTTATTTTATTTCGTACTCTTAGTCGAGACTATTTAAACCTAGTTTTCAGCTTTGTTTTGGATCTCTCTACCTCATTATCTCTTAGACCTAATTTCTATTATTCCATACTTTTGTATTTTCTCTCTTATGGAGAACTAAACTCCTTTAATCTTATTCAAGTTGAAGCTTTTCAGACTCAAGTTTATTGTGAGATTCTACAATTCAGGTTTATTTCTATAGGTTATTTCAATTCTCTTGTTCTTAATTAATATTGATTGTATTGATTTCTACTTGATTGATCACCCTGTTGGAATTGATACTCTCTATTGCTAGATCTAGGTTTTCTCGTAGCAAAACCTAATCTTTGTAGCAACTCAATGTTTTAGGACTCGTTGGACTAAAACCATTGAGAAAGAGATTTGATTGCATGTTTATTGTTTGACTCGTTGGAACTCAATTTGCATGTATCCTACTTATCCTTTTTCTCATTGCTAATATCATTATTATTCATGATCGTTTCATGTTTGTTTTGATATTAAGTATTTACATGACCCGTCGGCTTGTTTATTATATCTGATCAGGATAGGAATAACCAAAGGAAATAACTTGTTTGAATCAATGATCAATAATTTGATGAAGAAAGTGGATACTTGAATAGGATTGTTTCCCTAAACTGATAAAAACTAACCCTTTACTTTGTTTTATTGCTTGTCTTGTTTATTTGAATTTCCTAGTTTTAGAATATTATTCAAAAAAACCCCTTTGTTACTATTTTGAGTTGATAATAATAACTACTTGGGATACAAGTGTCTCTTGGGTTCGACCCCGACTTACCAACTATATTAGTTGTGTAACTAGGGATTTATTTTTGATTTGGCACGACGACTTTAAGCCGGTCAGTCGACTTTCTATATCTCCTAGGGCTAGTCAAATTGCTTAGAGCCCAAGCTAGGAATATTCCGCCCTTCTCCAAGTTTAATTCCACCATATTTGAAAAATATAATCTTCCATTAAGTTGCACAACTTCCATATTTTCAATAAATAGGAAAATAAATAAAAATAATAATAAATACGCGATAATTTAAGAAATACCTTTAAAGTAGATAACCAAAATAATTATGGTACCAATGTTTGTTTTACCCGCTCACAACATCATTGGGGTTTGTTGGAAAACTAACTTATTCCTTTGTTGCCATATACACATACTGCCAATTCCGCAAACTCGGCGCTCCCTAAGCCATGGAATAAGTCATTCAGAATGGTACTTGCTGGTTTATTTCCCACATTATCGTTTATGATGGTGCTTCCCAATTTTGTACTAATTTTCTTTATCAGTTTTTTCATATGAGGACATTCTATCAGAATATGTCCTATATTTTCATGGGAGCAGTTGCACATTAAGTATCCCGGAGGGGTAGCTATACATTTTTGTAACAGTGTTTCTTTAGTTGGGAGTCCATTGTAGGCTATTTTCCATAAGAAATTCTTAACTTTAGGACATGTGTTAAGTTTCCATATCCAGTTTTTGGGATGAGGTGTTTGGTGGTTCACCCCCATAATTAGTTCCATAGCCGAGGCCGTCGAAAAACGCCCATTTTTGCTTGGGGCCCAATACAAACGATCCCAAATCCAGTTTTCAGGGATTGAAATTAGCATGATTTGGTTAACTATGTCAGTCGGGAGTAAACAACGAAGGAAATCTAGACGCCATGTCTTAGCACTGGTAATGAATTCGTCAACCGTAGTTGATTCATTTATAGCTTCAGTGTTCAACGCAAATTTTTCTAGAGTATATATCCCGAAATAACCATTTGTAGGTCTAGAATTTTATAGTTCTTCCATCCCCTACTTGCCATATAAGGCCTTTGTGAAAGTCTTCCCGTAAGTTCATCAGTTTTTTCCATTGCCACGATTTATTATTCTGTTTTTTTTTATGATAAAATTGACGTGCCCTTAAGGTATTTTTCATTCATTAGTTTAACCCAAATGTTCTCTGGTTCTGCTAGTAGTTTCATTTGTAATGCCTTGTTTACATGTTCAGTTTTCCTAATTCCAAGCCCTCCAAAAGTTTTTGGCTTACAAATCTTATCCCATCCAATCAGCAGTTTGTGATAGGTATCCTTGTTCCGAAGAAAAGTCCTATGTATTTGGTTCAATTCTTTATGAATAGAAGTTGGAAGCATGAAGCTTTGCATTAGATAGTTAGGTTTAGTAGCCATGTTGGATTTTAAAAGGACCGCTCGTCCTTCCATAGAAAGGGCATTAGCTCTCCATTTAGTTAATTGTGCCTTGGTTTTTCCAATTGTATCATCAAAGTTTGTCGGTTTACTCGCCCATTAGTAATTGGACATCCAAGGTATGATTCAAGATTAATCATTGTTAAAATTCCCAATGTTTGTTGGATTCTATTTTTTTGTTGGTTGTCAACATTTCGTGAAGCTTGAAAATCCGATTTATGGTAATTCACTCTGTCTTGAAATGACACAATATTCCTGAATGATCCTTTTTGTTCTAACACATGCTGCTTGATTTGCTCTGGAGAAAATTATAATGTCATTTGCAAAAACAAGAAAGAGGATCTTGGTTTCAGCTCGAGTAAGTGGGAAACCAATCGTGTTTTTCTCAGCGTTGCTGGTTTCTTGAAGTTTTCTATCTAGTATTTCAGTTGCAAGAATGAACAGAAAAGGAGAAAGCGGGTCTGCTTGTCTCAGGCTGCATTCCGAAAAGAACAATTTTGTCAGACTATTGTTGACTAGGATCGAGAAAGACACAATTTGTACACATTATTTAATCCATCCTCCAAATTTGCTGTCAAATCCAAACTTTTTAAGAATTTCAAAGGTAAACTCCCAATCTAACCTATCATAGGCTTTTTCCATGTCTAATTTTATCTCTACCCAGCCATCCTTGCCTTTCCTGTTTTTAAAAGAATGAAATATTTCGTGAGCAATTAAAGCATTTTCTTGAATTGATCTTTTGGCAACAAAGGCTCCTTACAAAGGGTGAATAATTTTTAGGCATTATCAACTCAAGTCTTTCTATAATGATTTTCGTAATTATTTTGTAAATGGTTGAGCGGAGGCTAATCGGACGATAATGGTTGGTGGAAGTAGGATTTTATTTTTTTGGTACTAATGTATGATTGATTTGTTTTAGAATCTTACCGGAATAGAAGAAACTCTTGACTGCTTTTATCATGTCTGGTCCTACAATAACCTAGTATTTTTTTGTAAAATCCTACCGACATTCCATCTGGCCCAAGGGATTTATCAGAATTGATTTGCATTAAAGCCTGACGTATTTCTTCATTGGAGACTGGTTTTGTGAGATTTATATTGTCTTCATCTGTTATCTCTTTGTTGATTAAATACGAATATTGTCTAAATGTATCACGATTAGTTTGTTCTTTCCTATATCTAGCTTTGAATTCCTTTCTTATCTCCTCTCTGATGTTTTCCTCACCTATGATTTATGTTCCCTCAACCGACGTGATTTCTTTGATTATTTTCCTATTACGTCTTCCACTAGCAACCTTATGGAAATATCCTACATTAGAGTCCACCAATTTAATGTGTTTCGTTTTTGCTCTTTGCTTCCAGTATGTTTTATGGAAAGTTAATATTGTTTTTTAAATTCCTAATTGCTTTTTGATGATTGTTTCCCCAAGAGATAGTAGGATTTTCTATTGTAATTCTAATAACTCTTTTTCAATTTGTTTAATTTGTTCAAAAGTATTTCCAAAAGTTTTTTTATTCCATTGTTTCGCTTGGGCTTTCAATAGTTATGTTTTCTTTACTAGTTTGAACATGTTAGAACCAACAACAGAGGCCCTCCATGCTTGCCTAACTATATTTCTAAAATCTTTTCATTGCATCCACATGTTTTCAAATTTAAAAGGTTGAGCTTTAGTAATTGTTCCGTTATTTAGATCAATTGCTATTTTACTATGATCTGACAAGGAGAAGGCGTAATTTTTTGTTGCTATGCTAGGGAACCACTGAAGGACTTGGGAGCAAACAAGGGTTCTATCTAGTTTTTCATATATATTATCAATTTTAGTCTTATTTTTGCTCCAAGTAAATTTACTACCAATTACTGGAATATCGAAGAGATTACAACTATCCTTGAAATTATGTAGTCTTTCAAATTTGTTATGGTCTGGATCAACACCTGCCTTCTTATCACTGAGCTCTTGTATTTCATTAAGGTCTCCCATGATAATAATGGGAAGGTTAGTTTATTGTATTGAATGAATTAATTGTTGCCAAGAACTATCTTTTTCATTTTCTCCAGGTGGAGCATAGACTAAAAAGATAGCTAGGGTGTATTTTGTTGCTAAATTGGTGTATTTTAAAGCTACATAACGGCGTTCTTGAATAACTACTTCAATCCGTTCATTAGTAAACTGATGTTCTTTCCATAGAACACAAATGCCACATGCTCTGCCATTAGTTGGAGACCAAATTATGTTATCAAAACCTGCTCGTCGCCAAACTTGATCAGATGGAATCTGATCGTTTTTAGTTTCCACTATAGCCATAATTTGTATACCTTATATTTTACAAAACGAGTCAATTTCAGGCCAGAATGACTTACGTCCTATACCCCTGCAATTCCAAAGGCTTACTTTAATTTTAACCTAACATTTTTTAGATTGGGGCGTTCAAACAAGCCCCAATCTAATTCCTGATATGCACCCTGAATTGTTCTGGATAGTTGAATTTTTTCCATACATTCATTCTTGATAAAATCATTAACTTTCCTTACAACTGTAACAATCACCCCTAAACATAGAAAAATTAAGAAAAGTCCTTAACTTACAAACAAATGTTCTTCAACTACATACTTTATGATTTCTAAAATAGACATATAATCCTTTATCTCCTCCCGTGAGTGACTGCTTATGAATTTCAGTGTTACTTTCCATCCATTGTTATGATAGTCCCTTATTTTTATTAGAAGAAGAACTAGAATAGTCTTGTTCTCAGTGGAATTTAATTTGTACCAATCGTTTCTTTCCCCATTAATTGTTCTTGACTTGGAAATCATCCACAAATTACAGTCATATTCATTAGAATCCTTAAAACAAGTTAGTAGATTTTTCCAACAAAGGTGATGTTTTCTCTAATTCTATCTTTAATAACCATTCTTTGATCACTCTATTTTACTATACTCCTATCAATAATTATAACTCTCATAGTCCTACACATATTTGCACTGCTCAAAAGGATATTAGAATCTTCACAGGTTATTGGACAAGTAGACATGCAAGAAAGATTAGACAGTTTTTGCACTAAATTATTGTTTTTATCAAAATAATTATACAAACACTTCCAAAAAGAGGCCTTCCTATCTAACTTTCTTCTCCTTATATCATTACCTCTTATATGTAAAAGAATAAATTCAGTGCTAATAGTACTTCTATCTTGGTTCTCATTATTAATCCTAGTAACATTCAAGCAAACAGAATTGTACCAAATTATCCAAGGATTCGAATAATTCCAACTACTTTCATCACATTCAATATTCACCAGGCTACCATATCTAGTAAATTTTTTTTTTGTTAAGGAAAGAAATTAGGGTGACCACTAACAGACAAGTGATCACCCCAGAGCATCCTGGCGGATGAGGGTGAGGAGGCCCGAATCGACTGCAAGTGGGACGAAAGAGGCGCGCTTGAACGATCCAGCAATGAAGTCCACAACAACATTACACTCCCGGCCAATATGAGTGATACTCCACTCCTGGAAACGAGACAACAAACAGTGGATATCCGCGCGTAGTAACTCAATCTCCCACGGGCAGTGCCAATCACCGAGCACGGCATTGACCAACTGCAAGTTATCGCCTTCAATCTGGATCCGAGGAATACCACGTCTAGTGGCCTCGAGAAGTCCCTGGCGCAAGGTGATGGTCTCGGATATCGGTACAGACTGTCGACCAATCAGTCCTCCGTCAAAACAAATGGGGGAGCCACTAGAGTCCCTAAGGATGAATCCGAATGACGCCACGCCATCAGCACTAACTGCACCATCAAAATTCAATTTAATAAAGTTATTTTTGGGGTTTTCCCATTTCGCTCGCTTTCTACAAGTCCGACCCCGAACCTTACAATTAAGGTGATCGGGAGAAGTAGCGGCTTCTGCAAGTTTCCAATCTTTAATCTGGTTACGGATGAACACAGTGATGCGATCTGCATTGGTCAAGTTTGTTCCAGAGAGGTTATTAAATACTCTCTGGTTTCTTGAGAACCAAATGCTCCACCAAATGTTGGTGAGGAGTTCAAATTCCTCTTTTGTTATCATTTTCCTTATTTCCTCCAAGATCTCGTGAGGTTTTTTCCCATCTGGGGAGATCTGGTCAATGATCCCACGTATTTTGGGGTCAATTGAATAAAGGGTTGGCTTAGTAAATGGGCATAAAAGTAACACATGGTTCGTGTCCTCAACTGTGCAGTTACACGCTTCGCAGCCCTGGGTTACTGGAATGTGGTTTGCTGCAAGCCTAGTTTTAGTTGGTAGTCCGTTTTGGGCTACTTTCCAAATAAAGTTCCTCATTTTAGGTGGGATATTAAGTCGGTTAATCCATTCTAAGTTTATTTTGGGTTCACCTTTCGACTGGTGGAGCCATTGCATAGTAGATTGGGTGGAGTACCATCCATTTCTGCTTGGTTGCCAATACAGCCTATCCGGTAGTTTATTAATGGGATTGATAATTTTGGAAATTCTATCAAGATCGTCATACGAGACAACCGCATTAAGTTTCTCCAAATTCCACGAGTTATCTTCTCGGAGGTACGCCTCTACATGTTCCTCCCAGTCAATGAGGGCTTCAACCTCGGGTTTCGGGATGAGGGGGCCATTGCCAGTCCAATTATCTTTCCAAAATCGGACGATTTTGCCGTCTCCCACTTGCCAAATGAGCCCCTTAATGAATAGATCTCTTAGGCCTACAAGTTTTGACCATTGCCAAGAAGTGTTCTGTTTTTTCTTATAGTTGAGGATGTTTTCTGTTTTGAGGTATTTTTCTGACACTATTTTGACCCAGATGTTGTTTGGTTCTGCTAGGGTTTTCCACAACAGCTTCATTTGAAGTGCTTGGTTCATTTCGGCCGCTTTTGCTATTCCTAGCCCTCCATGGGCGAGAGGGCGACAAATGGAGTTCCAGCTAATAAGTGGTTTGTAATTGTTTTCCTTATTCCAGAAGAAATTTTTGTTTATCTGGTCAAGTTCTTTCTTTTGTTGACTGCGGTAGTAGAAACGATTGCATGATATAGTTTGGTTGTGCTGAGAGATTTGCTTTAATTAGTGTTTTCCGCCCTTCTTGGGAAAGGGCGTTAGCTTTCCATTTTGATAGTTGGGCTTTGGTTCGCAGTACTAGGGGTTTAAATGTGTTTTGGGTTACTCTTCCATTAATTATCGGACATCCCAGATATTTATCGAGTGTAACTGTATTTGCTATTTGTAATATTTGTTTTATCTGCTCCTTTGTGTTGTTATTAGTATTCTTGGTCACTTGGAAGGCGGATTTATGGAAATTGACTTTCTGACTGGAGATCTGACAGTAGTCGTCAATGGTTTCCTTAATATTTTTGCATGTTTGGTCGTTCGCTTTTGCGAAAATGATGATATCGTCAGCAAAGGCCAGGAAAGGAATTTTTGTTCCATTCCTCGAGATTTGGATCCCGATGCCACTTTTAGGAGTAGAACTCCAGAGGTGGAGTTGTCTAGCCAGGACTTCGGTGACGAGTATGAATAAGTATGGTGATAGGGGATCCCCCTGCCTAATGCCCCGTTGAGGGTAGAATTGTTTTGTCGGTCCGTTGTTGACAAGGACTGAAAAGGAGACCGTTTCAACACACTCTCGGATTCAACCCACAAATTTATCATTGAATCCGAATTTCTTGAGTGTCTCAGCTAGGAATTCCCAACTAATCAGGTCATAGGCTTTTTCCATATCAAGTTTGACTGCAATCCACCCCTCCTTCCCTCTTTTGTTTCGGAATGAGTGGAAAATTTCATGCGCGATGAGCGTATTGTCGTGGATACTCCTGTTTTGGACGAAAGCCCCCTGCATCGGGTGGATTAGTTTATTCAACACTCTTTTAAAGCGGTTTGTTAAGATTTTTGATATTATTTTGTAGACGGTGTTGCATAAGCTAATTGGTCTATAGTGATTGGTTGAGCTGGGATTTTCACATTTGGGTAACAGGGTTATAAATGTATGGTTTATTTGTTTCAAAATTTTCCCAGTATGAAAGAAGCTTTTAACAGCCTTGATCACGTCCAGGCCAACGATATGCCAATATTTTTTATAGAAGCTTGTCGGCATTCCATCCGGGCCGGGGGATTTATCGTCCCCAATGTCAAATGGGGCGTTCTTTATGTCAATATTAGATACCGGTTTTGTGATTTCAGTGTTGTCTGCTTCAGTTACTTCTTTTTGGATGACTTGGGTCATTCTTTGGAGTTTCTTGCGGTTTATTTCCTCCAACCGAAAACGGTTTTGAAAGTCCCTTTTGATTTCCGTTTTGATGTTTTCTAGCCTAGAGATTTGCGTTCCTTCTGCTGTACGAATTTCTTTGATATTGGTTCTATTTCTTCTACCACTTGCAATCCGGTGGAAGTATTTCGTGTTTTTGACATTCATTTTTAAATGAGTATTTTTGGCCCTTTGTTTCCAAGGAGTTCTGGAAGTTGATTAGGCACACCCGTTTCTTGGCCAGTCTTTCCTGCTTTTGGGCTAGTTGTGTGTTATTATTTTCTATGATGTCTTTCTGAATTTGGAGAATCTCCTCGTCTAGTTTTTTAATTTGTTCGAAAATGTTCACAAACGTATGTTTATTCCATGCTTTTGCTTTAATTTTAAGGAGTTGTGTCTTTTTTGTGAGATTAAACATATGTGATCCGCCAGAGTTGAAACGCCAGGCTTGTTTGATGACGTTTTGGAAATCTTTTCTAGATGTCCACATCATTTCAAATTTGAAAGGCTGTGCTTTGAATGGAACCCCTGTAGGGAGATCGCACGGAATAGGGCAGTGATCAGAGGTTGAAAAGGCTTGGTTTTTCGTCGCTATGGACGGGTACCATTGAATAATTTGGTTACTAACTAGGGTGCGATCTAATTTCTCAAAAATAGTATCTTCAAGTTGTTTGGATCATCTCCAAGTAAATTTGTTTCCTAGCGTTGGAATATCGCACACGTCGCAGTCGTTTTTAAATTTTAATAGTCGTTCGAACCTGGAGTGGCTTGGAGATACGCCTCCTAGTAAACTTGAAAGAGTGCACATTGTACCTGAGCAAAGGCATAAGGGTAAATCCAATGTTCATTATCTGCAGCTTTTGTTCATCTTTAGCTTCCAAGAGCTTTTGTTTCCTATCAATAACACACATCAAAGGCTCAAAATAATTTGCAATATCAACATCATGTATAATCACTATTCTACCATCTATTAAAATATACAAGCACAATTTCTTATAGTTTTCTTTAGTATCCAGAATCATTTTTATTTCATCAAAACAGTACATCGAAGATTCACTTTAAAAAACCAAATTTAATATATCTCTACCCATCTTTCTACTAGGAATTTGTATGCATATGTAATACATCAGGCTACTCTTAAAATGTTTAAAATCATAGGTCATGTAAATTCCTTGTTGTTTTAAGTCCGATCTATAGATAGACAGTTAAACATTTTTCTTGGTTTGTTGTGTTTTACCTTTTGCCCGATTGTAATAAAAAATATGGATGTTTTGTCTTGTTGTTAAATCCTGAATCGTTCTATTTTTGTCAATAAGCCACACCAAAATTTTAAAGTAATAGACATAATCAACTATATGTATAGGCATCTTTCGATCAGGTATGTACAAGCACATATATAATTTGTTTTGGTTGTCTTTAGTTTTCAAAAGTATTCTTTTCTTGTCACCAGTATATTTTCTAAGCATATACCCATAAATTGAGGTTTCATTCAAGTGGTTGATATTTTCTTTGACTCCATCAAGTCGATCAAGGAAGGCAACCAAGTCAATCTTGGGTTTTCCTTTGTATTTCCCTTTTCTAGTCGTAGAAGGACCAGCCTTACACTTTTGCTCTGCATTGCTACTTAAGGTCTCCTCGACCATAGCAAGCTTGGGTTCAAAATTTTCAGGTTGTTCAACAAATTGGTCAGAATCAAAGCATTCAACAATGCGCTTCCCTTTGGAAGTGAGAGCTTTCTTAAAGAACATGTTTCATTTTTCCATAGCACACACCAGGATTACAGAATTGGCCCTAGGAGGCCGCAAAGAGAGAGTTTGATATAGATTGTTTTTGTTCAGAGAAGTAGATAGATTCAAGTAGGAGAGTAAGAAAGCGTGGTTTAACCAGACTACGATGGTCAATTTATAGAGAACAATCAAGCAAGCAAAGTGCAAAATCCATATTATTATATTCATAATATAATGAAGGAAGGAATACGACCTGATTGAGTAGGATATTCTGTCATTGAGTCGGCTTACGCAGAGATCCGAGCCCCATCGCCCCTTCCACATCCCCACCTGGCAAGCACCCCGGAAAAACCGTATCGAGAGCCTCCCCATCGTTGTACCCGACTCACACAAACTCTAGTAATGTGAAGAGTGAAGACTTAGCGAGATCCCTAGCCACAAGATTGAGCAGAGATTTCCCGAAGATCTATCAACTCGTTTACATCTATTTTTCTTCCGAAAAGAGTTAGGCATCCTATCAATCCTTTTATCCCTGCAAATCGTAGATTTTCTCAGAAATTTCTTGGGCGGCCAAACCCTAGATTCCGACAATCGATTGACGAAAAATGGTGTTGGCGATGTGTTCCCCCAATAGGGGTAAGAGAAGCCTAGTACAGTTGATAATAGGATGAAGAAGCCAATTGTTTCATTGGGGCAACCATGGATTTGTGGATTAGAGTTGTAGATTTGTAAAAAATTTAGGGCTAGGAGGCATTGTGCAAGGAGTCAGGTTCGAGAGAGAGAAGGCAAGGGAATCATTTCTTTTTGCTAGTGCTTAATATTCCATTTCTTTATCATGCTTATAGAGTTACATAATCATATTTTTAAGTTGCATATTCATAAAAGTGAGTAACTCAATAGAATGAATATGCAACGCAAAAATATGAATACAGTCATATAAAATCATGCATATACAACTCAAATCATGAATATAAACTGGGCGCACGGTTTCACAATAAGAGTGGTTTTACTTGAACTTAAATCTAACTTTATATTTATAAAATTAATTGGAACATAAAAGTAGAACACAATTGTGGAATAGAAGATTTTCACGCGATCAATGGTGAACGTTAATACTTCACTTATAGTCTTATCATCAAAACTACTTTAGAGAAGCATAGAGTTTCTTATGATATAAAAGCACATATGTAATAGGTGAAAAATCAAGTCTTTCTTTTTTTTACAAGATTTAGTGATAACTTGCATATAGGTTGTGTTTAGGACGCAATGTTTACGTTTCTTTTGCGTTGTTTTTAGGTAGTTTTTGTTAGTTTCTTTAGTGTCTAGTAGTTTTGGGTTTTTGCACCTGTTCTATGTTGTTTTACAGGTCTCAAAGTGAACAAGTGTGAAAGGAATGGAAACCGGGAAAAGAACGCTTGAATTTGGGCCATCCATTGGAGTTGTTGGTTTGACACCTCTGTCTTGCAAGGGTTGGTTCGGGAGCTGTAGTGGTCTAATGAAGTTAAATTTGTTATCATTGGAAAGCTAATTCAAAGAACTACATTTCATGTTTGTATTTCGAGTCCAAATTCCAACTAGAAGGGAGTCAAAATATCCCCCAAAGTGTCACCTGAATCTTGAACTGAGGGGAATGACGCGAGTTGCACTGGCAGCGGGCGCCACCTATGAGGCAGCGGGCACCGCCTTTTACTGGGCCGGGAATTCAGTTTGCGCATGGGTTATATCTTAGTATTTTTATATTGGGCTTATATCCTACGAGACTTATGTTGTTTAGACCTAGTTTCTTTCTTTATATTAAGCCAATAATTCAGTCTGTGCGTGGGCTATATCTATTAATTGCAACATAAAAGTAGAACGCAATTGTGGAATAGAAGATCTTCACGCGGTCAATGGTTAAAGTTAATACTTCATTTATAGTATTATCATCAAGACTACTATAGAGAATCATAGAGGTTCTTATGATATAAAAGAACGGATGTAATAGGTGAAAAATCAAGTCTTACTCTTTTTTTTTTACAAATTTAGCCAATCAACACAAGTCGATTTATCTGATTTGCGATGCTTACCGGCTAGTCATGACTCATGTATCTATAGGTTAAAACCAAATGTCGATTCCCCATAAAAAAACAAGGACAATGGATGTGTACTACTATAGAGGGGCACACATTAACTCACGTATAGTTGCACAAACTTAGTGTTGGAAAAGTGTTGGGAACTCACATTCTAAAACATTGGAACAACAATCTCCTCCATCAATTTTGATAATGACAAACACCATTGAGAACTAATGTGTTTTATCCAAGTATTTCAAGGGAACTACAAGTCGAAAAGGAACCATAATAATTTACGCAAATGTTCCCATCAAAGGAACTCAAGTGCCAACCGTTCCCTATCCAATGGAACTCACATGCCAGTCCAAGACAGACAAAGCAAAGACATGTCCCAGACAGAGCAGAGGCGTAGTTTGTGCATAAGACTGTGCTGAAGCTTCGATCCAACGATTATGATGCCTTTTCCAAGAGTTGACAATATTTGAAGAAGCGTCACATGTGAAGAAAGTATATCCTTGGATGGCAAGACAAGAGTATTTCGGACTTTGCCCATGAGGATAAGGATTGGGCATCAAGGCAAGAGTGGCTATAAATACAAGTGAATAGTGATTCACAAACCACTTCTCTCCAAGCACAAAACCCAAAACCCTAGAGTGAGTTTAGAAAGAACGAAGATCCAAGAGAAGTCATCGGTGGCGAGTGTTTGATCTCAACGACGACAAGGAAGGTGTTCCCAAGCAATAAGGAATTGAGTCAATCTCAACGTGTAAGGTTTGGTTTATTGTCTTAGTTGAGTTTTTTTCCTTAGAAACAAAGTTGAGAAGATTTGATAGCGTTGCTAGAGTTCGGAGCCTGCTAGGAACAGAGAAGTTCGAATATTGCTTTTGAGTCTTCTAGATATATTAGGACTAATTTAGCACTACATAAACCTATGTTTGTAATCGTTATTCTTTACGTTCAATTTTATCATAGTTAAAGTTCAATTGAGTTGAGTTTCTCCTCCTCGCTTGGAGAGGGTCTCACACCTGTTTTTTCTATATTTCTCTTGTTCAAACATCAACTCATATCTTTGGCTAGAAAGACTTATCACTTCGAGCCAATCTCTCCTTCGAGTCCTAGGCCTAAGGATTCGATCAAACAACAACTTTGGCGTCTAGTCATGAGTCGCCATTCAACTAAGTTATTCCTGAGTTTCTTGATCTAGTATGACCTACTCTCTTATGTTGAACCTCAACCCAAGGCTTTTGTGCAAGACAACTAGAGATTCTGCCTCTAGGATTCCACGTTGGCCAAGACTCGAGGTGTGAATTGCCATCCAAGAAAGGATCCGACCTACTCTAGGCGATCCAACACGCTTCTCGGAGTTGGAACACATCATTAAGCTGAAAAGAAGAATTGAGTAGCCAATGGATTTTTTGGATACACTCAAGGTGATCAAGAGTCCTCTTCTTTTGAGTATGAATATTCCCCCAACATTCTTATTCCATAATAACATCTTATCATGGAAAACGGCAAGAGCCCTTACAGCATCAATATTTGAACACCAACTCTCTTTAAGTTTCATAACAAAAGAACGTTTTGAAAACCAGACATGTATCATTATACTAGTCCATTGGGTCGATTTCGTCGGGTTTGATTATTTGGAGTTCGGGTCAATTGAGTTACATGTTAAGTTGGATTGAGTCATGAAGTGGTCATGCGAGATTAAGAGTCCTCTTTTTTTGAGTATGAATATTCCCCTAACATTCTTATTCCATAATAACATCTCATCATGCAAAAGGGAAAGAGCCCTTGGAGCCTCAACATCTGAACACCAACTCTCTTCAAGTTTCATAGAAAAAGAAGGTTCTGAAAACCAAACACATATCATTATACTAGTCCATTAGGTCAATTTCGTCGGGTTTAATTATTTGGGGTTCGATCGTTCGGGTCAATTGAGTTACATGTTAAGTTGGATTGAGTCATGAAAAGTGGACATGCGAGTTCATGTTGTCCATCCGGTTCATTTCTTTTTTAATTTTTCTGTTATATTAATTTTTTTAAATAAAATAATAATGTAATTATGTGAAAATAAAATCAATTACATAAGTATAAAATAGAATGAAATAATATTTATTTGAATATAATTGAGAATGGTAAATATTAAATTTAAATATAAATTGAAAAAATAAAACAATTTTAATAAAATTTATTTAAGAAATAAGAGTATGTTTTCATTTTAGGGTAGCTAATTTTTTTTAGAGTAGTCATATCTTAAGAGTATGTTTTCATTTTAGGGTAGCTAATTTTTTTTAAAGTAGTCATATCTTACTCATTATATATTTTTAAAATAGTATTTTACCAAAAACTCGCATGTAATCGAGTAAGCGTTTAGGTTAATTGGGTTTGGGTCATACATTCATGCATGCTATTTCCATTTTCTCGATCTTGGGCCCGCCCCGTCGTATTGTCCAAGTGTCAACTGGGTCAGTTCTCCCAGTTGCCCTTGCGGGGGCGTGTTAGAATACATTGCCACATCTAAAGTTGGGACACAAACTTGTCTATTATATATACTTCTTGGGTTATTCTTTCTATTGCCAATTGGTTTTAAAATGGAACCCACTAGGCTAATATACATTACTCTGGAAAGAAACTGTGCACTTGAGCCTAGATCTTAAAAAACAAGGATGCTACATGCAAAATGTTTCTTGCTAGATGTGCATAGATTCATTCACATTCAAGAAAAGCATGTAGATAGGATGGGAAACCCCAAAAAAATGTGAAGAGAGACCCAATGGTTACTTAAAGGAAAACACTTGCAAGAAAACACTTCATGAAAGTGTGCGCTTCTCTAAAGCGCAAGCTTCCTAATTAAATGCATATATCTCCAACGTGGAGATTTTAATGATCGAATTGCAACAACTACATTTACACACATCCTAAATTCGTGTTCTTCCTAGATGTGTTTAGTTAACGGGAAAATTTAAATGATCGAATTGTGTTGTCTATGAATACATCTCATTTTCATCTTTGTTGTACACATTTCAGTGTATTTCTTTCTCTATACATTAGTCTTCATCTTTTTCCATCATTGTTGGAGTGTAAAAAATGTCTTTATAGAGGAAATATTCAATATATTTCAAGGAGGATTCATCATGTGCCGAAGAAGATTCATAAAATTTTGATGAAGAGTAATTCAATTTTGGGTAAGAGTCATCATGGGACGAAAGAGAAGAACAATTCAATTCATGTTCAACTTATACACTAATTCGAATGCAAATACTATTAAAGATTAATTTTTGACTTTCAAAAAATATCTAATTTAGACATAAAATTGAGAAGTTATTTATGTTGGAATTTATGGATTATGATATATGCGTGAATTGAAAACTCAATTTAGACGCATAGGGTGATTTATTTTATACATAAATATATTTTGTAACGAAATAGATGCTAGGCATGAAAACAACTTAGTTTAGTTATGTTTAGGTTGAAAATACATGATAGACACGATTATAATGCACTTTGATATGAACTATATTTTGTAAACTTTTATTCGGAAGTATATAGTATATATAAATGGTTGTATTTGCATGTTAAAGATATATGTAGAGCACTTTTATAGAATTGTGTAAATATGCAATATTCCGCATAAAAGTTGCTTGGTTTTTGAATGGGAAAAATTAAAAAGAATTGTAAAGGTGGTGTGTTGGACACATAGTCATGAGCTTTCAAGTAGCTTGTTTTGGCATGCATACTTTGTTCACATGACAAAGGAGTGTGAGGAGTTGGAGATGGTTCAACTTGTTCATTCCCAAGAAGGCTATTGTTTTGGAGATGTGCCCAGGAAATGTGACATCCACAACACAAGAATCAAATTTGGATAAAAAACATATTTTTGAAGACCATGGAGATTTGATGGTAACCTAATAAACGCTCATTCTTTTCGTAAAAATGGTTACTTAGTGTATCATCAGAGGAATGTGGGATTATGAATATTGTAGAAATTCTTTGTTTTTTCCTCACTCGACATCATTACTTCAGATGAAGTTGTTTTTTTATGTCGTCATTATGGAAAATATTACAAAGCAAATATGTACGTATTATTTGGATTATATAATTATAGTTGAATTCTTCCATTCCTTTTATTTGATTAGGTACCGAATCATATGCATATGGATCTTATCATGAAAACTGAAAATTATTATACACCGTTAGATTTTGTTATCAGATGGTTAAGATGCATGCACATTTAATTTAACTTTTTGTTCTTTAGGGGCAGTTTGGTCTTTTTGCATCCTATCATCATCTTCCTCAATTGTTCTTCTCCGCTCCGCTCAACACAGTTCTATCCACTCATGTACTTTGATTAATTGTTTTTTTTAATATTGTTGTAATCTATCATTCTGGAGATTAAATTTCGGCTTCTCTTACATATGGATTCAAATTTGGGTATAATTTGAGTTGATTTCAGTCTGTACTTGGTTGAAAGCATATTGATGGATGGTTGATTTTCAACATTCCTAAAATCAAAGTAATGATGAATTAAGTGCAAAATAAGTTCAATTGTAGTTGTCGAATCCTCCATTGTTGAGTTTACAACTTCTTTGATTATGTATGTTTGATTTGTGGATATACTTTGAACATGTTTGATGAAATGCCTAAGAGACAACATCAATAACAAAGACTTCTTTGATTATGTATGTTTGAGTCCTTCATTATTGGCCTTTCTTCCTCTTAGCCTTATGTTTTGTAATGAATCGTAAGGCTTCGAATGATAGCCAGGGCTGAGATGCTACAACTTAAGGTTTGAATGATAATTGCTTCTGAGCTGAATAGGATTTTATATGAACATACTATGATTTGTATGAACATCATGGGTTTTTGTATGAACCTTATAGTATTGCTTTGTGAACCCGTCGTTTTTTGTTTAAAAAAAACCTACATTTATCCTTTATTGCTAGTTGTTCATCAATATTTGTTAATGTGAGTAGAAATTTGTCTCATGTAGTGTTGATGGAGTAATTAAGCTAATTATTTGTTTCAATAAAGTTGTGACATATTGTTTGTGCTTCAATGAAGTAGGTGCGCGTGCATGGTTGTCAATGATCATTGAATCAAATGTACATTTTATTGTTTGGAGTATAAGAGTTGAGGAGATTGGAAATTGGACAAGTACGGATGGAAGTTGTTGATTCTCTTAAGGTTGATGGTGCTTTGTTCTCTAATTTACATAGTAACCTTGTTTGAAAATATGTGAACATACATATTCAATGTGTGAAAATACACAATCAATATGTGAATGTTAAAGAAATACATACGAACATGCATGAATTGTCTTATAAATATCTTAACCTTATTAAATAAAAGAACATAGATTCAATATGTGAATATAATGGTAATATATATTTATCAACATGAAACAATATCATAAATTTGACACAAAATCCCCCATTTTAAACTTGTAGGAGTATGTAAACTATAACAAGGGAGGAAGCGAAGAAGCTAGGAGATATTCTCAATGAACCTCTAAAACGAGGTTCATGTAGCAAGGGATGTCACTATGAAAGTCAAGGCTAGAATATTGCAGCTTAAGGCTTGAATGATATTAAATGACTTTGCAAAAGAAAAAATGACCTTGTTCGAAAATATATGAACATACATAGTCAATATGTGAACGTTATGGTAATATATATGCACTTGAACATGATACAAGCGAGCTCAACTTTGAATTGAAACATCACGAGCATAATATGTAGCATGTGAGGGATTTGAACCCACATCGATGTGTATAAACACATTGCTCTACCATTTGAGCTAATATGCTATGAAAAAATCCCTTATTTATACATGTAACACATGAATCCTAGTCTTTTATATTAAGTCAAGTAATTTCATTACCAATGTGACAATACTAGCAAGCATTATACAAAAAATACCAAACAGTAATCAACAAAAATACAGTAACAATTAGTAGAGAAAAGCACCGATAACAACAATAGCAAGAGGGGCAACAACGTAGGAACATGAACATTTTCAAATGGCTTTATATGAACCTTAGAGTAATTTATCTGAACATTCCAACGTAATACATGAACCCAACCATTTACAAAGTCTATTAACCATTCACTGCTGGAAAACGCGTCTGTAGCCAGAAAATATTTAGCCACGAATTTTGGCGAGGGTAATTTGGATGGCAACGGCCATAAGTTTAACCAAAAATATTTCAGTTTGCGGTAATATGGCCATGAAATATAGAGTTGTGGCTAATTTTGGGGCCGAATAGCCCCAAAAAGTGAGCGCAGCTAGATTTGGTTGTAGATTTCTGGCCATATTGTCATGAAAACAAGCTCGTGGCTAACGTTAAGGCCCAATGGACGCGAATTTCTTGCGCGGCTAGATTCATTTCTAGAGTAGTAGCTAATTAGCCACGAAAAAAGATTCGTGTGTATATTCAGGACAAAGTCTGGAGCTAAGTACCCACATACTAGTCGTGGCTAGGTTTGTGGATATTTGTGTGGGTAATTTGAATCATTGACTCATAAATTTTCCTTCATTTCGTTAGAATTTTTAGAAATAACCACAAAACTAGCCACGAGTTCTTATTTTCGTGTCTAACATAGTTTGTTTGGAAACATCTGCGCTAATAGTCATGAGATTAGCCACGAGTTCTTTATTTCGTGAGAAATCTGCAGAAATAACCACGAGACTAGTCACGAGTTCTTCGTTTTGTGTCTAACTTTGTTTGTTTGGAAAAATTTGCAGAAACAGTTACGAGATTAGCCACGAGTTCTTCATTTCGTGAGAAATCTGCAGAAATAACCACGAGACTAGTCACGAGTTCTTCATTTCGTGTCTAACTTTGTTTGTTTGGAAAAATTTGCAGAAACAGTCACGAGATTAGCCACGAGTTCTTCATTTCGTGGTAAATCTTCAGAAATAACCACAAGATTTCAACGAAGGAAGAGGAGAAGATTACGTTTGGATTGGGCTCCTCCTCCATATGGGCCGAGTACGGTGATCCAAAAACGGGCCCATTTCTTTTGACTCCCAAGCCCATTAGATTTTCAATTACCTCACAAGTCCATTCCTAATTAATTTTTATTATTTGTAAAATTATTTCCACTATAAATAACAATTATTTTAAAATTTTAATAAATATTATCCATAGGCCTTTATAAAAAAAAATATTTATTAAAATAAAATATCAATCATGCTCACATATGAAATTAATACTTTTTAATAAATTATAAATGACTTTCTAGGAGATTAATAATTTTTAATAATTTTTAATTCTTATGAGAAATCGTTATATTCATTTAGAATCGTTCATTCTTATGAGAAATCGTTGTATTCATTTAGAATCGTTCATTTATTGAGAAATCGTTATGTTCATTTAGAATCGTTCATTCTTATGAGAAATCATTATATTAATTTATATTCGTTCATTCTTATGAGAAATAGTTATATTCATTTAGAATCGTTTATTCTTATGAGAAATCGTTATATTCATTTAGATTTGTTCATTCTTATGAGAAATCATTATATTCATTTAGAATCCTTCATTCTTATAAGATATTTTTATATTCCTTTAGAATCATTTATTCTTATAACAAATCATTATATTCATTTAAAACTGTTCATTCTTATAAGAAATCATTATAGTCCTTTAGAGTCGTTCATTCTTATAAGAAATTGTTATATTCCTTTAGAATCATTCATTCTTATAAGAAAATGTTATATTTCTTTAGAATCGATCATTCTTATAATAAAACGTTACTTTCATTTAGAATCGATCATTCTTATAAGAAAACATAATATTCACTTAGGGTTTAGGGTTTAGGGTTTAGGGTCTAGGGTTTAGGGTCTAAGGTCTAGGGTCTAGGGTTTAGGGTCTAGGGTTTAGGGTTTAGGGTTTAGGGTCATCATTCTTATAAGAAATCATTATATTCCTTTATAATCATTCATTCTTATAAGAAATCGTTATATTTCTTTAGAATCGTTCATTCTTATAAGAAAACATAATATTCACTTAGAATCGTTCATTCTTATAAGAAATCATTATATTCCTTTATAATCATTCATTCTTATAAGAAATCGTTATATTTCTTTAGAATCGTTCATTCTTATAAGAAAACATAATATTCACTTAGAATCGTTCATTCTTATAAGAAAACGTTATATTCACTTAGAATCGTTCATTCTTATAAGAAATCATTGTATTCCTTTATAATCATTCATTCTTATAAGGAATCGTTATATTTCTTTAGAATCGTTCATTCTCATAAGAAAACATAATATTCACTTAGAACCATTCATTGTTATAAAAATTGTTATATTCATTTAGAATCGTTCATTTTTATAAGAAAACATTATATTCATTTAGAATCGTTCATTCTTATTAGATTCGTTCATTCTTATAAGAAAACGTAGAAAATGTTATATTCACTTAGAATTGTTCATTCTTATAAGATAACATTATATTCACTTAGAATAGTTTATTCTTATAAGAAATCGTTATATTCCTTTAGAACAGTTCATTCTTATAACAAATCGTTATATTCCTTTAGAATCGTTCATTCTTAGAAAACGTTATAGTCCCTTAGAATCGTTCATTCTTATAAGAAATCGTTATATTCATTTAGAATCGTTCATTCTAATAAGAAATCGTTATATTCCTTTATAGTCATTCATTCTTATAAGAAAACATTATATTTCTTTAGAGACGTTCATTCTTATAGGAAAACTTTATATTTATTTAGAGTCGTTCATTCTTATAAGAAACCATTATATTCCTTTAGAGTCGTTCATTCTAATAAGAAGTCGTTTATTTCTTTAGAACTGTTCATTCTTATAAGAAACCCAATTAGTTCACATGTTATGGTTAAAGTTTAAGATTAACAATATCATAGTCTTTATATGCTTGATGTTAACAAGTACACGCCAAGGGTTCGGGGGCGGAGCCCCCGACGAAACCAGGGGTCCTAGGGGGCGAAGCCCCCTAGTAGGGGGTTCGGGGGGCAACGCCCCTCGACGGTGGTCTCGCTGACCGGTCAGCGAGTTGGGGTTTAGGGTTTAGGGTTTAGGGTTTAGGGTTTAGGGTTTAGGGTTTATTATAATCCATTTGGAACTATAACCTAAACTTTTGAAAATTAAATATTTTAAGTTCTATATATTTTTTTTAAATTACTTGTTAATTTATCATCTTGAATATTTGGTTTAGGAGGGAAAAAGGTGGGAATATTTAGTTGAAAAAAATTGGGCGAGCTGAGTTAAAAAGTGGAATTTAATTTTTAAGAGGAAAAAGGTAATTATTTGACAAATTAGGAGGGAAATGAAATTTTGTTTTCCCGCTCTAAGTCTTTTAACACTTCCATGTTCAAGGCCCATATTCAATTTCTCTTGTCTAAAAGGAGGCCTGTATTCTAAAACCCTAAGAAAATACATACAAGCCCGCCGCTCCACCTTCATTCTCTCATCCGCCGCTCCAATCTCCAATCTTCCAGCTCCAATCCGCCTTTTTCATTTTTCGTCTCCAATTTTCATTTTCTGGATTACACATTGAGCATGTTCCATCTCAAATCCGCCGCTCCACCTTCATTCTCTCAGTTTCCGGTGATGTTGCTACTCCAACTACCGCCAGGTCCGCCACCACACCGTTGGCATATCTTCCCCGCCTCGTCAAAGTCTACAAATTCGTCTCCAAACTGGGGGAAGGAACCCGAGAGAGAACTATGATGGAACGACGGACTCGGGGAGAAAGAGATCCGATTTTTCACAAATTCTTCTCCAAACTGTTGTTAAGTTAATTTCACAATTGGAAAAGATCCAATTTTTCACTTGTTTTGTGAATGTGGCGCGTGGCTGAGAACTCCACTGCGAATTTGTTTGGATATTGAACTTTGCAGATTTGGTTTTTGTTTGTTTGCAATCATAGGAAGAGATGGTTTCTTTAGGTGCTTCTGGGGATTTGTCAGTAGAGGTGTATTTCGAAGCCTGCAGATGCCTCTTTCCCCTTCAATACTTTGAACGCTTTCTAAAAGACTCTATAAGGCCTGATGCCAAACAACTTCGACCGGCCAGAGACACCAGTTTGGCCTATGGTTAGTTCATAAAGCTTTATGTGGTGTAAATAAATTCTTAGTTGTATCCCATGTTCTTTGAATTATGCTTCAATTTTTGACTTGTAGGGGTTGTTGGTTCAGCACTTGCAAAGATTGGTTCCACTGTAAGTGATGATGATACCCAAAATGCAATTTCCCCCCTTTCTTTATTGGCATAGTTCTGAACTCAAATATGCTTATTTATTCAATTCTCTGTTGCTTATCTCTGTTATTTTTATGTTTTGATCTTAATTCATACAATGTTAGCTGCCATTAAAATGGAAATCAGGATGACCCCTTCAATAGAGTTGCCAGATGAAGGCAACATAGGTCTCTTATTCTGCTGTATTTTTAAAACTATCCTTGTTAATTTTTCATTATGAGAGTAGATTTTGACAGCTATTGAGTTCCATATGCCACCAATCTTCAGAAATGTGTTTTTTTTATTTCCATGTTTTTTGATGTTAACTACACACCTCAATCTGATATATGAAAAATCTGATGAGTTGTTTGATCTTTACACCTCATTGTTATCTTTGTGCATCTCAAATAAAAGAGAGAAACTTTGTTCTCCTGGTTGTTTCTATACAGCTTATATCCTTGCAATCCTATATTTCCAGCTCCTATTGCTTTATGCAAAATTCCTCCCAACTGATTTTGTTATCTGGATATAGGTTTTCAATTATGAGATTGGTCACTAACTACTTCAAGCCTACACCGTCCAAGCAAAGCTGATTTTTTGGGTTGCTTGAAGCTGTGATGTTAAAATAATATGTTTATGTTGAACTTCCATAGCAATTTCTCCCAGTCAAAGGCGGCCCAATCATTCTACCATAGGTCTGTTGTATTTAATATTTCATTTAAGTTGAATTGAGTTTCTTCTTTCTACAAGATTGGCATTCAAACAATTGAATCATGTGACTGATTTTGTTTTGTAGATCGAAAACGAATATGGGAAGCATAGCAAGATGCTTGGACAAGAAGGTTATAACTACAAGAAGGTAGTTCTTTCTTGTTGTCTCCTCCTAATTATTTATTTAACTATTTTTGTAGCAAACTTTGATTCTATTGCTTTTTTAAAGTGCTCGATCTTTTAAGACTGAGAAATCTACTCCTATGCAGGTGGAGAAACTTGGAAGGGAGATTAGGGAAGCAAAGTTTGCAGATTTGATGAATAAACACTTTGCTTCAAGTTCAAGTCCTAGGGATACATTTCATTGTTGAACCATCTATGCATCTATCTTCTAGGATTTTTTTGGTTTGTTTTGGGTTTTGATTAGCATGTGGATAGAATGTGTTTTGTTGTTGGATGTTTCAACAAGTATTATAAAGTATGTAATTGCATTACTATGATTATGAAAATATGCAATATTATGTTTTTTTTTTAAATGCTTTTATGCAAATATGCAATATTATGGTATAATAATTTTTTGATTTTTTTTAAATGGGTAATTATTTAACCACAAAATTTGAAACAAAATAGATTCATGGCAATTTTCAAGGCTAATGGCCACGAAATAGGTGCGATTATGCGTTCAAATTCGACTCGAACTTAGATACAAAATATATTTGTGGCTAACATTTGATAGTGATGCACTCAAAACCAACCACGAAATTCAATTCTGGCTAATATGGTTGAACGTGACTTTCGTGGCTAATAGCCACACATTTAGCAATGAACTAATTCGCGGCTATTATTTGCAGCTAAATAGCCACAAAACTAGAATTCTGTGGTTCTTTTCCAGAGTGATATTTAGCCTCGCGCGTTTTAGCCCAGGGCACCTTTCGTAGGGCAATCCGTTGGGGATGTCGTGGCTAACGTGATTTCGTGGTTATTTTTGTGGTGGAAGTCGTGTCTATTTTCCTGGCTACAGACGCGTTTTCCAGCAGTGATTGTATGAATCCTAGATTGAATCTAGAAACCAAACTACGAACTTCAAAAAATTTGTCCCAAAAAGTAGAAAGAAAAATCAACCAAAATGCCTAAATTTCTAAAAAAATCAAACGAGCTCCTTGAGACTCATGCAACAAAACGTGAACCTCATAGTCACCGAACATGAACATATAAATAAAATATGTACATGAACCTCAACAGAAAAATAGCATGGTCATCACACATGACGAATCATGAATCTCATATCCAAACTTCATGAATCTAACACAAAATTTATTGTATTGTCAATTCTAAAAAATTTCAACCTGTTATGAACCCTAGAAATACAAACTCACACTCATCAATTTTTAAAACCCTAGATTCAAACAATTTTCAATCAAAATCAGATATGAATTCGATTAAATAAACCTTAGATTCGAAGAAGTTAATGGCAACTAATTCTCTAGCAAAGGACTCTAATTCGAGTTGTAGACGCTATAAGAATTCCAGATTTTCATCAACCATAGACTTTTATGCTTGATTTCATTTTGTATGAGCCTTATAATTGAAACTTGTGAAGGAGATATATTTTTCTTACCTTCTTTAAAAATGAATTTTGACCATTGTTGTTCCTTATGTGCCATGGGAGCGATGTTGAGTTTGAACCATGGTTCTTTCCTTCTTCAGATTGAATTTGACTAGCTTCGAATTGGGAGAGAAGTAGTGATTTTGGGAAAGAAGGCATGTCTTTATGCTTTAAGGCAGTATGGCGGCGGGAAAGAAAGTCTAGCCTTTAAAAGACACTTTTGTGTTTCAATTCCTATTAATTACAATTTTGCCACCTTAAAATCTAATCTCACGAGCGTGTGTCTCCATTTTTTTTCATCATTCTCCTTTTAATCCGAGCCATTTATATATTACATCTAATGGTCCATATTCATATTCAGTTTTCATTATAACAAACATTTTCACCAGAGCCAAGCTCGATCTACTTAATTATAGGGTTTTCGTGAATATCAATATGCACACGAAAATCATTAATATCAATAGAATTGGTGAACACGTTAATTGACACATACATCAATTATGAACACATTTGTCTAAAAATGGGTATCTAAGATCCAAACTAAAGGTACAAGCCAGAGAATATTTGACCAACAATAAATTGATCTTCAAAAGATCAAATTTGTCCTTGTATAATATTGACAAGTTGAAAGTCGTCATGCCTTATCAAAAATAAATCCATATTACTTAAATAAGTATAGCTAGTAAGTCGGGGTCGAATTGCCTTATCAAAAATAGTTATGTCAACTAGGAATAAAATCATGGAGTTTTGATTGATTTACAAACTCTAAAACAAGAAAAGCAACAAACAATTAAACAAAGGAAACAGATTTGTAAAACATGTGTGGAAAAGCAGTTTTATTCACAAATATCCACTTTGGATTTGGTTTGTTGATCATTGATCTTTCATCTACTTTCTTCTTTTCGTCTATTATTCATGTTCTGATCTTAGGAAAATTAACAAGTCAACGAGCCTTGAGAACCCTTATTATCAAATATTCATGAAATGGTCACAATTCAATTTAATAATAGCATAGACAAATATGATGCATACAATACTAAACAATGATCTAAGCATTCAACACACAATCAAATTTCTTCTCAATAATCTTACTCCAACAAGTCCTAAGATATTGAGTTTGCTACAAAAGATCAAGATTTTCAATGAGAAAAACTAAACCCTAGCATTAGAACAATATTAAACTGAACTAGATTGCGAAGCCTAGAAGAAATCAACAACATTCATTCAACAATAAGCATAAAAGAATTGATAATGACCAAAAAGAATAAACTAGATTAGAAATCTTACAACTTGCAAACCAAAAGCTTTACCATGCGAACGAAACGAGAAGAGTTTAATTAGTTCTCCATAGGCATGGAGGCAAGGGTCTCTCTTCCTTCGAATGAAATATAAAAGTCTGAATCAATAATCAAAACCTAGGAACAATCTTTAAAGAAACTTAAAACACGAAATATCCAAAAATAAAACAATTCTGAAAACTTAAAAGATAGATAAACTCGGACGTTTGGGAAAGAAAACTCGTCTCGTGCGACCCAACAGACACGGTCGCAATGTTGTTGAACTTCTAAGAGTCCGAGTTAGCTTCCACCCGTGATCGTGAATCGTAGCCCTGCGATCACGATTCTTCCTATAGTGCAACCGCGGTCGCAACGTGATATCCCGAGCCAATAGTTCTATATATAACAAGGAACAACCTTCAAATAATCTTTCGATTGAACAATTTAAGTCTTGAATCTTCTTTAAATCCTTGTGTTCTTTAGTTCTCTCAACTCAACTTACAAACATTGAAACTCTCAAACTTTACTCTCAAAACACCTATATATAAAATGTGCTAAAGAGCACTAGTTACACAGTAGAAACTACAATGTATAAATATCATTAATTGGATTGCTTCTATATATGCACCAATACACAAGTACATAGAAATACTCACATAATTGTATAGCTGTTACAACATAATTTGATTAATTACTCTACTAATACATGTCCATGAAGGATATTTATGATAATGATGAACTTAATTCTCCCTTTTTCCCTTCCTTAGGCACCATCTCACTCTCGGCTGCCTTGCCATCCTCCCGAAATTGCTTATAGATGTCACTCCGGTAAAACTTCCTCGTCCTCGCCACGAGCACCAACGACACCACCATCCCGAACACAGTGGCGGCCGTTATAATAAGGAAGGCGAGCTTGAAGCAATCCACGCCCGTACACATCAACTCCTGCCCTTTCAACCTATCAACTCTAAGCGCCGCCATCTGCCGCCTGGCCTCCCTATCGTACAAATGCCCTGTCACCCTTACGTTCAATATGTACCCACCTATTGGGCTGGCCACCGACCCGAAATTATAGAGCGTTGAGTAGTACTTGAGCCCGAAGATCTCAGAAATGATGGCGAAGAGGAGCGGCCATTGGGCCCCATAGCAGAACCCGATGACGACTGAGGCAAAGTAGAGGCCATTGTGCACATTGAAAGCGATGAGGAGGTGGCCGAGGCAAGAGAGGAGGAGAACTAAGCTGAGAATCGTGGGCCTCGGGACCTTGTACTTGTTGAGCAAGTGCTCGGATACGAAGCCCGCGACGACCCGGCCCAAGTAATTCCAAATGCTGACGAGTGAGACGAACGTGCTGATGCTCTTCTGCGGGTAGCCGAGGGACGTTCCGATCTGCCCCAGGTTGTCTATAGCGGTAAGTGTTCCGCCTACACCGAAAATAGTCGCTATAAAGAGGATGAGCATGTCAATGCTAAAGAGAGCTTGAAGGATGGTGTAGTCCTGGCCTCGGTCTGGAGGTCGGAAAATATTTTGGAAGCATCCCGTTGGCCATGGTGCAGTGTCTGTTTCGGGTACGACACTGATGATTTGGTGGATGGCGGGGGCGAGGGTGGTAGGAGGTTGGGTTTGCGAGAATTTTTTGGAGACCCAAAGGTGGAACTCTTGCTTGAAGACAGTGTATAGGGGGAGGCAAAGGAGGAGAATGGTGGTGAGGGCAGAGGCGACAAATTCTGAGTGTGAGAAGTTCATTTGTTTTTGGAGGATGATGAGGAGCATGAGGAAGGAGGCGAGGGCAAGTGAGAAGTAGAGCATTTGGTAGAACGCGCGCTTGACTTGGGGCGTCTGGGGGCTGGTGGTGAGAAAGCGGATGGTGCGGAGGAAAACGAGGGAGACGGCGGCGGGGAGCCACCCGATGAAGAGGATGAGGGCCTTGGCGTCGTGCCCGTAGATGGCTAGGTTGAGCTGGGTTATGATGGCGCCACTTAGACCTACGAAGCCCTTGAGGAGCCCTAGCACCACGCCTCGGCTCTCCGGGAAGTTCTTGACACATGTCACTAAGGCGCCCGTGTTTGCAAAAGACTGTTGGTCAAAATTGATCATCTATTAAGGATTAGAATAAAATAAAAATGGAGCTTATCATAAATAAATATGGACCATCCGATTAAAACACTAGAAATGAATCTAAGTCATTCGATTAAAAAATAAAATAAAATAAAAAAGAAATTAAAAAATTAAAAAATTATTTTTTTACTTTATTTTTTAAGTCTTTTTATGTATGTAGAATGATATAAATCGGGCATGAACATATGGGCATAAAACATGAATATGCAATACTAATATGTGAATGTACCTATATTATATGTGAACGTATACTAAATTTTCTAAAGTTAATATGTGGTTATATGTGAACAATCCTTGTAATAATGTGAACATGTGTATAAAATATGTGAATAGAATGTAAAATGTGAAGCGTCGTGTTTTTGGCAAAAACAAACGAAAAAATAAAACAAAAAAATTATTTTTTGTCAACATTTTTTAAGTTGTTTAACGCCTGTATGATGATTTAATCAAACCTGAACAAACAATACTAATATGTGAACACACTTGTAATACATGTGAATGTATTATAAAATCTCTGGACTGAAAAAGTGATAATATGTAAACCTGTCTTATAATAGTGTGAAAATATGCATAAAATATGTGAACGTGTTTTCAGCAAAAACACGACATTTGATTTTTCCAACATTAATTTACCCATATGTTTTAACAAGACTTGATCTATATGTTAATATTTTTTACATTAATTTTATGTATTCTTTTTTTTATACTTTAGCAAAACTTGAGCTCCAAGTATATAATTTTCTATCTATAAGTTGATATTTCTTATATAATAAAATTACGTCACATGAAATTTCTTGAATAAATTGATGTCAATTTTTAAATAAATATTATAATAACTTTATTATTCTTTCTATACATCAAATTTTTTATATTAATCTTTTTCCTATTTATAAACCGTACTGAATAGATTTATAACTAGTCTTAGTTTCTGTGCCCTGCATGGTGTTTTATAAAATTATTATATTATTTATTCGTATATGTTGAATTTGATTACATTAATATAGGGAATGATATTTTTAAAAAACTATACATTCTTATCTAAAATAGCTATCATTGCTAAAAATAATTATTAAAAATTGATATAGGTAAGTATATTCTTGAAAAACTATATGTATCTTGTCTAAAAAAACTATCATATCCAAAAACAAAACTAATATATTAATTATTTTGTTTTAATATATAATTGTAACTAACTAAAAATTATCTAGTTAAATTTGAACCAATTAGATTGATTTAAAAAAAGATGTATTAGATGGTTTAATGTGGGGCCGTTTTATATATTATTTTAACCTCAGCTTTAATATATAGTAATGATATAAATAGAAAAATTATCCTAGATTTTATAATATATCGCATATATATTACGGAATAAAAATATTAATATAATAAGTTATTTTAGAATATATGTAAATGAAATACTCCAATTATATAGTCGTTACCCTTATATGATACACGTTTTAAAGTAATTAGATGGTTAATTATGAACGGTTTTGTAAGTTACCATAAATAAGAGCATCTCCAACAAATTCCCTATAACTTTCTCTAAAATAGAGAACTAAATATTATATTCTTCAAAATAATTTTCATTCAACTCCAACAATTTCCCTATTATAGAAAACCTTATATTAATTACATATATAAATATTTACCAAAATATTATAAAATATAATATGACCAATTGAAAGTTGCCATAATAACATATGTAATTAATTAGAGGTGAGTTCAAGTAAAACCATTCTTAAAGTGTGAACGTGTGCACAATTTGTATTCATGATTTTGAGTTGCATATTCATGATTTTGTATGGCTGTATTCATATTTTTGAGTTGCATATGCATTCATATTCATTCTTTCCATACTACACTGTATTCATGATTATAAGTCGCATATTCATATTTTTATATAACTGTATTTTTGAAGCTTTTTTCATACTCCATCTCTTTGTCATGCTTATAAAGTTACATAATCATATTTTTAAGTTGTATATTCATAAAAAGCGAGTAACTCAACATAATGAATATGCAACTTAAAACTATGAATATAGTCATACAAAATCATGCATATATAACTCAAATCATGAATACAAACTGTGCACACGTGCACACTCTAAGAACTCTTCTCACTTGAACTTAAATCATACATACTCTAAATATTTTTGGAGAATTTCCTAAATGTAGGGAAGATATCTAATTTTTTCTCATTATTTTCTATTATGGAGGATGTGATGGAAAAACTGTTGGAGTAAAAGCTTGTATCAAATTCTCCAAATTCACACTTTCTAATAATATGAGGAAGCTGTTGGAGATGCTCGAAGAAACGTTGAAGCAAATTGGGCAAATGTTGTTAGGTGGTTTAGATATAGGCAGCTCTATATGCGAGTTGTAGCGGGAATTAATTTTTTTGTCATAACAATTTTTTCAATGTGTTCATATTTGATGGGTTGTACCGGCCGGCGGCCGGGACAGGTTTAACTGTCCTGGATGCAAAAAATTTCTTTCAAGAAACTCGTCCACTAAAGTTGTGATTTGAACGAACTGGACATACTTAAGACTAAGCTCTCGCGAAACACTAAAAAAAAATTGATTAATTACTTGAGCATTTCAATCTGGCTTCTTTTTCTCAATTTTCGGTTTGTCCTTTTTACATCCACGTGAAATGATTGATCAACTAACTATATAATTTATGATTATAAAATAGGATGATTAATTTATGATTATAGAATAGGATGATTAATTTATGATTATAAAATAGGATGATTTTTGTGTGGATAAATTTTCGATAACATCACATTATATTCTTTTTTTATTATTTTTGCTATCATATTTATTTTTATTGGTGGTGGGTAATGTCTATGAGAGTCGAATTGGTAACCTTTGGATACTATCTTTGGAGGCTTAACCGCTTTATTAGCACTACCAATTCTCGGCCTTTGGTAATGGCTTGGAACTATTACCATAGGCCCAATATCCGTCAATTGGTGTAGTATAGCAGTTTTTTGGAATTTTAAACCGACACTCCCGCTGGCGTTACCTTCGAAGGATGCTATCATATTTATTTTGTCTTGCATGATATATTTATTTTGGGATATTAACTATCTTAAGATAGATATTAGTTGTTATTGTTGTTATCACTTTATTTATATTGTTTAAAACTATTTATGGGAGAACAACAACTCTATCTTATTAATTAAGTATAGAATCTCGTCTTGTTTAGAGAGGAAGAAATCATCATGTCCCATAATCTGAACATTCGGCTAGCCCTAAGGGTGTTAGAATACTCCCTCGTTTTCTCACTTAAAATATGTAAAGACATATCCTTTTGAAGGTAAATTGAATATACTAGCGGACTCGATCACGAGCGTGATCATGCTAACCATCGTGAGCAATGCCAGGAGCCGAGTGCGAGTCCAATCTGAGCCATCACGAGCGACTACGGAGCCGAGAAGCCGGACGAGGATCTGACTTGATTGTGAGAAATCAAGAAGGGCTAGAATCGGACCTCAAGCCCAAACACAGAATCAATTGTGCACAACGCGACCGCAAGCCCGACCGTGATCATGGATTAGCTCTCGGCTGAACCGCGTACGCTGTGACCGTGCAATCAAGCAACGGAGGAGCAGGGCTCTAGAATGGAGGCGAAGGTTCTCGCGGGGTCAGAACTGGGGGGGACTAAGGGCAAGTCCTGCTTGACCAAATCGCACCATGGGAAGGATGTTGCAACAACAACGGCAGAAAAGAACAACGAGAAAGAGCCCTAGAAACCATAATTTGTAAAGGCGAACTTGCACAAATTGAGTAGGCTTGCATGTAACCTCATCTTGAAGATGCTCTAGAAGAAATTTTCCATCTAAGAATGTGATGGATAAAATTCAAGGGAAGCACCCTATGCATGAAACAAAAACAATCTGGACCGCCTGATGGCTCGCAACTTCCATTGAAATCGCTAAAGACTGCAATAGTCCAAAACAATTAGATTTTGATGGTAGAGGCGATCTAGACAAGATGCAAATTGACTACGATAGAGATCGTAGGTCACCTCGGGGCGACATGAGAATCCCCGGGACAACGAGCCAACCCGCAAGAGGACTCGGACATCCCAGAATCACCGGGATGACATCGACCGAGCCTAGAAAGGAGGAGATTTGGCAGGTCCTATAATTGATTCAAGAACAAGCGGAGCTGAAGCTTGCCTTAATGACCTTGACCGCATTTTACCGAAGTATTCAAAGAGCGAGACCGTCCATCATGTTTTATCACCCAACTTTTGACTAGTACGACGTTTATTCAGACCCGATCAACCACATGGCATCAATTTCATATAAAATGGTTCTATGGGTTTCCAACAACGCGATCATATGCAAGATGTTCCCAGGAAGTTTGGGAAAGCGATCCTTGAAATGTTTCCAAACTTTGAAGTTGAATTCTATTACATCATAGAATTAGTTGGCCATTTGACTTTTCCAGGAATTACATCACCAACAGTCGTGATTTCTTCTCCTTAGATATGTTTTTCATCCGAGGAAGGAAAAAGGCGAGAGCTTAAGGCGATTCTTACTCAGAGATCAAAATCTATGATGAGAAAACCACTATCACTACTTTCAAAAGAGCTCTTCCCCATGATAGCAGGCTAAGAGAAGATTTGACACTTTGGATTTCCACTACTATGATCGAGTTGAAAGAGCCGGTCAGGTAGTTCATGAAATTAGAAGTGGCTGAATTGAAGCCAAGCATCGAATGTCGTCTCCCCCACGCAAGGCCCGCAACACATCGACTCGGGACGGTAATCGGTGCACCCAGGGAAAATCCGTGGGGAATATGATGGCCATTTACACAGTTTTTTAATGTGCCTATCTATCATATATTTACTCGTATTAAACACGAGTTGTACTTATGATGGTCGTCAAGGGACGAGTACCCGAACAAGGAGAACAAGGGGCGCAAGTACTGCATGTACAATAGAATCCGAGCGCATCTTACAAAGGAGTGCGAGTGATACAAAAGACACCCTGAGGAGCTAATTAAGCAGGGACATCTAGAGAAGTTTATCCAAAAGGATAGCCCGAGAAAACAAGAAAGGTCTCCTAAGAGCAAGTCGGCTCATATTGAAGTGATTAAAGCAATTATTGCCACTTATAGGGACGAACGCTCTGAGGCTAGAAGGTAATGTCGGAAATCCATTCATGACTTGGAAGTAATGAGAATCCAAGGAGGTGATCCTAAGCCATTTTTACCTGCACGGGCCCATGATATTGTGTTCAGGGAAGAAGACATCATTACAATACAACTTCCTCACAATGATCCTTTGATATTGATAGAAGGCATGGAAGGATGTGAAGTGAAGAGAGTCCTATTAGACCCACGAAGTTTAGTTGACATTATGTACTACTAGGTCTACAAATTGCTAGGAAAAAGACAAAAAGACTTAACAGCAGTTTCTGTGCAGTTCACCAGGTAAGGAGGATACCCTACATTTCCCCTTGGGTCCTTCCGAATGAGGGGGAGCCTGGATAAGATAGAAATGGTGGTCGATTTTATCATAGTGGATGTCCCCGTTCCATAAAACCCGATTCTAGGAAGACCTTGCATTCATGACATGGAAGTGGCACATTGACCCTTCATCAAATGATCTAATTCAAGAGGAAAGACTTTAGTTTAAGTATGGGCCAATCAATTGGATGCTCGTTTATGAACCCGGGTCGCTTGGCCCAAGACCGAATGCATCCAAGAAAGGTGGTCGACCGAGAGAGAGTCGAGCATAAACGATCATTGGAGACGTGATCTGAGGACCCATGCGCGTGGGATCCACCCCTAGGATTTCATGTTTGGAAAGGGCAGTCTTTTCCCATGTGGTTTTGATGAGGCCCTTAGTTTTTTTCATTTTTAGCCTTGTCCTAGGATTCATAACATTCATGTATATTTTATTAATAAAAGTCAAAATTTTTGCATCAGATTGTGTCTTGCATAAAAAATATTTAACGTTAAACGAGTCGCATTAACAAATAATTTAGTATCGAAAGAAGACATCCATACACACGAATGAAAGAGCAAGGATCTCATGTTCAAACACATGGATATACGAGTATACGAATAAACGAATAAAGTGGGCACTCTTAATTTCGCATGGTCACTCACGATTAAGACCCGAAGGATTTGAACATATTGCGTTGCGTGCAATCGACAATACGATTCAAAGAGGTGTGTGTGGATAAATTTTTTGTAATTTAATTTTATGCTTTTGATTATTTTTGCTATCATATTTATTATGTCTCATGATATATTTATTTTGGGATATTAGTTATCCTAAGATAGATATTAGTTGTTATTATTGTTATATCCCTTTAATATTATATCGTTTAATATAATATATGGGAGAGAACGAATTCTGCCTAATTAACTAATGATAAAATCTTGTCTTGCTTGGAGAGGAAGAAACCATCCCATCCTATAGCTTGAGCATTCGGCCGACCTTAGGAGTTCGAACTGTCTCTCGTTTTCTCCTATAAATACGTAAAACTATAGGCTTTGGAAGGTAAGTTGAATACTAGGCTCTACCCGCTTATCTCGACACACATCGACAATTTGGACCTTTTTTTACATAGGCATCGAAGGGACCTCACACTCCTTGTTCCATTGTTTTATACGTTTAGTAGAAATAGTGAAGATTGCCTAAGGGGAAAAGAGAATTGAAGAACATAAATAAAACGATATTGATTTTTATTTATTAGGTAAAATTCGGTTTACCTAAATAGCACATAAATAGTTTCTACCAAAAAAAATAGCACGATATTGATTGAAATTGTGCAGTAACGATTTTTTAAACATATTAGAGTAGTGACCTATTAAAAAAGGATTGAGAAAAAGTCGTCGCCTCCAACTTCCCAATCAAATGGTGGTTTAATTAAATACCCAACCCTCAAATTATTATAAACGATGATTCCTAAGGAGCTAATCAAGCTAGCTCAGCTTCGACCAAAAAAAAAATCAAGCTAGCTCAGCCAACTCACGTCTGACGTCTATCCCCTCCGTCGACCCCAATGAATTTTTAGCAATTATACTAAGGTTCTGCTTAAATAGCCGAATATAATGCATTAATATTCTAAATTAGTGTCGGAAAAGTCACTGTAATTTAGTAAATTTAAACGTCTAAAATTTGTATATAGCTAGATTAATTTATACACACCTGAGAGTTGCCGCCGACGCAAATATACAAGCACATCTGCCAAACGGCGGGCTTAGCGATGCGGCGGGTGACGGCAAGCCAAATCATGAAGTAGCCGAAAAAGTTGAGGATGGCGCCGACAGCCAGCACGACCCACGGCGGAGCCACCTCCATGAGCAAACCTGCCGGGATACCGACGGTTCCACCGAGATCCTTGAAGAAGGAAAGCAAGTTGAGGGTGGTTTGGTCGTACCCGAGGGACGTCTTGATGTCGCCCGAGTAGACACCGAACATGTAGGTGGCCCCCGCCATTGTCATGATAAGCAGCGTCCCGAACACCATGAACCACCGGCTCGTTATAAGATGAACCACCAGTGACAGCCCCAACGACCACCGGTGGAGGCCGCTGCTTAAGAAGGTCATTGTATGATGAGAAGAGTTTTAGTTGTGGGGTTGATTGTGTTGTGTTTTGGTTCGGATTTTAGGGCTATATATATCTTTGTATATATATATATAGCTACCCCATGAGTATCGATCAGTTATATTTGACTAGCTTGCTAGCTAGCACTGGCGTCGATATGTCCTTGTGATTTTTAATTTATTCGGATAATTTTCTTTATTTTGGTTTGACAAGGTGCAAGGGATTGGAGAAGTAACTCTTCAGTTCTTGAAAGGCTTTCTCGTGCTTTGAAGTCCACTGGAAGCACTTGTTCTTCCTCAGTACCTCATAGAACAGACGACAACGGTCGGTAGACTTGAAAATGAACATGTTCGGTGTAACGACCTTCCCTGTTAGTTTTTGGAAGTCCTTCACAACTCCTTGGTGAATTCAGGTACACAATCGAGCGAACTTAATAGGGCTTGCTTCTATTCCTCTCTGGGAGACCAAATACCCAAGGAATATCCCAAATCTAACATCGAATGTGCACTTTTGAGGGTTCAACTTCATGTTGTATTGTTTCAAGATCTCGAACGCTTCCTCCAGGTGCAGACCATAGTTGAAGGCTCTCTTGGACAACATATCGTCTATGTACACCTTCATAGTTTTTCCAATTTGCCCTGGGCACATCTTGTTCACCAACCACTAATATGTATCTTTGGCACTTGGCAAACCGTACGACATTACTTTGTAGTAGTACGTCCCCCGGATGGTGATGCAAGCGGCCTTCTCCTAGTCGCCTTCGTCCTTGCGGATATGATTATATCCGCTGAAGGCATCCATGAATGTTAGGAGCTTATGCCTAGCCGTGGCGTCGACTAAGTCATTGATCTGTGGGAAAGGTAATGAATCCTTGGGACATGCCTTGTTCAAATTCGTGAAGTCTACACACATCCTCCATTTATCGTTCTTTTTGGGTACAACCACCACGTTCTCTAGCCAATCGAGATATTTGACTTCCCTGATCTTCCCTGTTTCCTTCTTTTCTGTTTCACATGCGGATGGTTACAGTCCACATTCAATTCACGCGTAATGACCTCTGAGTCGATCCCCACTTTGTCTTCGTGCGACCATGCAAAGCAATCAATGTTCTTGCTTAGGAACGTTAGTAGTTCCTCTTTCATTCCAACTTCAAGGTTTATTGACTCGACTAAAGTCGTTGTGCCGAGATGAAAAATAAATTACCCTAAATTAGAAATCAAGTATAGCATGCAAGTAAGGAATCGAACCCATAGAATCGATATTCTGAACAATCAGCAAAGAACAAAACAGGGGTTTGAGAGTTTAAGCAAACAAACAAATCTAAGTTTCAAATCAATTAAAGGAAAGCAGAGTTCATTCAATCAATTCTACCTTTTTAATCATTCGATCATTGATTCATCCACTTTTCTATAATTCTCAGGTTAATTCCAATCCTTATAAAAGATATCCGCTTGTCCACGGTCCAAGCGAAACTATGATATAAACAAGGACCCTTAATTCAAATCATGCAAAATATTAAAGATAAAAGGAAATCAATTCATGCAATCAAACAACGAGTCTCATGCATAAAATAATCATCAAATACTCTTTCTCCATTCCAGTCCACGGTCCTGGAAAAGAGTTGTTTCAAGGATAAATAAGATTGCACAGACAATAATCAAACCTAATCCAAATAGTAGATCTAAGTCAATCAAACAAGTTGATCAGGCTCATAAAATCAAACATAGATCATATAATTAAAAACAAGAGTTTTGATATTAACCAAAGAGAGAAAAGTTACCAAAATCTCACGAATTCAATAAAAAGGCTTCCTTGATCAAACAAACTCCAAGGAAGATTAGTTCTCCATAGTAGAAATAAAAACTAGGTTAAAATAAAGAGGTCTCCAAAAGTATGCTATGATAACCTAAAACTTCACGAACTAGGACTTAAATACTAGAAACATCTGAATAAAACTAGATACTAAAGATAAAATAGAAGCTTAAGATAAAATAAACGAAGTTGGAGCGGAACCCAGCTACCCGCGAGCGCGGTTCTCAACCCGCGGTCACGGGTCCTGCGACAGCATTCTGGTGTCAACTTCAGAGGTGGTTTTGACCCACTTAGAGTTGGAATTTGAACTCGCAGTACAAACATTAATTGTAGCTCTTCGAGTTAGCTTTCCAATGATACCAAATTCAGCTTCATCCGATCACCGTAGCTCCCGAACTCTGCGTCAGAAGATAGTGGCATCAAAACAACTCCTAATCAACACTTGTCTTCAAAACTCTTGCAATTCTTCAAATCGTGTCTTCGGTCTTCATATTACAATTATGCTCAAAACTAACCTAACACACTCAAATCATGCCTAAAATACAAGAGTTAACCTATACTAAACTAGAGCGTATCAAATTCCCCCATACTTAAACCTTGCTCGTCCTCGAGTAAGCTCAAAATAAATCTAACAATCAATCCTATCAAGGTTTACAGCAAAGTACAAGGGAAGACAAAAATCACTCACCTCACCAACCCAAACCCGAAATAGAGTAATAGTGAGCAACAACATGATAGCTCAAGCACACACCTCACATAGATACATAGACAATAAGCTCTCAAGCTCTAAAAAGTATAGAGCGTCCTAGGATCTACCCGGCATCTAAAATGTAATCCCCAAGCCCCAAAGTAGAATAAAAATCCTAAACACTCAAATTTTTCCACTCAATTCTACTTAGGCGCCCTTTCGGGTTTTGACCTAATCACTCATTTCATTTTTCTTTAGGTGTGCTCACATATAATCACATCTCTCATTAACCTCTTATTACCCCAACCTAATGTTGGTCCGGGTTACCTTCTTTTTACCTGAGCCGCCCTTTCGGGTTTTCAGCTCATCCCAAGATTTTCTATGCCTTTTTTCGATTTTTATGGCTTTTTTAATTTTTTTCAAAAATTTCTCTATACAAAACATGGAACAAAAATCCCATAAAAATAACAAAAAAAAAAAACTAAAATGCAACTATCTATGATAGGCGTAGTGAGTACTTCGTCCCCCATACTTAAATCCTTCATTGTCCTCAATGAAGTAATAAAAAAGGAATTAAGCATAGAAGAGGAAAATCAGAAGACTCACATACGAAAAAAAATATGGAAGAACTCTTCAAAGGCATGGATATGCACCTCAGAAATCTTCAGACGGTCCGTCGTCAGGAAAAATCGCGTGCGCGGTGGCAGGCCGCGGGCGCGGGTGCTCTGATCGCGAAAAAAATGGTTGATTCTGCGTACGCGGTTCAAAGCGACAACAGAAAACACGATCAACAATAGTGAACACGAACTCACAAACGAACTCTGAATCTCGCCTAAAGCATTAATGTAGTACGAGCCTTGAAAATGAAGATTCCCCCATACTTGAAGATGACCATGTGCAGCCATAAATCTCCCCAAAAGGATGGAGATAGAAGAAGATGGAAAAGAGAGAAGGATGGAAAATAGAAGGTAGAATCTCGGGGGTTTCACCCGAAAACCTTTTATATCGGGGGTTTCACCCGAAAACCTTTTATATCGGGGGTTTCACCCGAAAACCTTTTATTTATTTATTTATTTATTTTTTTCAAAAACGAATAACGGAACTTCTGCCAGGAGAGACCCGCGAGCGCGGGTCCAGCCGCGGCCTCGGGTTTCTTACGCGGGGGGTTCTTCGAAATGGAAAAATTGTACATGCAAGTTAGTTCGACAGAACCAAAACGAAACTAAAACTAAACTAACAAAAAGGAAACGAAAGGAAAGAAAAGAAAAGAAAAGAAAAACTTACCTCGGGTTGCCTCCCGAGCAGCGCCTTTGCTTAACGTCGGACATCGTCAATGCCCTAAGCAATCTGTCAAAATCCTGCGAACAATTCTCATGTAGGCAAATATAACACAATGATAATTTGTAACCGAATAATATATCATTCAAACACCGTTTCAGTTTATCAAACCCACTAGAATAGTCATGGTTAACAGGTTTAGGATAGAACCAGTTGGAAGGACGAAGTAGTTTATCAAAAGTTATGATTTTTATCTCAACACTACCACGTTTAGAATTTGAGAAATCACTAGGTAAACTATCATGATCAGGACCTTTTGTAGACACAACATGCAAACAAATATCAATAGAAAGTAAGGAAGAAGAGGGAAGGATACAAGGATCATGATCAATCACAGCAAAGGGCTCCACAGTAGGAGACATAGACATCTCCTCAGGTGGAAGGGAAGTTTCCGTAATATCATCTAACTCCTTCGTCGAGTCATCAGACTCGTCGCTGTCACTCCAGGAGTCGTCAAACTGAAGGAAGTATTCCTCCTCTGTCATAAAATGACTATGATCATCCATCTCTGTCATAAAATGACTATGAACCAGTTGGAAGGACGAAGTAGTTTATCAAAAGTTATGATTTTTATCTCAACACTACCACCTTTAGAATTTGAGAAATCACTAGGTAAACTATCATGCTCAGGACCTTTTCCAGACACAACAGGCAAACAAATATCAATAGAATGTAAGGAAGAAAAAGGAAGGATACTGGGATCATGATCGATCACAGCAGATGGCTCCACAATAGGAGACATAGACATCTCCTCAGGTGGAAGGGAAGTTTCCGTAATATCATCTAACTCCTTCGTCGAGTCATCAGGCTCGTCCCTGTCACTCCAGGAGTCGTCAAACTAAAGGAAATATTCCTCCTCTGTCATAAAATGACTATGACCATCCATCTCTTCATCCCAAGAAAGGTCTTTGAGTACCTCCGGAAAGGGTGGAACCGGCTTTTGCGAACCCATAGGATGAAACGACGACTGAATATAATTATCAGTTTCAATCGGAGAAGGGACCCGCGGGCGCGGGTGGTCCACCGCGGGCGTGGCACCATCGTTGGCGCGGTTTTGTTCCGCGGTCGCGGTTTTTGGCTCCTTGGACGGATCTGTTGCTTGATCTTCGAGAATTTCCTCCGTCTTTATGGCCAACACCTCCACTAGTTTTCTGTGTTCAGCAATTTGGTTGTTCAATTTATGCACCTCAATCTCTCCGGCTCGGATCTCACAAAAGAAATTCCATCGGTCCATGGGTTTCCAAATGACGTATTTTCCATCTCTCTCGTGGTACATCTTCAGTTGGAACTCAAGAGTCATCCCACTAACGATGGAATTGCAAGCATCATCAAGCCCTACGTCTATCCTTCAAATAGAGAGATCATGCAATTGCTCCTGGCACCTAGTGAAGTACTCATGAAAGGGTTCATCCTGCAACTGACAAAACCTAAATGCAGACATTAATATATACAAGTGTAGACCGTAAGATAGGTCTACACAAAGTCAATAAAAATAATAATACTAGATTTAAACCAAAGTTCCCCGACAACGACGCCAAAATTTGACTCGACTAAAGTCGTTGTGCCGAGATCAAAAATAAATTACCCTAAATTACAAAACAAGTATAGCATGCAAGTAAGGGATCGAACCAAAGAGAATCGGTATTCTGGACAATCAGCAAAGAACAAAACATGGGTTCGAGAGTTTAAGCAAGCAAACAAATCTAAGTTTCAAATCAATTAAAGGAAAGTAGAGTTCAGTCAATCAATTCCACCTTTTTAATCATTCGATCATTGATTCATCCACTTTTCTATAATTCCCAAGTTAATTCCAATCCTTATAAAAGATATCCGCTTGTCCACGGTCCAAGCGAAACTATGATATGAACAAGGACGCTTACTTCAAATCATGCAAAATATTAAGGATAAAAGGAAATCAATTCATGCAATCAAACAACGAGTCTCATGCATAAAATAATCATCAAATACTCTTTCTCAATTCCAGTCCACAATCCCGGAAAAGAATTGTTTCAAGGATAAATAAGATTGCACAAACAACAATCAAAGCTAATCCAAACAGTAGATCTAAGTCAATCAAACAAGTTGATCAGGCTCATAAAATCAAACATAGATCATATAATTAAAAACAAGAGTTTTGATATTAACCAAAGGTAGAAAAGTTACCAGAATCTCACGAATTCAATAAAAAGGCTTCCTTGATCAAACAAACGCCAAGGAAGATTAGTTCTCCATAGTAGAAATAAAAACTAGGTTAAAATAAAGTGGTCTCCAAAAGTATGCTATGATATCCTAAAACTTCACGAACTAGGACTTAAATACTAGAAACATCCGAATAAAACTGGATACTAAAGATAAAATAGAAGCGTAAGATAAAATAAACGAAGTCGGTGCGGAACCCAGCCACCCGTGAGCGCGGTTCTCAACCCGCGGTCGCGGGTCCTGCGACAGCATTCTGGTGTCAACTTCGGAGGTTGTTTTGACCCACTTAGAATTGGAATTTAAACTCTCAGTAAAACATGAATTGTAGCCCTTCGAGTTAGCTTTCCAATGATACCAAATTCAGCTTCATCCGATCACCGTAACTCCCGAACGATGCGTCACAAGATAGTGGCGTCAAAACAACTCCAAATCAACACTTGTCTGCAAAACTCTTGCAATTCTTCAAATCATGTCTTCGGTCTTCATATTACAATTATGCTTAAAACTAACCTAACACACTCAAACCATGCCTAAAATACAAGAGTTAACCTATACTAAACTAGAGCTTATCATTTATCCCAATCTTTACGGACCGACTAGGATTGGATTGGTGTATGGCCACTTCTTCCACCTGACTATCTTCTTCCCTTGGTCGTGGGATGGATTCCATGGCAGCCAGTAATTTCTATGTAGATTTCCTGCTGGTGGCCAGTTTTAACGCAAGTTTGTAACATTCTCTCGATGACTTTTGATCTCCTTTAATCTCCTGGACTCCCCCCGGAGTAGGGAACTACATAGTTTGGTGGTACGCAAACGGGACTACGTTCATGTCATGAAGCCAAGGCCTTTCCATTATAACGTTGTAGCACGAAGGACAATCCATGACTAAATACTTTACCTGGATGTTTACGCCTTTTTCATACGTGGGTCGGGAAGGGTTATCTCACTAACCGCATGCTTCACCTCCCCACCGAATCCTACCAGTGCGATAGACTGCTTATCCACATCGTCTTCGCTTAGTCCCATCTCTTTCAATGCTCCGAATGTCATCATATTGGTGGAACTGCCAGTGTCAGTCATCACTCTCTTCACTAGTAAATTCCTTATAAATAGGGATATCACCAAACCGTCATGGCGAGGCCCTTCTAGACCGTCGGTGTCAACATCATCAAAGTGGATTGCGAGATTGACCACCTCTTTCCTCAGAGGTACTGGCCGGCGGAAGGTGTTCTCTCTGGCGTTCCACTTAGCTACTTAATAGGTGAGCCCACACACTCTAAATCCCCTAGTTATTAAATTCACCATGCGGGATGGTACTGGCGAAGAGGGCCTTCCCGCGTTTGATGTTTCTATCACGGCATGCGGAACTTGCACGTTCGTGGCGACTTCCGTTATCCTTCCTCTTGACACTAGGAATGCTATCTCCCTTCTAAGAACCACACACTCGATCTTCGCATGACCGTAGTCGTCATGGAAGTCACACCACTTGTTCATATCCCTTTTTGGATACAATTTTTCATTTCCCTTTAGCCACCCGATGCCTCGTCCCATTTGAGCTATATTCTTTATGAGTTCTTCTAGGGATATACCAAAATTGAACTCTTCTTATTTAGGAGGTAACGACTTAACATGACCGTAGTCGATCTTCACATGACCGTAGTCGTCATGGAAGTCACACCACTTTTTCATATCCCTGTTTGGATACGATTTTTCACTTCCCTTCGGCCACCCGATGCCTCGTCCCATTTGAGCTATATTCTTTATGAGTTCTTCTGGGAATATACCCTAGTTGAACTCTTCTTATTTAGGAGGTAACGACTTAACCACTTTTGGAGAGGTGCACCTAGCGCTAGAGACATTCACTTTGACCGCATCCGGTTGTGAGCGCTTGTAAGGTTGATCGCGACGTTCCCTCTGATGTTGGGAGTAGCCTTCTTTTCTATTCTTCCCACATACTGTTCGATTTCCTTAGCTTTAGATCTTCTTCAAGTCGAACTTGGGTTATTGCTCTGGTTTGGATATCTTCGAACTTGTGGCAAGGGTGCCTCGTGAGTTCTTTGTATAGATCTCCCTCTTGGCTTACCCGGCCCTGCCGGAAGGCTTCAATGGCGATTGGCACATCACAGTGCGGGATGTAATCCTTCTCTCGGTTAAACCTGTCAAGGTATTCCTTGGTGGACTCTTCGGGCTTTTTTACTATACAATAGTGGTCATTGGACTGCTTCTCGAATTTCTTACTGGTAGCGAATTGCACCCAGAAGTAGTCCATCAGTTCGGCGAAAGACCTTACACTTCCTCTCGGGAGATTTACAAACCACTTTAGGGCGGGTCCCGTGAGGGCTGCTCCAAACCTTTTGCACATCAACGCCTCTCGTGAGTCATACGGAACGACACTAGTCATCATTTTTTGTTTGAAGATAGCTACGCTCTCTTCAAGGTCTCTAGTCCCGTCATAAGCGTTAATAGTCAGGATTGAAAACTTCTTTGATATCGCGACCCGTGTGATCAAAGGGGTGAATGGAGACTCATCGTACCAATTGATTGCTTCTCTCTCAATTGGTCAAGGGACACCCGAGATTTTGGCTATCTATTCAATGAACATCTTGAAATTATCGCGGACGATCTCTTCAAGTCTCGTGGACGATGCCGGTTCGAATCATCATTATCATCCATAAAAGTGTCTTCAGGGTAGCATGGATTGATTTTCTCTACCGATCGAAGGTGAATAGATGGTACCATGCTATTTTGGACAAAAACTTGATCAACAAATCTTTGCCCTTAATTTGGGCACGATCGAATTCAAAGGAAACAACAGCTATGAGTAAGCTCGAAATTCTCGAAAGCAGAGGGCTATGATCCTCTTGTTTGATTGATTTTTTTATGGTTACTGATGTGTCCTTTACAAAATACATAATTTTACATGTATACATCTCAGTTCCAACGGTTACTTCCCATATACCACGATTTCCAGATTCCTAGGGCATATCTTGCAACTGCTTCCCACTTCCCGCATATATCGAAGACTCGGAACGCTCCCACCAAAGCCTTCTGAACAGATCTCTCAGCTTTATGACGGAAGTTTTCTTCCTTCAATCGGATGACTGATGACTTCTCCCCATTTCAGGATCCTTTTTCGATCAAAACGGCTCACGACTTCTCTGTGTATTTATGGGCTCAGATTACCAAATGGGCCGATGGATTTTTGGGCTTAACAATACCCTCAAATCCTGATCCAAATCTTTTAAGCGGGATTTGGATCGGATTTGTCGCGTGAGCTTATGCAGCGTGTGCCACGTGGTTATTACCCGTTCGTTCGATCTCCCTCGAGAACTTGAAGAGTCACATCACTCAGGCTTTAAATGCTTCGTGCCAGACCCCTTCTGAGATACGCGTTATCTCCTTCCTACTTTCGTGCTTCATCGTCTTCTTGCTCTTCTCTCTAATTCTCGCTCTGTTCCTTTGTTGCTCAGCTTCCATGGCCAACACCGACGTTAAAGATATGGGCTTTGAGTCTTCTCACATCCTCGAGCCCCATGACTGTCGCCCTTGCTCTCTTTCCTCAAATGAGGCAGAGACTCTAATTCGAAACCATGGATTTCCATCCGATACTAACTTCTACACCCCTACATGCGAGGCTGTCGATTGGGTCAAAGAAGGCTGGGTCTGCTTTCTAGAGTATCCCTTCACCCTGGGAGCCCTTTTCCCTTTCTCTCCTTTGATCCTAAACTTCCTGATGACCCTCATAGCCTCCCTGGCATAGTTGATGCCGTCGGTATGGAAGATCTTGTACCAGATAAGTGAAATCTGCCTGGGCGAGAAGATCGACTTCACATTGCAAGATCTACTGTGCGGGTATTGGGTATGTCCTCTTAGGGCTGGACGCTTCACTCTTCATGCACGGGATGCCAAGAACCCTCTGATCCCGAAATCAAAGGTTAATGACAAAGATTAGGCCTCACGCTTCTTCTTCATGGAGAAATCTACCCTGGGGAAAATGTATCAAGCTGCTTTCTTTGACTCTTGGACCACCAAAAGTAAGTACTTTTAACCCTAATTTTTGCAACCCCCAGTTGTTTTCTTTTGCCTTTTTGTTCTCAAGTTTCTGACTTTGAGGATTTCTCGCGCAGTTCCGCCTAGTTTGGAGACCCATGTTCTGGAATCAGAGGCGTGCAGGAAGCTCTTCTCTCTTCCGGAGGCCAAGAGGACATATCGGAGGTCTGCGGAACAAATGCTTGAAGGTGAATCCAGTAACAAGACGACGGCAGTCACTGGGGATCCACGGGATGGTGAAGATATGGGGTCGGGAAACTCCAAGAAGACGATTGAGGACAATGCTCTGGCGTCTGGGCAACTCCCTGGCGCGGTTGCGAACCCTATCCGGAACCCTACCAGTATGTGCCTCTTCTCTTTGCTTTCGAATTCGATACCGGTTGTTTCCTTGAATTTTAATGCTTGTCTTCTCAGAAACTTCGTCTTCCCTGGGAAGGAGCTTCTCTGCCGCATCCCTAATTCAGCGTAAGCTTCGGTCAAGTGACAAGAGACCTCCCTTGGACCCAAAGGTGAAGACGGAGGTCGCGGTGAAAGTGACCCCCACCAAGAGGCCCTCGCCTGGTGCTACTGAAGTCATCGACTTGGATGAGGAAGGTACCTCCGATCTGTGGCAAAAGCTTCGGGGTGCTCATGGTTCAAAGAAACCTCGCTTGGATGTTCCCAGTTCTGCTCTAGTGAGAGATGCTGGCCTGTAGATTTTGAAGGTACGCTTCCTCCCACCGTTTTCCTTCTTCACTTCTTTTTCTCCTTTTTTTATATCTATCGCAGACGATATCCTGCCTTGGTGTGTAGGCCTTGCAAAGTGTCCTCTGGGTTGCGGACATCATTGACAAGGAAGAGCATATTCTTAGAGATCATCAGGCTAAGTGGAATGCCGAAAAGGCTGCTTTGGAGAGGGAAATGAATCTTGCGGTTGAGCGCCAGAAGACAGACGCATGTAAGCATGCGAAGCTTGCTGAGACAGTTAGACGTCAATCTTCTCAAGCTGATTCAGATCGGTCCAAGATTGCTGAGCTCGATGCCGAGAATAGGAGAATTCTCAAGGAATCTGGTGAGATCGGAGCCTACTATTTGATGATGTCTAGAGTGGAGACGATCAAGCAGTTTGCGGCTGGCCAGCATTTAGATTGGGATGTGGACGTTGAGATCGCGTCTTTCCATGAGTGTTATCCTCCAGATCAACCGGCCCCTGGTGATGAGCTTTTGGCTTCTCTTGACGCAGAGGAAGAAGGCGGTGATCATGTTTGAGCACGGGCGGGGTACCTGAGCAAGGTGATGGGCTTTCAGCAGACGCAGCGGAGCAGCTAGGAGGTACTTCCGTCAATGATGAAGATTAGGTCCGTGAGCCCTTGTAAAAGATTTCTGTGATGGTTTTTCTTTTGTTTTTGTTTTAACAGACTGCGGGTAACATGTATTGGCCGTGAACAATATTTTTCCTTTGTCTGGATGTCTCCTCTTCCTCAGGAAGAGTAAGTGAATAGTTTTGATGCATGCTTGTTTTCTTTCTTGCGTATTTTTGTTTGGTATTGTCCTTCCTTTGTGTGCAGGATTTCTCAGGACGCGTGGGTGCTTTGGACAAAAGGCTTTAAGACGAGGACTCCTGCATAAGTTTCTGGTCACGGGTGGCAGCTGCGTTTACCGAAGAAGTTTCCAGGCGTGTAACGGGTATCGCGTCGGGAGTTACGCTCGGGAAGTTCGGTCGATTAGAGACGTCTTTAGTCTAGGATTGGTTACCTCAGTTGTTTAAACTTGTATTTGATTGTATAATGCATTCTATATGTCGATAAATAAAATATGCTTCTGACTTTCTAGTTCTACTTATGCGAAGAAAGAATAAAGGTAATTAAACAGTGATGCACTAACGTCATTCATTCGATAAGAGAAAACTATAGCATAGGAATCACACAACAAAGAGTCTTCACACAAACAAGTTGATCACAAACATACTAAAGAAGATGAACTTAAAGCAAAAGTAAGATAATAAATGTGGACAGATGACCTCTAGTGTTTTGAATATCTGACGCTGAGAACCTTCCGCTGAGGGTTCGGGGAGGTTTGCGCTCCGATAAAAGGAGTTTTCCCTCAGAAGTGATATTTCTTCAAATGTATTGCATTCCAGCTCCTTGGGATGGCTTCTCCGTCTTTGGATTCCAACTGGTAGGCGCCTTGACCAACGACCCCCGTTATTTTATAGGGTCCCTCCCAGGTCGGGGCTAGTTTCCCCGACTTGGTTTCATGGGTGTTCTGGAAGACTCGTCGTAGTACCGAGTCACTGACCCGGAAAGTCCGGATCCTGAAATTCTGGTTGTAGATTCAGGTGACCTGCTGCTGGTTCCTTGCCAATTGTAACCGGGCTTGGTCACGAAGCTAGCCAGAAGTATCCAAATCAGCCGACAGTTCTAGATGATTACGCTCTTCGGTCAAAAAGCTGGTACGAGCGGTTGGGATGAGAATTTCGGCGGGAATGACCGCTTCGCATCTGTGTGTTAACGAGAAAGGAGATTGACCGGTCGCGACCTTCGGCGTCGTGCGATCGGCCCAAAGGACGTATGGGAGTTCATCAGCCCAGTTCCCTTTGGCTTTCGCAAGCCTCTTCTTCAGATTATTTATGATTACTTTGTTGCTGGCCTCGGCCTACCCATTTGACTGGGGATAGCGGGGGGTTGAAGTGACCAGGCTGATTTTCCAATGACTGCAGAAGTCACTGGTTCTCTGGCTTATGAATTAAGAGCCATTGTCACACACAATCTCCGCGGGTACCCCGAAACGACAAAGGATATTTCTGATAATGAAAGAGATCACCTGTTTATCTTTGATCTCTCGATAAGCTTCAGTTTCGATCTACTTAGAGAAGTAATCAGTCATAACGAGGAAGAACACTCTCTCACCGGATGAAGGGGGTAACTTCTCGACTATGTCCATCCCCCAACGCATAAAGGGCCATGGTGCAAGTGTGGGGTAGAGTGGCTCATGAGGTTGGTGAGAAGTTGGCGCGTGTCTTTGACAGGCATCGCACTTACGATAGAAGTCTGCAGCATCTTTCCTCATAGTAGGCCAAAACCACCCCTGCCGAAAGGCTTTGTTGGACAGACTTCTCCCTCCGGTGTGGTTCCCGCAATCTCCTTCATGGAGTTCTTCAAGAAGTCTCTGAACACCTTCTTTGGTTAGGCAACGCTGTAATGTTCCCACCGCCGATTTGTGGAACAGTTCTCCGCCTTCTACTGCGAACTTGGTGGCCTTTAACTTTAACAGCTTGGCTTCAATTTTATCTTCCAAAAGCTTTCCCTTGGTTAGCCAATCCAAGTACGGCTGAGTCCAAGATGCTTCGTTGACCTCCGAAGGGTCAGAGGGAGCTCTCTCGCAGTTTGATCTACTCAGGGACAAGTCTTGATCGGGATCGTTCCGATTACTCATGAAGACGTTATGGGGGGTGTCTCCGAGAAGGCCGACGTCCTCGATCATTCTATCAGATTTCTTACTATCGCTGGTGTGAGTTTTTCTAATGGTGGGGACCATGACGTGAACCATCGGGATTATAGGATACTCGTCAGGGTCAATAGATGACGCTAAGCGGGCAAGGGAATCCGCTTGAGCATTCTGCTCTCTTGGAATCTACGCGAAGGACACCTTCTCAAAACGAGGAATCAGACTTTTTACTACATCCAGATAAGCTGCCATCCTCTCATCCCTTGCTTCATACAACCCCAGAACTTGGTTGACTATCAACAACGAGTCGCAATTGACTTCTATCTACTGTATGTCCAGGTCTCTCGCAAGGATCAAACCGAAGATCAGAGCTTCATACTCAACTTCATTGTTCGTGGCTTCGAACGTACATCTTACGGATTGTGCCACCCTATCCCCCTGTGTTGATTTTAGGACTACTCCTATCACCGTTCCCCCAGCGTTAGAAGCGCCATCCGTGTGAAGCGTCCATTTGACTGGAGGCTTAGCTTCTAGCGTCATGAGCTTTGCTGGATCGGATCCTTCTTCCGTCGTAGGGCTAAAATCAACCACAAAATCAGCTAGCGCCTTGTTGAGAGGGTATTCTTTACAACAAATAAATTTATAAGTCAAGACCCCGCTGAGTATAGCGAAGTCAGGATTGTTCCCCGGGAAGCACGATTGTTTATCTATCAACTACTAAAAGTAAAACAAAGCAAAACAAAAAAAACACCCTACGACCAACCTCGTTAACGACTTTGTCAGGGTCGTTAACAAACCTGGATAACACTACGAACACGTATATAATGAGCTAAAACGCAGGTTCGATACCGAGGCAACTAACTCGATAACGAATATAACGGAAGCAAACTCAATTAAGAATAAAAATCTAGGACAAGGGTTACCACAACATAGCCATGCATATAAACTCATAAGAAGATAAAGATCATTCCTTTAAATAGATAAAATCATCAACTTTCGCTGACTAGTAAGTAAATCAATCAATTGTCATAAATTAATTCACTCAATCACTTGTTTTGGATCCAAAGCTCGAAACTTTCGCAATCGAACAATATCAACCTTCAAGTTAACAATTGTCTCTTTCGATCAAATTTGCAAACTCAAATTACCTCGACTATCGTCTAAACATAAACATAACAAGCAATCTAAAATAGATAAAAGGCATTCAAAACATCAACTCACTCATCAAACATGCATAACTATGTCGGGTTTCAACTCCGACCCTAGATACGAAAACTACGCACTACTCATAGTAATAAAGCTAACAACTTTAACAAGTGAAAACATTGAAAACAAAACAAACTTACTTGTAATTAATAAGAGAACACAGAACAAAACCCGAGCAAATCCGACTAACGACCCTAGCTCTTCTCTCGAACGAACCAGCTCGTTATTCTTCTCCTCGTCTCTCGTCAATTCTTGGCTCTCCAAAAAGAAATAAAACTCGTCCTCTTAAAAATCGTTCACCCCCCTCTAGGCTAGAAAGAAGGGTATTTATACTAAAAAAGCTATCTATTAAAAACCCTAAAAGATAAAAACTTACTCTACTAAAGATAACAAGATATAAGATGTAAGATATAACAACCCTAAAATCAGATAAAACTCCACCGACACGGAATCATCGTTAACGACCTCCGCACAGGGTCGGTAGGAATCACAAAAACCACCAAAAAATTCTATCTCTAAGCCTCGTTAACGACCCTTCATAGCTTCGTTAACGAGCCTGGGATTCGGCTTTTTCTCCAACTTTTCTTCACTTAAACTTGAACTTCTCTTCACTCTTCTTATGCAATCTTCCTCTTCATCTTCATGTTCTCCATCCTCCACCACAACATTCTAATCCAGCTTAAAAAGTGCTCCCTTTCCTGCTCAAAACCTACAAGCAGACACAAAACAGAGTAGCTTCCATACTTCTCACAAAATATGCAAACTTATCCAAAAACACACAAAACTAACTCTAAAAACTACTAAAACTAAACTAACCAAACTAAGAAACATACTAAAAACTAGACCAAAAACATGAACATCAAAATACCCCATACTTAGACTTGCTTGTCCTCAAGCAATCACTAAACACTAACCAAAACCAAACAATCATGCTCATCAAGCAGATAGCCATCAACTAAAAAGCAACATCAAAACCATAGCAGAAAATAGCAAATGACTATTAACGTCATCACACATAGAAGCACTAAATAGACATAAGCAAATACAATCCAACCTCACAAAGGTAATGTGTTTCACTCAACTCTCAAGTGTTTAGGCTTATAAATTCAACTCTCAACTCATCTCATATGCAAAAAATCATAGAAATTGGAACTTATATCACCAAACTCTCCACCTAAGATTTGTCAAAACAAGCAAAAATCATCAAAAACTTCATAGAAGTTCCCATTCGGCTGGGTTGTAATGGGGCTTGGTAAAAACAATAAGGAATGGAAATATTTTGGCTATGTGGTGCTAATAATATCCGGGAATCAAAGACTCCTAAAAACTCACATATCCAAAACTTCATAAAAGAATTTATACCAAACTCACTCAACATTATGCACTTTTTCTTTCACGTACCCACTTTATCCTAGAAAGTCTCATAAAACAACTCAAAAGAATCTCCAGCTTATCTTTCAAACACAAATGCACATCTTACTTCTCTTTCTCTCTCTCTCTTCTTATCTCTTTTATTTCCTTTAGCTCTCCCTTTCTCCTCGAACAGCCTCGTTAACGAACCAACTAGGTCGTTAACGAGCTTCATCGTGTATTCATTCTCTCTCTTTTTTCAACAATTTTCCTTTTTTTGTGCGTCTTTTCTTCCCAAGAGATCTTTTCTTACAAAAGAACACAAGAGACTTCCAATCTACCCTTCCAAAAACCTTGATTTTCGAACCAAACATAACATATCACTCAACAAAACAAACCTCTCCAAACTAAGTCCTAATCCCCGGATAGGGTCAAGCTTATCTCGATTAGGGAAAAATTTTGTGGAGCTAAAAATAAAAGGCTTAAAGGCTCAATTTGGCTTCAAAAAGAGGAATAATGTAAAGGTAGATATGGATTAACAGGACTTAAGAAAATAAGTTCTCTATCGTATGATTTTCACAAGTAATGAACTAATAAATCTTATATAGGCCTCAAGAAATAGATAACCATCACAATTCTAAGAAATAATATGCATAAAGAGAGTAAATCACACAAGAAAAAAAGAGGGATTTTTGAATGTTCTCCCTATAAGGCTAAAAATAACTCACATGGTAGAATTTTTGTTGGATTGCATCACTTAAGCTAAAAAAGTATACATGCTCAATTCCATCAAATGTTATTCCTCTATAAAAACAACTTTAAATCAAGAATCAGGCTATACTATCAAAGACATACTTGCAAGGAATTATATGATTATGTTAGCAATTACTATCATAGAACCATAAGAAAAAAGAGGTATCTATCTATTCTAAATCTCTTTTTTTTTATTTTTTCAATTTTCAATTTTTTTGTGATTTTTAATTCTTATAAAACAAAGAACAACTTAAAACACGCAAGACATAAGAAAAACAAACAAGGCACAAGATTTCTACCCTTTCCCACCCCATACTTAAAATTACAGTGTCCCCACTGTAATAAAAAATAAGCAGAAGAAAAGAATAGAAAAGAAAAAGAAAAAGAAAAACTTACAAGAGTTTTGAAGTAGAAAAAAAAACAACTCGCAAACTGAATCAGCGCCCTGGTGGTGGAAACTGGTGCTCAAAGTTCCCTATAAAGTCATAAAATGTCCTCCAACGCTCTGCATCATCCACCTCCCTCTACTGTTGCCTCGCATCATCTAACGCCATACGAGCAGAATAAACACTCTCCCACCGATCCATCCGCTGATGGATATGAGTCTGATGTAGGTTAAGCTGCTGCATCTGAGACGAGAGATCTTCGGCCCATGGAGGTGGGATACTTGATCCAATGTAATCGGGCTGAGGAGGTGGTTGGTAGTGGTTGTGAGGGTGGAAGTGGTCTTGAAAAATTACCGGATTGTAGGGCATAAGACCATAAGGATGTTGCTCGACAGGTGGCGGCGGGGGATCGTTACTGAAGCTGTGTGCCTCGGTAGGAGCCTCGAAGTGGTCGTTAACAACCCTGGTGGGCTCGTTAACGAAGCTGTTGTTGCCCAGAATCTTAGTATCGAGGTCATCTTCCTCGATGTCGAGCTCTTCCGTGCTCGCCTCTATAGCTGCCTCAGTCTCATCATCATCTTCGTCCATGACATCTTCTTCCCGAGCAAACCGGGAAACACATGGCCTCAATGACAGCTCATCTTGTGGCTTGGGCTCTAATGGGAAAGCATGCCCCGTCCATGACTTGTACCAATTTGGCACGTAAAGAAGCTCCATCTTAGCTTGAGTGAGAAGGACGTCTCGGCCATAAACCTTGGTAGGTGGCCTCTCTCGGTCCGCACAAAGATGTTGGAAGCGAACCAATAATTCTTGTCTAGCAACTGCGCATGGCTCGGCATGTAGAGGGAGAGATCGACACCAAGGCTGGCTGCCAAAAGACTAACTAAATTTCCACACCACACCTCCTTTGACTTGATCCCTTGATTCTCAACATATTGTAGCCATTCGTACCACAAGTTCAACGGGGCGGGATCCTCAATGAGTATGGTTCGGAGACATGCAACTTCCGTCCTTGTTGGCCTATTCAACTCTCTCTTGGGCCAAAAAGTAGCAGCTAATACTCGGGGAATGATCCGGAAGATGGGGTTGATGATGCTAGCCCCAGAAAGTGCTGCATCGGAAGGCTCTACTTCCCCGGTGATAAAGCTCGAAGTCCTTGTCACCTTGTAGTCCTTAATATTGTAATCCTGAGACAGGTTAGGGAGCTCGAGAATACCATTGAACTCCGCCATAGTGTACTCGTGACTGACATTACCGAGCCGAAATCGAATCCGTCTAGTAGAGGTCTTGGTTGGGAATCTCGTCTCCAGAGTAGCTAGGAATTCGGAAGTAAGAGCGGGGAAGTGTGGTGTCGCCTCCTTCTTTAACAATTGAGGTACTCCGAGAATAGCGAAGGCTTCCTTGACATCCTCATAAATTCCCATGGACTTTGCACTCGACCTCGAGAACCACCTAGTGTAGTGGTCTCGATCCAAGATGGTATTGAAGCGATCGGCATGTGCTTGGGTGCGCAAAATCACGTTGTCCATTCGGGATGGAGACGGGGACCGTTGAGTCCTCTTCTTCTTCTGGGCTCTTGTTGCAGCTCGGATAGAACTTGCCATATGGATCTACAAAAATACGAATTGTCCAAGAGAAGATCCACACAACTCAATAGAAAAGAAACCCCATACTTGGTCTTGAAAGTGCTCTCGAAGTGCCTCATTAACGACCCAACTGGGGTCGGTAACGAGCGTGGACTGGTGTTTGGACTAGGCAATTTTGCAGGTTCGTTAACGAGCCTGATCGAGAACCAGTCGCAGTTGCCGAGTGCTTAACTACTACAAAATTTTTCAATAAATCGAGCAATCATCAAACACAATCCCACACATGGCACACAATCACGTACATGCACCCCATACTTGCTCGATTACCCATCTCGAACATGCCAAAATTGCTCAAAAACTCATGGTAAAGATCACTCAATTCTAGAACAAGGTAATTCATGCTTTTCATAATCAAATTTCAATGAAAAATCAAGCAAGAACAAACCAATTTAAATCAAGATCAATCACCAATATATAAAGCAATAAAATCATTGAGCAAAAATGACATGCAATTCAACCTTTTCAAACAAGATCAAGATATGAAATTTTGACCCTTAGAATCATAAATCTTGCAAATAGAGCATTAGGGTTTAGAAATCATACCGTTAGATTGAGAAATTGAAGAACAAGATTGAGATTTGGAGTGGTTAACGAGCTTGATTTCTCACCGGTAACGAATGCAAGGGTGGCGGGTTCGTTAACGGGGTAAAATTCCGAGGGTTGGGCGGTGGTGCGAATTGCGATTGGTGGTGAGAAAAACCGGTAGGATTTTGAGAGATTTGGGCTATAGATTGAGAGATTTGAGGGTGGGGTTTTGGGAGTTTAGGAAGGGATTTATAGGAGAGGGCTAGAGGTAGGGGAAGAGGGTAAAAGGGCGGCACAAGTAAAAGATATAGGATAGATTAGGTTAAAAATACTTACCTGCCCGTTTCCTTTTTCGGGTCGCCGAACTGGGTCGTTAACGACCTTGGGTGGGGTCGTTAACGAGCCTGCGTATCTCCTCTCCAGTGATTTTCGAGCCCAACTCCTGTTTCAGGTTAGCCTAAAAATAATTCTATCTTGCTACCTTAAAAACTACTAAAACTCAAAAGAAAGCTATAAAAAAGATCTAAAAAGAAAGTAAAAAAAAACTAAACTATACTAAACCCGAGTTGCCTCCCGTAAGCGCTAGTTTTAACGTCGTCGGCCCGACGTACTTACCTTGGCTCAAGGTGATTCTCTTGTAACTAAGTCGGGGTTTTGAGGGACCCCATGCTTAGCTCTGCAAACATTATCGGGTCTTGTCACTGTTGGACCCAGATTTTGGGCAAAGAAGCGTCAGCCCATAGTCAGGAAATCTCCAACGCATCTAGAGCTACGGAAGATCTTCGGGATCGGCTAAGTCGGTTGGAGGAAAGAAGGCCCAGGATATGTTTGTTACGAGATAGATTCCTCTCAAGATTTTATCCGTTATAAGATAGAAATAAGCAAAAATTTGTTAGTTAGGGATACGATCATATCTTTGATTAAGATAGAATATGCCCTAGGGAGCTATATAAGTCGATGTAATCCTTAAGGGCGGAGATAGAATTGATTCGCAGAACTTCTAGTGATTTCTACATCAATACAAACACATTCTCGTTCGTTTTCTTCTCGGTTTACTTGATCAAGGCCCGATCTAGGTCAAGGTCCTACCTTTGGTAAATTTTGGCTCAAACAATTTGGCGCCCACCGTGGGGCCGTGGTCGATACAACCATCAAAAGAATCACCATTCTACTTCCTTCCGGATCAAGGAACACGATGTCTCAAAACGGGGAAGAGAGCCTTAAAACTCCGATCACCGAGAACGACCAAAACCTTGAGAACCAAGGCATTCGGTCTCAGGATGAGGAGATGACGGACCTCAGACAACACATGGAATTTCTCCAAAAGGCGTTGAGCGAACAAAAAAGCTTTTATGACGCTCATGTAGAACGTCTCACTATTGAAAACAGCCAACTCAAACAACAATACGAGGTCTTGGCTACGGGACGTCGCTCCCTCCGCGTCACCCGACGCACTGACAGAATAGTAAGGAGGCTAGATTTCAACGCTGGAGAAGGAACTTCCGGAAAGGGTGCAGACCCGGACCCCCGAGACAAGGCAGCTGCACGACGAGACGCGACTCCGGAGCCCATTGGCCGAGCCCGTCGTGGAGAAGTCTCCCACGACGATAATCCTCCAATTAATCTTCGGTCGGCGGCTAACCAACGCCGAGCGCCATCTCAAGAAGTCTGGATCAAGATGATGACATCGATGGAGAGGATTGAGAATGGCGCGGGCCAGTCGATTTAGACGCGGCCATCCGGAGAAAAGTGACTGAAGAAATAGGCGTCATCGCCGACCAACTCCGGAGGGGCAGCCAAGGTTTCCAGCCTTTGGAGCCTGAAGCACCCGACAGGTTTGACGAATCTCCGTTTTCTCGTCGAATCGCCCGAGTGGAGATTCCAAAAAAGTTCTCAGCGCCTAGCATGCCCACGTACAACGGGACTACAGACCCTAACGAGCACGTGGCCGTATACAAACAGAAGATGATGACGAGTGCGGTCCCATCCCACTCAAAAGAGGCAGTGATGTGCAAGGGGTTCGGCACAACCTTAATGGGGCCGGCCCTAACCTGGTTAATCAACCTCCCACGTGGGAGCATTAGGTCATTCGCGGATCTCTCGGACACTTTCCGGTCTCAATTCGCGAGCAGCTGCAAATTTGAGAAGCAATCCAGCGACCTCTACCGGATCCGCCAACGGTACCAAGAAACTACCTGAGAATTCTTGGATCGCTTCAATCGCGAGAAGATCTCCATCCCGTCTTGCGACGTGATGACCGCGGTGGAAGCATTCAGACAAGGGGTCACCCCCGATGGTGGCCTGTACAAGGAACTAACTAAACACCCTTGTGCTACCTTTGAGGAGGTGCAAGCTAGGGCTCTGGCGCACGTCCGGCTAGAGGAAGATAGGTCCCTAAGGAAGAGGTCTTCAGAGACGGAAAGAACTGAGAGAAGGGGTCCCGTTGACAGCCGTCGAGGTTCAACAGACCAAAGGAGGGACCGCCGTGCTCATCCTTACTCACGGCCTACCTCAGGGCAGGTCAACGTGACCAAGACACAATCGATGGATGAAAAAGAATGAGAACCCATGCCACCCTCACTCGACTCCTTCAAACTCAACATATCCACGGAAAAGCTGCTCCGGAACATGGCGAAATAAGGAGAACTCGTGAGGTGGCCGAGAAGAGACAAAGCCCCTCGCTCGGGGAGAGACACGTCCAAGTGGTGTGATTACCACGAGTATCACGGACAGTGGACTCGTGATTGCCTGATGCTCCGAAAATAACTGGCCCGCTTAGTCGCGGAGGGAAGAATAAGAGACGTAGCTCCAGACGCTCGAGTACCCAAAGATTTGCTAGAGAATCCTCAGTCCGAGCACCGAGAAAGGCGAGATCCTCCAACGCCTGACAGGGTGGTCAACGTGATATCCGGGGGATCAAACATATGTGGATTATCATACTCAGCAGCAAAGCGCCACGCAAAGGAAAGCAGTTTTAGTCGACCTCAATCATCAAGGCACGGAGCCAGAGAATCTCTAGGACAAGCCATCGTGTTTGACGACACCGATGTAGAGAACACTTTTGAGCCGCATCATGACGGTCTTGTGATATCCCTACACATCGGAAACGTGCTGATGAAAAGGGTATTGATCGATACAGGAAGCTCCACGAATCTCATGACCCTAAGTGCCCTGAAGGAGATGGGTTTGTCCGAAAACGACATCCATAAACATCTGGTGCCTTTAATGGGGTTCAGCGGCGAAGTCAAACACACCGTGGGTGACATTGCAATCCCAACCTTCGCCAAGGTTGTAAATATGCAAGTCAATTTCCTTGTAATGGACTGCCCTTCATGCTAGAACGTAATTTTGGGACGACCATGGTTACACGACATGAAAGTCGTCGCTTCCACCTACCACCAAACGGTGAAATTTCCAACACCATGGGGAATAGACGAAATTCGCGAGGATCAGAGGTTGGCTAGAGAGTGTTACAAGGCAGCCCTCAAGCCAACCACTCTGAGACCTGAAGCATAGCAATTACAGAACGTCACCCCTCCGCCGGCGCGAACTGAAGATGGAGAAAAAGCGGAGGAGGTGACCCTAGATGAGGGGAAGGTTGTCAAGATCGGAGAAAATCTAGAACCCTCAATCAGAGAAGAATTGGTAATTTTCCTGAAAAGTCACAAGAGCTGCTTCGCTTGTAGTCATGAGGACATGACTGGAATAGACCCTTCCATCATCACGCACAAACTCAACGTAGATCATGAGCACCCTCCAGTAGTCGTGGTTCGCCCCAGAGCGAATACAAGCGGTCGACGAAGAGGTCAAAAAGTTACTAGATACCGGGAATATCAGAGAGGTGAAGTACCCCGATTGGCTAGCTAACGTAGTCGTGGTGCCCAAGAAAAACGGGAAGTGGAAGGTTTGCGTGGACTTCACCGACCTTAACAAAGCTTGCCCTAAGGATTCTTTCCCTCTTCCCCACATCGATACAATGGTGGATGCAACCACGGGTCACGAACTCCTTACCTTCATGGATGCATTCAGCGGGTATCACCAAATCCAGATGGAGCCGGGAGATCAAGAGAAGACCTCCTTCATCACCGGGCAGGGCACGTACTGCTACCGTGTAATGCCCTTCGGCTTAAGAAACGCCGAGGCCACTTACCAACGATTAGTCAATCGGATGTTCCGTGATCATATTGGCAAGACAATGGAGGTATATATTGACGACATGGTTGTGAAAAGCACAAGCGCTACCCTACATAAGGGGCACTTGGAAGAAGCGTTCAGAATCCTTGAAGAATACAACATGAAGCTGAATCCCCAAAAGTGCATCTTCGGGGTACAATCTGGGACTTTTCTGGGGCACGTGGTAACCAAGCGGGGGATTGAGGCTAGCCCAGACCAAGTTCGGGCGATTGCTTCCCTGAAATCCCCTCGAAGCGTGAAGGACGTGCAAAAGCTGACTGGCAAGATAGCTGCACTTAATCGGTTCATCTCCAAATCCTCAGATAAGTGCCGACTATTTTACGAGGTACTAAAGAAGAACAAGAGCTTTCAGTGGACGGAAAAACACGAGGCCGTCTTCCAAGAGCTAAAGGGATACTTTGCCAATCCCCTACTGCTGGCTAAACCGACCCCGGGGGAGGTACTACACCTCTACTTAGCCGTATCGGAAAGCGCCCTAAGCGGAGTCCTTGTCAAGGAAGAAGACGACCAACAGGTTCCAGTTTACTTCGTAAGCAGAACAATGGTGTCCGTCGAGACACGCTACTCTCCGATGGAAAAACTGGTCCTGGCGGTCGTGATGTGCTCAAACAAACTCCGACCATACTTCGAGTCACACACCATCATCGTCCTGACGAATTACCCACTCCGACAGGTCATGCAAAAGCCAGAATTCTCAGGAAGAATGGCAAAGTGGGCCATCCACCTAAGTGGATATGACGTCAGATACGAACCTCGAAGAGCAATCAAGTCACAAGTATTGGCCGACTTCGTTGCCGACTTCACCCCAACTCTTGAAGAAAGCGCTAAAGAGGAGGTCTTGGTCTCGTCCCTCGACGAGCCTCGGGAGGAATGGATACTAAACACCGATGGAGCCTCAAACGCAAGGGGAGCAGGTCTCGGTGTCGTTCTAAAGTCGGCAAGGGGGGAAAAGATAGCTCAGGCAGTCGATGCAACTTTGAGGCCACCAACAACGAGTCGGAGTATGAAGCTCTCATCTTTGGGCTGGAGTTGGCTAAGTACTTGCCCATCAAGAAAATCAGGGTACGCGCTGATTCCTTACTCATCATCAATCAAATTTTGGGCATTTTCGATGCCAAAGATGATAGGATGGCTAGCTACCTCAAGGTGGTTAAAACACTATCCGGGAATTTCGAACAAATACAATTTGAGCAAATTCCTCGGGACCAAAACGCTCCGGCCAATGCCCTAGCCGGTCTAGGCTCAACCCTAGACCCCAGGGAGTATGATAATATACCATTAGTCCACTTATTATAGTCGGCTATAACAGAAACATCGGTGATGCAGGCTGCTGAACCACCACCAGAGCAACTCGCCCAGGATATTCTCCAAGCATCCGCCAGTCCAGGGGTCAATTCGGGCGACCACTGGACCAAGCCATACCTTGATTGGTTCCTACATGTCGAAGTACCCAAGGAAAAGATTGAAGCCAAAGCCTTAAGGTCGAAAGCAACGCGATTCGCCATCTTAGATGGGATCCTCTTCCACAAGTCTGTCGCAGGCTTCCTACAGCGGTGCGTAGAAAAGGAAGAGGCTGAGAAAATCATGCGCGAGGTACACAGCGGAGATTGCGGTAATCATACTAGGGGGCGAAGTCTTGCTAACAAGATCCTTAGGCAGGGGTGGTATTGGCCTACCATTCTCCAGGATGCCGCCGAGTATGCTCAGTCGTGCGAAGCATGCCAACGGCACGCACCAGTCCCACATCAGCCACCAGAGATTCTCTACCCCTCAGTCACTCCCTGGCCATTCATGCGATGGGGGATGGACATCGTCGGCAAGCTACCCCCTTCCACGGGGCAAAAGGTGTTTTTCCTCGCCATGACAGACTACTTCTCTAAATCACCAATTGGGAAGGGCCATACAAAATCACCAAAGTCGCGGGAAACGAAGCTTACCAACTAGAATCCAAAGATGGAAAGGCGGTACCACGAAGCTGGAATGCAACCCAACTGAGAAAGTATTACTTCTAAACTGGTTCATTATCATGTTACATCTCTAGACATTTCTTAGCTTTAGCTTAGAGAATCTTTAGGCCATTTTTGACTTTTTCGAATAAACGACTCAGGGCACTTGCCCACACTGTCGAACAAAGTTTTCAAATTCCTAGTTCATAAAGTTTAGTTCACACATTTTTACATAATGATTTGCGAGAAAATATTCTCCCATTCTTGCACACTCTCTTATTGCTCAAAAACGCAAACACGCGCTAATCAAAGTTGCATACAACATGAAACGCGTCGAACACAAAATACCACTGTTGAGACACATGGTTATACCGTCTAAAAATGACGAGGTCGTCACGAATACAACGTCGATGAAGTAACCCATAAGATGGTTACCCCCCATCTATGTCCGATCAACAAAACATCCGATTAGTACGGGAAGGAGAAAGCTATAGCATATAACTAAAAATGGCCATATTCGCGGGACGCCGCGATGACACCCACATCCTAAGTCCTAAACTTAAGGATCCATTGCCCAAAAACGCGTCAATTCCTAGTGACCCTTGGAAATGGCCAAAGGAAGCCCAATCGTAACTAACTATGCACGACCCTTTGCAGAAAATTAAAACACCCAAGACGCGAAATGTAATCCCACACGAGATTCACAATAACTCGCTAAAAAGAGGAGCACCAAAACTCCGTCTTAAAACGCTGAACTTTAACGCGTACACCATCCAAGGGCAACAAATTCCTGGAGATTCTCCAAGAACCTACCCATGCTAACATATTATGCAAAACTGTTTTTCAATGCAGACAGATAAGTAGAAAATATTATATTGCGCCATTCACGGGGCGTCAAAACCATCCAAAAATGACGCCACAAAAGTTTAGGCCACCGGGCCAAAAAACTACCAAGTCTTCAAACAATCCCACAACAGAAACGAAGAAAATACTACTGAAAGTTCATTAAAAGGAAAGCAAGGGGAACGCAGCTGGGGCCTACTGATCGTCGGCTGGGGTCGAGGGCTCCTCCCTATCCGAGGCCTTCTCACCATCTCCCTCTTTGCTGATTGGGGCCCCATCATAGCCGTCTTTATCCTCTTCCTTGTTCAGGGAGCTGGCATCATCCTCATGGTCCTCGGCCTCCAAATACTCCTTGCCGGGAGGGGGGTTGCAGGCGGGGTAATACTCCTCCAAGGCCTCTTGCTGCGCCTTCAGATCCCAATTGGCGCTCTTGCCGTCAGCAAGGTCTTGCAGCAGCTCCACTTGAGACTTCATCGTGTAGTACGCCGCCACCTTCACCACCACCTGGGGGAAGCCCTTTACCTCCTTCTCCGCCTCGACCGCCCTCGCCTCGAGCGATGCCTTCTCGAACTGGAAATCCTCCACCTGAACCTTCAAGGAGTCCACCAACGATTGGAGTTTGCGAGCCTTCCTATCTGTTGAGGTGGCCGAGTCCCTCGCTTGCTTCTCCCTCTCTTCCAGCGCCCTCATTTCCTCTTGACAACGACCATTGGTGGCCATTAGCTCTTGGAAAGCCTACAACAAGGGAAAGTGGAAGAATGAGAATAATCCCGGCATAAACCAAACAAAAGGCGAATGAGCGCCAAAGCAATACCAAAGAAACGGTAACGAATATCTAAAGCCTTATATAAGCGAACCTACCATTCTTAGCGTCGCGCCAACGTGGCTAAATGCGGCGTCTGGGGTTAGGGCCTGGAAGTCCACTTTTGACATTTGGAAGCAAAGTATCCCCGAAACTGCTGAGAAGATCCTTGGGCTCCTTCTTCTTGACAACAGGCGAGGCTGGAGAATCTTCAACTCTTTTTCGCTTTAACGCAGGAGACGTCTTCACCTCGGAACTGGGCGTGGGGGATGTGAGAAGTTTGGGGCCGCCAGACCTCAGCCGGCGAACCATCGCCGCAGCGGAGGTATCCACACCAACACCTGAAGAATCCAAGAAAAAGGGAAATAAATTTAAAAATTGAAAAAATTATGCCGGGCTACCAACCTGACTTCTTCTTGGAGGAGCTCGCCATATCTGAAGAGAGGGGAGTGACTTCCGTTTTGGTCTCGTCCTCTTCAGATTCTAGAGGCTCTTCGCCCTCACCACTACCCTCCAGATCAGGTCGAATCTTCCTGGGTTTGCGCTTCTCAGCCTTGATCTTCAACAGGCTGCGACACACACCCGTATTCGTGCACTTGGAGTTAATCCCTACCGGAACTGCACAAACAGGAAACATGAAAACAAAGCAACAAGAATTCTGAAAAACACAAGGAAGATCAGATCGCCTTACGAGATGTGTTCCATTCATCTCGAAAGACGTCTTTCACTTCATCGTCAAGATCGCCTAAAGACGCTTTCTCGACAAAGAAGGCGGGATTGCCAGCACCGGGAAGGCATTTTCAACTTAGGAATAAGAGGATTTTTGGTGTCCCTAGCATGTAGGGTAATGCGGCCTGCCCTTTGAGGAACGATCTTATACGCCAATAGGAGTTCCCCAATGGTCATCTCTAACCCCCGTTTTGCGGCGAGCTCATCAATTTGAGCGAGCGTACGCCAGGTGGTCGGGAGGATTTGGCAAGGAGAAACTTTTAGGGTTTTGATGAAGTCTCGAATAAAAGAAGAAAAGGGAAATTTCAGACCCAAGGTAAAGGGATAATCAAGGAAACAAATCCACCCCGGCCGAACCAAGTCGATGAGCTCGACGGTCGGGGCGTGGAAGCGGGTCCCCTCAGGAAAGCCGCCAAAAGAGATCCATTCAGCGATCTCCTCCGGCGTCATTTCGCAACGGTAAAGGTCCTGGGAACCTAGGGCTAAAGAAGAAGTGAAGGGCGAGGGGTTGGCCATGGAAATCGAGCGGAGCAAAACCAAAGAGGAAAAAGAAGGGAGCGTTACATGTGAAGCCGAGGGCGAGGTTGGGAAGGAAAGAAGACGAAGGTGAAATGATGGCAAAAAAAGGAGCCTCTCAGGTCATTAAGAAAAGGCAGCAGAAGCAAATCCCGTTTTCCAAGGCGTCTCCAAACGTCTTTTCAACTTAAATGCAATTTTCAAAATTTGGAGTTTAAATTTTGAAATTGCATTTAGGGGTATTGTTAGACCCAGATTTTAGGCAAAGAAGCGTCAGCCCATAGTCAGGAAATCTCCAACGCATCTAGAGCTACGGAAGATCTTTGGGATCGGCTAAGTCGGTTGGAGGAAAGAAGGCCCAGGATATGTTTGTTACGAGATAGATTCCTCTCAAGATTTTATCCGTTATAAGATAGAAATAAGCAAAGATTTCTTAGTTAGGGATAAGATCATATCTTTGATTAAGATAGAATATGCCCTAGGGAGCTATATAAGTCGATGTAATCCTTAAGGGCGGAGATAGAATTGATTCCCATAACTTCTAGTGATTTCTACATCAATACAAACACATTCTCGTTCGTGTTCTTCTCTGTTTACTTGATCAAGGCCCGATCTAGGTCAAAGTCCTACCTTTGGTACATTTTGGCTCAAACAGTCACTAAATTTTGTCTTTTATCTTCTAGCAATATGCCCGGTATTCCTACATAAGGGTTAGTGAAATCCGAAAACCAAGGTGGTTTGGACTCCTCTATAGCATAAATACTGGGATACAGTGTAGGAATAGAGTATGGAGAAGAATCATAACTAGTAATAGTGAATTCATGGTTAGAGTACTCACCTTGATTTGTTGGAAATGATGTTGACACTGAGGTCGTTGGGGCCATTATCGAGCCTGTGCTAACAATTCCTTCATCATAGACTTGCATGAGGGACTCGGTATTGGACCAAGGAGGGTCGGTAGAGATTTGTGTGAAATTCTCGTCCTCTTTGCTAATTAGTGGAGGGTCTTTAGGAACAACTATATCGAGTTCTGGCTGGTTCAACTCAATCTGTGCAACCGCAGTTGGGTCATTAGCGTTCTGATCGAGGCTGAATTTCCTCTCCAATATCAAAGGTGAGGAGTCCTTTCCGCACATCTACCCTAGCACCTGTTGTAGCTAGGAATGGCCTACCTAAGATAATGGGGACGTGAGGGTCCTCAGGCATGTCGAGAACGGTGAAATCATTTGGAATAAAGAATTTCCCGACTTGAATGGGATAATCGTCCACGACCCCTGTAGCTTTTACGCTTGATCCGTCTGCCATGTAGAGATTCATGTCTATAGGCTCTAATGGTCCCATGTTGGCCTTTGACCATATTGAAAGAGGAAGCAAACTAGCACTGGCTCCCAAATCACATAGAGCTTTGAATTTGTGGTCGCCTATGCCAATTGTTATGGCGAATCTCCCTGGGTCACCTAACTTCTCAGGTAGCGCAATGGATCGGACCTCATCTTGCAGCTCTGTAATGGATCGTTTCTTGCTAAGAATATCTTTCAAGAATTTTGTGTAAGCCGGCATTTCGCATAGGGCCTCAGCGAATGGTATAGAAATATTTATGCCCTGGAGAATCTTTACGAAACGCTTGAACTTACTCTCAGTAGAGTCCTTAGACTTCTTAGTAGGAAAAGGAAGAGATTTCACCATTCTCGGAACCAAATCGGGCTCGAGAGGTGATGCTACCGGGTCGACATTAGGGTCGTTTGGTGCACTCGGAGGGTCGTTACCGACCCTGATGGGGTCGTTAACGAGCCTGGGATTGAGAGAGGAGCTCGGAATAGGAAACTTACCTGGACTAGGGTCGTTAACGACCCTGGGAGTATCGTCACCATAGTGTGCAGGTTCGGTAACGACCTTCTCTAGTTCGTCATCGAGCTGAGTCGTGGCTTCTTTATCAGTTGAGGGGTTCTTCTCTTTAGCCTGGACACGCTCTGGTAGTGTCTTCCCGCTCCTAAGGTGTACCGCTACTATTTGTCCTTTCTGGTTCTCCTCGGGACGACCCGGGAGTTGCCCTTGTGGTCTTGGAATTTGTGCAGCGAGGTTCCCTAGTTGGGAGTCGACGTTCTTCTTCCATACATCGAACTCTCCCCATCTTTTGTTTTGATTGTTAAGGTTGGTTTGGATTCCATCAATCTTGTTATGCACTTCATTTAACTTATTATGGACTCCGTTAATGCCTTCTTGTAACCCTTGTGCCCATGATGGTGGCTCTTGGTAGCCTGGAGGTCGATATGGTGCAAGTCGTCTATCCGGTGGAGGCGCTGCATAGTTTGAATTCGGATTTTGATTGCCCCACGTTGGATAATTATTGGACTTGTCAAAATTACTAGGCTGATTCCTATAATGGCCTCTCATGTAGTTCACCTCAGCATAGGTCTCAGCGGCTCTTACCTGCTTTATGTTAGTGCAAGAAGAAGTAATATGGGTAGAAGAGCCAAATTCTTGACAAGATTGAGAGGATTTCAGAAAACTTACCTGCTTCTTCAAGCGGTTGACCTCGTCTTGCAAGAATTAATTTTTGACATCGGGGTCAACATCTTCCTTGTTAGGCACGTAGAGACACCTCTAGGGCTGGGGTGATTGCTGGGTACCATACATGGCATCATAGTTAGAAAGCTTGTCCAGCAATTCCCATGCAGTTGTGGGATCCATCTCTATAAAACCGCACGCTGTATGCGTGTTGATGCGGTTCTTTGTCTCTGCATTAATACCCTGGAAAAAGATTTCTTGAAGGACATATAAAGGTTGTTTAGGGCACTGTCTAAGCATTTCCTTAAATCTTTCCCAAGTTTCTACAAAGGTCTCATTAGGCAAGTGGTGATAGGAGGTGATGCGTTTTCTCAACTCCATTGTCTTGGCAGGAGGGAAGAACTTTGTAAGAAATTGATCATACAAAGCCTTCCAAGTCCTGATAGACTTAGGAGGTAAGCTCTCCAACCAGCTCAGGGCCTTTTGATGTTCATGTTTTTAGTAGAGTTTTTAGTAGGTTTTCTTTATTTATTAGGTCTAGTTTTGATAAGTTTAGGTTTAGTTTGGTATGTTTTTGGATAGTTTTGCATATTTTCATAGAAAGTATGGAAGCTACTCTATTTTGTGTATTTTGTAGGTTTTAGCAAGGAAAAGAGCTATATGGAGCTGAATTTGGAGCGCTATAGTGAAAGACGGAGGAATACAAGTTTAAAGAAGTCAGAGTCAAGGTTTTACGAGTTGAAGTGTGGAAGAAACCAAGCCCAGGCTCGTTAACGAGGCTGTAAGGGCTCGTTGACGAGGTCACGTGATAAGAAATTTCGAGGGTTGACTTTGTAACTCACCGATCCTGTGCGGGAAATTATTTCCGTGTCGGTAGAGTATCTTTTTGTGATTTTTAGGGTTATTATATTATGTATTTTAGGTCTTGTTATCTTCTTAGATTTTGTTTCTATCTTTTTAGGATTTTATTTCTATCTTTTAGGAAAGTTTTTATCTTCTAGCCTTATTAGTTTTTAGCCTTTTTAGTATAAATAGCCCTCTTATTTCGCCTAGCAAAGGGGGGTCGGTGGACGAGTCAGGGGGTCGGTGGACGAGAGTTACCGAGTTCGTTGATCGAGTATTTCGGTTCGGTATTTGTTTGTTTTCGGGTTTTCTTCTGATTTTCTGTGTAAAACGATATTTGTTATTTAATTTGAGTAGTAATTTATTTTCAATGATTTCTTGTTTCGTAGTTATGATTAGTGAGTAGTCTTCTATTCTAGGATCGGGGTTAAGCCCGACATAGTTAAGCATGTTTGACGAGTGAGATTGTGTTGAATGCCTTTTATCTATTATTGAGATTGTTTGTTGTGTTTATACCGAGATGAAAGTTGAAGTAATTTGAGTTTTTAACTGGATTAAAAGAGAAAGTTAGTAACTTGAAAATTGATATTGTTTGAATACGAAAGTTTCAAGCTTTAGATCCAAAACAAACAATTAAAGTGAGTTAAGTTGCGAAAGTAGGTTAATTTGCTTGATAGTCAACGAAAGTTGATGATTCTATCTATTTAAAGGCATGATCTATTCTTCTTACGAGTTTATATGCTTGGCTATGTTGCGGTGTCCCTAGTCCTAGATCTTTGTTTTTATTTGAATTATTTTAAGTGAATTTCGTTGCTGAGTTACTTGGCTCGGTACCGAACTTGTTTAGGTCGTTAGTTGAGTCTTTTTATGTACGGTGGTTCGTTAACGACCCTAACAACGTCGTTAACGAGGCTGCTTGTGTGTGTTTTTTCTTGATTTTGTTTGCTTTTTAGTAGTCGATAAACGAACAACCTTGCTTCCTGTGGAACGATCTTGACTTCGCTATACACAGCGGGGTCTTGACTTATAAATTTATTTGTTGTCAAGAAGAACCCTATCAACAAATTGGCGCCGTTGTCGGGGAAGCAACGTGTTTGTTAGATTATCTGTGGGTTCGGGAATAGCCCGACCCCGTTTTTGTTTTTAATTTTTGTTTTCTTTGTCTGTTTTCTCAGCGTATACCGGTAGGACGATGAAGGCTCGAGTTTGACAACACTGGTTATTACTCAGAACCCGAACGTTCCCTGCACCGTAGACACCGAGAAAACCAAGCCATGGCCACACCAGAAGAGATGGCTCTTCAAATGGAAGACCTTCGAAATCAGATGGAGGCGTTGAAGACTGAGAAGGAAGGCGCTACTGCTGAAGCTGAGCGTCAACGAGCTGTTAATGCTCGTCTACAAGAGGAGCTTGATGCCTATCCAAGGAATGCCAAACAGTACATGCATCCAGAACTGAGGGTGCCAGAGTCCCCGATTGTGCTTCCAGCAATAGAGAAACCCTTTGAGATCAAGTCTCAATTCATATCCTTGATTAAACGGGCTAAGTTTGAAGGGAAACCTACTGAGTGCCCTATGGAGCATATTAGAAAATTTATTGATTTATGTGACACCATAGCTGCTGAAGGTGTCTCACTTGAATATGTTCTGTTAAAAGCTTTTAGGTGGTCCCTTAGAGCACTCCCAGCCGATGACCAATTTTTGGTCATGAGAGGAGAGAGAGAATTAAAAATAATAAATTGAAGAGAGAGGGTGGTATATTTTTGATGACCAGGTCATTAGTATGACCAAAATGGAGAGGTGGTCATCAAAAAATATCCATAGACATTGTGACATGTGTCACATGTGAGAGAAGGGAGAGAAAAAGAAAAATAAATGAACATATTATTTTAATATGATGACCAAAAATATTGGTCTACCATTGAACATGCTCTTACTGGAAAGGCCCTGAGCTGGTTGGAGAGCCTACCTTCTAAGTCTATCAGGACTTGGAAAGCTTTGTACGATCAATTTCTGACAAAGTTCTTCCCTCCTGCTAAGACGACGGAGCTGAGGAAACGCATCACCTCCTATCACCAGCTGCCTAATGAAACATTCGTTGAAACATGGGAAAGATTTAAAGAGATGGTTAGACAATGCCCCACTCATGGGCAACCTTTATATGTTTTGCAAGAAATCTTTTTCCAGGGTATCAACGCGGAGACCAAGAACCACATCAACACGCATACAGCGTGCAGTTTTATAGAGATGAATCCGACGGAGGCATGGGAACTGTTGGATAAGCTTTCCAATTACGATGCCATGTATGGAACCCAGCAGACTCCACAACCTCAGAAACGTCTCTACGTACCTAACCGAGACGAAGTTGACCCGGATGTTAAAAATCAATTCTTGCAAGATGAGGTCAACCGTCTGAAGAAGCAGGTAAGTTTTTTGAAATCCTCTCATTCATGTCAAGAATGTGGTTCTTCTGCACATAGTACTTCTGCTTGCACTAACATAGAGCAGGTTAGAGTCGCTGAGACAATAGCTGAGATGAATTATATGAGAGGACGATACAGGAACCAGCCTAGCTATAATGACAGGTCAAACAACTATCAGGCATGGGGCAATCAGAATACCAATCAAAACTATGCAATGCCTCCACCAGATAGACGACCTGCACCTTATCGACCTCCAAGCCATCAGGAGCCACCATCATGGGTTCAAGGATTACAGGAAGGCATTAACGGCGTGACCAACAAAGTTAACGAAGTAACCAGCAAGGTTAACGAAGTACAAGCCAACCTGAACCAACAAAATAAAAGATGGGGAGAGTTCGATATATGGAAGAAGAGTGTTAACTCCCAACTAGGGAACCTCGCTGCCCAGATTCCGAGACCACAAGGGCAACTCCCGGGCCGCCCCGAGGAGAACCCTAGGGACAACTAGCAGCGGTGCACCTTAGGAGCGGGAAGACATTACCGGAGCGAGTCCAAACTGAGGACAAAAAGGAAGAGGACGTCACCAAACAGCTCGTTAACGAGCCAGCGAGAACAAATAGCGAGCCCTTATACCAAGGTGACGAGGCTTCGAAGGTACCTGACGACCCAACCCCAGGTAAGTTTTCTAAACTGAGTCTTCCTCTCAACTCCAGGGTAGTTAACGGCCCTATCAGGGTCGGTATCGACCCACCGAGCATACCTGACGACCCCAGTGTCGACCCGGTACTCCCACCTCTCGAGCCTAACTTGGTTCTGAGAATGGTGAGAACTCTTCCATTTCCAACTAAGAAATCTAGGACTCTACTGAGAGTAAGTTCAAGCGTTTCGTAAAAATTCTTCAGGGCATTAATATTTCCATCCCATTCGCTGAGGCCCTAAGCGAAATGTCGGCTTACACAAAGTTTTTGAAGGATATTCTTACTAGGAAAAGATCCATTACAGAGCTGCAGGATGAAGTCAGATCAATAGCTCTACCGGAAAAGCTAGGAGACCCAAGGAGATTTGCAATAACAATCGGCATAGGCAACCACAAGTTCAAAGCTTTATGTGATCTGGGCGCCAGTGCTAGTTTAGTTCCTCTCTCAATCTGGTCTAAAGCTAATATGGGACCACTAGAGCCCGTCAACATGCGGCTTTACATGGCAGACGGATCTTGTATTAAACCAACAGGGGTAATAGAAGACTTTCCAGTCCAAGTGGGTAAATTCTTTGTTCCAAACGACTTCATCGTTATGACAATGCCCGAAGATCCGGTGGTGCCTATTATCTTGGGAAGATCGTTCCTCGCCACAGCTGGAGCCATAATCGATGTTAGGAGGGGACTCCTAACTTTCGAAATTGGGGATGAGGTGACGGAATTCCAATTCAAACAGTCAATTAAGGAGATTGATAAAGCCGAATTCAAGATGCTCTACACCCACAAGGAGATCATTGAGTATGGGGACCCTATTGGAAGATCAGCATTAGGTAATGAAATTTCAGGTCAAAGATGGGCAGAAATAACCACTGTAGTTTCAGTAACGAGCTCCCCAGCCACGTTACCGATTCTCTTGGCAGAAGAAGCAGGCTCGTTAATGACCCCATCAGCATCGTTAACAACCCTGTAGAAGACAACTAAATTTCAGCCTTTGCATATCTTGAGGAAGTGTTGAAGACGGAATCAGAAGAACCAATTCTAATCCCTGCAGAACCATCCCCAACACTTAAACCCCTGCCAGACTCCCTCAGGTATGAATTCCTTGGTCCTAACTCTACTTTGCCGGTCATTGTTAATGCTAAATTAAAAGATGAGGAAGTAGGAAAACTCCTGAATGCGCTTAGGTTGCATAGGAAAGCCATAGGCTACTCCCTAGATGATATAACTGGCATTTCCCCTTCCCTTTTCATGCATAGGATATACATGGAGGATAATCATAAACCCACCACAGAGCATCAACGTAGGTTAAATCCTAACATAAAGGATGTAGTTAAAAAGGAAATTATTAAATTACTTGATGCTGGGATTATATTTCCTATATCGGATAGCCAATGGGTGAGTCTGGTCCATGTAGTTCCAAAGAAAGGGGGGATGACTGTGATAGAAAACGAAAAGGGAGAGCTTATCCCGACTAGAACCACCACTAGTTGGAGGATGTGCATCGATTATAGGAAGCTCAATAGTGCTACTAGAAAAGATCATTTCCCGCTTCCTTTCATTGATCAGGTGTTAGAACGTCTAGCCCAGCATGATTATTTTTGTTATTTAGACGGCTATAGCGGTTTTTGGCAGATTCCTATTCACCCTGATGATCAGGAGAAAACGACCTTTACATGTCCCTATGGAACCTTTGCCTATAAAAGAATGCCATTTGGGCTTTGCAATGCCCCTGCTACCTTTCAAAGATGTATGATGGCCATTTTTTCGGATATGATAGAGGATATTGTAGAAGTTTTCATGGATGACTTTTCTGTTTATGGTTCTTCATTTGATTCTTGTCTTGCTAATCTTGCACGAGTGCTTAAAAGATGTGAAGAAACCAATCTTGTGTTAAATTGGGAAAAGTGCCATTTCATGGTTCAAGAGGGGATAGTATTAGGACACCTTCTCTCTAAAAGAGGGATAGAAGTAGATAGAGCAAAAATCGAGCTTATTGAAAAACTACCTCCTCCCTCTTCTGTAAGAGACATTAGGAGTTTCCTTGGGCATGCTGGTTTTTACAGACGGTTTATTCAAGATTTTTCTAAGATAGCTAAACCTTTGACTAACCTACTAATGAAAGATGTAGTGTTTGAGCTGTCTCCAGAATGTCTTGAAGCATTTTACATGTTACGAGCTGCCCTCGTATCTTCCCCCATTATGCAGTCCCCTGATTGGACATTGCCTTTCGAAATTATGTGTGATGCCAGTGACTATGCAGTTGGCGCAGTCTTAGGGCAACGGAAGGACAAAAAGCTCCATGCCATCTATTATGCCAGTAAGATGCTGGATGAAGTGCAAAGTAAGTATACCACAACAGAGAAAGAGTTCCTTGCTGTGGTATTTGCCTTTGAAAAATTCCGGTCATACCTTGTTGGATCCAAAGTGATTGTTTATACTGACCATGAGGCTGTTAGATACTTAATGGCTAAAAAGGATGCCAAACCTAGATTGCTTCGTTGGATGCTCTTACTGCAGGAATTTGACCATGAAATAAGAGACAAAAAGGGAGCAGAAAATCTAGTGGCAGATCACCTATCCAGATTGCCAGTAGGGCATATCACCGAGTCCAACGATGAGGTACCAATAAACGATTCCAGACCTGACGAACACCTCCTGCTGAACGAGGTCGAACTCCACAAGACCCTCGTCACCAACCCCTTCAGGGTCGTTAACGAGGTGCCGAGGCTGGAAGGCATACATTGCAAGGATAAACTTTCAGAATGGGTCGGCATAACAGTCAATCAGGTCGTTACTAAGCCACGGGAGGTCGTTACCGAGGATAAAATAATGACTCCAAGCTCGTTAACGACCCATTCAGGTAAGATTTTTGAAACCAAACAAGCTCAAATAAATTCCATTCCTTCTCCTACTTCCACTTCTTCTTCCCCAATATCAATCCATGCTATTAGAGGGTCAAAAGCCCCTTGGTTTGCGGATTTCACTAACTATCTTGTAGGAGGCGTGATTCCCGAGGGCCTTACCCCACAAAAGAAGAAGAAATTTCTCCATGATGTAAAACAGTACTATTGGGATGATCCCTACTTGTTTAAGCAAGGGAGCGATCACCTCTTTAGGCGTTGTGTTCCAGAAGAGGAGATCGAGAAAGTGATCCATCAATGTCACACACTTCCAACTGGAGGCCATGCAAAAGGATTCAAAACCGCGGCGAAGATTCTTCAAAGTGGTCTCTATTGGCCAACCATGTTCAAAGATGTGCAAGCTTACGTGACAGCATGTGATGAGTGCCAACGCTCAGGAAACATCACCTGGAGACATGAAAATCCACTTACCGGGATATTGGAGGTTGAGCTTTTTGACGTATGGGGCATAGACTTCATGGGACCGTGTCCCGCATCAGGCCCCTACAAGTACATCCTAGTTGCAGTCGACTATGTCTCTAAGTGGGAAGAAGTTGTTGCTACAAGGACTAACGACGCCAAGACTGTGGCTAAATTCATCAAGACCAATATTTTCCCCAGGTTCGGCGTTCCAAGGGTCCTTATCAGTGATGGTGGCTCCCATTTCATTGAGTGGAGTTTTGAAGCACTTTTAGCTAAGTATGGGGTATCCCATCGGGTGGCAACACCCTATCATCCCCAAACTAGTGGCCAGGTTGAAGTTTCAAACAGGCAAATAAAGAGCATATTGGAGAAGACAGTCTCCCGTTCTAGGAAAGATTGGTCCTCTAAATTAGATGACGCTCTATGGGCATACAGGACGGAAAACAAGACGCCTCTACGCACCACTCCTTTTCAATCTAGTGTATGGCAAGGCATGTCATTTACCGGTCGAGATGGAGCATAAAGCATTGTGGGCCCTAAAAGAGCTCAACATGAACCTCGATGCAGCAGGAGCAAAATGATTCATGGACTTGCAAGCATTAGAAGAACTGAGGTTGAAGGCGTATGAAAATGCTGCAATTTACAAGGAGCGCACTAAAAGGTGGCATGATCGGAAATTAGTGCCAAAACTTATTACGTCGGTGACAAAGTACTTCTTTTCAACTCTAGACTCCGATTATTCCCAGGGAAGCTTAGGACACGATGGAGTGGGCCATTTGTGGTTCATCACATTTATCCTCATGGAGCGGTAGAGTTGATCGACAATCGAGGCGTAATTTTCAAAGTTAATGGGCACCGGCTAAAGAAGTTCCATGAGCAAACCGACCCGGATGAAGAGATTAGAGTTACCATGGCTCCCACATCATCAGACTAGTCAAAGGAGTAATTCGGGCAGACGACGTTAAAAATAGCGCTTACGGGAGGCAACCCGCTTTTTAGTATAGAATTAGATCTTTCTTTTTTTTAGACTCTTTTTCTTAGCTTTCTTTTGAGTTCTTTTTAGTTTTTAGGATAGAAATTAGGATTTAATTTTGAGCTAACAAGATGCAGGAGAAGGGATCGAAAAATCACTCCAAGAGGCTACGGTGGCTCGTTAACGACCCACCCAGGGTCGTTAACGACCCGGTTCGGACGACCCGATTCGGCAAAACGGGCAGGTAAGTTTTTTTTAACCTAATCTATCTTTTTCACTACCCTAGCCGCCACCGCTCTACCCCTTCCTATCCCTTCCCTCTCCTATATAATCCTTCTACCCCTCCCAAATCTCTTTCAAATCAAAAACTCAACCAAAAACCTTTGAAGACCCCTTCCACCAATCGGAATCATGCGCCACCATCACCGAGCAACCATCGTTACCAAAGCCCGGAAACCCTTCCCTCCACCGTCGAAGATCCGAGGCTTTCGATAGCCCCCACCGAGCTCGTTACTCACCCAATTCCGACCCCTTGTTCTTCAAATTTCTCGGTTCTCCGGTATGTTTTCTAAACCCTAACTCGAAATTGCATGATTTATGATTTTTAGGGAAGAAATTTCATGTCTAGGATTGAGTTCATATAGAGGATCGGTGTTCATGATTAGATATTGCCCATGGTTGTGATTTTTGTTTCGTATTCCTAGATGTAGAGAGGGATATTCATGTTGGATGTTTCATGGTGAGAAGTTAATTGTGAAAAGCATGAATTTTTCTTGTTCTAGTATCAAGCTTCAAACTTTGCATATCAAAATTTTGGGTAAAATTTAGCATGTTCGGGTTGGGTAATCGAGCAAGTATGGGGTACGTATTTCCGATTGTGTGGCTAGTGAGGAGTATAGAGGATTGCATGCTTGAATTTTGGCTTGATTTTAAAGTAGAGTAAAATCGGAATTCTGTGATCTGCTTCTTGGCGGATCGTTAACGACCCACCCAGGCTCGTTAACGACCCTGCATAATCTCAAAATTCAACAACCAATCCAGATTCGTAAACGGCCCAATTGGGTAGTTAACGAATAATTCCGAGGCTATTTCGAGACCAAGTATGGGGTCTCTTGCCTATCTATTTTGAGTAGATCTTATGTTGGAAAAGTTTTTGATTATTTTGTAGATCTCATGGCAAGTTCAAGTAGACCCGCTACCCGAGCTCAGAAGAAGAGAAGGAACCAGAGGTCCCCATCTCGACCTCGCATGGACAACGTGATTTTGAGTACTCAAGGCCAAGTGCATCGATACCGTGCCATTCTAGAGAAGGACCACAACACTCGTTGGTTCTCGAAGTCTAGTGCTATCAACACGGGGATCTACACGGACGTCAAGGAAGCCTTCCTTATCCTTGGTGCATCCCATCTCCTGAAGAAGGAGAATTTACCACACTTTCCGACCCTCACATCCGAGTTTTTGGCCACTCTAGAGACGAGCTTCCCGTCGAAGACTTCGGCGGGACGAATCCGATTTCGGCTCGGTAACGTGAGCCGTGAGTTCACCATGGCAGAGTTCAACGCAATCCTAGAGCTTCCAAATCCGTCTAGAGACTACAGTTTGAAATATTACAGGGTGACTAGGACATGGAGCTACATCACGGGGGAAGAACAATCCTCCACAGCGGCATTATCTGGGGCAAGCATCATCAACCCCATCTTCAGGATCCTTCTCCGAGTCCTAGCCGTTATGTTTTGGCCAAAGAGAGAGATAAACAGGCCAACAAGGACGGAAGTTGCTTGTCTCCGCACCATCCTTTTCGAGGAGCCCGACCCCTTGAATTTGGGGTACGAATGGCTCTACTACGTCGAGAAATCAACCAAGTCCAAGGAGGTTTGGTGTGGCAATTTGGTTAGCCTTTTGGCTAAAAACCTTGGAGTTGACCTCACTCGCTACACACCGGCCCACGCTCAACTCCTCAACAAGAACTATTGGTATAGCTCCGGTATTTTCATCCAAGCCGAAGGAGGATTCAAAGTTAAAGTTCAAGACCGCTTCGTTAGGCCCACCCTCGACAAGCTGGAGTTACTTTATGTACCAAATTGGTACGAGGCATGGACGGGGCATGTTTACCCGTTAGAGCCTAGGACGGAGGATGAGCTATCACTACGGCCATGTGAGACAAGATTTGAGCGAGAGGAAGAGGCAATGGAGGAAGATGAAGATGAAAATGAGGATACCGAGGTAATTGGCGACGACACTGAAGAAGCCGACACCAAGGGAGGAACTGAGGAGTTAAACCTCGAAGATGAAGACCTCGACACGGAAGTTTTGGGCACCAACGTCCTCGTTGACGAGCCTACCAGGTTCGTTAACGACCATTTCCAGCCTCCTCCCTACATCCCTAACGAGGCACCCAGCTTCGTTAACGAGGTACCAAGAGCTTCTGTCGACCCACCACCAGCTCCTACCGATCCTCAGTCCTATGGACTCATGCCATACAACCCAGTGCTGTACCAAGACCATTTCCAGCCTCACTATCCACCACCTCCTCAGCCCGAGTACACAGGATCTAGTATGCCACCACCATGGGCCGAGGATATCTCTGCTCAGATGCAGCAACTCCACCTCCAGCAGGACCATATTCATAGCAGGATGGATAGATGGGAGACCGTCTATTCTGCTCGCATGTCGATGGAGGATGAGAGGCATCGTCAGAGAGAGGCGGATGATGCTGAGCGTTGGAGGACGATGTACGAGTTCATGGGTACCTTTGAGCACTACTTCCCTCCACCGAACCAGTGATTCATCCTGAAGATGCAGTTTTCCTTGTTTTCCACTTTTGAGACTTTGTAAGTTTTGTTTTTCTTTTTCTTATTTTTATCTTTGTTTGTTTTCTTTTCTTTTCTATTTCCTTCTTCTTATTTTTCTTACAGTGGGGACACTGTAATTTTAAGTATGGGGTGGGAGAAAGTAGAAAACTTGTTATCTTATGTGTCTTATTTGTTTTAAGTAGTTTTGTTTCATAAATTGAAATTAAGAAAAAAAAAATCGAAAAATTTTGAAAAAAGGAAAAAAGATTTTAGAATTGATAGATATCCCTTTCTCAGGTTCTATGATAGTAATTGTTAGCCTAATCATATAATTCCTTGCAAGCATGTCTTTAATAGTATAGCCGGAATCTTTAACTTGAAATTGTTTTTAGAAGAAGATAGCATTTGATGAAATTGAGCACATATACTTTATAGCATAAGTGATGCAATCCAAAAAATATCTACCTAGTGAGTTATTTTTGGCCTTATAGGGAGAACATTAATAATTCCCTCTTCTTTTCTTGTGTGATTTACTCTCTATATGTATATTATCTCTTGGAATTGTGATGGTTATCTATTTCTTGAGACCCGTATGGGATTTACAGTTCATTACTTGTGAAAATCATATGATGGAGAACTTATTTTTATGAGCCCTATTATTCCTTATCTACCTTTACATGATCCTTCTTTTGATAACCAATTCTAGCCTGAAGCCTTTATTTTTAGCTCCACAAAATTGTTCCCTAGCCGAGTTAAGCTTGACCCTATCCGGGGATTAGGACTTAGATTGGAGAGGTATTTTTGTTGAGTGTAAAAAAAGGGAGTGACATATATTATTTGCTATGATTGAGGGATTATTGGGAAGGGTAGAGAGGAAGTCTCTTGTTTTACTTGTAATAAGAAAGATCTCTTGATGAAGGAAAAAAATGCACAAAATAAAGTTGTTTGTTGGAGATAAGGGTAAAAAAAAATGATGGAAGAATACACGATGAAGCTTGTTAACGACCCTGAAGTGGGCTCGTTAACAAGGCAGCGAAAAGAGAAGAAGGAAGTTTGAAGTGCATATGTGTTTATAGATAAAATCAGGGATTCTTTTATTTCTTATGAGACTTTCTAGGATATGTTGGGTGAGTGAAATGAGTGTGCATAATAAGAGAAGTGAGTTTGGTATATGTTCTTTTATGAGAGTTTTGTTTATGTGAGTTTTTAGGAGTCTTTGATTCCCGAATATTATTAGCACCACATGGAAGCTTCTATGAAGTTTTTCATTGAGCCCCCTAAGTTTCTCTTGATGATTTTTGCTTGTTTTGACAAATCTTTGGTGGAGAGTATTGGTGATATAAGTTCCAATTTTTATGAGTTTTTGCATATTGGATTGAGTTGAGAGATTGAATTCATAAGCCCAAACACTTGAGGGTTGAGTGAAACACATTATATCCCTTGTGAGGTTGGATTGTATTTTCTTATGTCTATTTGGTGCATATATGTGTAATGAGGTTAAATATCTTTTGCTATATTTTTCTCATGTGTAGATGTTGCTTTTTGGAGGATGGCTATATCTTGATGAGTATGTTTGTTTGATTTTGGTTAGTGATTAGTGATTGCTAGAGGACAAGCAAGTTTAAGTATGGGGTATTTTGATGTTCATGTTTTTAGTATAGTTTTTAGTAGGTTTTCTTTATTTATTAGGTCTAGTTTTGATAAGTTTAGGTTTAGTTTGGTATGTTTTTGGATAGTTTTGCATATTTTCATAGAAAGTATGGAAGCTACTCTATTTTGTGTATTTTGTAGGTTTTAGCAAGGAAAAGAGCTATATGGAGCTGAATTTGGAGCGCTACAGTGAAAGACGGAGGAATACAAGTTTGAAGAAGTCAGAGTCAAGGTTTTACGAGTTGAAGTGTGGAAGAAACCAAGCCCAGGCTCGTTAAAGAGGCTGTAAGGGCTCGTTAACAAGGTCACGTGATAAGAAATTTCGAGGGTTGACTTTGTAACTCACCGATCCTGTGCGGGAAATTATTTCCGTGTCGGTAGAGTATCTTTTTGTGATTTTTAGGGTTATTATATTATGTATTTTAGGTCTTGTTATCTTCTTAGATTTTGTTTCTATCTTTTTAGGATTTTATTTCTATCTTTTAGGAAAGTTTTTATCTTCTAGCCTTATTAGTTTTTAGCCTTTTTAGTATAAATAGCCCTCTTATTTAGCCTAGCAAAGGGGGGAGATAGATAGAGAGATCGAGCATAGAGAGAAGAGGAAGAGCCGAGAGAGCTGAGGAGAGGATCGGAGACGAGTCAGGGGGTCGGTGGATGAGAGTTACCGAGTTCGTTGATCGAGTATTTCGGTTCGGTATTTGTTTGTTTTCGGGTTTTCTTCTGATTTTCTGTGTACAACGATATTTGTTATTTAATTTGAGTAGTAATTTATTTTCAATGATTTCTTGTTTCGTAGTTATGATTAGTGAGTAGTCTTCTTTTCTAGGATCGGGGTTAAGCCCGGCATAGTTAAGCATGTTTGACGAGTGAGATTGTGTTGAATGCCTTTTATCTATTATTGAGATTGTTTGTTGTGTTTATACCGAGATGAAAGTTGAGGTAATTTGAGTTTTTAACTGGATTAAAAGAGAAAGTTAGTAACTTGAAAGTTGATATTGTTTGAATACGAAAGTTTCAAGCTTTAGATCGAAAACAAACAATTAAAGTGAGTTAAGTTGCGAAAGTAGGTTAATTTGCTTGATAGTCAACGAAAGAATATGATTCTATCTATTTAAAGGCATGATCTATTCTTCTTACGAGTTTATATGCTTGGCTATGTTGCGGTGTCCCTAGTCCTAGATCTTTGTTTTTATTTGAATTATTTTAAGTGAATTTCGTTGCTGAGTTACTTGGCTCGGTACCGAACTTGTTTAGGTCGTTAGTTGAGTCTTTTTATGTACGGTGGTTCGTTAACGACCCTGACAACGTCGTTAACGAGGCTGCTTGTGTGTGTTTTTGCTTGATTTTGTTTGCTTTTTAGTAGTCGATAAACGAACAACCTTGCTTCCTGTGGAACGATCCTGACTTCGCTATACACAGCGGGGTCTTGACTTATAAATTTATTTGTTGTCAAGAAGAACCCTATCAACAAATTGGCACCGTTGCCGGGGAAGCAACGTGTTTGTTAGTTTATCTGTGGGTTCGGGAATAGCCCGACCCCGTTTTTGTTTTTAATTTTTGTTTTCTTTGTCTGTTTTCTCAGTGTATGCCGGTAGGACGACGAAGGCTCGAGTTTGATAACACTGGTTATTACTCAGAACCCGAACGTTCCCTGCACCGTAGACTCCGAGAAAACCGATCCATGGCCACACCAGAAGAGATGGCTCTTCAAATGGAAGACCTCCGAAATCAGATGGAGGCGTTGAAGACTGAGAAGGAAGGCGCTGCTGTTGAAGCTGAGCGTCAATGAGCTGCTAATGCTCGTCTACAAGAGGAGCTTGATGCCTATCCAAGGAATGCCAAACAGTACATGCATCCAGAACTGAGGGTGCCAGAGTCCCCGATTGTGCTTCCAGCAATAGAGAAACCCTTTGAGATCAAGTCTCAATTCATATCCTTCATTAAACGGGCTCAGTTTGAAGGGAAACCTACTAAGTGCCCTATGGAGCATATTAGAAACTTTATTGATTTATGTGACACCGTAGCTGCTGAAGGTGTCTCACTTGAATATGTTCTGTTAAAAGCTTTTAGGTGGTCCCTTACTGGAAAGGCCTTGAGCTGGTTGGAGAGCCTACCTTCTAAGTCTATCAGGACTTGGAAAGCTTTGTACGATCAATTTCTGACAAAGTTCTTCCCTCCTGCTAAGACGACGGAGTTGATGAAACGCATCACCTCCTATCACCAGCTGCCTAATGAAACATTCGTTGAAACTTGGGAAAGATTTAAAGAGATGCTTAGACAATGCCCCACTCATGGGCAACCTTTACATGTTTTGCAAGAAATCTTTTTCCAGGGTATCAACGCGGAGACCAAGAACCGCATCAACACGCATACAGCGTGCGGTTTTATAGAGATGAATCCGACGGAGGCATGGGAACTGTTGGATAAGCTTTCCAATTACGATGCCATGTATGGAACCCAACAGACTCCACAACCTCAGAAATGTCTCTACGTACCTAACCGAGACGAAGTTGACCCGGATGTTAAAAATCAATTCTTGCAAGATGAGGTCCACCGTCTGAAGAAGCAGGTAAGTTTTCTGAAATCCTCTCAATCATGTCAAGAATGTGGTTCTTCTGCACATAGTACTTCTGCTTGCACTAACATAGAGCAGGTTAGAGCCGCTGAGACAATAGCTGAGATGAATTATATGAGAGGACCATACAGGAACCAGCCTAGCTATAATGACAGGTCAAACAACTATCAGGCATGGGGCAATCAGAATACCAATCAAAACTATGCAATGCCTCCACCAGATAGACGACCTGCACCTTATCGACCTCCAAGCCATCAGGAGCCACCATCATGGGTTCAAGGATTACAGGAAGGCATTAACGGCGTGACCAACAAAGTTAACGAAGTAACCAACAAGGTTAACGAAGTACAAGCCAACCTGAACCAACAAAATAAAAGATGGGGAGAGTTTGATATATGGAAGAAGAGTGTTGACTCCCAACTAGGGAACCTCGCTGCCCAGATTCCGAGACCACAAGGGCGACTCCCGAGCCGCCCCAAGGAGAACCCTAGGGGACAAATAGCAGCGGTGCACCTTAGGAGCGGGAAGACATTACCGGAGCGAGTCCAAACTAAGGACAAAAAGGAAGAGGACGTCACCAAACAGCTTGTTAACGAGCCAGCGAGAACAAATAGCGAGCCCTTATACCAAGGTGACGAGGCTTCGAAGGTACCTGACGACCCAACCCCAGGTAAGTTTTCTAAACCGAGCCTTCCTCTCAACTCCAGGGTAGTTAACGACCCTATCAGGGTCGGTATCGACCCACCGAGCATACCTGACGACCCCAGTGTCAACCCGGTACTCCCACCTCTCGAGCCTAACTTGTTTCCGAGAATGGTGAGAACTCTTCCATTTCCAACTAAGAAATCTATGGACTCTACTGAGAGTAAGTTCAAGCGTTTCGTACAGATTCTTCAGGGCATTAATATTTCCATCCCATTCGCTGAGGCCCTAAGCGAAATGTCGGCTTACACAAAGTTTTTGAAGGATATTCTTAGCAGGAAAAGATCCATTACAGAGCTGCAGGATGAAGTCAGATCAATAGCTCTACCTGAAAAGCTAGGAGACCCAGGGAGATTTGCAATAACAATCGGCATAGGCAACCACAATTGGAGACTCCGGCACCCTCAGTTCAGGATGCATATATTGCTTGGCATTCCTCGGATAGGCATTCAGCTCTTCCTGTAAACGAGCACTGTTGACTCGTTGACGTTCAGCCTCGGCAACAGCGGCGTCTCGATCAACTTATAACGCCTCCATTTGCTGTTGAAGTGCTTCCATCTGTCGAGCCATCTCTTCAGGTGTAGCCATGGCTCGCGTTTCTCTTCGTCTACGGTGCAAGGTGCGCTCAGGTTCGGAATAATAACCGGTGTTGTCAAATTCGAGCCTGCGACGTCCTGCTGGCATACGCTGAGAAAACAGACACAGAAAACAAAATTAAAAACAAAAACGGGGTCGGGCTATTCCCAGACCCACAAATAAACAAACAAACAATGTTGCTTCCACGCCAACGGCGCCAATTTGTTGAGAGGGTATTCTTCACAACAAATAAATTTATAAGTCAAGACCCCGCTGAGTATAGCGAAGTCAGGATCGTTCCACGGGAAGCACGGTTGTTTATCTATCAACTACTAAAAGTAAAACAAAGAAAAACAATATAAATCACCCTACGACCAACCTCGTTAACGACTTTGTCAGGGTCGTTAACGAACCTGGAAAATACTACGAACACGGATATAACGACCTAAAACGCAGGTTCGATACCGAGGCAACTAACTCAATAACGAATATAACGGAAGCAAACTCAATTAAGAATAAAAATCTAGGACAAGGGTTACCATAACATAGCCATGCATATAAACTCATAAGAAGATAAAGATCATGCCTTTTAAATAGATAAAATCATCAACATTCGCTGACTAGCAAGTAAATCAATCAATTCTCATAAATTAATTCACTCAATCACTTGTTTTGGATCCAAAGCTCGAAACTTTCGTAATCGAACAATATCAACCTTCAAGTTAACAACTTTCTCTTTCGATCAAATTTGCAAACTCAAATTACCTCGACTATCGTCTAAGCATAAACATAACAAGCAATATAAAATAGATAAAAGGCATTCAAAACATCAACTCACTCATCAAACACGCATAACTATGTCGGATTTCAACCCCGACCCTAGATAAGAAAACTACTCACTACTTAGTAATAAAGCTAACAACTTTAACAAGTGAAAACATTGAAAACAAAACAAACTTACTTGAAATTAATAAGAGAAATATCGTCTTACAATATCCTGAAGAAACCGAAAACACAGAACAAAACCCGAGCAAATCCGACTAACGACCCTAGCTCTTCTCTCGAACGAACCAGCTTGTTATTCTTCTCCTCGTCTCTCGTCAATTCTCGGCTCTCCAAAAAGAAATAAAACTCATTCTCCTAAAAACCGTTCACCCCCCACCCCCCCTCTAGGCTAGAAAGAAGGGTATTTATACTAAGAAAGCTACCTATTAAAAATCCTAAAAGATAAAAACTTACTCTACTAAAGATAACAAGATATAAGATATAAGATATAACAACCCTAAAATCAGATAAAACTCTACCGACACGGAATCATCGTTAACGACCTCCGCACAGGGTCGGTAGGAATCACAAAAACCACCAGAAAATTCTATCTCTAAGCCTCGATAACGACCCTTCACAACTTCGTTAACGAGCCTGGGATTCGGCTTTTTCTCCAACTTTTCTTCACTTAAACTTGAACTTCTCTTCACTCTTCTTATGCAATCTTCCTCTTCATCTTCATTTTCTCCATCCTCCACCACAACATTCTAATCCAGCTTAAAAAGTGCTCCGTTTCCTGCTCAAAACCTACAAAAAGACACAAAACGGAGTAGCTTCCATACTTCTCACAAAATATGCAAACTTATCCAAAAACACACAAAACTAACTCTAAAAACTACTAAAACTAAACTAACCAAACTAAGAAACATACTAAAAATTAGACCAAAAACATGAACATCACGCCTGAGATTTGAATGCAGTTCTAGGCTCGTACTTAATATCAAACCCACTATATTGAATCGCCCACTTAGCCATTCTTCCTGTGAATTCTGGCTTATGCATCACCGTCTTCAAGGGGTGCATGGTTCTTACCACTATCGTGTGTGCCTCGAAGTACGGGCGAACCTTATTAGAGCACATGACTAGGGCAAGGACCAACTTTTCCAAGGAGGAGTATCGGGTCTCGGTTGATAGGAGGGTCCTACTAACGTAGTACACGGGTTGCTGCTGCCCGTCCTGTTCTCGGACCAACACCCCGTTGATGGCTTGCTTGGTGACGGCCAGGTATAAGGGTAGGGCTTCTCCTGTCTCAGGTTTAGCCAGAATCAAAGGATTGGAGAAGTATTTCTTCAGTTCTTGGAATGCCTCCTCATGTCTGGGAGTCCATTGGAAACATTTGTTCTTTCTAAGCACTTCATAAAAGAGACGACATCGGTCTGCTGACTTAGATATAAACCTGTTCAAAGCAACAATCTGCCCTGTGAACTTCTGAACGTCTTTCGCACACCTGGGGGATTTCAGGGTCGTTACGGCTCGAACCTGCTCGGGACTGGTTTCTATTCCTCTCTGGGTGACTAGATACCCTAGGAATTTTCCCGACTTCACACCGAACGTACACCTCTGTGGGTTTAACTTCATGTTAAATTGCTTTAGGATTTCAAAAGCTTTCTCTAGGTGACTGCTGTTGTCTACAACTTTCTTTGATTTGACGAGCATGTCATCTATGTACACCTCCATAGTTTCTCCGATTTAGTCTTGGAACATTTTATTCACTAGCCTTTGATATGTGGCTCCAGCATTCCTCAACCCAAAGGGCATCACCTTATAACAGTATGTTCCCTTACTGGTGATGAAGGATGTCTTCTCCTGATCACTTTCTTCCATCCTAATCTAGTTGTAACCACTGAATGCGTCCATGAAAGTCAACAATTCATGGCCCGCCGTGGCGTCTACCAGGGCGTCTATGTGAGGTAATGGAAATGAATCCTTGGGACAACCCTTGTTCAAGTCCGTGAAATCTACGCACATCCTCCACTTTTCATTCTTCTTGGGAACGACGGCTACGTTCGTCAACCATTCAGGATACTTGACTTCTTTTATCTTTCCGGTTTCCATCAACTTTCTCACTTCTTCATCCACTATTTTATTTCTCTCGGCGGCGAACTTCCTCCTCTTCTGCTTTACTGGTGGATGGTTGGGGTCCACATTCAATCTGTGTGTGATGATACTTGGATCGATTCCCACCATATCCTCATGGGACCACGCGAAACACTTTGCATTTTTACTGAGGAAATCTACTAGCTCATTTTTCATTATCGGCTCCAAACCTTTTCCAACCTTCACAGACCGATTAAGGTCAGATTGGTCTAGGACCACTTCCTCTACCTGTTCATCTTTCTTCTCTTTCTCTTTTAGGGAGGTAGAGTTAGTGGCCTCCTTTAATTGCTAGGTGGATTTTTGATTGGCGGCTGGTTTCAGCGTCGACTTGTAACACTCTCGAGACTTTCTTTGATCACCTCGGTTCTCTTGAACCCCCCACGGTGTTGGGAACTTCACCGTTTGGTGGTAAGTGGATGGGACGGCTCTCATGTCATGAAGCCATGGTCTTCCCATTATTACATTATAACACGAAGGGCAATCGATAACAGAATACATAACCTGGATGTTTACGCCCTTTGCGTATGTGGGAAGGATGATGTCTCCTACGGTGTGCTTTACTTCTCCGCTGAAGCCTACGAGTGTTGTGGGGTTATTCTCCACGTCCTTCTCGCTCAAACCCATTCCTCTCAAAGCCTCCAGCGTCATGAGGTTGGTTGAGCTCCCGGTGTCGATGAGGACTCGCTTCATTAAGACGTTTCCGATTGACAGAGAAATCACGAGGCCGTCATGATGGGGCCCGTCAAGACCGTTGATGTCATCCTCTTCGAAGTGTATTGCGAGGTTGACGACTTCATTCTTGTCATGCGCTGGGCGATGAAGAGTGTTTTCTCGTGCGCTCCTCTTGGCTGCTGAATAAGTGAGACAACACACACTTGACCCTCCGGTGATCACGTTCACGATTTTAGCAAGTACCGGTGACGCTGTCCTTCCTGCGCGTGAGGCCTCCACAACATCTAGAGGGACTTGTGCATTCGGCGCGACTTCTGTAATCCTTCCCCGAGACACAAGGTAGGCAATCTCTCTTCTTAGGGCTACGCATTCCTTGGTCACGTGACCGTAATCGTCATGGAAGTCACACCACCTGCTCATATCCTTGTTTGGATAGGGCTTTTCATTTCTCTTCGGCCACCTAACGCCTCGTATTGTTTGAGCTATGTTCTTCACGAGGTCCTCGGGGGATATACCCAGGTTGAACTCATTATACTTCGGTGGTAACGGTTTGGCCGGTTTGGTTTCAGCGACCTTCACCTTCACCGCGTCAGGGTGAGGGCGCCGGTATGGTTGGTCACGGCGTTCTCGACGGTGATCAGGTGCTGCTTTCTTGTCTACTCTCTCCCAGACACTTGCGGGCTTCCTCATCTTCAAATCTTCCTCGAGCCTGATTTGGGCCAGGGCTTTGGTTTGCACATCCTCGAAGTTGTGGCAAGGATGCCTAGTGAGCTCTTTGTAGAGATCTCCGTCTTGATTTACCCCCTGACGGAAAGCTTCCATCATCGTCGGCACGTCACAGTGCGGGATGGAGATCTTCTCTCGGTTAAACCTGTCTAGGTACTCCCGGGTGGACTCTTCCAGCTTCTGGATTACCCGATACAGGTCGCTGGACTGCTTCTCGAATCTTCGACTACTAGCGAACTGTACCAGGAATGAGTCCATTAATTCAGCGAAAGAACGGATGCTTCCCCTTGGGAGGTTAACGAACCATTTCAAGGCCGGTCCCGCAAGAGCAGCTTCGAATCCCTTACACATTAGCGCTTCGCGGGAATGGTACGGTACCGCGCTGGTCATCATCTTTTTCTTGAATATGGCCACGTATTTGTCAGGATCCCCCGTGCCGTCGTATGGAGTCATACTCGGCGCCGAAAACTTCTTTGGTATCTCGACCTGGGCGATGTGGGGAGGGTAAGGTGACTCATCGTAACCGTCAACCGCTTCTTTCTCTATGGGTTGCGGGACCCCGGGTATCTTCGCTAACTGCTCGGTGAACATCATGAATTTGTTCCAGACGATATTCTCGAGGTCTCGGGGACGGCGATGGTCCTAATCCTCGTCATCGTCCATGGTTTCATCCTCCAAGCGTCGAGGGCTAACCTCTCGCGCCGATTGCAAGCGTATGGGGGCTCTTGCTCCTTCGCTAATAGGGTTTCCCCGAGCGGGGGTAAATGACGGTACCTCGGGGACCGTTTCTGGTGAGGTAATGAACTCCAGGCCAGGATTTCCCCCGTGACTGTAACACCCCTATTTTACAACAATGGGTATTACCGCCAGTGACCTCAGACTTTACCGTCCAAAGTCACCCAAGGCTTTTAGAATGATATAGAACAGTAATAATGCGGAATACATCGTAATTCGTAATTAGAAAAGGTGCTCCCGAAGGAGACTTGGTTCGTACAAACATCTTACATTGTCTTCAAACTTAAAGTTACTCGAAAGCGAATAGCAAAACCATCTTGTTCTTGAAACATAGCGAAACTAAAACCAAAACGAAATGATAAATACATCTTGAAAGTTCTTGTTCTTCCTTCACTTCAATTCACGCCTTGCTAGGGTTCCTGGGTTCTGACATAATTCGCGAGGGGCGATAGAATGCCAGGCAAACATGCGGAAAAGAAGAATTAGTCTAAGAGACTAAGCAAACGGGAATGGAACTTCCCGAGGGTATTTTGGTAATTTCAAGTATTATCGAAGGAGATAATAGGGTTGTGTTTACGATGAGGCTTATTTAAGAGGGGCTTTAATGATACGAAAGAGAGCGTATCTCAAGCGGAGATAGCTCGATAATCGAGAAAAGAACTACTAGATTGTAGCCTTCTTTTAGAGTTGAGATTATGTTGGGAACGTTATTAATTCATACAAGTTAAAAAACTCTCGCGCCCTGAGCGGACCGAGAGCCGGATCGATCATTTGAGACTGGTCCGGTTTTGGTATCTTAAATGTGCATTGGGCACTTATCTTATATAGTGACGAAAAGGTATTTGATTTCATTAATGATTTTAAAAGGGGGTGGGGGCTCGGATGGCGCGATCCACCAAGGGGAAAACCCAGTTTCCCGGCACTTAGCTAGAGTGCGCTCATCCCTCCTTACAATCGGAGTGGATAGGATCATGATCCTGAAAGTCGTACTTCAAACACGTAGGCATTTATGACTTAGTAAGATTATATAGAGGCATCGGCTATTCCGCGCCCCTTACTAGTTCGTTCGACGTTGATATCTGAACGAGATCGTAAACAACCAAAGCCACAACCATACTAGCATGAATAGTCCTATCAAATAATAATAGCGAACTATACTAACAATGGTCGTTATATCAAACAATCGATTTTCCTAAGTTTATTCGTTACTTAGCACACAAGTTGTTCCCAACATCGAGAATTTCACGGAAACGAGATATAAAAGGTCACAAGGGGAAAATTCCACTTGCCTTAGCTTACACGCGTCTACTATCGAGCTTGACGAGATATTTGATTCGCGACTTCGAGCGAGAATCCCGACCTATCGACACGGAATTTACGAACGATCTTAATTTATGAATTTCTTTTAAAGCTTGGATTCTCTCTTATATACCTTATATAAGAGAAATGGAATTCTAATTTATTGTGATAATAATTTAGGTGATTATTTAAAATAATAATATTCCTTTATTATTATTTTAATCTTGTAATATCCGTTTTATTCCTTAAAAATCCTTATTCAATTTATTAAAATAATTTCCTTTAAATTCACTTGTTAACTTCTTAATATAATTAAGCAAGTATAAATTTCATAAAGATATATGATAACATACTTTACTTAAAAAGGTATTTTTAAACATACATACTCTCCTTAAAATTATAAAGAATCTATTTTAATCTTTTTACAAAACTATCTTAATTAAAATATTACTTTTAAATTTCAAAAGGCTCATTAAGGGACTTAAAGTATTATTTTCCCACCGAGAATATTTTTTTAATAATATTCTCTTAATAGGATCCTATTTAATTACATAAACCATATTAAATAAAGATAAAATAATTATAATCCACTTTCTTGGAAATTTCCATAACTAGGACTTTCTACTTACTTTATAAAGTAAACTTCCTAAAAACTAACATATATTAAATTAATCTTATTTATTTTATTCCCATATTTCTTTTCATATCTTATAGTTTATAAAATACATGATCATGGCTTACAAATATATCACTTTATACTTATAGTTCCTTATTATAATATCTTAGGTCACAAAATAATATATTTTCATATCTTACCATATCTTTTCATGCAAGTCATCCTCATAACTATATAATATCATAATATATCAATTTAAGATCACAATTGTCATACTTATATTAGAACTTATGTCTTGTAGGAAATCTCTACACCTAGAGATAGATTAAACTAATATTTTATTAAATGATAACTTTAGTAATATAGCTATTATTAATATAGTTGTATTCATATACTTGTTATTCTCTACACTTAGAGATAGGTAACCTAATGTTTTATATAATTAATATTATCCCTTTATAAAAGCAATATTTAATATCAAACTATAGTCCATGTGCTACAAATTTTGTAACCATATTTTTTTATAAGAGTTCCTTATAATTTATTTAAAATAATTATGTCTTGTAATTATTATAATATGACATAAGAATTTATCACCACTACCATATTTTTATTATTATTATTATTATTATTATTATTATTATAAATAATTTCATATATCTTTAATTTCCCTACTCTCTTAGGTTATTAGTTTATAAAAATAGAAACATGCACTAATATAACTTTAGTAATATTATTTCCCATCTAGTATTATTTTAATAATATTTTTTCATTATTATAGAATATCTTCTTAATATATCTTTTTCCAATAACAAGTGTCTTTTATATCATACTATCTTTAACTAGTGTTCTTATCATGAATTCATTAATATATGTATATACTATTGGCAATAAAGACTTATTTTATTTATATCAAAATCATGACACAAGATATATTTTACTAATATGCAAAGATAATTACTTTATCTTAGTATAGTACTTTGCTTATTTGATTTTATCTAATTTGACTAACAAGATATTTTTAACAAGTTAACTTACTTAACTTATTAAAAAGGGTTTTCCATGTCTATAAATATTATCTTATAAAATATGGCATGCTACCATTTATATTATATCTTTTGTCTTTCTTCAATTTAATCATATAAACTTATCTTATGATAAGAATATCTTATCCATATTATATTCAAGTTTATAATATGATTTGGCAAGACATGTAAGTAATTTTCTATTGATAAAGTCTTAATTAAATTCATCCAATCATCTTGTTGTAATTCTTTTATTCATATTATAAACTTCAAGTAATGTTCACATACTATTATTATATTCTTTCCAAGTATTTAAAATTAGTGATATTAACCCATAATTTTATCTATAAGGATTTACATGGCATATGATCTATTTTTATATAAAAATACTATTTTCCATCAATTTACTCTCATTTCTTTACTTATTCAAATAAACTCCAAATAATGTAATATTATTTATGTTATACTTTGACAAGCATAAATTCATATTTTAGTCCCATAAATTTATTTACAAAAAAATTCCTTTTCTATAAGATTTATTTTATATAAAATAAGCATGCAAGCTATTTAACTCCTTTTAAAAACAATTATATATGCAATTAAATAAATTTTGATTTTTCATTTTATATATTTCAGAAATTAACATGTAAAAACTGATTTTAATTAATATTTTGGGCCTAAAAATTTCATCCCAAGTTTAATTAGAAGATTACCCAAAAATTAGGCCCAACTCTCCCCTTGCCTTCTTCTTCTTTTGTTTTCACGTAGAACCAGAGAGACCATCAGACGAAACGACGATGGCTGTAGGCGAGCCACCAGCGCGGGGGCGGGGCTCCTGGTGGCCGACGGTGGCGCGCCCGAGTGGTGGTGGTGGCCGGCCAGCGCTCCATTGGTGGTCCAGTGAGGCTAGGGTGCCAATTAGGATTTTTTTTGTGGAGATTTGAAAAAAAAATCAGCTACTAATTAAGGGCTTCTTTGGCTGAATTTTGGCTTAAAAGATGTGAGATTTGCAAGAGGAAGAAGAGTAGAAGGAAGTGTGAGTCTTCCATGGAAAAATTCAGCCCTTTAAATAGAGGATTTTGAGGCTTCCATGGATCCTCTACCCCTTGAATTGACCAATGATGGAGAAGAAACCTAATGGGGATTGGGTGCTTGTGTGCTAGTTGAAAGATGACATGGATCATGAAGTTTTTGGCAAGTCTTTGAAGCAAGAATAGAGATTGGGAGGCAATTTGACATGCAATGTTTGTACGTCAGTTCAGTCAGGCACAATTCTGGTGTTCTCTTGGAAGAAGAAGAAAGGAGTGTTTATAATTAAAAGAATTGTAATATGTGTAGTCAAGTTACAATGGTCTAGCAGATTGGAGTGGGTGTTATTATAAAAGAGGTGCAAGAGGTCTCGGGTTCGAATCCCGGCTCTTGCCTTGTAAATAAATCTGAAAATTATAATGACTCATATTTGTTTGAAATTTTTATTTGTCACTTTAATAATCCTTTATAATATGTTTATAATTTTATTAAAAATATTGAAGATCTCTATTTAAGAGAGAAAGGATTATTTAAATGAATACCCGATTTAATTAATATTTTTAATTAAATTCTTAATTTCCATTGTATTAAACTTTCATAACCTTTTATAATATAATAAGAGATTATAAAAATTATTAAATTCTCTACTTTAAAGAAAAAAATATTTATTGGGATAATTACCCATTTTATTTTATTTAGAATTTAGCAGATATTACAGTGACGGCTGGTATGGTTCCCATAGGAACCTTCACCCCCTCAGTTTCGTGTTTGATCCGTTGCTCGGGCACGCGGGCCGACAGAGAACACGGATCGAAGTTGGGAGCACAAACCGTCATTATCGGCGGTTAACTGCTCAATGCTTGCTTTGTGCTTCTCGTTACAAGCACGTTGATCGGTCAGTTCTTTCTCCAGAGCTTGGAGCCTTTGGGCGAATTCGGACAGTTCGAGACGAAGGGCTGTCGACGCGTCCTGGCGTGCGCCTCCGTCATCCCCGATGTTTAGCTGTTGGCCACATTCGTTAGAGTTGCTCGTGGCGATTTTCCTGAACTCTTTTCAATGCAAAGAACCGAATCTTTTTTCGATCGTTGGGCCCCACGGTGGGCGCCAAATTATTTTGCACAAAAACTTGATCAACAAATATTTGCCCTTAATTGGGGCACGATCGAATTCAAAGGAAACAACAGCTATGAGTAAGCTCGAAATTCTTGAAAGCAGAGGGCTATGATCCTCTTGTTTGATTGGTTTTTTTTATGGTTACTGATGTGTCCTTTACAAAATACATAATTTTACATATATACATCTCAGTTCCAACGGTTACATCCCATATACCACGATTTCCGGATTCTTAGGGCATATCTTGCAACTGCTTCCCACTTCCCGCATATATCGGAGACTCGGAACGCTCCCAGCAAAGCCTTCTGAACAAATCACTCATCTTTATGACGGAGGCTTTCTTCCTTCAATGGGATGACTGATGACTTCTCCCCATTTCAGGATCCTTTCTCGATCAAAATGGCTGACGACTTCTTTGTGTATTTATGGGCTCGGATTACCAAATGTGCCGATGGATATTTGAGCCTAACACATGCTCACCCTAGTGTTAAGTTCTGGCATGGGTAAGACGGATGGTACTCCTAGGACGGTAGCATGTGAAGTGATGAACTTGGTACTGGTGGTTCAGGAGTCATGGCCTGCCAAGCTTCTCTATATTCCTTCTCGGTTGTTGAGCCTAATCAAGTGGCTGCTCCTCCAGTTTCTCTCGTAGCTTTAGCGCGTGGGCCAACTGAAGAAACTGACCGCAACTGCAACTATAACCCCTCGTTGTATGAGGTGAGGCGTTCGATGCTACTTTTGTGCTTTTTATTGCAAGCACGTTAACCAGACAGTTCTTTCTCGAGATTGCGGAGCCTTTGAGCAAATTCTGCTAACTCAGCCTGGCAATCAATGATAGTGGATTCTTCACGGCATCCCAATTCTTCGACGCCATTTTGCTATTCGTGAGTTTCCTCACCATGGGTGCTCATGGTAATTATTTCTTCGATGGATTTGGTGTTAAGAACCCCATCCCATAGTAGCCCCATAGTGGGCGTCAAATTATTTTGGGCAAAAAAACTAACTATTTCAACGTCCTAGATTTGGTTAATAATCGAATTTCTTAGATGAAATATATTCAAGTTCTTTTTGGAAGAAGGAATGATTCTTTGTTTTCTCAATTCAGAGAGTTCTCCCTTTTTCTGGTTGCAAAAGATCGATCCCTTACCAATGGTCTCGTTTTTCTTTCTAATCCTAGCTTTTCCGTTTTTCCACGACAAGAGCCATGTTTGCCTCCTTCACCGGAAACTCCATAACCGTCGCCCATGTCTCACGTCGCGAGTGGTGGAAACTTGGCAGTTGTAACCGCCTTAGGATCTCTCTTTCTTTTAGGATAATGATCGTCTTCCTTCATTCCTCTTGATGACAGCCATCTTCCTTAAATATCTGGGCATTAGTTGTGATCTGGACCGTGATTTCAGGAAGCATAAGCACATAAGCTAATTGGGCTGATCTAGGACTGTTCATCTTTGGGCCTAAAAACATAGCCCCAATATAATTTATCCAAAAGACCAACAAAGTGTTCTTATGTTGGTTTTCGTAGTTGTCTACTAATAGGGTTTGCATGCAATCATTTTAAAGTGTTTGCTTGTCTTGTTGAAGGAAAGTCGATCCTTGTAGATCCATGAGGATAATCAAGGCACAACGAGTAGATCCATCGAAGGATCGTCTCGTGGGTGTAGGCCATGAAGGCAATCACCATCGACCCCTTTGTTACTTTTGTAAGTCGACTTGGATAAGATTACGAGTCGAAAGGTTAGACCTATCTTTCCTTCAACGTATATTGCCCCTATTCCATGCCAAGGGTTGTGCAATACCGCTGTGGGATAAAACGTAATTAAATAAACCAATGGAAGTGTTGGCAAGACACAACCATTGAGAACAAGCGTACCTTATTCGAGTCCATCGATTCCTCTTCGATCTTCACTTCAATGAAGTCGTCTTCCATGGATGCTTGGGGTTCGTCCTTGACTTGAACGTACTGCCCACTCCATGCATCTTGAGGTTTCTTTCTTGAAGAAGAACTTCAATCCATGCCGCCACACGACCACTTGAGAACACTTTTATGTTTTCACTCAAATCCGACAAGAAACCCTCGATTCTTGTGCGTTTCTTTCTACCGATTTCTTTGGGATCAAGTCTGGTTTTTTCTCATGTGTCTCATGTCCAAAATGCCGACATTATGCCCTATTTATAGGCGTGAGAATCTTGCCCATAACCGACCAAAGGTGGCGGTTACAACCGGTTGAAGACTTGTGTGGCCGAGAGTGATTTTAGGGAGTTAGTTACAACTTCCTTCCTCTCTCCTTGTCACCATCAAAGGGGCGTCCAAGTGCATCCCCCCTTGGACTCCAAATGCCTCTCCATTTCAGCAAATAAAAGGCCCATTAAAGAGTCCAAAAATCCAATCCAATAAGCCATGTACACGGCCCAAATGGCAAAGCCAACAGCACATGCCATACGTGTGCATGTGCGGCCCACCAGCCCATAAGGCGCGCCCCTTGGGCCGGCCCACCAGCCCCACCACCTAGCTAGCATAGCTAGGTGCCAAGCTAGATCACCTAGGAGTGTCACTACCCCTTAGCTCCATGAGCTAGCTTATAGTGAGTTGAGCTGGCTTGAGCTAGTGTGAGCTAGGTTGAGCTGAATTTCTAGCTAGTTGAGCTAACTTGAGCTAGTGTGAGCTACATTGAGCTTCCATGAGCTAGTTCCTAGCTACATGAGCTTCTTATAAAGCATATACAATGAGTCTTGAGCTTGTCTAAGCTCCTAGAGTTCACTCTAAGCTAGTATGAAGCTTGTAAACTTCTTTCTAGCATATTTAACTATGTGCCAAGCTAAACTCAAGCTTTGGTTCTTGCTTAAAGCCTCTACCAAGCTTAGAGAAGCTTCCTAATTCACTTAAGAATATGCACAAAGTTATAAGATTCAATAATCAAGCTCAAAACCATACCTTAGCTTCACAATTCATGCTCGACGCCTTGGACAAGTGCCCTAGGCGCGCCGAGTTCTCCACCGCAGCCTCGCAACCGCGTCCCTAGCCCTACCGTGCCATCGCACCACCTAGGCGCGCCATTGCAACCTTGAGATGAACCTCAAGTTCGCTCCTAGGCGCGCCACACCCAACGCCGAGCCTTGAACCTCAAAACCGAGGTCCAAGCCGAGCCCCGGGCTTGCACCGCGCCGTTGCACCGAGCGTCGCCTCACACTAGGTGCGCCCTCGCCATGCAACGATGCACACGAGGTTCCTAGTCTCGGTGGTGGTGTGCGACTAATCTATTGGATCTAATGACAAGTATTAAACCATGGAACGTCACATATGTCAATATACCAATCAACATTTCTAATATGACTCTAAACCTCAACATGCTCTAATAGGGAGTTGATGACTTGACACAAATCACCAACATTTCTCCCCCATTTGAGCCATGTCATCAAGACTCGAAGTTTAATAAACAAACTCTATGTATAGATGTAAATGTCCGTAGACTTGAATTTACACCCTGTGATTATCACATTCATGCACTAAAATTTCGTGGGCTCCTAAGGTTTGAACCACATCAACTTGTCTAAGTACATGTAGTAACAATCACACATGAGTCTCTTATGCTTATCCTTTTCCTTTGACACTTTTCTAAACAAGGCTCTTTCGTCCCATATCCTCTCACATATGCTTTAGTCGAGTCATCCTTAATTACTCTAACTTGGAAGAAGCCTTATACTTCCACATATGCATAGTTGAGTTTCCTATCATGCTCCACATAAGCAACCAAAACGCATTAATGAAATCTTTGTTTCAAGACTAGGTTTCATGTGGCCTAGAGCATAAACCTTGATGGGTAATAATAATATCTAAAATATTATGAATGCTCTCCAACTCTACAACTTGGCCTTCCACATTGAATTCAGCCCACACCTTTCGATGTAGGGGAATTGGGTATCCAAATCTAAGAGTTGTAAGGATTGTTACCCCCATCCCTCGATTTGAAATTAACACAAACACTAATGTCAATCTTCTCGGAGATAAATCAACAACCTCGATGTGCTTAACAAAATCAAACGAGTTGACACTAAGTTATGGCATGTACCTCATTACAAGGTTCCCTCATACTTAGATGTCACTTTCCAACTTTAGAAGTTGGATTATCGCAAATTGCCTCTTGGAAACTACAAGAACGCCGGCCCATCACTCAAGATTGGAATTTATGACCAATTGTGCACTTAAAGGTCTTCCAAAGTTTAGTGATCCAATTTGCTTTCAAACTTTCCAACCTAGGAAGTTTCTATACACATCCAATGCCTTTAGCATCAAACATATCTTTGACAAATGGCCTATGTCAAGATATCCACATCTTAATATCCACTTGAGCGTCCCCAAGTCATGACACATCCAACTTATAACCGTGTGTTCATAAAACCAAAGATGTTACTCAACCATGTGTATAATCATGGAATTCTCATTTCCATCTCAATGTATTTCTACCAAGACGAAGATTTAGAACAATCTAATCCACCTTCACCTCTATACATTGACATCTTCATAAATAACCAATGAAGAACAAGGTCTTACTATTTAACCTTACAACTTGGTTTCTACCAAGTAGATCATGTCATTCTAATATAGATTCATTAGACACTAACCAAACACAAGTGACTAAACTTTCTATATCCCATCATGCAAAGCATATAGAATCTTTTAAAAGATTTCCTAATGACATTACTTTTCTTTTGGCCATTCAAACACAAAGTAGTCCACTTTATGTTCCTTTCATCCTAACTACCAAATCATTGGAAGTTCCCATAGGATCATCATCTATACATTTAGATGATTCAATTCTTCTTTCTTAAATCTTTCATTAAAAAAAACTTAGAAGAATTATGCTCATATGACAATCATCTTTTCCACAAGTGTTTACACACATGCTAAGACTTGTCTTTTATCTACCATGTCATTATTTCCATTAATCCTTTCCAATGGTAACTCAACCATAAGACTAGTCACCCAAAGTTGTCAATTTCAAGCCTTAGTGACTCTAGACACTTTCCTTGGATCCGAGGATTCAACGAATTCCTCATAGTCTTTTCTAGACCACAACTTGTCCATTTGAAAGTCATAAATCAGCCTTTCAAATTTCCACACAAGTTCTATCCATCCAAGCAATGACACAGAACATGAGCAATCTAAGCAATCATATGGAACATGTGATAGACCAAGTTTCTCTACTTCAATCACAAATTAAATTAAACCCTAAAATAAGAAAGCCAATTATGACTTCAAACATGGTTTCATTTATTTAAATAAATCAAATAACTGCCTTGTGGTAGGCGCGCCTATTGTGCCAATCGTGGGCACACCAACGCCATGCGTCGAGCGCTTCGCCGAAGCCAAGGCTAGATTTCAACAAGCCTCGGCGCGCCTTTCACATCCGGTAGTGCCATGGTAGCGGCATTCCTCCGCCGTGGCGCGCCCTTGCGCAGCCAGCCGTGCCAAGGTTCAAAAACCTCGCACCGTGTCGCTGCGTGCCGAGCGCTTTGCACTTGGCTTGCGACACATCGGGTCCGTGCGAACCACGCCTTGCCTCGCATCCTTGGCCTTGCCATGTGCCGAGTGCTAAGACTCGGCGCGCCTAGGCACGTTCGATCCGGAGATCATGCCAAGGCTTAGGCCCATGTGTTGCGATTGATGCAACACTTCCCCCATGCGACGATCCTCGTCTAGTGCCACACACCAAGGGGTTCTAGACAGCGGCCCCTCCTAGGGCGTGCCTTGGATGCTCCATGGGATCCCACCACGAGCGCTTAGCGCTTCGAGGATCGATGTCGAGCCACGACACCGCTCGGCGCGCCTATGGCCTCGCCTAGGCGTGTCTAGGTTCAAAACCCTAGCCACCTTAAGCGCCGATCCCAAACCTATTGCAAAGCAATTTCTTTTGACATTTCCATGTCTTTCTTAAGGCAAACTAACATGCTAACATTCATTTTGTTAACATCAAACCATATTTCCAAATTTAAACAAGTCATATTTATTTAGGATTCAATCATATGATAAAACGGTCTAGACATGAACTTTATTCATCATGTCTAAGTATCAAACTTACATTTGACACTTTTCATGCGTTGTCAAACTTATTTGACTTAGCCATGAGAGATCTCACTCTCATCTAACCATTGCTCTCTTATAATTATACTACAAGTCTCAATCTAATCCAATCAAGACTTCCTTGTTTCCCTTTTCCATAAGAATCATGAGTTTCATGAAATCACTTAGTGAATTCCACATGCATCTCATCAAGAGACTCTTACCATCTCTTCTATGTGTTCTTTTAGTGCATACATGGCCAACATGTGCATGCCCTCTCACGTGGGGGTCAATCTAGTAGACCCTTACATTAGTAGACCCGAAGGTAGTCTAATTACTCTAGTAGACCCGAAGGTAGTCTAGAGCATGAGTCGTCCCAATCAAAGAATGGTTGACTCAAGGGTAGTCTGGTCCAGTAGACCCTATTAGTAGACCCGATGGTAATCTAATTACTCTAGTAGACCCGAAGGTAGTCTAGAGCATGAGTCGTCCCAATTAAAGAATGGTCGACTCAAGGGTAGTCTGGTTTGGATCATTCTTAGTGAACGAAACCACAATCAAACTTTTCAAAGTTGATTCTAAGAATTAGACTTAAGTCCTCTTCTTGCACACATGTCGTTAAGATTAACATTGAATCAAGCCATAGTTTATTTCAAACCATAAACCTTTACATGATCTTTTAAAATGATCAATACACACACTAAAAGCCCTTTAGTCAAGGCATAAACAACACACATAGTCCATAGCACACGTCTAATGCTACATACATACACACACGTACACACAGGAAACAAATACAAGTAAAATTAGCCTTAGTGTATCACGCCACAAAGAGAACAATAAGCGGGTTTCCTTGGCCTTTGGTCCCCATAGACCACTTGCCAATACTTGCCTCCCACCGAGGCCCCTCCATCTCCCAAGGCCACGCCCCTAGGGACGTTTCTTTTCGGTTTAGCACGCAAGTGCTTAACCCTAGACTTGCCATGGTGCTTGAATTCCGAGTACACATGCCTTTCCTCATGACCACGCTTTGGACCATGATTCTCCATCACCATGGAGGGTTGAGGCCTTAAAACCTCACCTTGTAGGGCATCATTGAAATCAGGTTCACACCTTACGTTAGCAAGGACCCAATCCCAATAGAGATTACTCTTGTTGTACTCCTCTAGCCATTCATCAAAGTCCATGAGTCCGCCTTGTACTTCGATGGGTCGAATGGGACTCGGAGGCTCTATCTTGACTTCCCTCAATTGTGAGGTAATGTCATGCACCGTCTTATCCCCTCGTTTAGTCTTATCCTCGAACTTATCAAACATAGACCAACAAAGCAAACAATGACATGAACAAAACGAAGCATATGACTACAATTAAATACAAATATACGTTGAAGATTGTTGGTTTTCGTAGTTGTCTACTAATAGGGTTTGCATGCAATCATTTTAAAGTGTTTGCTTGTCTTGTTGAAGGAAAGTCGATCCTTGTAGATCCATGAGGATAATCAAGGCACAACGAGTAGATCCATCGAAGGATCGTCTCGTGGGTGTAGGCCATAAAGGCAATCACCATCGACCCCTTTGTTACTTTTGTAAGTCGACTTGGATAAGATTACGAGTCGAAAGGTTAGACCTATCTTTCCTTCAACGTATATTGCCCCTATTCCATGCCAAGGGTTGTGCAATACCGTTGTGGGATAAAACGTAATTAAATAAACCAATGGAAGTGTTGGCAAGACACAACCATTGAGAACAAGCGTACCCTATTCGAGTCCATCGATTCCTCTTCGATCTTCACTTCAATGAAGTCGTCTTCCATGGATGCTTGGGGTTCGTCCATGACTTGAACGTACTTCCCACTCCATGCATCTTGAGGTTTCTTTCTTGAAGAAGAACTTCGATCCATGCCGCCACACGACCACTTGAGAACACTCTTGTGTTTTCACTCAAATCCGACAAGAAACCCTCGATTCTTGTGCGTTTCTTTCTACCGATTTCTTTGGGATCAAGTCTGGTTTTTTCTCATGTGTCTCATGTCCAAAATGCCGACATTATGCCCTATTTATAGGCGTGAGAATCTTGCCCATAACCGACCAAAGGTGGCGGTTACAACCGGTTGAAGACTTGTGTGGCCGAGAGTGATTTTAGGGAGTTAGTTACAACTTCCTTCCTCTCTCCTTGTCACCATCAAAGGGGCGTCCAAGTGCATCCCCCCTTGGACTCCAAATGCCTCTCCATTTCAGCAAATAAAAGGCCCATTAAAGAGTCCAAAAATCCAATCCAATAAGCCATGTACACAGCCCAAATGGCAAAGCCAACAGCCCATGCCATGCGTGTGCATGTGCGGCCCACCAGCCCATAAGGCGCGCCCCTTGGGCCGGCCCACCAGCCCCACCACCTAGCTAGCATAGCTAGGTGCCAAGCTAGATCACCTAGGAGTGTCACTACCCCTTAGCTCCATGAGCTAGCTTATAGTGAGTTGAGCTAGCTTGAGCTAGTGTGAGCTAGGTTGAGCTGAATTTCTAGCTAGTTGAGCTAACTTGAGCTAGTGTGAGCTACATTGAGCTTCCATGAGCTAGTTCCTAGCTACATGAGCTTCTTATAAAGCATATACAATGAGCCTTGAGCTTGTCTAAGCTCCTAGAGTTCACTCTAAGCTAGTATGAAGCTTGTAAACTTCTTTCTAGCATATTTAACTATGTGTCAAGCTAAACTCAAGCTTTGGTTCTTGCTTAAAGCATCTACCAAGCTTAGAGAAGCTTCCTAATTCACTTAAGAATATGCACAAAGTTATAAGACTCAATGATCAAGCTCAAAACCATACCTTAGCCTCACAATTCATGCTCGACGCCTTGGACAAGTGCCCTAGGCGCGCCGAGTGCTCCACCGCAGCCTCGCAACCGCGTCCCTAGCCCTACCGTGCCATCGCACCACCTAGGCGCGCCCTTGCAACCTTGAGATGAACCTCAAGTTCGCTCCTAGGCGCGCCACAACCAACGCCGAGCCTTGAATCTCAAAACCGAGGTCCAAGCCGAGCCCCGCGCTTGCACCGCGCCATTGCACCGAGCGTCGCCTCACACTAGGCGCGCCCTCGCCATGCAACGATGCACACGAGGTTCCTAGTCTCGGTGGTGGTGTGCGACTAATCTATTGGATCTAATGACAAGTATTAAACCATGGAAAGTCACATAAGTCAATATACCAATCAACATTTCCAATATGACTCTAAACCTCAACATGCTTTAATAGGGAGTTGATGACTTGACACAAATCACCAACATCTTATTGACCCAGGGGTGAAGACTAGTCCTAATAGCTTTAAACTATTCCATGGAAGCTTAAGCAAAAAGCAATATATCATTAGAGAAGAAGATGTGGGATATTTTTTGATCCACTATTCGTCAATTTAATGCGAACACAACCTATTTCACCAATGGAAATGTGCTGGGATTTGATGTTTCAGGATATTCTCCATGGAAGAGGACACCCCAAAAAGAGTTAGAAGGATTTTACTAGGCAAAACCTTTCCCTTTTGATGGCTCAACCAAAGCCTTATAAATGGTTAGTTTTAGGGTTCGATTGTAGAGTTTAGGGCTAATGAGTAGACGTAGGTTTGTTGGCAGGTATATGTGTGCCTTCATTTTGTTTAGTTTTAGGGTTGGGGTTGCAAAGTATAAGAGTAACAAGTACAAGTAGGTTTGTATGGCCATTTATGTGTTATGTGTGCCTTTGATTTTGTGTTTAATCTAATAGACAATTAAAGTATTAGAGATAGATTATTTCTCAAGAAAGGATAATAAATGTCCTAGGGAATATTCCCCTTGTAAACCCTATTTAAAGGGGTCTGCCATAAATAAAACACAACATTGATTTTGCTTTCAGGAAGCCCAAGTACCAATTGTCTAGAACAATTTCGGGTACTAGAATTGGCGTCGTTTGTTTGAAGAAAAACAAACTTCTGACAACCACCAAGATTAGTTGTCGCCGCATCTCGGGTCGCCACCATCGTTCGCGAGAAGGCGTTGTTGTCAGACATCATGTGAGGAACCGCCATTGTCGATCCATGTCTTGTAACCGCGTCCGCAAAGAGCCACTCGTTGCTGAATCGCCCATGTGAGTCGATGTCATCACTGCCGCTCTGCACGCAAGGATCACCCGCGAAGAACTACATCGCTGTCGGACCACCCGAGAGGATTCGCCTATCGCACAAGCATCGCCGGGCTGCCACCTTGTTGTCGTTGCCGCACTGCTGCCAGACCGCCTACGAGAAACCGCCACTGCTGAGCTGCATCTTCGAGCCACCGGAAAGGAACCGCGGCTGCTAAGCCACGTCTTCGAACAACCCGCGAAGAACCATTGTTGTTGCACCATCCGCGCGAACCGCAATGTCGATAATATGAGTTTCAAGACAAGAGATCCATCGATACGTGAAGGTAATAAAGAAGACGTATTGTGCAAGGCCGAAAGACTTGAATTGATAGAGGCTAGAGAATAAATTCAATGGCTAAAACAATTGCTCTACAAAGTACAAGGGACACGCCCCGTCCCTAGGGCTGATTCTAAAAGTAGGGCAATAAAGATTGCAAGTGTAATTGAAGGAGGAAACGGGCGCGGATCTAACGTGCATGAGGAAAAGAGCATAAATTGAAATACAAAATTCTGAGTCAGAATGCGATCGTGTCGCACAGAGTCCCAGGGAAGAGCATCTTCATGTGAAACGAAGGTGGGAGAATGATCGTTATCATCCCGAACATCAAGGACGTTCCCGCAATCGTCTCAATGACACGCAACGATCTCATCTGAATGATCTTCGTTAAAGTAGAAGGGAGGAGGACGAAGAAGCACAAAGTGCAAAGCGTCGATGTACACACAGGGAGGAAAAAGAGCAAGACGATTCACCCGGAAGGCATTATGTAAAGCATCACTACATGGACGAAAGAGATGCAAGGTCTCAAGATAGGCGTAGAGCCCAAGAGCCAATGATAGAGGCGCGACTAAGGTGCCTACTAAACAATCCAGGAAAAGCAATGCTATCAGTCCAGGAACACGCAGAGCTAAATCTCTCTAGGCTGACTTCTACGCCTTTTGTACAGGAAATTTGGAGACAAGAACCACCTCCAAAGTTCTCAAATCCAAGATTTGAGTTGTAAGATGGAAGGAGTGACCCTTTTAATCATATCATTGCATACACGCACAAAATGGCACTCTAGGTCTCCAATGACGCACTCATGTGCAAAATTTTTCGGCAAACCTGGGGCAAAATTGATACGTGACTGCCTCTGAATGCTCCTTGGTAATCTCGTATATGACCCACACGATCCCGATCTTGCCTTGTAATGCCAATTTCGAACCTACAATTGCTTTCAATGTGAGAACTTGTTATGCAAGTAATGGAAAAACTTCGAACAATAACAAACTAAATTTCGACACACTAATTTGAATCAATGAGATTGTTCAACTTGGATGGCTCGAACGATAATCCAAATTGATAAACTAGTTGATGTAAAATCAACTAGAACTAAACTTGATTGATCAACTTAATGAATCAAACGAAACGAAACAAGAGATTGAGAGAGGGAGATCGCCGAGATGATGATGATGATGGAGTTCGCATGTTGCAAGCAATTAAACACTCGTGTTTTTGAGCCCAAGGACAAGATAAACCTTTCTTAGGGTTTGTCTCATCTCAAGCTAATTTTATTAAACTGAAATTGCAATGTATAAATAGTAGATACAAAGTGTCTTCCTTGGAGAGCAAGCAATAGCCTTGGCAGGCCCTAGAGGGGTAGATTTGACCTTTACTTGCTTCCCAAGATATAATAAAATATCTATAACTATATCTATCTAGATCTCCCTTAAATAAAATAAATCATGGCTGATTTATTTATTTAAGGAAAATATGCTAACAAACTTAAAATATCTATAACACACAGGAGAGAGAATATCCAACCAACTAACATCAGCCTATTGATTGAATTCTCTACATTATTTAAATTAAAAACACACCTATAATAAAATAATAAAGATGATATTTTCTCTATTTAGATTGGTCAAGTCAAAGGGTTGATTTTGACCCATGTAACAACTTATCTCACCTGGTCACTTACTAAATTCATCCCTAAAGTGAGACAAGCTAATACATGTTTCTAAATAAAGAAATAGTGAATTTTCGGCCCCTATTGTTAATCCATTGAATTCGGGCTTAGTTGATGACGAATGCACGAGACCCATCTCATCTTGCTTGGCTCTTCAAGAACAGCTGCCAATCGAACCAATATTGTTGTTGTGCCTTGAGCAATCTTCTTAGCTCGACTTCTTGTGATTGGTCCGTCAGAAGGCACTCGAATCAACTCATCGACGTCGGTAGGAGACATGGCTGGCTTTACTGCATCATTCTCCTCCACTTGAGCTCGAATCGTCTCTGATTCGACATCGGAATCAAAATCTGGCACATAAAGTGTAAGATCAGCCACATTAAACGTCGGATGGACATTATACTCACCAGGCATGTCAACTTGATATGCATTTGGGCCGATTCTCCTGATGACTCGAAATGGACCATCTCCACGCTGATCTAGCTTATTCTTCCTTGGATGTGGGAACCTCTCCTTCCTAAGATGCACCCAAACCAGATCACCTTCTTCAAAGATCACTTGTTTTCGCCCCTTGTCAGCATGGGCCTTGTACTTCATTGATTTCTGTAACACACCGACTTCCGACGAGACGCTACTAAGAAATAGACCTTACTAGATACTATTAAGTAGGTTGACAACTACACTTTAGGATCTTGCAATGCAGGCACGACGAGAAAACATAATAAAACATCCAACCTTTTATTTAGTAAAACTTAGAAAACATAGTCATGCATGAGTTCCCGAAAAATATAAATGCTCAAATTCGACACAACACTTACTAATACTAAACTATTCAACCAAATAATAAAAATAAGTGAAACATAATACTAACTCCATCTTAACAATAATAAAATCAACAACCTAACTATCATAAATAAACTAGCGTAAAACCCATCCCACTATGACACGCGCTCTTTACCGCTCCGGCCCGCCATCTGGCCTCGGTTCATGCACGGCTCCTTGGTTCATACCTGGAACTGAAAAATATTCCCCGAAGGGTCAGCTTCTAATCTACCAAGTTAGAGAGAATACGGAAATTGCAGAACGTTTTGAAAGCATTTCTAAAGTCAGCATACAAATCCACAATCGCAATCATAACTTTAAAGGCCAATACCTAAATTAGTTATAATCAGTCACACATGGCCACATACACATTTACAATCACCACCTCATAACAACGTAATTCCTCCCTTTTCACAATCTGACTCCCAAGGCGCTCATCACCGCGCCGAGTGCAGAGGCTGGCCCTCTCACTTCACTTCACAATCTCCCTTCTAACCCCGGCTAAGCCTCCACTGGAGCACTTGCCAAAACACATAGATATTCATTTTCGTTTTGAAGGGGCACGGTTTCCCTGTCACACGGGTCATACATAGCCAACTCTTCCTCAACGCCAGCTATGATGGGCCGTGTCGGAAACGGTACCAACACAGAGAAAACGTTCCAAAAGTATCTTTCGATGAAATAAATTCAAAACTATTTTACGCACACAACAATTCAAGAAGTTCAAAACAATTTAAAAGGGTATTCGGGACTAGTTCCCAAAACCCGCCCTACAATAACGGTACGCAATCTAACAGGATAGAGAAGAACCGAGCAAGTCGAAAAACGACTTACCACAAACGAAGGATTATTTGACGTGGACAAAACTAAGATCTCGAGCGAAAGCAGCTTCCTAAACATAAAAATGAACACACTTAATTATAAACCGCCCACACTTGTTACTGTAACGGATCTCAACTTTATAATTTATACTCTAGCGATTTATTTACTCCACTACTTACTAATCAACATAATTATATTTATAGTACAAACGAACACCCACACCCTATTATTATTAGTCGTACCTCCACCATCTATTTTTACCCAAATTGTTTAACTTAACTACTAGTATATAACATCAGCCTAGATTATAATTCTTAATCCAACCAATAACCCAGCCCATACAAATTGAGAATGGCCCAATCCAGCCCGTCTCCCCTACCGATCGATCCAGTTGACCAGGCAAGCGGGCCCCACCCCCTTTCTTCCTCACCCAAACATTCCAAACCTCCCGTCTCGCTCTCCTGCCGACGACTCTGCAACAGCGCTCCGCCCCCTCACCTTACCACCGCTCCTCTTTCCGAGCCACCACCTGACCTAAAACCGCCGTTTCCCAACTCTAGCACCACCCCCACCACCTCATAGGAGGAAAGGCAGGCCCCTCCCCCTTCGAGAGAAAAACAAAAACTTCGCCGCTAAATCTAAACAGGGCATAATCCGGCCACTGACGAGATCAAACGGCTCTTGCACTATCCGGTGACCTTTGCCAGTGTCATAAGACAGTCCAAGCCGGCTCCTTGCCGGAAAAATATTGGACACGGGGGATTTTAACAAAACAGAGGAAGGAAATCCCACCAGGGTTGTCACGATCGGCAACGATGGCGGTTACGGATTCCGACGACTTTTGCGGCCTCCCCAGTGGCGTCCTATCCCGACTCGATCGTTGATGGCGTTGGCAGGTCCGCGCTTGATAGGAACGGCCGGTGAGTCCTCCCTGGCTTCCGTTGAAAAAGGGGCGACACTCGATGGTTGATGATTCTTAAGGATCGAATTTCTCTTGGCCAGCTATGAGGTGATTTAAAAGGATCGGTCCAAATCTTTTTGGTAGGATCCAGTGTGAAGGTTTTAAACGCGTAGGAAATTAAAGATGATAAGTTAATTTGATAAGGATAAATCTTTGGATAGAAATCCATGTGTAAAAAGATAGCTGGTGGTTTTAGCATAGGGTTTTAGTTGCTAACAAATTACTTGATTAATCCATCAACGTCCCCTTGTTACTCCACAAATTAATTAATTAATCCGTCACTCGAAATTAATTATAAAATTAGGACTCGATTGATTGTCGACTTAAGAAACTTGGATATTACAATTTCCTCTCTAAGTGCATCTTGGTTCTCTCATGTAGCTTCTTCACAAACTCGGCCCTCTTGTCAGCTTCAAAGCTGTCTTTTCCCTTGTATGGCTGAGGCGTCAAGTCTACTGGCGTCCTTGGATTCAGCCCATAAACAACCTCAAAAGGGGTCATTTTTGTAGCTGAATGGATTGACCTGTTATAAGCAAACTCCACGAAAGGCAAAACATCTTCCCACCGTTTGAGGTTAGCTTTAACCATAATTCTAAGTAAAACCCCTAACGTTCTATTTGTTACTTCAGTTTGCCCATCAGTTTGTGGATGACATGAGGTAGAAAATAACAACTTAGTTCCCAACTTAGACCACAAACGTTTCAAAAAATAACTCCAAAAACTTAGCATCACGATCTGAAATAATAGAACAAGGAATGCCATGCAATCTAACAACTTCTCTAAAGAACAAATCAGCAATATGCACAGCATCATCCATCGTGTGACATGGAATAAAATGAGCCATCTTGGAAAAACGATCTACTACCACAAAAATAGAATCTCTACCTTTCCTACTTCTAGGCAATCCAACAATGAAGTCCATAGAAATGTCCTCCCAAGGTGAACTAGGAATAGGCAAGGGCTGGTACAAGCCATGAGGGTTAAGTCTAGACTTAGCTTTAGCACACAAACACAACTCTTAACAAATCTAAGCACATAATTACTCATTTTTGGCCAATAGTAATGTTCTTTTAAACCTTCTAAAGTCTTTTCTAGCCCTCTATGTCCTCTTGATTCATGAACCTCTTTAGTTAGAAGCCTACATATACTAGATGAAGGTATGCATAATTTTCCAGCTTTGAACAAATAACCATCATCAATAAAGTAGGAATCTATTTCTCTCCTAGACATGCAATTCTTGTAAATTTCAGCAAAGTGAGGATCACTAGCATACAACTCTTTAATCATTGCAAATCCAAGGATTTTCACATCACACTGGTTCAAGAGAACGTACCTGCAAGAAAGGGTGTCAACTACCACATTCTCTTTGCCTTTCTTATGCTTTACAACATAAGGAAAGGTCTCCATAAATTCAACCCATCTTGCATGTTCCCTACTGAGTCTAGATTGGCCTTTCAAGTACTACAAGGCCTCATGACCAGAATGAATTACAAACTCCTTAGGCCACAAATAATGAGACCAAGTCTTCAAAACCCTAATTAAAGCATAAAGTTCTTTATCATATGTAGGGTAATTCAACTCAGCCCCACTAAGCTTTTTACTGAAGTAAGTTATGGGTTTCTTGTCTTGCAAGAGGACGCCTCCTATGCCATGGTCTGATGCATCCACCTCAATCTCGAATGCTTTGGAGAAATCAGGGAGTTGGAGCACCGGGGCGTTGCACAACATGTCCTTCAATGTGTTGAAGGTGTTCTCTTGTTGCTCTCTCCATTTGAATACTGTATCCTTCTTTATAAGCTCATGGAGAGGGGCTGCAATTGTGCTAAAATCACGCACAAACCTTCTATAGAAGCCAGCCAAGCCGAGAAACGAGCGCACCATGGTTGGGGTAGCCGGCTGTGGCCACTCCTTGATTGCCTTGATTTTGTCCTCATCTACCTTCAATCCACCTTTAGACACAACAAAACCAAGAAAAATAGTAGATTCCGAGCAAAAAGAACACTTCTTTAAATTAACATAAAGCTTCTCTAATCTCAAAGTGTCCAAAACAGCCCTAAGATGCTCTACATGTTCATGCAAAGTTTTGCTATAGACTAAGATATCATCAAAGTAGACTACAACAAACTTTCCTAAGTATCTTCGTAAAACATGGTTCATAAGCCTCATGAAAGTACTAGGTGCATTAGTTAGTCCAAAAGGCATTACTAACCATTCATATAACCCATACTTAGTCTTAAAAGCAGTTTTCCGTTCATCTCCTTCCCTCATTCTAATTTGATGGTACCCACTTCTTAAATCAATTTTTTAAAAGAAATCAGCACCATGCAATTCATCAAGCATATCATATAATCTAGGAAAGGGATGACGGTACTTAACTGTTATTTGGTTGATCGCCCTGCAATCAACACACATTCTCCAAGTGCCATCCTTCTTTGACACCAAAATCACCGGAACCGTGCATGGACTGAGGGATTCACGCACATAGCCTTTGTCCATGAGGTCTTGTACTTGTCTTTGAAGCTCAGCAGTTTCCTCTGGACTTGCTCTATAAGCTGCACGGTTTGGTAAAGAAGCTCCGGGCACCAAATCAATTTGATGCCCAATGCCTCTAATTGGTGGAAGGCCTTGTGGCAACTCTTCAGACATCACATCTTCAAATTCCTGTAATAGATCCTGAATACACTTTGGAAGATGTGAAATATCTTGATTAAGAATTAGTTTTTTTTTTCGCATAAGAAGTAAACAAAAGGAAGTAGGGAAAGAAACAGTAGACTGTGTTACTAGAGAGCGCTTTTCTACACTGCCTTTTAAACCGATTTTTGGCTCCTTTTGCATGTGTTCTTCTTTCTGATTTGTAGCTCTCTGAGTCTCTGAATTTCTCCCATAATTTGAGCCAAAACGCTCGAGTGGTTTGGGAGATAGCCCCGTTTTCGTCTCAGGTGCACTCCTGGAAGTGTTGCTCGGCACTTTTGACGAATTTGGCACTTTCTCTCGGTGTTTTTCATCCCAATCAGTAGCTCCACTTTTGTTTGATGTTTCCCTAAAATGTTAGCCAGAATGCCCGGGTGGAGACTGGGAAACGCCGGTGTTGCTTGTAGATGCGCCGGGCGCCGAGCGGTGCGACGCCGCCTTGGCCGCAGCTTCGGCCTCTTCCTTCTCTTCCTTGGCACGCCTAAGTGCCCTAGCTTGATCTCGTCGTACCTGGTCCTGTAAAACTTGTTGGGGCGACAATGGTAGAAGAGACACTCTCCTCCCGTCATAGTTAAACGGATAGGTATTAAGCATGCCATCATAAATAACTCTCCTATCAAATAAGCATGGTCTTACCTAACAAGATATGAGTGCATTCCATGTTTACCACATCACACATGATATCATCAACATAATTACAAATGGAAACACGGACTAAACACTGATGAGTAACAAGATTAGAACCATTTGTATCATTAATACCATTGAGACCATAACTAGTAGACCATAACAAGATTAGAACCATTTGTATCATTAATACCATATGAGTGCATTCCATGTTTTGGCATTTATAATGTTACAGCAACTACCACTATCAATTATCATGCATAACACTTGATTCTTCAAAGTACACCTAGTATGAAAAATGTTTTCCCTTTGATCTAGCCTAGGTGTTTCTTGTAAAGTAAGAGTACGCATGGTTACCAAGGTTAAAGGCTGTTCGGTGCAGTCCGGTTCGATGGCCTCCACATCCTCTTCCTCTTGTCCATTGCTCTCCTCCTCCACTTGATTTGGAGGTATTTCTTCATCACTCACATATCCTCCATTAGTGGTAAGGAGCACTTGTTTCTGATTTGGACAATCCTTAGCATAATGACCTCTTCCTTGGCATTTGTAACACACTATGTCACGTTCCCTTGCTTGTGTTTGAGGTGCATTTGTGGGACGTCTTTGGCCTTGAGAACCTGCTGGTTTAGGTGAGCTATAAGCTCCCTTTTGCCGCATAGAAGGGTTAGAAGAATAAGAAGTGGAATTTGAACTAGGATTAGAATTATACCTCTTTGGTGCATTCCAAGCTTCCATCTTCTTCCTTTGTTGCTGCTCATAAAGTAGTTGGGCTGAATGCACTAATGCATTGAGATCCTTGATTTGTTGAATCTCAAGTGTGTCTTTAATGGATTGATTCAATCCAGCCATGAATTGGGTCCATAGAGACCTTTGGGAATGATGAATTCCAGCCTTGAAGCTCAAGTCTTCAAGCTCATTGAAGTACTCAGTTGGAGACTTGGTACCTTGTTTGCATGTGAAAACTTTAAGCCTCATGTGCTCGGTGTGTTCTTCTGGCACATACTTCTTTCTCATGACAAACTTCAGCTGGCCCCAAGTTTCAATAGGTGGCAAGGCCTTTCTAATTCTATCATCCTTCATTCTAAACCACCAATTTCTAGCGGTCCCAACAAAGTGGATAACAACAACAACAACTTTCTCCCATTCTTCATAGCCCATGTGATCTAGAATGAAGTTTATAGCTTGTTCCCACTCTAGATACTTCTCCGGATTGAGCTCTCCGCTGAATGGCTCTATCTTGATCTTTATATCACGCTTACCAATTTGGTTCACGTTCTGATTGGTGTTGTTGTTGTTGGCTGGTTGTTGTACTCCATAAGCCGGTGGAATATCTTCTACAACCTCAGCTTGGTTGTAAAAATCATCAAGGGGAGGATGCCATGGGCGCCTTTCTTCCCCGGGATATCCATAAGTCACATCATCAAAAGGATTGTTGTATTGTTGTTGTTGATGATGAGTAGCTTGAGGAAACCGAGCCGATTGCTGAGTATAGAATTGTTGATGTGTCACCGGTGGTTGCCTCGTTCCCATGCCTCTTCCTCTACCTCGGCTTGCCGTGGGTGAATATTGGCCAGGTAGATCTTGTTCTTTGTTGTAGCTAGCAAGCACATCATGCTCTTCATCTACCACTTGTTGTTTGCCTTTGTTGCTAGCTGAGGCATTATTCGGGTCACTAGTAAGCTCAACGGCAGAAGCAACTTTTTGACTTGCTTGAGATGATTCAATTAACATTGCAAGTTGCTCCTCAATACGCTGCATTCTCGGGTTCATAGCCGCAGTTGCAACCTCTGCAGCTCGTTGCTGCCCTTCCCTTATGCTCTCACTAATGGACAACCTACTGAAGTCGATTGCCTCCTTAGTGAGATTCAATTCAGCCGGGTTAGGCTCAATTGGGATCACCATTGTTCCTGAAACAAGCAAGAAACGAGAGAGAGTAGTGTGTTCTAAAGCAAATCACAAAAAGCAATACCACACCTTAATCAAGCCAAAACTTGCCTCAAAGCAATCCAATCAACTAATTCAGTTTTTGGGTTGATATGAGGAAGTAAAGGTGTAGATATGGTGTAGATATGGTATACTAATGATAATTAAAGGAAATATGCAGTTCAAGCAAATAGTGAGTATGCAATAAGATAAGCAATGCAAATTATCCCTTTATAAGCTTTTAAACACATGCAATCTCTCAATTGACTCTATGGAAGTTAATAAAGCCAAATTTAAGCATGCAAGGACAGAAATATGGTAGGCTAAAGTGACTTTTATTTCGTCACTAATTTTCTTCAAAGTGATTTTTACTTAGCTACTTTTCTAGCAAGCAATCACAAGGGGTGAAAGTGGCTTGAAACTAGCTAGGGTAGATCACTTCTTTTTCTGATTTTTTTTTTTGACTTTATGCACAATCTACTCTTGTGCTAGAATGAACAACAAAGTAAAGCAAGCTAATGCAAGGATATGAAATAAATAGGGCAGAAACGAACTGAATTTTTTTTTAACTAAGTGACTTTAAACTACCAATGACACCAACTAGAAGCCAAATTAACAAAGAAGAAATAGGGCTGGTCGAATTGGATAGGATGCAATAGCAAAAATTAGCAAATATTAAACAAGCAATATGAGTCTCTATTGATCATGCAACATGAATGAAGAACTCATAAAAATTGTAGGAAAGCAATTGCTAATCTATATTGCAACTAAACTCAACCAATTCAGCCAAAAACATGCAAAAATCCCTTAAATATCTCCTAGTTGATAGATTACTTAGGGGGCAAGCAAAGGAAATAAGGAGATTAGGGTTTGGATGGTTCGGCCGAGAGCTAGGGTTAGGGTTTGGGGTGGCGATTTGGCTCGAGCGTGGTGCGTTGGGTGCAGGGTTGATGGGGTTGGGTTCGGACCAGGTTGGTGGAGGGTGCGGTGTAATGGAGCGAAACCAGTTCGTGGTTGCCGGCGGTGAAGTAGTGGTGGTGGTGGCGGAATATGGTGGTGTGGTAGAGGAAAAATTCAGCCTTTGTCTCAAAGTGTATATGGTATGAAAAAGGTATGAACTTTAAGGCGAAAAACTGAATTAATCAACTGGAAAGCAAATTGAGGGAAGAAAATATTACTTGGCTAGACGCTGGAATATGATACCACTTGATACGTGACTACCTCGGAATGCTCCTTGGTAATCTCGTATATGACCCACACGATCCCGATCTTGCCTTGTAATGCCAATTTCGAACCTACAATTGCTTTCAATGTGAGAACTTGTTGTGCAAGTAGTGGAAAAACTTCGAACAACAACAAACTGAATTTCGACACACTAATTTGAATCAATGAGATAGTTCAACTTGGATAGCTCGAACGCTAATCCAAATTGATAAACTAGTTGATATAAAATCGACTAGAACTAAACTTGATTGATCAACTTAATGAATCAAACGAAACGAAACAAGAGATTGAGAGAGGGAGATCACCGAGATGATGATGATGATGATGATGATGGAGTTTGCAGGTTGCAAGCGATTAAACACTCGTGTTTTTGAGCCCAAGGACGAGATAAACCTTTCTTAGGGTTTATCTCATCTCAAGCTAATTTTATTAAACTGAAATTGCAAAGTATAAATAGTAGATACAAAGTGTCTTCCTTGGAGAGCAAGCAATAGCCTTGGCCGACCCTAGAGTGGTAGATTTGACCTTTACTTGCTTCCCAAGATATAATAAAATATCTATAACTATATCTATCTAGATATCCCTTAAATAAAATAAATCATGGCTGATTTATTTATTTAAGGAAAATATCATAACAAACTTAAAATAACTATAACAAACAGGAGAGAGAATATCCAACCAACTAACATTAGCCTATTGATTGAATTCTCTACATTATTTAAATTAAATCACGCCTATAATAAAATAATAAAGCTGATTTTCTCCTTTTAGATTGGTCAAGTCAAAGGGTTGACTTTAACCCATGTAACAACTTATCTCACCCATTCACTTACTAAATTCAGCCCTAAAGTGAGACAAGTTAATGCATGTTTCTAAATAAATAAATAGTGAATTTTCGGCCCCTATTGTTAATCAATTGAATCCGGGCTTAGTTGATGAAGAATGCACGAGACCCATCTCATCTTGCTTGGCAATTCAAGAACAGCTGCCAATCGAACCAAGATTGTTGTTGTGCCTTGAGCAATCTTCTTAGCTCGACTCCTTATGATTGGTCCGTCAGAAGGCACTCGAATCAACTCATCGACGTCGTTAGGAGACATGGCTGGCTTTACTGCATCAAAAATGCTATCAAATAGTTCCATATCCTGGTCGCAAACTCGATCCACTCATGGGAACAACTGGCGCACAGATTTATCAACCATTGTGATATGCTATGTTTTGTACAACATAACTAAGACTTTTTAGTACATCTTCGTATAGAGTTTTAGGTCTTTAATGAGAATTATTGGAGATTAGATTGAAGATCGAAGACTCGGAAGTTGTTGTTTTCGATTAATTCGAGGTTCCGCTGAAGGCCGCGATCGCAGTTTGCACCGGTGGCGATCGCGGTTCACATCGTCGTTGAAGGGCATGGTTTAAAGACGGCCGCGATCGCGGCCACTCATAATGGCGATCGCAGCCATGGCGGTCGCAGCACTGCTGAGTTGACACGTGCGAGATCTTCCGCCCTATCTTTATTGCTTTATTTTATTATATCTTTCCTTTCGTGTTTTTAGTTGGCTTTTTAAGCCTAGTTGTCATACTTTGTTTGGGACATCTCTTAGACCTAATTTTCCTATTTTGTACTTTGATTTGTATTTCGTTTATGGAGAACTAAACTGCTAGATTCTATTGAAGTTGAAGCTTTCAGACTCAAGTTTATTGTGAGATTGTTCTATTCAGGTTTATTTCTACAGGTTATTTCAATTCTCTTGTGTTGAACTAGTATTGATTGTGTTGATTTCTGCTTATCTGGGCAACTTGTTGGAATTAATACTCTCTATTGCAAGATCTAGGTTTTCTCGTAGAAAGACCTAATCTTTGTAGAAACTCAATTGGTTTAGGACTCGCTGGACTAAAACAATTGAGAAAGAGATTTGAATGCATGTTGATTGCTTGACTCGTTGGAATTCAATTGCATGTATCCTGTTTATCCTTGTTCTCATTGCTAATGTCCTTATGATTTATGATCATTTCATGAGTTGTATGGATGTTAAGTTTGCATGTCTCGTTGCCATGTTGTATATCTGATCGGGATAGGAATAACCAAAGGAAATAACTTGTTTGAATCAATGATCAATAACTTGATGAAGGAAGTGGATGCTTGAATAGTATTGCTTTCCTTAATCTGATAAAAACCAAACCTTTGCTTTGTTTAATTGCTTTGCTTGCTTTGAAATTCCTAGTTTTAGATTAATAATCCAAAATCCCCCATTTGTTACTTTCTGGGTTGATAATAATACTGCTTAGAGTTACAAGTGTCTTTTGGGTACGACACCGACTTACCAAGACTTACCAACTATACTAGTTGTGTAATTAGGGATTTATATTTTGATTTGGCACGACGACTTTCAGCCAGTCAAATTTTGGCGCCCTTGCTGGGGATACTTTGCTTAATTCTAAGTTTTTATTGTTACCAAATCTAGTGTGGACCCTAGCTTATGGTCCACACCCGTGCTACTGATTCATCTCTTTTGCCTTTTGATTCAGAGATTGAAAGAACCCTTTCCAAGTTGAGATGTGAAACTCGAGATCTGCTCCGTGAATTGCCTTTCAACTTGAATTCTGTTGAAGCTGAGACAATGGGAGATCAAACTTTGAGGCAGCTGACTGCCCCAAACTTTCAACAACACCCTCTGGCTGTACAGTTCCTCGCGCTGAATGAAGGTGTTAAATTGAGCTGAAGTTAGGGCTAATTCACCTTTTGCCTCACTTCCATGGGCTGGGTGGAGAAGACCCTAACAAGCATCTTGCTAAATTTGATGAGGTCTGCTCTAGTATGAAGCCTGCTGATGTAACATAAGACCAGATCAAGCTGAGGACGTTTCCTTTCTCTCTGAAGGATTCAGCCAACGAGTGGCTCTATTATCTTTCTCCAGGCTCCATTAATACCTGGACTAAGATGAAAGCAGCATTCTTGGAGAAGTATTTTCCAGCCACCAAGCAAAATAGTCTAAAGAAGAGTTTGAGCAATAATGAACAACAGGCTGGGGAGAGCTTGTATGATTATCATGAGCACTTCAAGAGGTTGTGTTCTAGCTGCCCATATCATGGATACTTCGATCAAGGTTTGGTGCTCTATTTCCTTGGTGGACTGTTGGACGGTGAACATGGAATTGTGAATGCAGCTTGTGGTGGGAGCCTGTTGAACAAGACACCAGTAGATGACCTTGAGCTCTTTTCTGAGTTAGCTGAGAACTCAAGGCAACTCAACAAAAGAACTGGCGCTAAAGGAGTCAATGCTATAGACTCCTCATCTTTTGCTCTAAGATCTTAGGTGGCTGTGTTGAAGGATATGATGAAGAGGTTCATGCTGCAAGGAACCCCTCAACAATTAAAGGCATGAGAAATCTGTTCTTACACACTTCACCCTATTGATGCATGCCCATAACTCCAGGAACCTTAGGCCGAGGTTAATGCTATAGGAGGCTATGGACCTCCTAGACCTCGTTTTGACCCTTATTCTAATACATACAACCCAGGCTGGCAGCTCATCCAAATCTGAGATATGGGAATCCAAACCAGCCTCAATATAATCAGCAAGGAGCAAATCAACAATACAAGCAACCTTATGCTCCTAGACCTCCAGTTCAAAATCAAAACACTCCATTCAATGCTGAATAGATGATTGCAAGGCTTGCTAACACAGTAGACCAGTTGGGACAAAACACTCAGATGAGTATCCAGAGCACTCAAGCTAGTATCAAGAATATAGAGACTCAAATCAGTCAATTGGCTACTATAGTGAGCGAATTCGAGGCTAGAGATTCAGGGAAATTACCAGCTCAGCCCATCAATTCAAGGGAGAATGTCAGTGCGATCATATTAAGGAGCGGAAAAGAATTGACAAAACCAAAAAAGAGTTCTGACGAACCACGATTGCCACATAAAATCGTGAGCGCGGCTGAGGAAACCGCAATCGCGGCCCCATCAAACGGCAAGCGCGGCTCCTTAACTGAGGCCTCGGGAATTGAGAAAGATGAAACCGCGATCACTCCCAACCAAGGGCGCGCTCGCGGTGGCGGTGATTTCCGAAATTTTGTAGAACCGTGATATCGGCCATGCCACAGATTCCGAAGATCTATATATTCGTCCAGACTTTCCTTCTATGGTTTCTCAAAAGCTACCCCCTCCCTTTCCTGAAGCACTCAAGGATACAAGAAAACCCGAGAACGATAAGGAGATCTTTGAGACATTCTCTAAGTGTGAGGTAAACATCCCTTTGCTAAATCTGATTAAAAGCGTTCCTAGAATTGCTAAATTTCTGAAAGAGTTGTGCACAATTAAAAGGAACCAAAAATTAAAATGGAAACAAAAGGTTAAGGTCAGTCAACATGTATCTGTTGTATTTCAAAGGCGTATGCCTAAGAAGTGCAGTGACCTAGGCATGTTCAGCATTCCCTGCGTAATAGGAGACACTAAAATTGATAAAGCCATGCTTGATTTAGGTGATTCTATTAATGTCATGCCTTATTCTGTTTACACTTCACTAGGCTTAGGACCTTTGAATGAAACATGTGTTGTTGTTCAATTAGTTGATAGGTCTACTGTCTACCCGAAAGGGGTTGCTGAGGATGTCCGTTTCATGGTTGATAACTTGATATTCCCTGTTGATTTCCTTATGCTTGGCATGGATCATGATGTGCATGTTGCACCCATTCTGTTAGGTAGACCTTTCATGAAAACTACAAAAATAAAAATTGATATGAGTAAAGGTGTCCTAACTATGGAATTTGATGGGGAGATATTTGAATATAGTATGGATAATGATACAAAATACCCCCAAGATGATCATTCTCTTTGCTCCATTGATGTAATTGATCCCATTGTTCAAGATGTTTTTGATACTACTTATGGTGATGAGTTGCAATCTGTTTTAAGAGAATGACAATGATATTTCATGCATGGATTATAAATTACCTGATAGATATCATGAAATCCTTGCTGATTTGAGTGCTTGTTGTGAATCCCATTTTGATGCTTTGGCCATTGGGCCCATACCACTAACTCTCCCTAGCGAGAAATTGCTTTCTTCTGTTGTACAGGCACTAGAAGTTGAGCTTAAACAGCTCCCTGAACACTTGAAATATGCTTTCCTTGGAGATGGTGACACTTTGCCTGTTATTATCTCTAATAAACTCTCCAAGGAACAAGAAGATAGATTGGTGCAGGTACTTAAGGAGCACAAGACAGCCCTAGGCTGAACCATTGCTGACATTAAAGGGATTAGTCCCTTTACATGTATGAATAGGATCCTCCTAGAGGATGGTGCCAAGCCATCCAGGCAACCACAGAGAAGGCTCAACACACCTATGATGGAGGTAGTCAAGAAGAAGGTGTTGAAGCTCCTAGGCAGGTATGATTTACCCCATCTCTAATAGTCAGTGGGTTAGTCCAACCCAAGTTGTGCCCAAGAAGGGTGGTATTACAGTGGTAGAAAATATTCATGGGGAGTTGGTCCCCACTAGAGTCCAGACTGGTTGGAGGGTCTGTATTGATTACTGTAAGCTGAACACGGTAACCAGAAAAGATCACTTTCACTTACCATTCATTGATCAAATGCTTAAGCGACTTGTTGCTCGTTCCTATTACTTCTTTCTAGATGGATATTCAGGGTATTTTCAGATTGCCATTGCACCAGATGACCAAGAGAAGACGACATTTACATGTCCTTTTGGCACTTTTGCATACCGCAGAATGCCATTTGGATTGTGTAATGCACCCGGGACGTTCCAAAGGTGTATGGTTAGTATCTTTTCTGAGTATATTGAGAATTTTATTGTGGTTTTTATGGATGACTTTACAGTACATGGAGATGACTTTGATGCCTGCTTAAAACATCTATCTTTAGTCCTTAAAAGATGTGCAAACACTAATTTGGTTCTAAACTCTAAGAAGTGTCACTTTATGGTTGAGAAAGGCATTGTTTTGGGTCACACAGTGTCATCCAGGGGTATTGAGGTCGATAAGGCAAAGATTGATATAATTCAGTCCTTGCCTTATCCTACTAATGTGCGTGAAGTGCGTTCTTTTCTAGGCCATGCAGGTTTCTATTGAAGGTTTATTAAAGACTTTTCAAAGATCTCATCCCCATTATGTGAATTGCTGAAAAAGGATGTGCTTTATGAGTTCAATGAGGCATGCAAAAAGGCGTTTGGTGAGCTAAAAATCCGCCTCACAAGTGCACCAATAATTCAAGCCCCGGATTGGTCTCAACCTTTTGAGATCATGTGTGATGCAAGTGACTATGCTGTTGGGGCTGTTTTGGGTCAAAAGGAAGCCAAAGCAACTCATGCCACACATTATGCTTCCATGGCCTTAAATGATGCCCAAAGAAACTACTCCACCACTGAAAAGGAAATGCTTACTGTAGTGTTTGCTTTGGAGAAGTTCAAGCAGTATTTGTTGGGGACAAAAGTGATAGTTCATTCAGACCATGCAACACTTCGTTATTTAATGACGAAAAAGGAGGCTAAGCCAAGATTGATAAGATGAATTCTCTTGCTGAGTGAGTTTGATATGGAAATCAGAGATAAAAAGGGAGCAGAAAAACCTTGTGGCTGACCACCTGAGTAGGCTTGTACACGTGGAAGACAAGTTAGAAAGTCAAGAGCAGACTCAAGGACGATTTCCTAATGACACACTTTTCGGAGTCGGAACTGAACAGAAACCGTGATCGCAGCCCACAAACCGCGACCCCGGTTCGTTAACTGAGAGCTCCGAGGAAACTGACAGGAAACCGCGACCGCCGCCAACACAAGGGGAGACCGCGGTTGAGCAACCGTGATCGCGGCCAGAGAATGGTGATCACGACCATGATGGTGATTACGGTGACGAGCCGCGACTCGAGGAATTCGTTCTAGGGATCCATTCTTTCAAGCCATGGTATGTAAACCTTGTCAACCACCTCGTCTTAGAGGAGTTTCCACCTAATTTCACGAGGGCTCAGAAGGACAAGGTGCGTCATGAATCCCGATTCTATGTATGGGATGATCCTTATTTATGGAAGCACTGCACAGATCAGGTAATCCAACGTTGTGTCCTGGATTCTGAGGTACAATCTATTCTTTCTTTTTGTCATTCCTATGCATGTGGGGGTCATTTTGGGACTAACAAAACTGTTATGAAAGTTCTAGAAGATGGTTTTTATTGGCCTCATATTTTTAGGGATGCTTATGCCTTTTGTAAATCATGTGATTGTTGTTAGAGGGTGGGTAATATTTCCAAAAGACATGAGATGCCTCAATCTCGTATGATATTTTGTGAAATTTTTTATGTTTGGGGCATTGATTTCATGGGTCATTTCCCCTCTTCTTATGGGAACCTATATATTTTTCTTGCGGTGAACTATGTTTCCAAGTGGGTGGAAGCAAAGGCCACCAGAATTGATGATTCAAAAGAAGTTATAGGTTTCCTTAAAGACAACATTTTCTCCAGAATTGGGATTCCAAAAGCTTTCATAAGTGACAGGGGTACTCATTTTTGCAACAAGATTGTGAGTGTTTTATTAAAGAAGTACCATGTCAATTAGAAGAACTCTATTGCTTATCACCCCCAGACCTATGGACAAGCTGAAGTGTCCAACAGGGAGATAAACACAATTTTGGAGAAGACGGTGGCACCCAACAGGAAGGATTGTAGCTTAAGGCTCAATGATGCTTTGTGGGCCTACCGTACTGCTTAGACACCCATTGGGATGTCTCCCTTCAGATTGGTCTATGGAAAAGGTTGTCATTTGCCAGTGGAGCTTGAGCACAAAGCTTACTAGGCGGTCCAAAAGTGTAATTTTAAAATTGAAGAAGATGGAGCATTAAGAAAATTACAATTACAAGAGTTGGAGGAGTTGAGATTAGATACTTATGACAATGTTGTGAATTACAAAAACAAAACAAAAGCATGGCATGACAAGAACATCCTAAGGAAGGAATTCAAAGCTGGAGACAAGGTCCTTTTTTTCAGTCTCATCTCACACTCTTCCCAGGGAAGCTTCGTTATAGATGCGCTGGACCGTACATTGTTGCTCAAGTTTTTCCACATGGGGCTGCGGAATTGATTGATGGGGACTCCCAAAAGGTGTTTAAGGTTAATGGTCAGAGATTGAAGAAATACCATGAAGGAGGCAACCAAGAAGTGTTAGAAGAGGTGGGTCTTGCTGATCCAACCCAAAGTGCTAAATAAGATGGCTAAAATGTCGGACCAACGACATTAAACAAAGGCGCTGCTCGAGAGGCAACCCGAGGTAAGTTTTCTGTTTCTTTTTCTGCTTTTTGTTTTGTTTAGTTTAGTTTCCTTTCAATCTCTTGGGGCTAACACGCAGGTATTAGGTTCGAAAGAACATTACTGATAAAGAACCGCGACCGTGCCTTAAAATCGCGATCGTGGGATGCTTTTTCGGAAATATTGACGGACGAGTGCGAAAACCGTGATTGCGGCCCTCCATAACCGCGATCGCGGCCGTCTAGAGATATAAAAAAACCCAAAAATTTAGTAAATTAAAAAAAAAAGAAATTAATGACGAGGCAGTTGGGAGACATAAGTCGTCGGCCCTACTCCTCCCCTTTCTATCTCCCACTTCATCTTCTACCTTCTACCACTTCACCTTCAACCTCCATTAAAACCTTCTCCTCCAACCTCCATTAAACCTCCACAAAAATTTCTTGCAAAACTTCCACAAAATCCAGATCAATAATCTACACCCTCTCCTAAACACAAATCCATTCAAAAAAACACTTGTTTCCCTCTATTTCTCTCAAAAAATCAAATCTAGAAAACCCCAAAATTTTCTTTTCCTCTTTTCAAACACACCACCTCCATACCTCCCGTATTCTCCTCGGATTATTGAAGTATAAGCGGCTTGACAACCGCGGCTCAAGGACGAAGGGAGCCGCGACACCAAGAGTTGATCGCCGCTGAGAATCGCTGAACCGTGATCACTGCCCTCAAGAACCGCGATCACGGCCGCACCCAAGAACGGCGATTGCAACCTTCATTTTTCAGCGATGCGGCCGACACCAGATTGTTCCACTTTACTGTTGTAAGTTGATCTTTCCGCCTGTTTCGGTTTGAGCTGATTTGTTGCATTAAGAATGACATATCCTGTTAAGAAGTTGACTTCTGCACAAAAGAAAAAATGGGATTCTTTGGCTAAGAGAAAATTAACTAGTACAAAAAGTTTTAATGTTGAGATGCTGAGGGCTCTAGGCATGTATGATTGCACCCTGAGATTTCTAATGGATGGTGGATTAGGGGGTTTTATTGATCCGAATGCCCCTACATATAAGAACCTTGTGTATGAGTTCTTGTCTACTTTTCCTGATGATGATGGTTTGTTCAAATTCAATATATTGGATGAGTCATATTATATAGACAAGGCAGGCTTAGCAGGAGCTTTTGGTGTTACTGATGCTCCTTCTGATGAATTTGAGAGGGTCAGTAAAGATGCGACCTTTAATGATTTTTGGGAAGCTATTACATGAGGTGGGATTTTTCCTAAGAAGGGAGAATACAATTATTGCATTACTCACCCTTGCATTAGACTTTACCAAAAGGTGCTATCCATGACTTTCCTTGGTCAAGGGGAGGTCAACAAGGCATCTCGTTTTGACATGAGAATGGATTGGTGTCTCATGCCTATGAAGGATGTCATTCCTGATTCGGTAGAGTTGTTTTTGATGAGTATCAAGAAGATTTTGAGGATGGATTCTGGCAAAATATCCATAGGTGGCATGATCACTCTGATTGCTAGAGTGTTTGTTAGAGATGAGGTGCTTTCGAGACCTGATAGGGGTGAGTTTGTTTTTAATGAAAACCAGCTTAAGAGGGCCCATTGTTTGAAAGGATCTGCAGAGCAGGGTTACATTTGGACGTTGGGTTATCCACCTGCTGATTATTTACGCCTTCATAGGCCTATGTCCATTGGTGCTACTATGCACTATTTACATATACCTTCTGATTTTGAGGGTGGGGTGCTACTCAGCAGGAGATGCCTACTCCAAATGTTGAGATGGAGGACCTTGATGATGAGGGTGGAGAAGAAGGAGGAGATCTTAGAGCTAGTGATTCAGGGGTTGGAGTTGGTAGTGCTGGTTTTGTACTTGGAGGTGGTGTTGGTACCTCGATTGGTTGATAGGGTACTAGTTATAGTGGAGTACCTGCTTGTACTTTGAGTTGGGCAACAGGTGGTTATGATGGCTATGATGATGGTGGAGTTGCTCCTTATAGAGGTGGTTATGGCGGTTATGGAGACACCTTTGCTTGGGATTCTGCTTTGGGTGGAGGTTCAGAGGGTGTGCATTTTGATCTTGATTGGCAGAACTAGATGTTTTCAGAGATGGGACGACTCACTATGTCCCAGAATGAGATAGTAGCTACCTAGAGAGACATTGTGGAGCAGCAGAGAGAGTTAGAAACCTAGCAGAGCGCTTTAGCATTCTCTATTCAGTCTATACAGTGCGTTCAGGGTCAGCATCATGAGTTCTTCAGTCACATGTGGCTAGGCTTTCCATATTGGTCACAGTATCATCCATAGGACCCACCACAGTGAGTCTTCTATTCGCTTCCTTTACTTTATCTGATTTGTCTTTTATTTCATTGAGGGCAATGAAAGGTTTAAGTATGGGGGAGGGAGTACTTGTTGTGTGTATAATATGTACAGTCGCATTTCTGATTCAGTATTTCAAGTTCAAAAAAAAACATTATATCTTGTGCTGATTTGAAAACCCGAAAGGGCTGCTCAGGCAAAAATCAAGGGCCTGGACCAGCATTAGGCTAGGGTAATAAGAGGCTAAAACGAATGAAAGTGAGTGGTGAGCACATCTATAGAAAAATGAAATGAGTGGTTCGGTGAAAACCCGAAAGGGCGCCTAAGCAGAATGAGTGGAAAAAAATATGAGTGCCTAGGAACATTCTTGTTGGGGCTTGGGGATCATTGATTATGGGTTTTTACTTTGATTTTGATATGTTGTTTTGAGTGATAGATTGTGCTAGGGCATTCATTGTATGCACTTTCATTCTTTTACCTGGGTTTAGGTTGTGAGTTTATTGTTGAGTGTTGTTTAGTTTTAGACCATTTTCTCCCATTGCTTCCTGTGGACCTTTGTTGATTTGTCCTCTTGATTTGATTTTGAGCTTACTCGAGGACGAGCAAGGTCTAAGTATGGGGGAATTTGATATGATGTGTTTTATACAGCATAACTAAGACTTTTTAGTACATCTTCATATAGAGTTTTAGGTCTTTTATGAGAATTATTGGAGATTAGATTGAAGATCGAAGACTTTGGAGTTGTTGTTTTCGAGGAGTTTGAGCTTCCGTTGAAGTCCGCGATCGCGGTTTACACCGGTGTCGATCGCGGTTCACATCGTCGTTGAAGGGCACGGTTTGAAGACGGTCGCGATCGTGGCCACCCATAATGGCGATCGCGGCCATGCCGATCACGGCCCTGCTGAGTTGACACGCGCGAGATCTTCCGCCTTATCTGTATTGCTTTATTTTATTATATATTTCCTTTCGTGTTTTAGTTGGCTTTTTAAGCCTAGTTGTCAGACTTTGTTTGGGACATCTCTTAGACCTAATTTTCCTATTTTCTACTTTGATTTGTATTTTCTTTATGGAGAACTAAACTCCTAGATTCTATGCAAGTTGAAGTTTTTAGACTCAAGTTTATTGTGAGATTCTTCTATTCAGGTTTATTTCTATAGGTTATTTCAATTCTCTTGTGCTTAATTAATATTGATTGTGTTGATTTCTGCTTGTCTGGCCAACTTGTTGGAATTAATACTCTATAATGCTAGATCTAGGTTTTCTCGTAGCAAAACCTAATCTTTGTAGCAACAAAATTGGTTTTGGACTCGTTGGACTAAAACAATTGAGAAAGAGATTTGAATGCATGTTGATTGTTTGAATGCATGTTGATTTGAATGCAAAACCTAATCTTTATGATTTATGATCGTTTCATGAGTTGTATGGATGTTAAGTTTGCATGTCTCGTTGACATGTTATATATCTGATCGGGATAGGAATAACCATAGGAAATAACTTGTTTGAATCAATGATCAATAACTTCATGAAGAAAGTGGATGCTTGAATAGGATTGCTTTCCTTAATCTGATAAAAACAAACCTTTGCTTTGTTTAATTGTTTTGCTTGCTTTGAAATTCCTAGTTTTAGATTAATAATCCAAAATCCCCCGTTTGTTACTTTCTGAGTTGATAATAATACTACTTAGAGTTACAAGTGTCTCTTGGTTACGACCCCGACTTACCAACTATACTAGTTGTGTAATTAGGGATTTATATTTTGATTTGGCACGATGACTTTCAACTAGTCACATTGCGTTGCAAATAGTCGGTAGTTTGCTTCCATTGATAATATCTTCACGATTTATGGAATTTCATGCAGGGATCGAGGGATGCGATGACATGTCAGCAATCTCGGTGACCGGCTGGAAATCATTGATGCTAAATCAAACATAAATCCTTAGTTACTTTACTAGTATAGCAAGTAAGTCGGGGTCGTACCCAAGGGAAAACTTGTATTCCAAGTCAATATTCTTATCAACTCAAAATAGTAACAATGGGGGGTTTTGGATTGTATTTCTAATGCTAGGGAATTTAAACAAGTAAACAAGGCAAGTAAAGTTGAGTTTGTATTCAATGAGAGAAAAGCAATTCCATTCAAGCGTCCACTTAATTCATCAATTTCATTGATCATTGATTCAAACAATTTATTCACTTTAGTTATTCATATCCTGATCAAACATAATAAACATGGCAATGAGACATGCAAATACTTAATATGAAAATAAACATGAAACGATCATGAATTAGAAAGATACTAGTAGTAAGAACAAGGATATACAAGATACATGTAATTGAATTCTAACGAGTCGAACAATTAACATGTAATCAATTCTCTTTCTCAATTGTTTTAGTCCAACGAGTCCTAAAACAATGATTTTCTACAAAGATTAGGTTTTTCTATGAGAAAATCTAGATCGTAGCAATAGAGTGTTTCAACTTTAACTAGTTGGCCAAACAACGAGAAATCAATAACAATTAAGCTCAAGAGAATTAAAATAACCTTAAAGGAATAAACTTGAGGACAGAATCTCACAATTAACTTGAATCCAAAAACTACAACTCGATTAGAATCAAAGGGTTTAGTTCTCCATGAAAAGAGAGAAAATATAAAACATAAGGTAGAAGATGATAAGTCTGAAAACCAAGGCTTAGAAAGCCAACTAAAAACTAGAAAATACAAAAGATATATTAAAGGAAACTATAAGCTAAAAGATAGATATACTCGGAGTATCATAGGTGTGCACGTACACTGGCACATCCGCGATTGCCGTAAATAGTACCACGGTCGCGGAATTGACTTTTGACCCTATGAGGCGGTGTAAATCTGTGATCGCCGCCGAGTAATCCGTGGTCACGGCCATGTAGCTCGTGCCTCTCAGTTGGGAATTCGCGATTGCAGAGCTTCTGCAGATCTTCTTTTCTTAGAATCGTCATCTCTTAACTAAATCTTGAACTCTTGGTCTCCAATCTTGATCTTCAATAAAGCTCCTAAAAGACCTAAAACTAGACAAATATGTGCAAAAAAGTCCTAGTTATGCTATATGAAATAAATCATATCACTCGGCTTTGCCCTCCAAGAGGACTCCAAGCTTAGAGAAAAGTTGACCTTGCGAGCACTAACAACAGCGTCTGAGCTCCATGAGCGAATCAGACAATACGTACGGTTGGAGGAGGATCACAACAACCGCAAAGAGGGACCATCAACCCCTAAAAGTTCAAGGACGTCGGACAATCGTCAAAAGAAAAGACTGGAGGCAGAAAGTCACCAAGCAAATGATTATCAAGACTCTCGGACTAAAGCCTTGATTACCATCTTCAACATCCGACTTTGTCGTGTCTTAAGCAAGATTAAAAGACAACCATATAACCATAAGCCACTAGAGGCTCCTTCCAGAAATATTAGAAAGAACATAAGGCGATACAGTTCATACCACGAGGCTCAAGGCCACAGTACCAACTCTTGTAGGGACTTTCTACAATACTTGGAGTATCTATTCAAATAGGGACATTTGAAGGAATACATATTGGAGCAGCCAAGGCATGACAACCCACCCGTCGAGATGAAGAGGCACGTGATCCAAGTCGTCAGAACACTTTACAAGAAAGACCCTAAGGCACGCAATAACTATAGAGCGAGTCTGCAACAACTTGAGGTTTTGAAGGCTTAAGGAGAAATGGCCAAACGCCCAAATGTTGGTGTTCTTGCGATTACGTTACCGCACAATGACTCATTAGTGCTTACAGTGGGAATCTGCAGATTGGATGTGAAGAGGGCGTTAATAGACGATGGAAGTTCCATCAACATCATGTACTAAGAGCTCTTCCGATCCACAACCTCAGATTAGCGGAAAGGGATCTCGAGAAGTTTGACATGCAACTAGTCGGAGCCTATCTTGTATATCCCCTCGAAGTATATCGAACCAACGTGATCCTAGAAAGGAAACATGTTGAGGCGGAATTCGCAGCAGTTGATGTACTTTCATCTTACAACCTCATACTCGATCGTCCTTGGATTCATATAATGGAAGCGATTCCCTCAACGCTTTTCCAAATGATCTAGTTCCCCAATGAAGGAAGAATCACTCAGGTCAAGGCAAGCTAGGCAGTAGCAAGACAATGTCTAGGGGCAAGAGATTTCAAGCACAGGAACAACGGCTCCGAAAAGCACATTTCAGGGCAAGATAGATCAAGCTTGTTTTAGTTTTGCAAGGACGAAGACACTCTTTCCCCGTGAGCGGGTATTGTCCCATAGGGTTTTCCCGCCGGAAGGTTTTAACGAGGCCTCACCCTTCGTAGGATTTCATTTTTTACTATCTCTAGACGTTAGAAATTTTTTCCTTTAGTTGTAAAAGAATGTTCTCCTACCTCTCTATATCGAAAAAGCGATCGTAGTAGATGTCCTTTTGATGCGCATGTTCAAGGTGCAATATTGTCTCAATAAAACCATGAAAATCAGTTGCCTGCAAGGAAGCAGGAAGATTGATCGGACTCCTTCTAAAGCGTTATGCGCTAGAAGGCTCATTGATGACAAAACCGTGAACACCGGTTTGCTTGCAAGGAGGCAGGAAAATCGCCAAAAATCCCTATTGACCCTAGAACGAGACGTTGTCTAAAGGTCGATTGCGCGACAAAATCATGAAAATCGGTTTGCCTGCAAGGAGGTGGAAAGATTGTTCGGAATCCCACTAAGAGTTATGCGCTAGGGTGCTCGTCGACGAGAAAACAGTGAAATTCGGTTTGCTTGTAAGGAGCCAAGAAGATTATTACGGTATGTGCACGTCCGATATGGCTCAAACACTCGACCTAATAACTTACTTGACCATTTTAGGGGGCAATTGAGTGTACCAATATTTTATTGTATTTAATATAATAGACAATTAATGTATTAGAGATAGATTATTTCCTAAGAAAGGATAATAAATATTCTAGGGAATATTCCCCTTGTAAAACCTATTTAAAGGGTCTCCCATCAATAGAACACAACATTGATTTTGCTTTTAGGAAACCCTAGTACTAATTGTCTGGAATAATTTCGAATATTGCATATTTTTTTGTATTTTTTGCTTTGCGTTTTCCTTAGTCTCTTTGTTATTTATGTTGCCTTCAACTTGATATGTTCGCTTTTCACTTATTTCTTCTTTTGGTTTCATTGTGAGCACATTTGGTTTTGTTTCTTTTTCCTTTATTATGCTTCGCGAGTTATGCCCATGTTTGCTTGTTTATGTTTTTTTTGTTCCATGGCCTTAATCTGTTCAGGTCTATCAAAAAATCCTCTCATACTTACTTAAAGTACATGTGCGTACATCTCGATCCATGAATCCCATGCTAGTGAGATTTACCAGGTAGTGGTTACTGTCGTCGTCGTAATATTATTAATCAGTCACTTTTTTATAGTAATTTATATGTAAATGAAATAGTACTACAACTTAAATTATAACGGTTTTTGTATCCTATGCCCTAATGGAATAGGTTAAGAATATTAATTTTGGAAAGTAAAACCCTAATAGGAAACTAATAAACCCTATTAAAAATATAATTAAATCTAAATAAATACAATTTCAAAATATATTACCATTTTAGGCACTTAACCTATGCCCTTAGAAAATCGAACTTATAAAAATAGTTAATGAATTCGGATCAGGTGAGAATGGACGCACGGGTGAGAAATAAGAAAGAAAAAAAGTCGTTGGATGGAGAAAAATAAAGGCAGCGTATCGTTTCACTTAAAAAGGGGAAAAACGGCACGGGCGAGTTTTTGGAAAATTATTCGCATATGTTTTTAAAAAACGGATATAGGACGATCGCCTATATTGTTCATCAAAACTGTGATTTTGTTAATCAAAATCTATTGTTTGTACATCAAAATTGTGATTTTGTCTATCAAAATACTGATTTTGTTCATCAAGACTGTGATTTTGTGCATCAAAAAATTATTGTTTGTGCATCAAAAACCTATTGATTGTGCCATAAATGGTTGAATGTGTATCGAAATTGTATTCATTAATATATCTGTGTATATCATAATTAGGCGTATGTGAGACAAAACTAATTGTTTTGATGTTAGTCTTGGTATTGTATAGTGTGGATGCTTATTGGGCGCCTAACATAGCTAAAGCACAAAGCACTCCTCTTCGGTGTTTAGTTGGCTCGTTCTCTTAACATACGTCATATTATTACAAAGTTAGATTCTTTATCAATTATCATTTGCATCCAAGCTTGTACATCAAACTAATCTTATTTTAGGTACTATATTAGAAGATATGAATTTATTGGGCACTTCATTTGTTTCTTTTTGTTGTGCTCATATAGGTAGACATGACAATTGTGTAGCTCACTTTATCACATGTTTGTATATTAATCCGCACATGAGAAAGTCTTTGTAACTGATATTTGGCCATGTATATTTGATAGTTGAATTGGATACATAACATATTTGCACTTTGCTCTAAAAAAAAAAGATCCGCATAACAACTACAAAAAGTAGATAAATATATGTGTGCATTGAAACTAATTATATATGTATGTGAATCAAAACTAATTATATGAGTAAGGAAAAAAGATAGCCTTAAAGCACAAAATAAATGTACAAATAGATAGTCCTAAATGTACAAATGGATGGTATTTCCATTCACAAAAACATCACCATAATTTACAAAATAATGGTCATGGTTTCAATTCTAGATGAAAGATGAACTTTGAAGTCTACATATACATATAAAAACATAAATTTGGGTGTGCATGAATCATTTACATCATCGTTGAATTAATTTTACATGGTTTAGGTGGGGGAAGTGATCGATTAAGTTGAGGAGGGATTGGAAGATTGTATATATCATAAACGAGATGTTTGAATTATTCGATGATGACTAGACGAGTTGTGTATGTATACGTGGTATTGATTATTAATTTTCCCTATTGCACTTATTTACTAGTATTCAAATCAATTACAAAATAACATAATAGTACCTGCGTGGGTCGCTTAAAAAAATTAAGCGATGGCATCTAGTTAATTCTATTGTTTTTGCGGGTATATACGATGGCGCGCGAAGCATTGTTAAGACAAATTCGTGCACTAGAATCGATTACAGGAAGTCGAATATATAGACGACTCCCCTAATTGTGGCCTGCCTGAAAGCTAGGGTTGTCGAGGGAAACTACCCAAGGTTTAGAGTGTTGGGAAAGAATATCCTATTTAAGTTTAGAAACTCTTTGAAGTAGTAAACTTTAGGGATGTTGCCGACTTCAACAACACAGTAGAGGTCTTTATCAATGGACGTACATGAAACTTGATATAAGCTTGAATCGTATAAAAGTTTTCCTAAGAAGATAGTTCACCCCTAAATAGCCCAAAGGTTTCGCTTTGAGATTAGAAAAGCCCCTTGTCCTTGTCGTGGGGCATGGACTAGCGCATGCGGAGATCACATACGCGCTCCTAACACTGCCTTCCTTAAATAGCATCATGCTACTTTGCATTGTTCACCTAGGACCAACAAACACAACAACTTGCTTTCTTTATTTTCCTTTGTTCCTTTAACGCATAACGATTGATCCTAGCATCTTTCTCTTTGTTCTTTCATACCTAAAACACCTTCATGTACAAAGTGTAAAATCCACAAGGATCTTCATCATCAAAACGCAAGGGATCAGTTGGTATCCTAATAATTTTCCCCTTTTTAATGATGACAAACCCCTTAAAAAATTAAAGTGAATGCTAATACAAATAATACAAGTTAAACTTAATTCCCACTTAGTATAATACAAATTCGTTACTTACCATTGTGAACAACATTCAATTCCCCCCTAGCCAAAGATTGTTACCTATGTACCATGAACATAAATACATTGCTACAAATTTCCAAACTTCCCCCTTTTGGCATCATAAAAAACTAATGGTACTTTTTTTGGTAGAAAAAACTAATGGTACATAAGTATTAAGCACATAAGCAATTCAATCAAACAGTTAGTTCATTCATCGCATGTAAACAAGTTACAAGATAGCATGGGAAAAGCAGAAAAATTTAGAAAACTTAGAGATAATCATGGAAAAAATCATAAATTTTTGTGGGGGTCAATTAGGCTAGGGAACAAAGTGGGTTCTAACTCAAGCTCAGGACTGAAGATCTTCAATCTCTTCTTCTTTGTCGTGTCTCTAATCCTTTTGGAGAAAATGGTCAAGCAGAACCTCTAAAGTCTTATGGATAGACTTTAGCTCTGTCAATATCAGTGCGTCTATTCCCTTCCCATTAAAAAGTGGTGAGTCATTAGAATCTTTCTTCATTATTGCCTTCTTCTTTGGGTTTGGGTTACCCTGATGACCCATCTTCTTCAGATTATGGACCTCGAAAGGAAATTCATAGGTATGTTCCTCTTTTGGTTAATAAACCCCTCTGGCCTACAACTCTTTCTTCACCAATCCTATGTAGGGCAGTAAGTAATTTTTCCCACAATATTTCTCCGTGTGCAAAAGAATCGGCTTGGACATGTTTATCTTCTATTTCCTCATAAACAAATCCAACAATATTAGATCCAATACGGTGAGATTGTTCTTTTTCTCCTATCTTGGCATCACCACTTTGACAAGAAATTGAATAGCCACCCTTGTTACAAAGGGAATTCAGACGTTGTATGCAACTCATCTGATCCAAATAGTCAAATTAGTAATTCCTTCTTGTCACTTGGTCACATTCCAACATGTGGCAATGTGGCATATCTACCAATGGGAACATTCAACAATACCGTGACCTTATCACTTGAGAAAGTGAGTGGCTTTCCCAACTTAGTTGTTCCCACCATGACATTCATGTTTTGAACCAGAGAGTCGGAAATATAAAAACTTGAAATAAGATCAGGGTACTTGTTTACCTTGTGGACACTCAATTTTTCCAATCCTTGTAAGACAAGATGATCACAAAGTCTGTCAAGGTTGTCCTCTTTGAGTACTTACTCCTCCACCAACATTGGAGCAACCAAGTTTCTTGATCCTGTTTCCTTGGGCACAGCCGTAGCAAGGGCAAGGGTTTCTTTGACTTGGACGCCCTTCTTGGAAGAAGAAGAACACAACTTATGCTTGATCCCTAAGTCAGAAGGGACCAACTTTCCTTTCTTGGCCTTAAGTATGCAAAGCAACTCCGTCGATCCTTTAGGATCAACCTCCACCATGTCATCATCATCTTCCTCCTCTTCTTATCCGATCACCTTCTTTCTCCTCTTCCTCTCTGGGATTTGATAAGGTCCAACATCTAATTCCTCAGAGCCTTGTTGAGCTTCTTCTCCAAATCTTCCATGTGAGCCTCTTAGCCTAAATGACCGAAAAATATGCCCTTCTTCGTAGCAACAGTAAGCTTCTGAAGCACCACCACTGGATTGTATTAAACCAGTGATGTTATGGCGTCATCCACCACCACTTCGCCTTCGTCGTCATCAAGGATTATGGGATCAGTATCCCTAGAGATGCATTCTTCTCAACCTCTTCCTCCACCTTTTTAGCCAAATCGACGTGTTCGTCAGGAGAGATCATTGGAATGGAAGTCAGTTTAGGGTTTTGGGGTGTGGCGGTTTCAGGCTTTTGGGCAGAGAGGTCCGTGAGAACCATATCCCTCTCGGTAGTAGTGAGGGTGGAGATGTCAATCATGGAAGGATTTCCATTGATGTGATGTTGATATTTTGAGAATTTAGGATTTGATATTTTTGTAAAAGAGAGAGAGAGAGAGAGAGAGAGAGAGAGAGAGAGAGAGAGAGAGTTCTTGACAAGCAAGGAGTGATTTAGATTATAAGAGCGGTAAAGAAGTTTTAGTTCTTTGGTATGTGGGAATTTATATGCAAATGGATAAGAAGAAGGAAATACCTTCCATCCGATGATCCCTCTAAGGCTATAATTTTTACTTGCTACTTCAATAATTACTCTCAACGAATCAAATTTATCGTTCCAATGCGCATCCAATCACCATAATTACCTACAAATCCCATAGTATGAACTAGTCATTGCCTTATCTCTCTCCTCTTAAATGATTTTAATTTTTGATTTTTTGTTCCTCTCGTATCAACTGATATTCTGCCTTTTTCTCTCAACCACAAATCCCATACATTTTTCAATTATGATTTTCTCCCTTTTTAAGACCTCTGGCCCATAGTTCTTTGCTTGAGTGGAATAGAAAGGGTTGGTTTTTGATAGCATTTATGGATAAAACCATATAAAACAAGCATATCGAAATCATAAACACACAAGGTAAGGACAATTATAATGCTCCAGGTAATTAAATCCCATTTCAAGGGTTGAAAAGAAGGGTTCATAGGAAATGTTTACCTGGACCATAGCTTGTGACAATCGTATGACCAACTATCATATTATCTTGTAATAAGGGATATAATAGATCAAGTGAGTCCTTTTGGTCCATAAAGAAAATCTTTTAAGATATGCAACATGAAGTCTCAATTTTAGTATGAAAACATGCATATTAGATATCATGTAACTTATGCAAATCATTATAAAGAAATAAATGTAGAAAGAGATCACCATTGGCACTGTTCCCTCAATATCAAAAGATTTTCTAGCTAATCATTGGAGGAATAGTGGACCGACACTTGATTAGTTCATTATGATCATCCCTAAGAGAATCCTCAAATTCTCATAAGGTTTTCTGTCTAAGGCCTTGGTGAAGATATCTGCCACTTGGTTTTCAGTCCTGCAATGATCCATCTTAATAAAACCCTTCTCAACATTTTCTCTCAAGAAGTGATGATGAATATCAATTTGCTTTGTTTGAGACTATTGAACTAGATTTTTGGAGATATTAATAGTGTTGAGATGACGTTAAGTCATTAACTAATCTCTTATCCCTTAGAGTTTTGATGAAAACCTTATGGATTTTACGCTTTATATTTAAATGTATTTCAAGTATAAAAGATTAAAAAGAAAGATGCTAGGATCAATCGCTATGCTGAAAAGGAAAAAAGGGAAAGCGAATTCTGTGTTCGTTGTCCCCGATGGAACTACGCAAAGGCACATGATTCTATCTAAGGAAGGCGGCATACCTGAGGTGGCTTCAACGCGCGTGTCGGAGGAGTATTGCAAAGATGCGTGAAGCTTAAAGATAGAATGTTTCGATAGGAATGTATCTATGGAATGTTTAAGATAGATATATTTCTAGGAAATTTTGTGTTTAGATAGAAATTAAATCTATCTAAGGAAATTTTATGGATAGATTTAATGCTATTCAATGAGTACATAAATAGGATACTTGTCTAGGTTAAACTAGAGTTTGTTAAGGTTTTTAACAAGCTGTTCTAGAGAAGAAAAAACACGAGAGTTGTGTGCGATCGAGTTTAGGAGAAGATAGAGACACGAGGATAGATCGGGTTTAGGAGAAGATAGAGATTTGTGTGCGAAAGTTGTGCACAAAGTCAGGTTCGTGGGTCGAAGAAACTAGTCCGAGTTGATTGAAGACGTTCAACTCTTAGGAACATTAGGTTCGTCCCTAGGAGTTGTGTACACCTAAAAACCTAATGTTTACATTTGTACGTTCGTTTCAATCAAAAAAGATATTAACTTTGATTTGGAAATACTTGTTCTAATTTGGCTTGTTTAATTATTCTGTTGTCCAATTCACTGATCTCGAGGGATCAATGTTTGTATTCTAACACACGTACTATCCAACAATTGGTATCAGAGCGTTGGTACTCTAGATTGTGTTTTGTCATAACAAGTAAACAAGGATGAGTTCCTTGAACTTCGAGGTCGGTTGTAGAAGCAACAAACCTCCTTTACTTCTTCCTGGTCAATACGATCAATGGAAGGGATGGATAACTGATTGGATCAGGGGAAACAATTTCCAATCTTTGATTGCGATTAAGTATGGTGATCTCGAGGTTGCCGAAGACAAGAAGTTGGACCCAAAGAAGATGGGACCAGACGACTTCAAAGCCATGGAAGCCAATTTTTTAGCAAAAACCTACATCAACAACGATCTTAGTCTTGATGATCCTTGTAAAGTTTCCAACTTGCAAACCACCAAGGAGATGTGGAATGGTTTGGATAAAATTCACAATGGTAGTACCGATCTAAAGGAGACCCTCATCATCACCGCACAGAGAGATTTCCACACCTTCAACATGATTAAAGAGGAAACAATCTCATCGTACCAGACCCGGTTTGAAGTACTCAATACTCGCTTAATTACTCTAGGAATTGATGAGAACCAAATAACCCTTGGGGCCAAGGTCGTAGTAATCTTGGAAGGACTAACTGGATAATGGTCCCATGACTGCACGACCTTTTGCGAGAATCCGACTAATAGAAATCTCCAACTTCATGGATCTTCGGAAAATTTCTCAATTATGAAAAGAAGAGATATCGTGACAAGGTCAAGGAAACTGATGCTAATGGAATGGGGATGAAGATCGAGAAAGCCATGCAATACCTAGAAGTGGAAGGTGAGGAAGAAAGAGTTGATCCCGAAAACGGGATAACACTTCTCAATAAAGCCATGCAAAGGCAGACCCTTCAACTCCAACTCAACGTCCAACAACAGTTCCCGTGGTAACAATAAAGAAAAGAGTGACATGAAGGATGTTGTGTGCTTCAAGTTTCGAGAGAAAGGACACTTTATAAGGAACTGTTCCAAAGGTGGTGATGATGGGAAAGGGAAGAAGGTCTACTACATCTCCATGTTGGGAAATTCGGACGAAGAACAACTGGAAGAAGAAGAAGAAGCCTATAACCCATTAAACTAAAATCATAGATCCTAAGGTAGTAGAGACACAAATGATCACTTCCCTTCAAGTATTTCAAGAGCCTATTGACTTCTTTGAGATGGGATTCCTTAGGACTTGCTTGAAACCTGTCACATAAATAGACACTAAACACAATATCTAGCCTACTTGTTGTAAAGTATAAAAGAGAACCAATCATTCCATGATACACCTTTTGGTCCACATCAATCCCACTTGAATCTGCATCCAAACGAGTGTTAGGTGAAATAGGAGTATCAATGGGTCTAGAGGTTTCCATTCCAAACTTCTTATGCATCTCCTTGATGTAATTTTTTGATGCATTCTTGTTCCTTCGGGATTTTGAGAAATTTGCAAACCAAGGAAGAATGAAAGTACTCCCACCATATATGATCATCTCAAACTCACTACTCAACAAGTCTTTGAAATTCTCTACAAGGGCAGGGTTAGTGGAAATAAAAATAATATCATTAACATATACTTGGACTACAAGAATCTCAACTTGTTGTTTCCTTAGGAACAATGTCTTGTCAATTGTATCACATCTATACCCATTCGTCAAAAGGAATTGTGTGAATCATTTACACCAAGCTCGAGGTGCTTGCTTCAATCCATACAATGCCTTGTTAACATGTACACATGGTCAATACAATCAACATGTTCGAAGCTTGGAGGTTGTTGCACATACACCTCCTCTAGAACATACTGATTCATAAACATCGTATTCACATCCATTTGATACAATTTGAAAATTTTGTGGGCTGCATAGGCTATAAGGAGTCAAATAGCCTCGATCCTAGCCATAGGGGCATAGTTCACCTCATCATAGTCTATGTCGTCTTGTTGGTTGTATCCTTTGGCAACTAGTATAGCTTTGTTCTTAGTTATTGATCCCATGTCATTGAGCTTGTTTCTGAACGCCCATCTAGTTCCAATGGTTGTCTTGTGTTTGGGGTTAGGTACCAATCTTCAGACTTTGTTCCTCTTGAATTAATTTAAATCTTCTTGCATTGCCACCACCCAATCCAAATCTTATAGGGCTTCCTCGATTATCTTGGGTTCTACGAGAGAGATAAACACATGTAAAGAACAACAATATGCTAGAGAGGATTTGGTACTTACCCCTGGTTTGCTGAGTGGCGTGAGAAGATTTTCAAGTGGGTGAGCCTTCGTTAGATTCCTTTTCCTATCTTGGATTGTTCCTAATACTCCTTGTTCCCCCTCAGCACAAGGAACTTCGTCATGTTTGGATGAATCCTTAGTTGAAGAAGCTTCTTGCATTTCTTTTGGAGTAGTATCATTGTTTTCATCACTAGCATCAATGTCTTTAAGCTCGGGCATTGATCCATTGGAACCATCATCATCATCATTATTAGTGTTGTCAGGATTAGCTTGCTCAACATTGTTACTTGTGGCCCCATTGTTCCCACTAACAGTATTAACTTTGTTGATACAAGTTTTATCTTGGGAATACAAGATTCCTTTGGGTTCGACCCCGACTTACTGGCTATACTCAGTTTAGTAATAGGGATTTATTTTTTATAAGGCACGACGACTTTCAGACTGTCAAATCTTGGCACCATTGCTGGGACACTAGTCAGTAGTCTATCCACAACATCTTGTTGGAACAACTTGTAAAACAAGTGACAGTTTGCATGGCCTACTTTCAGACTGTTATTGGAATTGGGTTTGGAGTTGAAGGGTCTAAATCTTCCATGATTGTAGATCATCCCCATTGCTTTGGTGAGTAGTGTCGTTTCGCTATCGCAATCAACTCTTTCCTCCTCACCTTCCTCCTCCAAGTACTACATGGCATTCTGGATCTTCATCGTCATTCCCTTAGCGTCAATTTCCTTGGCCTTATAACGAGATCTCCTCTTTTTATAGTTGACCAATTTTCCAAAGATCTCATGAAGTTAGAGATTTCTATTTGTCGGATTCTCGCATAAAGTTGTGTAATCATTGGAAGATTCTCCATTTAGGCTTTTCAAGATGATCACCATGTTCTTTCTAAGGGATATTTGGTCCTCACCAATCCTAGACTGATCAAGCTAGTGTTGAGCACATCGAACCACGATGAGATTGTTTCCCCTTCCATCATGTTGAATGTGTTGAAGTCTCTCTTTGAAGCAATAACGAGAGCCTCATTTAGCTCAGTAATCCCATTGTGGATTTGATCCAAAGCCTTCCACATCTCCTTGGTGATTTCCAAGTTGGAAACTTTTCAACAATCCTCGGGAATAAGACCGTTGTTGATGTAGGTTTTGGCCAAGAAGTTGGCTTTTATAGATTTGAAGTCATCTAGTCCCATGTTCTTTGGGTCCAGCTTTTTGTCTTCGGTGGTCTTGAGATCTCCATACTGGATCGCTAAAATTTGAACATTAAACATCAATATCGGTGAGGAAACATATGAATGCTACTAAGAACGTCAACCCGATGCTAAATGCGCTACGGTCTGAATTATCATTGGAAAACCTTCTCAAATTAACCACGACTTTATGGTCCATTTTGTATCACCGTAATAAGACAATTTTCTAACAACATTTCTACTATGGAATGAGAAATTTCAAATAATATGTTCGATATCGTGAATTAGAAAGTGAGCAAAGATTCATAGAGCTTGGATGACCACTTGACCAACATTTAACCAAAAACTACGACATCGAAACATAAGCATGGGATTGGAAAAAAAATAGAGGAGAACATTGTTAAAATAAATTTTGATGGATCAAAAACAAAAAGTAACGATGATGCATCAACTAGGTACATAAAAAAACATTTTGGAGAGATAGTGGGTTTTGATCCTACAACTTGCCATCACCTAAAGCCCTTTACAAGTAGATGCTCATGTTATGGACAATGTTGTGAGTGAACAAATTAAAATTAATGCTTGGAAGAGATAATATACATGTTCTTAATTCTTTTAAGGGAACTGATCACGCCCCTACCAAATTAAGATGTTGATTGCGGATTCTCTAGCACACATGCAATTCTTTCATGTTGTTAAAATAATCTACATGCGTCGACATTGTAATACAATATCTAATTACATTGTACGTCTTCGTCATTAATTTACTCCATATCAACTAGCAACTAATCCAAAATCGAACATTCTCATCCGAAAAGGTGACCTAGGTTGAAAGTCTGTGTTTCTTCTAAATTTTCCCCATCAAAAGACGATAAACTCGGCCGTGAAATTGTGGTCCAACTTTGGGTGCGTCTCATGTTTGACGGTTTGACGATGACTGATTGAAAAGGCCATGGTTGTGTGATCAATTCTTGAAGACTCCCCTAGCGAGGCCAAATCTGAGATGTTCATAGTTGTTCCCCAAGACCATGTATTTGCATTTTTCCTAGTTGATGTCTTATTTCTTCTTCTCCTGGTGCTTTCCACACTCTGCTCCTCATGTAGCTTCGGTTATGGCACCGCTTGATACACCGCTTGTACAAATAAAGTAACCAAACCGAAGGAAGAACAATGAAAGGCCTGCGGTCGAGGGAAGGAACAGACGAGAAAGACAAAGAGAGGTGAGAAAGGGAGATTAGGGCATAAGATAATTCTGATTAAGTAAAAGCATAATAACATAAGAGTATTTATACTAAGCCCTAACGGGTCAAATAAAGCGTCCCGTGAAAGAACCTTAAAGAAAATCCAAGAAAGAGTTTATAAAACTCTGTTTAAAAATTACATTAATTAATTAATGAACTAACAATAATACCTAAAACGCGCCGGAGGTCGACGCTCCAGAACAGGCCTCGTTAGAGAGGTTGGTAGTGTCATCGCAGGGGTCTTCGTTACCGACCCTGGGGTCCCCGTTACCGACCCAGCTGATCCATCATGTTGCGTATCAAATACCCCATGTTGACAAGCGACTTGTCCTCAAGGCGTAAGTCAAGAAATGAAAGACGAACCTGGTCCAACGGCTCCCAAGAAGCATCACAAGGAGACCCATCATCCCAAACTATTAACCACTCAATCCGAGGAGAACCATTCACCATAACCTGGCGTTCAGCAAGGGCACGCACAAGGCGCAAAATTGGTTGGTCGTTCACAAAATCTTTGGGAAGAGATGGCTGCACTGGACACGCTCCATTGGAAATAAACGGTCGTAACAAAGAGACGTGAAAGACATTGTGAATCTTGACGCTTTCAAGCAACGCCAAACGATAGGCCACAGGACCAATGCACTTAATAATCTCAAAAGGCCCATAAAAACGACGAGCTAACTTGGCGGATAAAGGCCGAGCCACTGAGTGTTGGCGATAGAGTTGTAGTTTCAATACAACTTGATCAGCCACTTTAAATTTAATATCACCCCGGTTTGCATTTGCTTGATCACGCTGCAAATTAGCACGTAAGAGGTCGACAAGCTACGCCCATTCCTGGACACTGATCGCGGCCAGTGACTCGAGCGTGGATGATTGTGTGGTTCGAATAAGTGGCGGCGGTTCAAGGCCATACAAGGCTTGGAAATGAGACATCTTTAAGCCCTCATGAAAATGACAGTTCAAAGCCAATTCAGTCCAAGGTAAAAACAAGACCCACCGAGACGGTCTAGCGTGAGTGAAACCCCGTAAATATTGCTCAGGGCCTCGATTCTTAACTTCCATTTGACCGTCCATTTGCAAATGATACGCGGTGCTAAGGCGTAGATATGTCCCGCTGAGCCGGTGTAACTCCTTCCAAAATGCACTAGTAAAAATGGCATCACAGTCCGACGCGATCGAATTCAGGATGCCGTGATGTTTGACCACAATCTCCACAAACACCGAGGCCACTTTTGTGGCATCATAGGACGCACCCAAAGCACCGAAATAAGCATACTTGGACAACCGATCCACCACGACAAAGATGGTGGAAAACTCCCGGGACGGTGGCAGCCCGGTAGAAATCCATGGAAACCGAATCCCAAACTTGTAACGGAATCGACAAAGGTTGAAGAAATCCAGCCGGTTTCTTCGTACTATACATAGTGGATTGACATATAAGGTAAGAATCCACAAAGTGCTTGACCTCTTTACACACTCCCGACCAATAAAAAAAGGCAGCAACACGTCGGAAGGTACGGTCGACTCCCGGATGACCCACACTTGGCGACGAGTGAAATTTGTGGAGAACGTCGGGTTTGAGACCTGAAAACTTACTAAACACCAGCCGATGCCCATAGTAGAGGACACCGTCATGCACACAAAATGGAGGCTGTAATTTATCGTCGTTAAAGGCTTGATGCAAGTCGAGCCACACAACCATCCACGCTTGAGTCACTGGCCGCGATCAGTGTCCAGGAATGGGCGCAGCTTATCGACCTCTTACGTGGATCAGTCTAGGATTGGTGGATCAGTCTAGGACAGTTGTAATTTATCGTCTTTGATGACATTTTCTGATCTGTACGAATAAGGAACTCCCGACCCAACAAATATTGGCGCCATTTCTGAACGGCGAACACAATGGCAAATAATTCACGGTGGTAGGCCGAAGAGCCACGACGGCGAGGGCCGAGGGTTTGAATAAAGAATGCCACCGGTTTCTCATTCTGTAACAACACAGCTCCAATACCGACGTCTGAAGCATCGGTTTCCAACACAAAAGAGGAATTAAAATCAGGCAACTGAAGGATAGATGGATTCATCATTGCCGATTTAAGTAGATTGAAAGCGTCCTCTGCCGTGGCGGACCACATAAATTTATCCTTTTGTAAAAGATTAGTCAATGGAGCGGCTAGAGAAGCATAATGCCGAATAAACTTACGATAATAGCTTGTGAGGCCCCAAAAACTGCCCAGCTGTCGCACTGTTTTCGGCGTAGGCCACTTAGCCATGGCCTGCAACTTACTCGGATCAGATAGCAACTGACCAACAGACACAATATGACCCAAATATTCAACTTTTGTCGTTCCAAAGGAACATTTAGAGCTCTTGATAAAGAAATGATTGTCATGTAATATCTACAGAGCGATGTCAAGGTGGCGGACATGCAGAGGAAGAGACGAGTTGTATATCAAAATGTCATCAAAGAAAACGATGTATAAATGTCATAGGGGTGCATACGAATCTGATGGCAACTGGACCTAGTGAAAAAGGTGGTCTGACCTAGCTCATCAAATAATTCATCTGCGGTTGGAATTGGAAATTTATCGGCCACAGTAACGGCGTTCAGAGCTCTATAATCAACGCAAAACCGAAAGTTGTCATCTTTCTTTTTAACTAGGAGTGTAGGGGACAAAAAAGGACTTGTGCTATGTCGAATAACCCCTTGCTGTAACATGTCCTAAATCTGTCTCTCAAGCTCCTATTTTTGAAAATATGGGTAGCGGTAAGGCCGAACATATACCGGCTTCGAATCCCGGTGAAGATGAATTCGATGATCCCACGAACGTTGTGGTGGTAGTCCCACTGGCAAACGGAACACACTGTCGTGGAGGTGAAGGATCTCTCGGATCTGTGGGTCAATATCTGAGGGAAAATCAACATCAGTCGACTCAACGGACAACAACTAATCGGTAATCGGTACAATCTCAAAACACTAAGCAACAGATTCCGCCTCATATAAGGAATGTAACACATTCATAGATATCAAACGTGGTGCCTGATGATCCCCCTATAATGTCACTACCTTTTCCTGCCAAGAGAATTCCATCAACGACTGAGCATAATCATGCGATACCTTGCCCAAAGTCTGTAGCCACTGCACACCTAAGACAATCTTAGGTCCATGAACCTCTAACACAAAATGATCAATCGAGAACAAGTGACCTTGCATCTGTAACGGTGTAGTCGGGCATTGATGATTACACAACAAAGATTCACCATTCCCCACATAAACTCGAAATGGAGGAATTAGTGAAAGAGGTAATTAGAGGTGTTCTGCAATTCCGGGATGAATAAAATTGTACGTGCTACCACCATCAATCAATACTTGTACTTGCATATCTCGAATAGACCCCATTATGTTGAGGGATTTAGGATTAGCGAGGCCATCCATTGAGTGAATACTAGAGACATCCCCCATCACTGCCAAATTAGCCTCGTCGGTTTCGACATGATCATCCTCGTCATTGTCATCACTACCTAATAAAGCAAGAAAGTGGTGTTTACAGCGGTGGCCCGAGCAAATTTTTCATCACAATTCCATCATAACCCTTTCATAGTACGTTCTTCCCGTTCAGCCACAGAAAGACGTTTGATTGGCAAGGATGTGTAATTAGGGTTCGGGGTAACGGTGTTTTGGGTGGTGGCTGTCGTAGGGCCTGGGTTCGTTACCGATCTTCTCGCTGCGGCTGGTTTTTATCCCGCAGTTTGCTACGCACAGCGCGGCGCGGACAGACCGTTCACCGTGTCAACAAAAGAGGCCGCAAGTTCGCGGTCTAGGGCAAAGGCCTATGCTAACGTTGTTGGATTACGCAAATTCAATTCTCGCTTAATCGGCTATTTCAGGCCTGCCTTAAACAAAGAAATCAAAGTTGGCTCTGACAACCCTTCAACCTTATTCAGCAATGCCTCAAATTCCGCCTGATACTCAAGAACTGTAATTTTCTATTGCAACTTGGCGAGAAGACCCACATAGTCCTCGTAATGATGCGGATCAAAACGTTGTTTAACCGCAACCAAAAATTCAAGCCAAGTCCGATTACAATTATTTCGACGTTGATAACGGAACCAGTCGGACGCCAGATAATCAAAAAGCATACCCCTAACTGTAAACGATCATTATGCAACATATGAAAATAATCGAAATAAGATTGTACCATGTATTCCCAACCCGCGGGGTCTGTACCATTGAAGCAGGGTACGTCGATACAGATTTTAGGGTATCGTTCTAGTTGCCCTTGATCTTCATTAGCCTGGCGGCGAGGCTGGCGGCGGCTGCCGCTAGACTTGCGCTGCTTCCTGAAGCGGGGGTTGTTGTTGCTGCCGCGCAATCTCTTGCGGAGGATGACGAGGCTCCGCGAAAGGGTTTTCGGCATAAACCCCACGATTTTGATCATCGATTATATTCCGGTTGTCTAAGATATGGAAAACATGATCCAATCTCCGACGTTGCACTTCTTGTTCTTGATGCTGCTGTCGGATTTCGATAGATAGATTCTAAAGCAATTCCCGAATATCGTTCCCTCTACCGGTGACTTGTGAAATTTCTCCGCCGTTCGACATGATATCGTACCTGTTCAACGATGAAAGCACCAGTTGATACAAGCTGTAATTAGCTTGTACAAATAAAGTAACCAAACTGAAGGAAGAACAGTGAAAGGCATGCGGCCGAGGGAAGGAACAGACGAGAAAGGGAGAGGTGAGAAAGGGAGATTAGGGCATACGATATTTCTGATTAAGTAAAAGCATAATAACATAAGAGTATTTATACTAAGCCCTAACAGTTCAAATAAAGCGTCCCGGGAAAGAACCATAAAGAAAACTAGAGAAGGAGTTTATAAAACTCTGTTTAAAAATTACATTAACTAATTAATGAACTAACAATAATCCCTAAAACGCGTCGAACGACGACGCTCCCGAACAGGCCTCGTTACCGAGGCTGGCAGTGTCATCGCAGGGGTCTTCGTTACCGACCCTAGGGTTCCCGTTACCGACCCTGCTGATCCATCATGTTGCGTATCACCGCTCTGCGATCCTTGTTTGTTGTTATTTGTTGGTTTGTTCTTTGTGTTTGTTTTCTCTTATTAGTTTATCATATTGTCGAGTTCTTCGGCCTCTCAATTTTTCTTGTCCGTCTGATAGATTGAATTCTTAACTTATTAAAAATAGTCTAGATGAGTTCAATAATGGCTTTTACATCTCCCTTATTATTTAATTAGTAATTAGTAATGATGTCGTTGATAGATCACATTAGTAAAAAAAATTGTTCAGTTGATAATTTATAACATTTACATATTTAATTATATGAGTAATAAATTCATGCTTATAAGTTTCAACCAAACATAGTTTTAAAAGTGATCTAATTTGAGAATTGCACCCATCTAACCTCACGTACCTAATTAAAATATCATAAAATAAAATAATCCAAAACATAAAATAATGAATAGGTGTCAAATCCAACGTATTTAGCCGCTCGACTCGAGTTTTAAAGGTGAATGTATTTGGCGCATTATTCACAATGTGTAATGTTAAATCACTTGATTCCAAAAATAAAAACCAATGCAGAATCTATATTTATGTTTTAAATTTAACCTATCCTAGTCAATTTTAACATATTAGTCTCTCAACAAACTCGCATGTTCCTTGCCTTACACACAGTTACAAGTATTCAAATTTCACATAAAACACTCAACTCTACATCAATATCAATTAGAGCTGTCAAAAACTGACCTAACCCGCTAACCCAACCCGACCCGCCAGATAATTTTAGGGTCAAGATTCGAAAATTTGAACCTGAAACCCGAAATCACCCGAACCCGATAGAACCCGAAATCCGTTGGGTTGAAACCCGAAACCCGTTGGCTTGACCGATTTAGTATATTTATAGAATTTTTAAAATTTATTTTGAAAATAATAATATATTTTATTATTAAAATAAATGAAAATAATATTTTATAATTAAATATATTATTTAATTAAAATTTGGTTTTAAATCATAAAAAAATGATATTTTAGACCCGCTGGTCAACCCGACCCGACCGAAAACCCGCTACAACCCGACCCGATTGACCCATGACCTATAGCGAAACCGAACCCGAAATGACCGATCCCGAACCCGCCCGACCCAACCCGATTGACAAGTCTAATATCAATACATCAAAATTACTATTACTCGAATACTTTTCTCATACTTTCTGTTTTCTCATGCGTATCATCCATCTAAATAATTCGAACGCAAAATGATAAGAAAGATGATAGAAACAAAAGAGAAATCGAGAAGACATGACGCACATAATCTTAAAACCCGTGTCATCACATACAACACTAATATAATCACACACCTTACAAAAACACTCGAGTGTAAAAACCAAAGAATGGAAGAATGGACGAATCCTAGTGGGTAAAGAGCGCGCTACATGAACTAAAGTGTAAAAACCAAAGAAATCAAGTAAAACTCCCACGAAGATTCTAGCAGGAATATCGCACGCATCCTACATGGCAATCGACTGCCTTGCGTAATTAGCGCACTAATTAGCCATAAGATTAGGTCGTAAGTTAAAAAGACCAACCAATGATGACGTGATGATGTCTCATGCATGACTTGTCGACCTATGGTGCAAGTCACATCAGCCGCACATTCGACCAATCAATGGACAAATCCTCACCAACATACTCGATCGCTTGTCCAACATTAGAAAATCTCAAACCTCCAACTAAACCGCACATTCCACCAATGGCAACACAACACGTTGAACGCCTCACATTCCACCAACCAATGACTGACACATCGAATATTAATAAGACCCTCCTACATCAAGAAAGCTCCAACTCTAACCCTTTCCAACACCTATAAATAGCTGAAGAAGGCGATGGTTGCAAAGGTCAAAAAACATATTTAGCTCAAGATATCTCCTTGTTAATAGAGACTCGGCATGTCGAAACACTCGAAGCACCGCACTATTTATGAGAGGTAATCCTAAAAGTTTCCATGTCTCTATTTTAAAAGAGAAAATATTTAGATCAATCCATGTAAGTAGAATATCTAGAGTAAGGTAAAGAACATCAACAATTTAATATTTAACCCATAATTTAAACATATTTATTTGAGTGGTGCGATGTCATCCGTCCTTTTGAAAAGTGAAAATATCAAGTATTGTATAACATAATTTATCTGAAAAATAAACTTTAACTGAAGAATTTGACTAATACAAAACTATATTGAGAATAATTTGAGAAAGAGAGACCAGGAAAAAAAAGAAAAAGAAAACAAACTCTATGATGTATACATAGAGTTTGGTTCAAATGAAACAAAATCTTATCCTGAAACGTGAAATGAATGCACTTTACCTAGTTCGTAGTGCACTTTTCATACAAAAGTACATTGCAAAATACAAAAAGTGCAATCCGAAAAAACACACTACAAAAAATACGAAACGTGCATTGCAAAGTACAAAAATTACAAATCCGAAAAAGTACACTACGAAATAGGAAAAGTGCACTAAGAACTAGAAAAAGTGTATTCGTTTCAGGATAAGAGTTCGTTTCAGAATAAGATCTTATTTCATTTGAACCAAACTCTGTATGCATATACATATATTGTAAAAAAAAATAATAAAATAATAGATTTAAATCAACAATTTATCATCTTACATCCATCTATCTATTCATATATGGTTAATTTAATAGTACGTATGTATAATTTTTTTATGTAACAACACAATTGTTTAAGAAAAAATATATGTGGAAGGTTTATATTCATAAGATAATATGAATTATATAATTTTTTTTATGTAAAACACAATTGTTTAAGAAAAAATATATGTGGAAGGTTTATATTCATAAAATAATATGAATTATTATTATTCTTTTATATTATTTTTGTTTAAAAAATTTTACATTATATATTTAAAATTTGTTGTATTTCTAATAAAATTAAATAAATATATTAAAAGTATTATAAACTCGACTAGAGGTGTCAAACGGGTCGGTCAAGTCGGGTTCGGGTTCGGTTATTTCGGGTACGGGTTGAGTCGGGTTCGGGTCGTAATGGGTCACCGGTCAAATCGGGTCGGATCATTGCGGGTTGTCGGGCGGGTCGGGTCGACCTAACAGGTCAAGATAATTGATTTTCTTACAATTATTAAAATATTTTTTATTTAAAAGATGATATTTAATAATAAATCTATTATTTTTATATATTTTAATAATAAAATATATTATAATTTTCAAAATATATTATATATTCTTAAAATATAACAAATTGGGTCAACCCAATGGTTTTTTCGGGTTTGAACCCAACGGGTTTCGGGTTTATCGGGTTCAATTTATTTTGTGTTTCGAGTTCAAATTTTCGGGTCTTGACCCTAAATTTTTCGGGCGATTCAGGTCGGTTTTTCGGTTCGGGTCAGCTTTTAACAGTTCTAAACTCGACTCTAAGTTTGACACTGGTATTACTCTTAGTATGTATGTATACTACTAGAGCTTTGTTAGAAGATCATGCATAAAATTATAATGTGAGACTTTTAAACCTCTTATTAGATGATAGTACGTGGTAGACACATTAATCAAGTGAATTTAGTCTGGTTAATTCGAGTTTAGATCATGGATAGATTGGTTCTTTTTAAATCAGCTGGTTTATCGACTTAAGTAAATTTTAGTTTGATTTATTCTTAGTTAGTGTTTTGCGCGAATTAAACACGTAAATGTGTTATTCGTTAAATTAAGGGAACCTTAATCAAACACCAACTAAAACATGTTAATCTACTATATATGTAAAAGCAATAAGGTTTGGAGCCTCCACATTGAGTCACATCATCTTTTGCCACATGTCATTCCTAAAATGCGCCACATCAGATTTTGACACGTGTCATCTCCTCCTTAATTCATATAAATTATACAAATAAATTGGTAGTTTAGGAAACAAATCTTATGAATTCAAATATTAGATTTGGAAGTTTTGATATCATCCAATGTTTTAAAATGAATCCAAATTGTAATTTTGGAAGTTTCTAGCATATTTAATTAAACGTTAATTTCTATAATATTATTAAAACAATTATGGTGTCTTTTTTACAACTATATTAGCTTTAATCTACTATATATAAAAACCAATAAGGTTTAAAATATTCATTAAAAATTATCCATTCCTTTTTTTAAAATAAATTCATTTTTTTTAGTTAAACACATCAGTTTTTATTTAAAATATAATAAAAGATTGTGGTGGTTATATGGAAAATATTAATGAATTAATATTGAATATTAATAGAAAGAAATTATATAGAAAATATTATCTTAGGTAATTAATTTTTATTAAGATAAAGAATAGATTGTGCAAACTACATACCAAATTGTGGATAAAAATTTTTGGATCCACGACATTTTATGTGATGTTTGATCAAAATACTTTCCTTTGTTACAACTCACAATTCGAAATTTATCATAAAATTTTATGAGCATTGTACAGATCTTTCTCATTAATTAAAAATTTAATAGTTATATTTTTTACTTTTATATAAAGAAGATTGCATGTAGGAGTAATTATCTTTTTAAAAAATCACTCAACCAAAAGTTCATTAACAATATTCATATCAAGATTTAATCTATAATATATTAAACTATTTTTAAAATATCTATTACAATTGTGATATCTTTTTTCAATAAATAAAAAAATTACCTAATTAGATTTTATCAAATATATTTTAATGTATTGAATTTAGATATTTCTAGGCAAAGACACTCAAATTATTATTTAATGATATTCATATTAAAATTTAATCATTGGTAGATTTTTTAAAATATATATTTCAATTAATCAATCTATAATTTCTTATATGTGAAATTATTGTTATGAATTTTTAACAATAATATTAGATAAGATTTAATGAGGAATATCTTACCAAAAGGATAATGACACATATTTTGTTAATATGTATGTATTTTCTTTTTATCTAGCAATATAGCTATAATGATACATATTTTTTTTATTTTTTACAATAACATTAGGTAAGATTTACATAGGATTTTTATTTATTAATATATTTTTTATATGTGAAATTATTGTTATGATTTTTTAATAATAACATTAGATTTAACTAATTATTTATTATGTCTACGACTTTGAATATTCATCAACTAAAATAAAGATATGTATTTTCTTTGTACAATATAGCTCTAATTTATATTTATTTATGTTTTTTATATTTGAAATTATTGTTTTCGGTTTTTAGCGAAAACATTTGATATGATTTAACTAGCTACTTATCAAACAATCTACTATATATATATATATATATATATATATATATATATATATATATAAAGCAATAAGGTTTGGAGCCACCACATTGCGCCCCTCAGCTTTTGACACATGATATCCCATTATAAATCCACGTAGAATTTTGCCACATGACATTTAATCCTTGGTCCATAAAAATTATATATTAATTATTCTTTCTACTTCATATTCCACATGGCAAATTTTTTCCACTTAATTAAAATTTATTTTTATTTTCCAAATTTAGATAATATCTTAATTTTGGTAGGAGATAATATCTTAACTAAAAAATTTTAACTAATGGTTGAATTTTTTCCTTATAAGTCAATAAAATATATATGCTCAATCTTTTTAACATTTTAGTTGTTTATTTATTTATATTTTAAATATTTACAATATATAAATTATATTTATTTTTCTTATTAAATTATATGTTATTATTAAATTAATTATTATTTTTCAAAATCTAATCTATTCCATAATTTCCAAATATATCATTTTGGCTTTATTTTCATCAAATTTTTGTCTCTTTCTTTTAAATTAAACCTATTTATGAAATATTATCAAGGAAAATGAGCAATGTAGATTTTTTATCTTAAAAATCTATGTTTATTCCCAATTTTAAAATTAATAATCTAGATTTAATTTGTTTTATTTGATTTTAAAAAATAAAATAATTTTTATACATATTACGGGCAATAAGTTACTTATATTAAATTTTATATTAAATTTTTATTTATTAATATCATTTTTATAGCATATCTAAAAAATATCGAGTCATAGTCGTGCAGGGCACGACCGGGACAACTAGTATGTAATAATACGAACATAAAATACACAAAATAGCCAATTGAATGATAGAATTTGAATACAAAATATATCTATATGCAAATAGATACACATGTCGAAAGCTGACCCGACCTACAAACACAACCTGACCCGCCCAGAAAGTTTTGGGTTTCAACCCGAAAATTTAAACCCGATTCGGTTGATCCGAAGCCGATTGGGTTGACCCAATTTGTTATATTTCAGAAAATATATTTGAAAATTTAAAATATTTTATTATTAAAATATATAAAAATATATATTGTTATTAAATATTATTATTTTAATAAAAAATGTTTTAATAAACATAAGAAAATTCGATTCTGTTGACCTCGTGGGTCGACCCGACCCGATTTGACTCGTGACCCGTAACGACCCAAACTCGAAATGACACAACCTGAACACGACCCGACCAACCCAATTAACATGTCTACAAATAGATAATGAATTCCAAGGATGCAACGACAATTAAGCTTTCGCTTCCAAATTACAAATAAAATGAGATTGTGAAATTTAAAAGGATAAATCGATTAGAGTGGTAATATGAAGGCTTGTTCCTCCTAATTTCGCACTTCAATTATAAGCTATCAACGCGTTAATTAATTGAACAATAGATATCGAAATAAATAGGTAAAATTGTACAATAACGAAAATAAACTTCGCTATGATTCCATTCCGATTTTGAAGGACAATTGAGAATTACACCAGACTTGATCTTCTCAAACGAAAAGCAAGAGAACTTTAGTGTTTCATATGAATAAAATGAAGAACTACCAAAAACACCGTTGATTTTATATTTTAATTGTTTCTTTTTGTAGAAAGCTCCCCCTATCGTTATTTTTCTCTTCCCTTTTCATAGACTTCTTTAATTACTGGTCATTTTTTAGTGTCAATCCTGAGAATCTCTCCATGCCATTACTGCCTTCCAACGGCTACTTGAGCATTTATTGCTTTTCGTGATTTCCGCAATGTCGTTGACGCGTTTGGGCATTTACTACTTCCGTGATTTTTGCCATGTGTTGATGCGTGGGCATTTACTACTTCTTTGATTTTCACCAAGGAGTTAATGTTTCTTCAATGGCTAGTGGTGTCTTTAATTCCTTCTGCTTTCTTCTCTTCTCTTTGTGGCCCAACATCAGATTTAGCACAATATTTCAGTGCCTAACAATACCCCCAAACCCGCTCAAAATTCCTTTCGTATATTTTGGTGCGGGTTTGAACTTCTATTGGGAACTGTTTCCTAAAGTCGTCAAATTGATAGTCTCTTTATGTTGCCTTTTTGGCTTGTGAAGCCTAGTGTTAGGCACTTAAACATTTTGTGATGTGCTTTTGAATTGTGCCCATGGGACGTACTTTGAACATTTATATTGTTTTTCATACTCTGTTGTGTGTGGTTCATTCATTTGCTTGTCAAATTTAGGCTTCGCAGAACATGCTGCTAATGGATCAAGATGACGCATTGGTCAAAACATGTACTCGGGGTTTAGTGTAGGAGTGCGCATTTGTAAGAATGCTAAGGGAGGCTTTTGCATATGTTCTGTGATGACACAAATGTATGTATGTTGTTACATGTCATTTGAGCTTAAGGACTACCCTTGCTCTTGAGCGCCTCTAGTATCCTCCACCTTATCATCTTTGACCGGTCTTGTGTGCACAATAGCCAGTTCGAGAGTTGGTGACTCAGGTCGATATTTCAAGTGTTGGCGACTAAGGTCGATGTTCAAGTTTTGGCGACTGAGGTTGATGTTTCAAGTGTTGGTGACAGAGGCCAATGTGTAGCATGTAAGAGAATGTATTGACATATGTAAAAGGAAATGGTAAAGTACCTTTATCCTGAAGTTTATGTTGCTAGCTCTAAACGTGTTTTCGATGATTTAGAAGTGATAAAACTTTAAGTGTGTTACATCTTAGTTTGCTGAAATAAGTGCCTCGTATTCCACTTTTGTTGTTGGTCACTTTGAAAGTACATCACACGACTTGGGCTACCCCCTGTGGTGACCTCAATGCAACCCCTAGTCCAACTCCTCCTTGATTTGAAGCGCCATCGGTATGTAGTAATCGCCTTTCTGATTGTAACTTGTCGTCTACTTGCAATGTTTCTTGTAAGGGATCATTAGGTTATGTAGGATTGAAGTTGGCCACAAAATCCACCGAGGATTGCGATCGAACTAATTTAAGAGGCTCATGGTTGATATCATAGTTTCTCAAATGTTTCCAACCATCTAACAAGTCGACCTGATGATTCTGGTTTTGACGTAATACTCTTCATAGGAAAGTTAATGCACATTTTTGTGGAATAACTTCTAAAGTAAGGATGTAACTGGATAGAGGCTATAACTAATGCAAGTACTAACATTTTGATAGAATAATACATGGTTGGAACATCAAGGAGAGTTTTACTTACATAGTAAATTGGCAACTGGTTTCCATCTTATTCTCTTATGAGTACAACGCTAACAACCACGTTAGTCACAACCAAGTACATGAAAAGTATTTCCTCGGGTTTGGGCTTCGAGGGAAGTTGGAGACATGATAAGTTTTTCTTAGATCCTGAAACACGTTCTTGTGTTCTTTCGTCTACTCGAACGACATGCTCTTCCTCAAGGGTACGGAGTGTACCTTGACTCGCGCTTCCCATGGATCCGATCTGACCGCAGTACTTTCGTCGTGTTAGTGACAAAGAGGTCGTCCTCTTCCAATCAAATGTGCGCTAACGCCTTTGTCTATACTTCATCAAAGTTGGAGCAAGGAAACTTAGTTAATTCATCATAAAGTTCGGGGTTGCCTACGAAAATCCCTCCTCAAAATGCTTCTACCGACATCGCGGTATCACATTCTTCAATGGTTATATGTTCCTCATTTTACCTATTTAGAAAGTTCTTCAAAGATTCTCTAGTTTTTTGTACCAAACGATATAAGTCGTTGGAACGTTTCTTGGTGCGTTGACTACTTACGAACTTGAGTATAAACTTGTCAAGCAATTTAGCAAAGGATGAAATACTACCAAGTGGTAAGTGTGAAAGCCAATTTAAAGCTGGACGAAATAAGGTGTTTTCAAACCAATGACACATTACAACTTCCTTCATTTCGAATGGGATACTGCTAATGTTCATCGCTTGTTTGAAAGTTGCAACATGTTGGTCTTGGTTAGTCATCCCTTCGTACTTTGGTACGTCGGAACGTGATACTTTCTCGAAATATCAACTCTCCCTATAACTGGGGCAAAGGGGGAGTTGGAATAACCATGTCGCCTTTTCGTAACTATTTGTTGAAGTACCCCCGAGACCTGACTGAACCAGTCTTTGACGGCTTTAAGTCGCTCTCTAAGTGTCATAACTTCGGCATCCCCTTAGATAGCAACATGATGCCGAAGTTATGACACTATTTACTTGATAACTAGTTACTTGCCTTCCTTCAATCGGCACGACGAGATTAGGGTCTCCAAGATCCAATTACCGCACAACACCACCCATTGTTCCTAAAATACGTGGGCGACTTGGACCTGAATGCAATTTTGACTGATTTGATCAAGTACATGCGATCGAAGCAAATCCCTTTCATAACTTATCAATATATCGTCGTTTTTTTGCGTAATTTAGACCAATTTTGTCAAATTCGTGATTTTTTGATCAAATTATAAGGGAACCTAGCATCGTCAAATAGTAGAATAGTAAGAGCATATTGAATCAATTGAAATATTCATCTTAATAAGCATTGGATTCGTTTCATCATAAACCCAATAGAGGACAGTTGGCCAAACAAGCAAAAAGGCAATTTGACTTGGCCCACAAAGAAAGGTAGATCATTTAAGCCCCCGAAGTTGATGCGTGAGGATTGAGTCCAAGTGACCATTGGAGGATCTCGAACGAAGCAGAGTAGACAATGACCACGATGATCATGCGGGAATCTTGGAAGAGGCATTGAGCTTCTAATAATCCTTGCACCACAATGAGAATAGCGGATATAAGGGAAAATACCTAGATTAGGAAGGACATGTGTACAAAAACCTAAATTTTGTATCCAATTGCATTCGATCTATTGTAACTCGACGATTAGCAAATAAACATCTATCTTTCGTCAAGTGTTCTATCTTCTATCATTTGTTCTTTTGATAAGCTCTATCTTTCAATATTTGTCCTTTCATAAATTCATCTTCGTTCTCAAGTTATTGCTTTGGGAGTACCTTTTGTATTTTTCGTTCAAAATAATTACTTTACGTATTGCTCATGTATATAGTTAAATTATCATTCTTGACCAAAAAAATAGTTAAATTATAAAAATCTAGGCGTCAAATACTTCATATAAGTACATTATAAACCAAATGAAAACACGTAAATTACTAAGTCAAAAACATCCCCTACCTTCAATCGCACCATCCTATGGTTACTCGCTCTAAAATGAATAGCCTTAAGCCAAAAACATTCAACTCCACAAAACATCCCCTACCTTCAATTCCAACATCCTAGAGGAAGCCTCAAAATTACCCGAATGGCAACACGCGATGTAGGTTGAGTATGCTGCTCTAATGAAGAGTACGACCTAGATTCTTGCTACGCCTCCTTGTAATGCTAACATTGTTGGGTGTAAGCGGGTTTCCACAGTCAAACGAAAAGCAGATGGCTCCATTGAAAGATACAAGGCGTGTTAGGTTGCCAAGGTATTCAATCAAGAGGAAGGTATTGACTACTTTGACACTTTCAATCTGGTGGTCAAACCTACTAATATTCACATTGTATAATCTATTGCTCTTACTTGCTATTGGAGTTTGAGATAAATTGTAGTTGGTGTCCTACAATATGTCACAATCACTCGGCCAGAAATTTCTGATGTAGTTAATCTTGTGTGCTAGTTTATGCATTGTCCCACTAAGACACATTAGCAAGTTGAAAAACGGTTGCTTTGCGATCTAAAGGGCACAATTTCATCTAGTCTTCACTTGAAACTGGTGTCTAATATTCGATTGGTAGGTTTCTCTAACGTATGATGGTCGTCTGATATTGATGATTGCAAATATCGACATGGGTTTGCCATCTTTTATGGTGGAAATTTTGATCATTTGGGCCTCTAAGAAACAAAATGTGGTCACAAAGTCTAGCTTTAAGACGAAATATCGAGCTATCGCCTTCACCTCTACTGAGCTTATTTGGATTCAACAACTTCTGTGAGAATTTCATGCACCCTTACAAACTTCCACCTATCTTACTCTGTCATAATTTGAGTGCGAGATACATGTTTGCTAATCCTGTTTTTCAACAATGTTCTAAACATATCAAAATTGATTATCATTTTGTTAGAGAATGAGTTGATGATGGTACACCAGTAGTTCGACATGTTTTTGCATTTGATCAAGTTGTTGACATCTTCACAAAAGTTGTCGGTATTGCTAGATTTCAAACTATTCAATCCAAGCTGCATGTTTACTCTTCTCCATAAACTTGTGTGGGTCTTAGGATAGAAATATTATACATAGAAATAGTATATCTTGTGTCTAATATTCTACTCTTATTTCTTACTTGGGTTCAAGGACTACCAATAACCTCATGTATAAAAATACACTTTAGATTGATGAAAAGAAAGTAGGAAAACTCTTTGCGACACTTTAGATTGATGGAAAGAATGTACGAAAACTCTTATAACGTTTTCACTAAGAAAATAAGTTTTTCAAACATCAATAACCATATTTATACCGAGAGTTTGCATTTTTTTTTTTATCCGATATAGTTTGCATATTTAATTGTTAGCACTTCTTATCGATCTCTCCTTCAATATATAGCAAACATCCAATTTAACAATTAATTGAGTACATATAACATAGTGAACTAATAACCCGTTATAAATCAAGAAGAAATTTAAGAACATTCACCCAAACCAGATTGTTAAACTTATAAATCAGATTTCAGACGAAACAAAGAAAAGGAAAACTCATCGCTAGGTTTGTCAAATTGAAGAGAGAATAAAGAATTGGATGTAGCTAATGGGTCAATAAAACTAAACGGCCCAAGTACCCAATCACCAAAAATCACACCCAAATTTCTTTAAACTTGTTGAGCTTAGGGATAATTTGATTTCTCCCCGATCTAGATCTTGAGTGTCATTTGAAATTTCCATAGTCTCCTACACGTAATGGATCATGAGTGTCATTTGAAATCTCCATAGTCTCCTGCACGTAATGGATTTGGAGGACTTCTTGGTTAAATATTATCTTGTTTCGCATGGAACCGTATACTCGATTAGATTAATAGAAATTTTATAAATAAATTTTATTTGGCCTAAATTTAGGCCAATTCACGATAGTATGAAAGTTAACTGAGAGTTTTCCAAAATACTATGATAATTAACTATAATCTATTATCTATAGCATTTTTTTTCTTCTTCTAGGGCTACTCCAGATCATTAATAAGGTCAAAAATAAATACCATTGGTGTAAAAAAAGTTCCGACCTGCCGGATTCGAACCAGCGACCTAAGGATTAGCTGTGAAACCACTACAGTCCTCCGCTCTACCAACTGAGCTAAGGTCGGTTTGATTCGATTACCATTTTATGATTTATATCTATTTATAATTGCTTATAAAGAAATACATCAGAAGTGACGCTTGCTAAATAATGCAGTAACTTGCAAGCAAAATCTCACTCTCACTATGTTTAATAGGAAAAAAAAAAAATTAAGAAGAAGAAATTGTTTCCTTGGGAATTATTAATATATGATATATATTCTGGAATTTTCATGCTCCTCAAAAGGATACTTGTTTAGAAAATGTCGTCTTGGATATTTCCAGTCAACTTTAATGAAATGATTTTTAACAAATGTTCGTAGTAATTACGTATAGAAAATGTCATATATTATATACGCTGATAGAAATTCCGGTATTATCTTAATTTGATTGTGATATTATGATAATCACCAAATTATCTAAAAACAAATCATCAAACAAATGAAGTCTTAGCAAACGCTTTTGACACGAGAACGTCTTGATTCATAGAAATACAAGGATCACAATTAACAATTCACATATGTACTTGGACGTTTCTACAACTCGGTTTAAGGTAGGAAACATTTTTTTTTTTTGAAGAGTAATTAAAAATCCCTCTACGTATACGTACGTCCTTGGCGCCATATCACAATAAGCTTGAAAGCAACTGAAACAAGTCTATTTCCAAACCAAACCCCCAGTCTCAATCCTCCTACCAACTTTACCAGCCAAAACCAGCAAATGACTCAATTCTTTTTTGTCTTCTTTCCTCTCCTCTATAGTGTCCAGACTAGGCTTCCATCCCCTACGTCCCGAGCCACACCGGCTCAACTCATAATCCCTTCCACCGTCCAAATCCTCCTCCTCCTTCTTCATCAGCCCCACAACCCTGTGGCTATTCTCCACAGGGCTTGCGGGGCAAATCAAAGCAAACAAAGGCAGATAAAACTTGGATGACGACAAAGCAGAAGCAGAAGCAGAAGCAGTAGGACGAGGAGCAAACACATGTTTTCCTTGGAGGATGGCGTTCACCCGATGAAGGATTTGACGAGCCTCCTTGGAGGACAAAGATGTGGGCTTCCCTCGCCTTAGAGGGAGCATTAGATAGAGTTTATGGAGGTCTAGCTTTTTGTCGGCAGGCAATGGGGTCGGTTTGGAAGTTGTGCTAAGCTCCACCACCACTTGATGTGGGTGCTCCACCATGAGCTCTGCGGCGGTTATGGGCTCGTTGAAGCACTTGATGGTCCCGTCGGGGAGAACCACTTTTCCGGTGTGGCGGGAGCCTTGGTTGCCCATTTGTACACTTACTACTACACTTGGAGGAGAGCTTTGGATTTGTTTGTGTAGTCCAAGTACTTTTCCTGTTCAAGTGTTTGAATGTCATGCAGGGGATTGATGGTTTATAAGAGGAGTGTGTGGGGAGGAGTTGGTTAAACGAAACCAACTTGAGAAGATTTTAATAATGTGTTGCATTTGTAATTATCAATTAATTAAACAAATGTTTTTGCTTTGTGATGAAATCACATGACATGGCTACGTTTTGAATGTGGGGGACGTTGGCTTTCTGGTGTTATGACCCCAAAAACCCAACCCATCTTGTAATTTGTAGCCAATTACCAATCTGTAAATTGTTTTTATCAACTCTAAAATTATTCAAACCCAGATCCAAATTGTCAACCCTATCTAGCACTTGGTGCACGTGTCAATCCAGATCATATGTAAAAATCAAACATATCAACGGGTACATGTCTTTGCAAAAATGAAGTCAGATTGTATATTGAGAAATGAACTGAAACTTTTATGTGATTTTGATTGATTGTGTTTGCGTTGCTCTGGTGTTGCAGTAGTTGGGATTTGACCCACAAACAACATTCAACGTACTTCATTTTCTCTCTCGTGTTTTGGATCTACTGACTTCATTAACTTGGGATGTAAACCTATTTTGAATTTTTATATATGTTACGAAATGCCAAAATACAAACCACAGTTATATTTATAAAAACAATAAAATTTCACTGAAGACTGGTAGCAATACGTTTACCAATATCTTAGAAGTTAAACATAACTTATTCTAGAAAATCAAGTGAATGTGATATTGTTATCGTCGAAAGTTTACTACTGGGTAATATTGGATTCGAAAATAACAAATATGTTTAATTTGAAACATGAAATTTTGGTTTAACATGAGTCAATTGTAGCTATTGAAATTATGATTATGACATGATCATTTGATAAAAATTGCTTGATCCTAAAAGCTAATATATACTGTATAATATTTTGGTTAACATTCAGAAATATGTAAGACTCCTGACACACTCGAAATATTGGTTAATAGTACTTCAAAAATATAAATGAATGCTGCTTAAGCCAAGGCATAAATGAATGATGCAGGCTTATTTGAGGTCGGGGTGTGGTTACCTACCAATTACTAAAGACAATGTACGTATGTCTAGAATAGGATTTATTATTTTTAATTATTTTTACTTATTTGACCTAAGATTTACCAATTTACTTTATGATTTTAAAACTTCACCCATAACGTTTCTAGTAAAGTTCATCATATTCTTCTATAGAACAAGCATGAATTTATCCAGGAATTGGATATATTGAAAACTACAATAATGAACTTCCAAACCCTTTAGCTGAAGCCTCCCGTAGAATTATTGAAAGAGCATGAAAAAAAAAATGGTACTAATTTTCACCAACAGCTTCACTTTTTCCCGTTAACAAGCTACATAGAAATCTAACTTTATCAGTACAGGATTATAAGATACATTCCTATCCTAGTTAGATTCATCTACTAGTGTACACCATACAGGTATTTTGGATCAAATAGTGTACATCATACATCATTTCACAAATTAACAACGCCATCATTGATATGTGAAGACAAACTTGCCTGAAACTGAAGCAATTGTTAAACAGTATGGAAAATAAAGGCTTGCTCAATTAATTCTAGCCTATATCTACAGCTCGGTATGAACAAGGGAACTATTAGACAACAAATAAAGATGGGGTGAAGATGTACCTGAACAAAGTCAAACTAAATCCTGCTTCTGCTGAGATAACTCATCTTCAGGTGGACAAGAAGAAGTCACAGAGCTACTATCTCTCTGATTCACAATGGCAGGAGGTGGAGTTTTTTCCATGCCCACATCAGAAGAAGGTAAGAATGTGGGAATACTTGCTGGTGTTTCAGAGTGATCTATTATGGAAGGCTTCTCGTTTTTAACTACTTCAGAGGGAATCAAGGAACTAGAACTCGCACTTTCTGAGATCTGAGAAGGAACGGGATTGCCATTTCCCACCACAGCTTTAGGAAGCACCGATTCACCTCCATTTCTTATTATTTTAGCCCTTCTGCACAACACAATGCAGGTAAGTCTATCGCATATCTCATATTAGTAACAAAACAAAACAACAACAACAACATCATCTACCCAGGTGGATCCCAGTACAAGCGGGATCTGGGAGGTCGAGATGTACTTGGAGAATATATGTGAAATTACTAATCAGTTAGCATTTTAGAAAATGAATTCCCATAGCTACGCAAATCAGCATTGCATTGTTATTCATAGAAAGACTATTTTAGGCTTCAGACTTGAGCACCAAGGATTATTATACGAGTTGGACTCTTCAGACAAAATTTCATTCATACCTGATAATCCTTTGCTTTCCGTTGGGTACTTTTCGCTTCATAATCCCTTCATAAACAAAATGTACGGACTTTTAGATGCTATTACAGCAGGGACTATATCATGTCGCTGAAAAATAATGATGGAACAAAAAAAAAAAGCAAGCGAAAGAATATAGAAGGTTGACTATACCCGATTTTAGTGCTACAGACGATAAATTGGGCTTGTTTATGCCCCTTTCTGCCTTTATGGATGCAATAGCAACATCACCAGCAATCCCCAGACCCTTTCTTCCCACCAACTTTGCTCCTAGTTTTTCACCAAGAAAATTTAACCTCATTTCATCACCACCTCTTACCTCTCTTAATTCAAGTGCTTGTTCTTTAGTGAGCAATGTGTAAACATGTATCTGCTGTTGCTGATTGAAATGTGCCTGAAGTTGCTGAAAGAGTAACTTATTCGAATGTAGAAGACCTGAACCCTCTTGACTCTGTCTACGGGGCTCAGAGAAAGTGACCCTCAAAATAGCAGTAGACTTAGGATCATCATTGTTCTTATTATAAATAACTGAAAAATTCCCAAATTCCAAATCAGGCTCCCTAAATAGATCTGCTAGAAGGGAAGCACAAGAATGAGCATTTTTGGAAGGGTGCCTTTGAACTCTAATTTTCAAGGCTCTTGCACTAGCATAACGAGCCATGTTGGCAGCTTCACGAAGCCCAGTTAAAAACGCCCCGTGCATAGTTGCAGGATACCGTCTAGTTGTGGCTTCTCCTGCAAAAAATAGCCTTCCATCTCCAACACATTCTGCTAGAATGTCATAGTCATCCCCAGAAGCACCTACTGCCACATTAGAGTAAGAACCAAGACAAAAGGGATCACTGCCCCATCTAGTGCAAACAGTTTGGATAGGTTCTGGAACATTAATTCCTTGTGGTTCATAAATTCCTGCAAGAATTATTCAATTAGAATCTATAGTTTCCCAATTTTGAACAAGAAACAAAGATGGTGCTCAAGTTTCTCTCACATCAGTGATTCAATCTCCTTTTTTTAATTTAGTTCATCAAGTAAGTGCCTATATCAGTTTCTATGCAGCATAACAACAATAAGACCATTTGCTATTTACTATATCAAGGGAAGTAAACGATAATATAAGTGCCAACAAAGCATAAATCTTATTATTGAATATGTCAATGACAAAACTAGCCTTATTAACAGAGCAGCACAAGTGATCAAAGAAGAAATTAAAGTCTATTTTATGTTTGCTATCAATGATAAACGTACCCCTAAGAATTTGAAGAACATGGGCCACTGCGTCTGTGGGAGGCATGTTCTCAAACTTATGTGCAGCTTCTCCAGCCACTAAAGCTATCAATAGGGGACCCCCAGCAACAGTTGCATAGCTGTAGAAGAGAAAGAATTCCCCACGATTACTAGAATTTTCACAAAGATGCCCAAATGTATCAAGATCAGTGCCCCAAAATACATGAGGAAAAAGCATTGCAACTTTATTCAGCAACCCAAAACCTAGCCTTTTTATGCCATCGAGCTTTTTTTGAGGCAGCTCTGGGATAAACTTGATGGAACCATTCTTCAAAACCCCTAGAGGAACAGTACAAAGAACCATATCACCCTCAAAAACCTGGTTCCCAGCAGTTACCTGAACCCCATCACTTCCATAGCGGATAGTATTTACTGTTTTTTCATACAATATTGGAACATTTTCAGCTAAGGCCTGTACCAGCCTCCCATTTCCGCCAGACAAAAAGCAATGATCACCGCCCATATCAAAAGGGTCATCTTGGTCCCAAAACGCAAGTGAGAGCTTAGAAAGTAGGCCAGCATTTGCATACTCCAAATTAGCAAGATGCCAGTTAAAAAGTCTCATCTCCTCATCAGTTACTGAGTCTGACTCCCCATAGACATCTCGAAATGTATCCAGTGCTGCCCCTAGAGAAAGATCCATTGAAACCTCCCCCATTAACTGCCTCAGAAAACTTGATCTCTCTAGAAGTTTATTGAAAGCAATCTCCACTTTCGAGTCTAAGTTTGGGTCAACTGGTGATCCATCAACACTGTAAATTGGGCATTTGTCCCTAATCTTATGAAGTGAATAAGATAACTGCCGGGCCAATATACCAAGAGGATTCCCCAGCGTACCCGTCAAAACACTGCCTCCTAGATCAGCAGCTGCAGTCCTATTGGCACCCTCCATTTTCTTAGTATAAACTCTGCCTCCAGCACGCTTCCTTCCCTCCAAGACAGTCACCTTAAAACCAAAACGCAACAGTTGCCTAGCAGCACCCAAGCCTGCCATCCCAGCCCCAATAATAATAACAGTAGGCTTACAAGGGTGTGCCGGGATCTTTTCCTTGATAGACGGTGCAACCCCAAAGTTAACATATCCTTGTGACAGCAAGTAATCATAGGCATTGTCCAAAAGTGGATGACAGTGTTCAGGCACCACTTTGAGGAACATCTCCTTTGTAACCCAATTGGACACATTCTCTCTCCATCTCGTTATAATGTGGTTTCTGATAAGGATGTAATTGACCTGTTCAATCCCACCAACAACCTTCACAACTCCAGCATCTATCTCTTCATCTGTAAGAGAATCGGCGGGGAATCCAGCTGTCAGGGCAGTCAAAGCTTCGGCTGTAGCTTCCTTGCTGATAACGATAATCTCATCGGATATATCAGAAGCCCTTACAGACGAGGAGGAACTCAAGTTGTTGTTGTTGTTGTTGTTGTTGTTGTTAGTATAGTTATTATTCACGCTAGGGTTAACAATCTGAGACGAACTCGAACTCGAAGCGAAAGCCGGGAAAGAGGCACCATTGGGAAAGTGAGCACCGGAGGTATCAGCGTTAGCTGAATTACGAGAGAATTGAGGGATAGAAAGAACCTGCAAGCGAGAAGGGATAGACGAGGTGGTACTTCGCGGCCTCCCACGCCTCCTCTTTCTGGGGACAGTGACGGTGAGAAGATCGGTGGAGGTGGGGTGAGGATTGACGTTGAGACTCGAGATTGGATCGGAGAAAGAGGAGCTTGGTTCTGGAATTGAAGGAAAACTAGGGTTAGAAGTTTGGGAAACGAAGCGGTCGAATTCGAGAAGATTGTCAGCGATAGAAGCATAGGAATTGGGGTTCTCCGCCATTATTTTCTTTAAGCAATGAAGGGGGAAGGTAATCAATCGGAGTAGGGGATTTGGCGATGAGAGGAGGAATTCAGAGTCGCGTCATTGCGCACTACGGCTGGTACAATTCGGTTCGGAGGAGCCTTCTGACTTCTGAGTCCTGACCGACTGACGTCATTAGGGGTGCTCAACAGTCAACGGGTTGGGTCGTCCACAACCTGCCTTGATCCGATCCGCGGATCGGGAGTCCGATCCGCACATAACGTGGCGGGGTCACTTGTTTTAATTTTCGGGTGGTTTAGGTCAGGTTAAACCCGTCGGGTTATGAATCGAAACACAAGACCCGCAACTTTTTTTAAAAAATTATTATTATTATTTCATTAAAAAGTAAAAAATCGTAAATCGGATTAGGTCAGAATGGGCACGCATGTGAGAAATAAAAAAGAACAAGAGTGGTTGGATGGAGAAAAACCAAGGGCGTTGATCGTTTCACTTAAAAATGAGAAAAAATGGCACGGGCGAATTTTTGGCAAATTATTTACGTATTTTTGAAAAAAAAAACGGATATAGGGCACACACTCATATTGTTCATCAAAACTGTGATTTTGCTTATCAAAACCTATTGTTTGTAGATCAAAATTGTGATTTTGTTCATCAAAACTGTGATTTTGTGCATCAAAAAACTATTGTTTGTGCATAAAAAACTTATTGTTTGTGCATAAAAATTGGTTGAATGTGTATAAAAATTGTATGTATTAATATATGTGTATGCATCATAATTAGTTGTATGTGAGACAAAACTAATTGTTTTGATGTCAGTCTTGGTATTGTCTTGCTTGACTTGTTTGGATTTGTCATTGTTGTTGTTGTTGTGACACGTGTGGCTGCTTCTTGGACGCCAAACATAGCTAAGGCATAAAGCATTCCTCTCCGGTTTGCAGCTGACTTGTTCTTTTAGCATACATCATATTATTGCAAAATCAGATGCTTTATCTATTATCTTTTGCATTCAAGTTTCTACATCAAACTTATCTTATTGATGAACAAAGTGTTGGTAATTATGCACAAATAGATAGTACTAGTGAACAAGCAGGGGTATACCAATGAACAAATAATGTTATATCAATGAACAAATAGGGGTATATCCAGTAACAAATAGGGTATATCAATTAACAAACAATGATATGCCAAGGGGTATATCAATGAACAAATATGAGTATATAATTAATTATATGTGCATCAAAAACAAGATAATATATATTGTATTCATGCACATAAATAAGGTTCAAAAATAAAAAAGTTCGAATCGATAAACAATGTTAATAAAATCTCGATGCACAATTAGTTAGTATTAATGCATAATTGGTCAGTATTGATGCACCATTAGCTAGTTTTGTTGAACAAACTGGGTGCGTCTCGTATTTTTCAAATTATATGTAAATACTACGAGAAAAATTCGCTCATGCCATTTTTTATTGAAAAATACGCGAATAATACGGGAAAAATTTACTCGTGTCATTTTTATCTTTTTTAATGAATGTCTAATCAGAGACGTCGATTTTTTTACGGGACGACTAAGATTTATTTTTATTTCTCACTTGAGCGTCCATTCTCACATGACTCTTTCTCAAATTATTATATTATATGCGGGTCGCGGGTCGGGTCAGACCTGTTGAGCACCTACTTGTGGGGGAATGGATCGACCCGCAACACCCGCAACAGACGAGACAGGCCACGGGTTAGGTCGCGGGTTACTAAATTTTTTTTACAGGTCAACAGATCAACCCACAAGTCGGGTCACGGGTTGAGTCGACTCGTTAGCACCCCTACACATCACTCTAACCTCCAAGGAGGGCAATTAACCGACTTTGGCCACACCTACTTGGAATATCATCAACTTGCGACCAATTAAAAAACGGAATTTCACCCAAAAGAATTGAGACTAAGGACCTGAACAAAAAAAAAGGGTTGAGAGTCTTAGGGTTCAATATCTCCATCCCAAGTACTACATGGGAGAATACTACAAAACCTGATAGCATTGTGGAGCTTGGGCTATTATAGGGAATAATGCAAGAAAAGACTAGCTCGATCAGTCTAAGACAAGTCAGGAGTGGATAGATTTGCCTCAACCTATAAGGAACCATAGCATGAAATTTAGACCTAAGACCATCATAACAACAAAAGAAATACTAATATTAACATTGTTGATTATTATGTTGCTAGTCTTAAGGAACAATTTGTTTTTAGTCATATTCGACCAGGTAAAGGGAAACTTGCTTGGGTTGTTAAATTGTCACTTAATTATTTCTTTTTCAGGTGCAAGTGATGGGGAATGATCTGTGGTTTGTTGATAGTTCTTGCTCATTCCACATGATCATAAATAGCGAAAACCTCACATCATTTCACAAACACGTTAGGGGGAACATTTCCTTTAGCAACAAAAAGAGTGCGAGACAGTAGGTTGTTTTCTTAGTTAAGAATAGGAGACTACCATAACCTGTTACTCAGCTTCGGGTAGAAGAACGATATACGATATGTTATTTTCTTGGTTTCCAAGAAATGGGAGATTGTCCCAATTATATGAAAAATCTTGTGACATAACGTTGGGTAAGCGGACAAAAGGTCCAAAATGAATAACAAAAGACCGATAGCTGTCCAATCAGAATAACAAAAGACCGACAGTTGGAAGGAACTAGAAGCAGAGAGTGACATGTCGTACCCTGGATGGGACTTCAAATAGCACCGGACATAGACAACGGAGTTGTCCACCCAATGGTCTTGTCACAGAGACTACCAAATAGCGCTCACAAGTCCCCATTGAAATAAGATCCACACAAGGAAAATCACTTGCCATTCGTTGGTTATTAGGGGAATCCCGAAAACATTGAGTAAACCTGCTCATAAGACCATCTGCATCCATGCAACTTCTATAGTGTTATGCACCTCAACTTTTTCCATTTCTCTCTCTGCCACATCATCTATGCACCCCATCTATAACTATATATTAAAGTTATCCCTTTTCGAGCCACCAGAACGATTCTGACTCCACCTCATATTTACAAAATTAATTTTTATTTCTAATATTTTAACTTTACCTATTATATTCTTCTTTAACTATTTAAATCTATCTTTAACATCAAACAAATATCTATTTAGTATAACAATATCTTTTGAAAACTTCCTTATATAAATATTTAAAATTAAAGATAACAAATTTAAAATATTTTAAAATAAGTATAAATATCTTTTGCCTTTTAGCATGATGTCTTTTTACGAAATTATTTATAGATATATTTTTTATCTTTTATGATAAAAAAATTAATGATAAATACTTATAATGTTTAAAATAAAAAAAATAGGTAATATCTATAACTATATATCAAAGTTGTCCTTTTCGAGTCACCAGAATGATTCTAACCCCACCTTATATTTAAAAAATTAATTTTTATTTCTATTATTATAACTTCTTTCTATTAAATTCTTTTTAACTATTTAAATTTATCTCTAACATCAAAAAAATATCTATTTAGTATAACAATATTTTTTAAAAGCTTCCTTATACATGTATTTGAAATTAAAGATAAAATATTTAAATATTTAAAAATAAATATAAATATTTTATCATATATCTTTTGTCGAATTTATTTATAAAAATATAGTGATTTTCTTTTATAAAAAATTACAGTAATGAATAAATAGTTAAAATTTTTAAAATTAATAAAAATGGATAATAAAATATTTAATAGATATTGAAATATTTGATAAACTCTAAATTTACGTACATGAAAGTAATAAAATAGGAAAAATATAATATTTGATTAAAAAATTATATACATTTTACAAACAATAAATTACTTATATTAAAGTTTATATTGTATTTTTATTTATGTATTAATATCCTATTTATAATGTTTATAAAATATCGAATCGTAGTCGTACATGGTAAGACGGGTAAAACTAGTTTTAATCTATACTCACATCCATGCACCCCATAAATCCATACTTTTCTCATTTCTAATACTTTTTTCTCCATATATAATTACACATATACCCTTGACTCGGCTAAAATCGTTGTTGCCAAGATCAAAGATAAATAACCCTAAACTAACAACTAGTATAGTGTGCAAGTAAGGGGTCGAACCCAAGAGAATCGGGATTCTGATCAATCAGCAGAGAGTAAAGACAGGAGTTTTGGAGTTCAGGCAAGCAAACAAATAAGCAAATATTATTGAGATTAAATCAAGTGAAGGAAAGCAAAGTTCATTCAATCAATTCCACCTTTTTAATCATTCGATCATTGATTCATCCACTTTTCTATTAATTCCCTAGTTAATTCCAATCCTTATAAAAGATATCCGCTTGTCCACGGTCCAAGCGAAACGATGATATGAACAAGAACGCTTAATTCAAATCATACAAAATATTAAGGATAGAAGGATATTAATTCATGCAATCAAGCTACGAGTCTCATGCATAAAATAACAATCAAATACTCTTTCTCAATTCTAGTCCACGGTCCTAGAAAAGAGTTGTTTCAAGGATAAATAAGATTGCACAGACAACAATCAAACAAATCCAAACAATAGAATATCAATCAAATTCAACAAGTTGCGCACCAAGAGAAATCAATTGATAATCATGAAATTAAACACAAGAGTTTTGATATTAACCAAGGGATAGAAAAGTTACCAGAATCTCACGAAATACATAAAAAGGCTTCCTTGATCAAACAAACTCCAAAGGTAAATTAGTTCTCCATAATACTCAAATAAAAACCTAAAAATAAAAGTATGCTAGAAATTGTTCTAAATTCTGTCTCTCGAAAATACGAAACTAAACATAAATAGTCGAAAATAAACCTCAAATTTAAAATAATAAAAGATAGAATAAAACGAGGTGAAAACCGGCGGCGCTGAAACCCTCGATCCGCGAGCGCGGAAATAATCCGCGGTCGCGGATCCATCATCTACCCTCGGCCGCGGAATCCCATCGATCTGCGAGCGCGGAAATAATCCGCGGTCGCGGATCCAGCCTTCCTCGCCCTCGGATGCTTCACTTCATCATCGACACCGCGGGCTCGGATCTAATCCGAGGGCGCGGATCTTGACTCCTTAAACTCTTCAATTTCGAATTAGGACTTCTGTCTTCCAAATCTTCAACTGTAAGCTTCTGCTGATATTACAGATAATCATCCTAATCTAGCCTAAAACACTCAGAAAATCCTAATAAAAATACAGAATTACGCTGTACTAAAACTAGCGTATCAAATTCCCCCATACTTAGATCTTGCTCGTCCTCGAGTAAGCTCAAAATAAATCTAACAATCAATCCTATCAAAGATCCACAGGAAGTAAAGGGAAATATGAAAAATCTACTCTCAACGCACAACCCAGACCCATGTAGAGAAATAGTGAGCAAAAAAAACATGAAAGCTCAAATCACACACCTCACAAATACAAGATATAGCACTCAAGCTCCAAAAAGTGTAGAGCAACCTAGGGTCTACCCAACATCTAAAATGTAATCCCCAAGCCCCAAAGTAGAATATAATCCTAATCACTCTAATTTTACCACTCATTCTACTTAGGCGCCCTTTCGGGTTTTCACCTAATCACTCTAATTTTTCTTAGGTGCTCACAAATACTCACATCTCTCATAAATCTCATATTACCCCAGCCTAATGCTGGTCCGGGTTACCTGCTTATTACCTGAGCCGCCCTTTCGGGTTTTCAACTCATCCCAGGATTTTTATGCCTTTTTTCCTCTCTTTTTTTTATGGCTTTTTCATTTTTTTTTATTTTTATTTATTTATTTATTTATTTATTTATTTATTCAAAAATTTCTCTATACAAAACATGGAACAAAAATCCCATAAAAATAACGAAAAATAAACTGAAAAGCAACTAACTATGATAGGCGTAGTGAGTACTTCCTCCCCCATACTTAAATCCTTCATTGTCCTCAATGAAGTAAAAAGAAAGGAATTAAGCATAGAAGAGGAAAATCAGAAGACTCACATACGAAAGAAGAGATGGAATGAACTCCCGGAATTATAAGCACCAAACTCAGGAACAAACTGATTCGTCTGGGAACAAACCACGAACGTCATCTTCACAACTCAGCAACCAAATCCACACCATAGGATGTCTCCAATGAGAATGAACTGGATTCCTCAAAATAATAAAACTCTGACGACGGTAGCACCCCCATACTTGAACAATTCCAAGGAACTAGACATGGAAAGATATAGAAAAATGGATTGGTGGGTGATGGTAGAATATGAAAGAACACTTTTTTTTTTCTAACTTATCTCGGGGGTTTCACCCGAAAACCTTTTATTTTAGGGGTTACACCTGAAAGCCTTTTATTTCGGGGGTTTCACCCGAAAACCTTTTATTTTTTAATTTTTTTAAATAAAATTTTAATTCCGCCAGGCCGATCCGCGACCGCGGAAAAATTCTGAGGGCGCGGAAAAATTCCGAGGTCGCGGAAAAATTCCGAGGGCACGGATTTTCCACTCGGGTTCTGCTTTCTTCGAAAATTGGATAAATTATTCCTGCAAGTTAGCCCGACAAAACCAAAACGAATACTAAAACTAAAACGAAGCTAAAAATAAAATAAGAAATAAAAAATAAAAAGAAAAGAAAAGAAAAAACTTACCTCGGGTTGCCTCCCGAGCAGCGCCTTTGTTTAACGTCGTTTGGCCCGACGTCTTTTATGCTCAGAAGGGATCATCATCTATCTGAAACTGGACCCTTTTCCCTTCATGTGCCATAGATAATAGGCCCTTTGAAACATCAATTACGGCGCTCGCCGTCTTCATAAATGGACGACCCAACAGCAAAACTGGGTCGTATCTCCCCTTACCAATCTCTAGGACATAGAAGTCCGTCGGAAAAATTAAGCCATCCACCTGCACTAAGACATCTTCCAAAAATCCTTTCGGATGCGCTCTAGAGTGGTCAGCCAGTTCAATAGTAATATTAGAATCCTGTAATGGTCCTAGACCTAACCTCTCATAGATGCTCAGTGGCATAACATTAATGGATGCACCTAAATCAAGCATAGAATGCTCAATTTTAGCCTCACCAATTGTAACGGGAACAGTAAACCTCCCTGGATCTCCATACTTCTTAGGCAATTGCCTTTGAAGCATGGAAGACACATTTTCAGTAGTTTCCACAAGATTAATTTTCTTAACCTGTCCCTTTTCTTTTTGCTTCCTCTTTATAGTACATAATTCTTTCAGAAATTTAGCAAAACGAGGAATACTTTGAACAAGTTTAAGCAAGGGGACATTTACCTCACACTTGGAGAAGGTTTCGAAAATTTCCTTGTCATTGGTTGGCCTCCTGGTGTCTTTCAGTGCCTCAGGAAACGGTGGAGCGGGCTTTTGTGAAGCCATGGAGGGGAACGAGGGCCTGACGTATCCATCGGAATCTGTCAAAGGGGCAGTCCGCGAGCGCGGTTTGGGATCCGCGGTCGCGGATGGTCCGCGGGCGCGGAAATTTTCCGTGGTCGCGGATTTTGTATTTTCCTCGATTTCTGCACCGCGATCAGAACTGTCCTCCGGTGAACTCGGCTGGTTTTCGCTGGCCGAAATTTCAATATCCAGCTCTTTCCCACTCCTTAATGTCATTGCACTCACATTCTCCCTCGGGTTAATGGGCTGAGATGGCAGTTTTCCCGAGTCCTTAGCTTCTAGCCGGTTCAGAGCGGTTGCAATCTGACTTAACTGAATTTCCAAACCCTTCATTGCAGCCTTAGTCTCTTGATTTTCCTTCATAAGCTGACTGATGATGGCTGGATTTTCATGAGGCGCTTGGGGCCTTGGCACATAATTAGGCCTGGGAACATAGTTGGGCTGACGGCCCTGTGGTGTAAAAGGTTGTTGAGGTTGTTGATTCCACCTAAAGTTAGGATGGTTTGCCCACCCCGGATTAAAGGTATTCGAATATGGGTCATTCCGGGGCCTCTGTTCATAGTTCCTTATAGCATTCACATCAGCTGCTGGCTCTTGCATGATAGGGCATGCATCAGAAGGATGGCTAGATTCCCCACAGATTCCACAAGCCCTTGAACTTGAAGCTCCATTGCCCGCCAACAGTTGCTTCATCATAGCTTTCAACTCCCTTACTTTAGCATTCAGGGAATCATTAATAGAATGAACAGACCTATTGTTGGATCTCTTTCTCTGATTTCTGCATTGCTCTACTAAAGTCACCAACTTCTCAAACGCCTGCCTAGGAGTGAGATTCTCATAAGAACCTCCACAAGACGCATTCATCAGGCGCCTATCAGCATCACAGAGACCTTCAATAATATAGCAAATCAGGTCTTTATCAGAATAGCCATGGTAGGGACAACTGGCTATGAGTCTCCTGTAACGCTCATAGAACTCATACAAGTTCTCATCATCTCCCTGCTCCAAACTACTCAGCTGCTTTTTAATGGACGTTTGCTTGGCAGCAGGAAAATATTTCTCCAGAAAGGCACCCTTCATCTGAGCCCAAGTAGTGATCGTCTCAGGTTTTATGTACAGATACCATTCCTTAGCTGTATCAGCCAGGGAAAATTGGAAAGCCCTCAACATAAGTTGATCTTCAGTCACATCAGCTGGCTTCATTCCCAAGCAGACAGAATGGAACTCTGCAAGGTGTTTATTTGGATCTTCCCCACTCAGCCCATGGAACTTAGGCAGATAATGGAGAAGACCGGATTTAAGCTCAAACTTCACTCCTTCTCCAAGGGCGGGAAACTGAAGACCAAGCTGTTGCTGCTCTAAATTAGGCGCAGTCAGTTGCCTAATAGTGCGTTCTGCCATGGTTACTAGCTGTTCTTCAACCTCTGAATCAGATGAAGAAGAAGAAGAGGAAACGGGATCAAACTGTATGCCTAGAACTTGAGCCTGAATTTGACGTCTCAACTGTCTCAGAGTCCTGTTAATTTCTGGATCAAACGGAACCACAGGAAAATTATCAGTAGAACGGGTAAGAACCATAAGATAGGTTCTCACCGATTCGGGGGATCTGGACGAACCGATCCGCGGTCACGGAAAAATTCCGAGGTCGCGGATTTTTCGCGGGCGCGGAAAATTTCCGAGGGCGCGGATTTCGTCAGAAACGCCGATTAAACAGAAAATTAAAAATCGATTCCCCGGCAACGACGCCAAAATTTGACTCGGCTAAAATCGTTGTTGCCAAGATCAAAGATAAATAACCCTAAACTAACAACTAGTATAGTGTGCAAGTAAGGGGTCGAACCCAAGAGAATCGGGATTCTGATCAATCAGCAGAGAGTAAAGACAGGAGTTTTGGAGTTCAGGCAAGCAAACAAATAAGCAAATATTATTGAGATTAAATCAAGTGAAGGAAAGCAGAGTTCATTCAATCAATTCCACCTTTTTAATCATTCGATCATTGATTCATCCACTTTTCTATTAATTCCCTAGTTAATTCCAATCCTTATAAAAGATATCCGCTTGTCCACGGTCCAAGCGAAACGATGATATGAACAAGAACGCTTAATTCAAATCATACAAAATATTAAGGATAGAAGGATTTTAATTCATGCAATCAAGCTACGAGTCTCATGCATAAAATAACAATCAAATACTCTTTCTCAATTCTAGTCCACGGTCCTAGAAAAGAGTTGTTTCAAGGATAAATAAGATTGCACAGACAACAATCAAACAAATCCAAACAATAGAATATCAATCAAATTCAACAAGTTGCGCACCAAGAGAAATCAATTGATAATCATGAAATTAAGCACAAGAGTTTTGATATTAACCAAGGGATAGAAAAGTTACCAGAATCTCACGAAATACATAAAAAGGCTTCCTTGATCAAACAAACTCCAAAGGTAAATTAATTCTCCATAATACTCAAATAAAAACCTAAAAATAAAAGTATGCTAGAAATTGTTCTAAATTCTGTCTCTCGAAAATACGAAACTAAACATAAATAGTCGAAAATAAACCTCAAAGATAAAATAATAAAAGATAGAATAAAACGAGGTGAAAACCGGTGGCGCTGAAACCCTCGATCCGCGAGCGCGGAAATAATCCGCGGTCACGGATCCATCATCTACCCTCGGCCGCGGAATCCCATCGATCCGCGAGCGCGGAAATAATCTGCGGTCGCGGATCCAGCCTTCCTCGCCCTCGGATGCTTCACTTCATCATCGGCACCGCGGGCTCGGATCTAATCCGAGGGCGCGGATCTTGACTCCTTAAACTCTTCAATTTCGAATTAGGACTTCTGTCTTCCAAATCTTCAACTGTAGGCTTCTGCTGATATTACAGATAATCATCCTAATCTAGCCTAAAACATTCAGAAAATCCTAATAAAAATACAGAATTACGCTGTACTAAAACCAGCGTATCAACCCTCTTCTTCAATTAAAATTACATATATTCCCCTTAATATAAATAATTTTATTAATTAATCTCCCAAACAGAATTATATATTTATTTCAACAAATTGATAACACACAGATAATTATTAATATTTGTCTCGACCAAAAAAAAATTATTAATATTTGATTTTTCTAACCCTGAGTTATCTTTGTTATGTTTTCAAAAAAAAGAATTAAAAGCTCTTGAATCTTTACACCCCTATCCCTAGGTACGGCGCGAGCAAATGTGAATAGTAAGTAATCTCAGCCGTTCACTATATTTTGCTAAACTTAAAAGTTATCGTGTGGCTAAGTTTTACTTCTCACTTTTATGCCTCTCTATCTTTTTCCGCTTCCCAAATTTACTACCACCTTCGTTTCTCTTTCTGTCCATCTCGCGCGCGCGCTCTCTCTCTCCCCCCCCCCCTTTTTTCTCTATCACCGCACAGACTTCTCTAACTGTCGTTCCTCTTCTCCGGTCCACAGTTCAGTCTTCGCCTCCAACCGCCTTGTCCCCCGATTCAACCGTTCTATCCACCATGTCAGGTGCGTCCTTCAAGTGAGTCTAAGATGCTCCGCTTTCTCAGATTTGCTTAAGATTAAGTTTTATTTTGATTGATATGTAGTTTGCATGTATTTGAGGTTTCAATTGAGTCTGAAATCACCCTTTTCAGCTTTCTAGCGCCTTTTAAATGCATTTTGTATGAGTCTAGGTTTTAATCTCAGTTTGTAGTGTTTGAATCTACATTTCTTTCCCTTTATTTCTTATGTGTTTTGTACAAGTAGATCTAAACTCATTTTAATTGCTTGCTCGGTTTTACAGATTACTAATCCAGACCATGCTTCCACTTTCCAATCGAAGGTAATTTCCGAACTTGGCCTTTTGTTTTACCATTACATAGTGTTAAATTACTACTGCATTCAAGGTGTTCGCTGAAATGCCCAAACGAGATTTAGGAGAAACTTAATTGATAGGGTCTTTAATCTTTCACCTCTCTTTTTTATATGTGTATGCTTACATCGTGGTTGGGTCTTCTGATTTTCTTTTAGAGTTGTATCATACTTAGAAGTTCGAGTGTTTCAAGTTTGATTTCGATTCCATCAGGTCACGTTTTGCTAGAAATTTATGCTTACATCAGGTCTGGAACGGAGGTATGCTCTTTTATGCCCTCGGCGTGGTGTGATAGAAATTTATGGTTTTCAGGCTTTCTTATTTTGGGCTTTCAATTTACTTTTGTGAACTTTGGGTATCAAGTGAATTCATTTCATGTCAAGTGGGATTATTGATATGGTTTTTGTTTGTGAGATTGACGTGTATATATTTGCATTCACTGTTGTAGATTTGACAATTGCTAGGAAAGCCTCCCTGCATTGGTTGCTTGATAAGAGTTTTCTTCTTGAGAAGGTAATGAAAACCCTGCTTATGATACCTTCTTATTTTCTGTTAATTGACTTCTTGTATTTTCATGCTCTATGATTAAGCACAAAACATGTTGAATCTTGGATGTTTGACTCAGTCATGATTTAACTGCTTTCAATTTGATGCTTCTCTTGATAATTTCTTCCTTTCCAATTTAATTTCTTACCTCTTGGGTTCTCTGATGCTTGCATTTGGTGCTGAATTGGTGGTAAATAGGGATTTTGATACAAAGAAAAAGGCATTTAGATTTACAAATGAAAACTGACTACCTTAAGTTAGAGAGTCCATCAAACACAGATTACCTGCATTCAAGTGAACTCCCTATATCTTAAAACTTTCATAAGCCAAAATATGTGTGAAGGTGTTGTTGATATTTTGGCCTAATGATGGATAAATGGGTTGTTGAATTTTTTTGTTCTGGTTAGATGGGGTTTGGTGGAAGATTTTCTATAATAGCCAATAGCCTACGCCTCTAGAAAAAACTCTTAATGAAATCAAAAACAGCAAGCTGTTCATTTAACTTCACTCATCAAAACAATGACTTATTTTGGGCTTTCTATTTACTTTTGCAAACTTTGGGTCTTAGGTTGCAAACTTTGGCAACTTGATGAATCTGGATACAAATACTTGGCTGGTATATAACAAATACCCAGAACCAAATTGAAGTTTTTCAATTAGAATCCATTGTGTTTTTTCTCTTATCTTTTTATAGTAGTTTTTTAAATGTTCTCTCTGCAGCTTTTTAGATCCTGTATGCGTAAATGCATTTTTACTTAGCTTTTAGGGGTATATAAAAAGAAGTTTTGTTGCCAGATTTAATTAATCAATCTTGAAAGAATGGGTGTACGATTGTGTTTGTGGACCGCTTGCTTGATTATACGGTACCTATGCGGGTTTTATCATTAGTTGAAGATGTGTACATATCCCTAGGAAATTTACAAGTTTGCGTGTTATATCTAGAAGTATTAGTATTCTGATTAAATTAGCAACTATGTTGTTTTGTGATTGTTTGTAATGGAAAGAGGAAATATTTAATAGAAAAAGGCCAAAAATAATCCTTAAATTTTTATAAATTGCATGTTTGTGTAATTCTATTAAATTACTTGGATTTAAAATTGAGTGCCAAATATACAAGTTATGTTGAGAATGACAATGGCCATTATTTGTGCTACAGGTTTGTTCTTAATGAATACTATAATAATATGCTTGAGAGCTTGGGTATTGTGATGTTTTCCATTTAAAGAGGCATGTATAGTAAATTTCTATTATTTGCAGCATACGACTATTGAAAGTGTGCTCCAACATGGTGAAAGACTAGATTGCCTGGTTGAGAAAAGCTCAGACCTTAGTACTACATTACAGGTACATCTACATACATGCCTGTCTGTGTCCTTAATCTCAATGACTTGGTCTACATTATTGCTTATTTAGTGACTTATGGAAGCAGGTTCTGGTTTACCATGTAATTGTAGAAAGTTTTGCTTTTGCAGGTGTATGTGTCTTTATATCCTGTTTTTTTAAATGTTGCCAACATAGATAACTTCGATTATTGTCATCTGGCTATATAAATTTCAGATTCAGTGGTTAGAACATAGAACACAACTATTGATCAAATTTTAAATCATTTGTTTGCAATCCGGAAAAATAAAGTATATTGAATCAGTCATAAATAGCATTGCTTATCCAAGATTTGATCATGAATATTAGCCCCACTTTTATGCGATTTGTTCTAAATATATTTCTTCATCTGTTTTTTTCTAACAGATGTTCTTCAAGCAGGTTAAAAAGACTAATCTTACTGTACCATATTATAATTTTACCTATTTGTCCTTAATCAGTGGAGATTAACAAGGGTAATTGTTCTTTGTTTCTTTAGAGGTCTCATGTTGTATGCTTATTGTATCTTTATGCTGGTTGTATCTTACATCAATATTCTTAGTTTGATGTTTTTTTGGATCGGACTTGGTGAATTTCTAATTTTATCTATAATGCATCTACTCTATTTTTTTTTGCCTCATAAACAATATATCATTGCAAATTTCGTATTCCACATTTCTACCCTATAATTATTTGATTTAGAACCAAATTCAGTGAATATAATTAGATTTTGACCGCTACCCTATAATTATTTGATTTAGAACCAAATTCAGTGAATATAATTAGATTTTGACCGCTTGCAAACACATTCGCACGGGGCACAAATCTAGTATATAAAACATGTGGCTCCAAATTATATATCAAGATAAAAATAATACTACTACATAATTCATTTAACCTTTTTAAGTTGATTGAATTTTGTCCACTTCCCAGATTGAGCCAAAGTGAAACGGGTTGAGTATGTTAAAGTACAAAGATTGAGCCAAAGTGAAACGGGTTGAGTATGTTAAAGTACAAAAACACTGCGTTTTGTTTACACCCCAGGCGCTAGATATTCAATGCACCCCAAAATCCGTGCTAGATATTCAATGCACCCCCTCTTACCATGGGTTGCACCTCGGAACATACATCAATGCTATTATTAAATTATATTTCTGACATAATGCACCTCATACTTACACCATTGTGGCACCATTGTGGCATTGTGGGTGCTCTAAGAAGTCCATGGGATAATGGCCTACTTTCTCAATGTCTTAGCTCACATTTGTAGATAGTAAACGAAAAAACCACTTTTTGTACACCAGGTCCATGGAAGGTGCACCAATTAATTTAAAATACTCTACTTGTACACGCAAACCAACAAGCCCCGGCCGAAGCACAACACTTGTACGCCACTAAAAATAAAAACATGCACGTACACTAGAACAAGAAGACATGTATTTGTACTCGATCTCCAAATTCATTCACTGGTTTCCACGTTCATTGATCCTGGCTGCAGCCGTGACGGACGCTGCCACCCCTCCAGGGTGGGTCCCAACGTCCGGGTTATTCCTCAACTCGGCACTCACCACCCCCTCTGCGTCCTGCACAGTCGCCACTCTATCTGCGGGCAGTTTGGTCGTCGCTTTCTGCCAAGCACAACAAACACATGATCACTCACAAATCTCTAACATGCAGTCAAGACTCGATCGAGTAAAACACGTACATATATGTATCATACCCTCAAAACGTCTCCGAGCTTGATCTTGTCATCTTCAAGTGTGACTTGGGCGTTATGTGAAGCTGCAGCCTGAGCGGAGGCAGCTAACCCGCCTGGAGTTATGACGTTGGAGCCGCTTGCTCTGACCTCGGCAGCTTGAATGGCAGCGGCATCGCTCTGGCTCACTGGCTTGTCTCGGGCTGCATACGCACAAGCTTCAAGAGCCTCCCCTATGGTGATCGCTGACGCTTCCTCCTCCTGGGTGGCGCCACCAGACTCTCCCACCGGAGCCGGATGGCTTTCCACGTACTGGGCTACAACCTAGTTGGCCAACCATTCAAATCAACAATTAATATTATATTGCCCAACATGTGAGTATTCGATCATCATGCATATCTCTGTACTTAAATCGTGGGTTTTTAGGTTCAATAATTATCACACAACCTCTGTCACTTCCACTAATGTTACTATTTTAGTGTCATATTTATTGTTTTTTTTGAAAAAAATTGATTGACTAATTAATGGCTTGCAAACATTTAAAACTAAAATTTTCTACCAAAAAAACACATTTAAAAGTACAAATTTTCTAAGTAAATGAAACTAAAATCCTAAAAGAAAACCAATAAACTCTTTTAAAAAAATTAATTAATCCTATATAAATATAAATCAATTAATTATTTTCATTTCAAGGATGTTAATCTATACCTTTAAAACAAAAATCTAAAGTTACAAATACATATCTACCAAAAAAAAAAGTTACAAATACATAATACAAGTGCTCTCTTAAAAAAAAAAATTAATAAAGAAATCAAAATAGAGAAAGTAGTAAAAGTAAGTTGTACTTGTCCTCCGACGGATTCAGTGAAGAAACGAGCCCCGGGGACGTCGGTCTCCATGACGGTGACGCCCTGGTCAGCGGCAGGGTCAGAGACGTCGATGTGGCCCACCAAGCCGGCCCTCTCATTGCGGGCGGCGGCTTGCTGCATGGAGGCAGCAGGGCGCCCCTTGGGAGTCTGGCCGTACACTCGGGTCTCGGCCGCCTGCATCATGGCCGCGTCTTGAGGAGCAATCGGCTTGGAGGCCAGCTCCCCGGAGACGTTGAAAACGTCGCCGTATTTGATCGCTGAGTCTTGCTGATCCTCACCATGACCGGCTTCTTGTCTTCTCGTCTGTTGTCGTCTCATCCTCGATCGATTGTGATTAAATTGTTTTTTCGGCTGTGTTGGATCCGGATTCAGCGACGATACGTACGTGTAGCGTTGTATATAGATGGGCGACGGTGGAGGGTTTTTTTGACGCGCATCTCTTTCTCATAATACACGTGTCAGATAGTGGGAGCTAACATCTCGAGCATGCTGTTACACGTGTACAATATAAAGGAAGACTATTTTCATCCTACTCGCGTTGTTATACTTATAAGCTTACTTATGTACAAAAAAGATTATAAAATCGTTTCTTAAATAGTTTTATACTATGCCGCAATAGTAACTAGTTTCTCTTACTCACTACTCCTTCCGTTCAAAAATACATGATGTTTTAGGATTTGTCTCTAAAATTAAGAAAGTATGTGATTTGACTTAAATACCCATAAATCTTGTGAAGATATTTTATATTTTATTTTATATTTTTATTATTCTTTTTTAATTAATGAGGGTAATGTTGGAAAAATATGGTAAATTATGTAAAACATCAAGTATTATTGAACAAGAAAATCAAAATAAAACATCATGTATTTTTGAACGGAGAGAGTAATGAATAAAAGTAGTATATAAATCCTAACTTATTATTGTTGGAATAGTGTTGGGAATTCACGTTCTACAAGACTTATAAAACATGCGTTTTTTCCAGTTTTAATAATAGCAAATACCAATAAAAAATTAACATATTTTATTCAAATATTTCCGAAGAGCTACAAGTCAAAAAGGAACTACAAAGCCATATACATTAGTGTTTCTAGAGTCTGGAGAATGCTAGGAACAGAGAAGTTTGAGTCTTGCCTGTCATAACTAGGGAACAATCAATAATATAAGTGAATCATTCAACATCCTTCAACAGAGGTATAGGTTTATCCACACAAATATTTGGTTGTTGCGGTGTTCCTCTATAAGAAACTATGTCATGCTTACTTTTTTTACATGTTTTTGTTTTATTTCGTTGCCTAGGGAACAACCTTATAAATGTTTACTCTGTTCTAATGCACATCGATCGAACAATTGGTATCAGAGCTTGGTCGCTCTAGATCTTTGTGCTTTCTCGCATGTTTACAAGATGTCGTCCGAAATGATATAGATGAGTCATGGGAAGCTTGGTGTAGTTGAAGACGCGCAAGAGACGGAGTTGTTGAGGCGTAGGAAGACAACGAGCATATGACCTCTTATTTTTTTCTATGCTTAGATGAAATCCTAACCCATGATTTGCTTGATGTGTTGAAGTTTTTATGATATGAGCATGATCTTTGATTACATACTTTGATTATAGGATTGAGCATGCATATAAACTTGAGTTTTAGATTTATTTTGAAGTTCTAGACACATTTGTCTTATGAGATTAATTTTGGCTTTATTAATTAATTGTTCTCTATATTTTGAGTGCATCACTTTTGAATTGTTAGCTCTAGAACTTGCGTTTAGACTATTTTTAAAGACTATTTTTCATGACTATGATACATGACATTAAAATGATTGATGCATGTTTCTTATAGCCTATATTTTCCTTACCTACCTTGAGAGATCCATGTTTTTGTTGCCCCATTTTTTTGAGTCTTAAACCTAATTTTTTTTTTTTTATAATTCCACAAAATAATTCCTATCCTAATTTAGTTTGACCCATTTGAGATTTAGGTGTTTAGGTGGTTTTGTTTGTATGGTTGTGATTAAATATGGGGCAATGATGATGAAGTGGTAGAAAGGAATAAACTCTAAAGTGAAAGTGAAAAAATAAAGATGGAAAATGTGTTTAAAAGGTTTGCAATTTTTGAATGAATTCCAAAGGAAATGTATGGCAAACGCTTGCAATTTTTTCAGTCTTGGAATTCTCTTTTCCATATGTATGATAAACTAAGCTGTCTAAAATGATGTTAAATAAATTAGGATATGAGAGATAATTATCTCCATTTTCTAAGGGCACTTCTAAATTTTTCTTCAATAGAGTTAATAGTCGTTTGGTTATCTCCGTCAATCTCAACTTTCCTTAGTCTAAGTAGCTTTCCAACAAGGATTTCATTCATGATAGCCATGGCTTACACTTCCAAACACAATCATTGTTACACACTTTATTCTTGGTTTGGTCTTTTCCATTTGATATTTTCTAATTTTCTAGTAAGATTGGCTATTAATGCGTCTTTCGTAAGTAATTACCATCATCTATTAACTTTGTCTTATTCTAGTTATGAATGAGTTGTTTAGTATAACTTATCAGATTCTTGATTACATCTTTTGGTGTTTGTTGGAAAATAACCTTATTTCTTTAGTGGCAAATGCACCACTATCTAACAACAAGATCGATAAATTCTCTTTTAGAGAGGGCCTCTCCAAACTCAAGTAGGATGTCTTGAGGTGGTTTATTAGTAGTGTCATGATTATAGAAGACATGCATCACTTTGGGTTTATTTTTTTCCAATTAGAATAATTGTAATGTGTATCTTGAAAAACACATGTTGGGTGTCCTCAAAGGGGCAGTTATATAATAACTCATAGGGACCGTTACTCTCTTCTATACAAGTTTGGCTTTTGTAGGTAATTCATTTTGTCCAAATTTTCAAAAGAAAAAATTTGTACTCTAGCTAGGATAAGAATCCAATTTCCATATTCATTCTAAGTAGGGGTAGCAATGGGTCGGGTCAGGGGCAGGTGGACTACTTCCACCACCCGACCCAAACCCAATACCTGTACATGTAATAACTTCGGTTTTTGAGGATATTTTTTAATTTTTTCTCGGATATCCTTTTAACCTCTTTGTCCGTTTTAACGCTTAATCCGATATTTTTGTTGGAGATTAAATCCTAGAAAATTCTTGGTGATATCCTAAAATCACAAAGAAATGATTTTATGGATCGATGTGAATTCTAGGATTTTTCAGTGGAAAAAGAATATTTATTGGATAAGCCGTCTTTTTAATTATGTACCGGAAAGGTTTTAAAATACGAAACAGAAGCCTTAAAAATTGAAGGTAGCAAGATAAAATCATGGAAAATTGGTTTTATTGGTCTACATAATTTACGGGACGTTTTGTATTTAGTAAGTTTTTCCATCCGAGGTACATAATTTTACCGCTTTAACGCGAGTCCCGTTCCGAGACGGATTTGATTTTGTAAACCGCCTTTAATGTGGAAGAATTCTTCTACGCTGGCATCTTCATATCTATCTCATCAAAGTCTACAATTTGGTCTCCAAAAAAAGAAAAAGAACCGAGAGCGAGAAAAGACGGAACGAAGATGGTCTCGGGAGAAAGGGGTCTTCACCACCGGCCACCATCTTCTTCCTCTAGCTCCTCCTCCACCTCTCACCTTCTTCTTCCATGAGCGAGCTGCTGCAAAGGAGGGAGCTGAACCAGAACCATGGAACCAGGGCAGAACGACAAGTCGGGAAGGGTGAGTTTGAATCCTTACCGCCGGTCTCTTCCTCGCCTCGCCGCGCGACGTCGCCGGCGATCGGTAGCTCCTCCGACCACCACCCACCGCAAGGGCCGCCATCGGGAATCGCCCAGCCACCCTTGGGCTCGGGGATCGAGCCAAACGAGCCATGGGCTCGAGTGAAGGTATATACGGTCGAAATTAATTAGCGGATTGGTTACGGAGCCACTGTAAGGGCCTTTCTGTTCCGCTTTGCTAATTAAATTTATGGTTTTTATAATCTTGACGTTGATACGGTCTCACAGGTTCAAACCGCTCGAGAAACGGACGTCAGGATCTTCAGTTATAGCGAATACAAGTTTTGATATCGATTAGCAGGTAAAGGACTTCGGATAATTACTCGGGATTCGTTGTTAATTCGTTTGATTCGATATTTGGTCACCTTTAAGAACTGTTGATAATGAACAATTTTTATTTAGAAAGTTGTTTCAAAAGTGAAGCGGATAATTAGTTATAATTCCGCCAAGATGGCTCCTTAAAGCATGATAACTAAGGATTTATTATATATCGATATTCGGAAATTAAATCGTTTATCGATTAGGAAGTTGTAAAATTTGAGTATACAACTAAGGAGTGTTCCCGTGAGCCGTTGTTGAGAAATCCTTTTGTTATATTTGGCAGAAGGGTGATAAAGATTACTGTTGGAATTGCTAAGGACGTTGAGCACGACTTCTATGGCAAGTGGACGATTCTCTCTCGCGCTGTGGTTATTAATGAGGAATTGAATTCCATTTGATTCTCATGTTGGGAATAATTTGTATGTTGAATAAAGTTTGATAGGTTGTTAGTTTGTTAGAAATAACGACCATGTCGTTATTTCAGTTTCTACGCTAGAACTGGATTTAGGTCCGTTATGTGTGACCTTATGTGTTTAGTTGTCTCATGCTGAGACATTATTATGAAATAGAGTAATTCAAGGACAGATGATCATGGATGAAACAGGCCCTCTGATCTCGGTTGTTGGCCGAATCTCGGTTGTTGGCCGAGTACATTTAAAGGATCATGGATGAAACAGGCCCTCTGATCTCGGTTGTTGGCCGAATCTCGGTTGTTGGCCGAGCATATATAAATGATCATGGATGAAACATGCCCTCTGATCTCGGTTGTTGGCCGAACTATATAAATACTATTATATGGTGCAAGTGCACAATTTGAAAGTAATGAAAGATAAGTGTGTTAGGCACATTAATGTACCAAAATGGTTAGTCCTTTTGATAAGCATTCTTGCTCCTGATTAAGAAATTGATTCTTAATCAAACTTAGATGAAGTTAAGCTCATTAGTCGTCGAAGACGATTGTGAATGTTATGTGGTTAATATAAGTTTCCATTAATCGTTTATGCTTCTTAAAGAAACCACAAGCGGTGGTGTTCTCTCTCTTGATTACGCAAGTCTCCTTCTTATTCTCTATAAGACCGCTAACTGTTGGATCATAATCCGAGTCTAATTGGATTTGCATGCCAATATGTTTAGCACCAACCATAAGAACCAAGTTAGTTTCTCCGCTTGCTTAGTCTTTCATTAGACTAACCCGTCCATCTTCTTTTCTTTTATATGGTCGGCTGGTGTCCACCGTTGTATACGATATATCAGGTTCTTCTTGGAAGTTGATTCAAGAGGCAGATTCAGAGGTTTGAAGCTCCAAAAGTTGAAGAAAGGTTTCCAATGGCTATACTTGAGTGAAGATCATGGTTGAACTACTTCAAAGCGAAGCTGAGTTCAGAAATAAGAACTTAAGGAAGACTGGATAAAGATTTTGTTTAAATAGAAGGTTGTTTTATTTATTTACTAATTCTTTTTAAGTTAAGGCTTGTATAGACCTTTTATTCTCTTTTCCGCTGTAAAGTTTTACTTAATTTTGTTAGGTTTTAAATGGTTTCATTTACCTTGTTTTTAGTTTGTTCAGTCAGTTTAAGCCTTGGGTAGCTTCGATTTAGTCTTAATCTGGATTATTGGCGGTAATACCTCCAGGGTAGGAAGGGGGTGTTACAGAAGTGGTATCAGAGCTAAAAGTTCCTAAGTCTTGCTTAAGACTTTCATCTTTTATATAGAATTACGGAGAATTCTATATGGGTGTTATCATAGAACCATTTATGGAAAGTGGTTAAGATTGGAAGCCAGACTCGTGAAGAGATAGAAGGAGAAAAGGGAATTGGAGAACACGAGGTAACAAGTTTGTAATGGTTTATGTGAAAAAGGTCCTATAGTGGACATTTGATTCCCTGGAGATGGGAATGGATTCCGAGCAGGATCCAAAGTAAGATTAGGTGAAAATTCCTAAAGTTGAACTAGTTCTAGACCATGTTCTCAATAAATTCCTATTCTCTCTTGAGAGTCTGAATTAGGTGTACCCTCGCCTTTCTTCCATGTTATTAGGAAGCTTTTTGTGAGATTTTGAAGTTAAGTATTCTACTTCATAAAGATTTTCTATTTTGAAGGTTTCCTATTTTAAGCTCGTATGATGGAAGATTTCAAGTTAAGAATTTTTGTTAGAAAGTTCATGATTCAAAGTTATGTGAAAGAAATTGTTAATTTCTTTTCTTGATATGTGAAGGTTCAAGTGTTGTCTTTAAAAAGGAAATTTTAGAGTAAATTTCTTTGACGTTGAAGTCATAAGATTAAGAGTTTTCACGAGTATATTCTTATAGGAATTTCTGAATTTTGAAATTCAAGTATCAATAGAAGTTGGAGTTGGAACCTCTACTTCTCAATGGTAAGATTTGGTGAATCTTATAAGTCTTGAGTGATTCTAAGAGATCAATATGGATCATGAAGTGATGTAAAAGAATCCTGAAAAGAAAAGGATTGCCTTTGAAAACTTTCTTCAACAACTATGTTTGTGACTCTATAGAATAGAATCATGGATATTCTGTACTTTTCTTTGCTCAGTTGGAAGTTAAAGAGCTTTGAAGTGCTCAAGTATTGGATCAATTGAATTGTTAATCTATTGGAAAATACAATTCAATTTTTAACCTGATAGTGTTCAAACTCGGATTTTCATATATGTTGTTATCCTTTGAGTTAAGAGGATTGAGAATCGTAAATGGAATGGGAATTTCTTATGATTATAGTAAGAAAGAAAAGAAGAATGTTGGTTCAGTTTAAGTTGTGAACAAGTGGTTAATCATCAAGGTTGTTGTGAATAAGGTTGATTGGTCAAAATGGTTTGAACAGGTAAAAGTTCATCAGTAATGTGTTTATGTTCAATTAACTACTTGGCACAAGTGTTAATTGATTACATGAGTTGTTGATATCCAAATGACTAACCTATGTGACAACGTTATTGGAGTTTCGATGTATGATACCCAACTCGGGATAATGAGAAAAGACTTGAGGTCTATAATGGAATCAACATTGAGATGTTCTAATTTGCCAATGGTATTGACTTATGTTTCTTTAAGGATGGAAATGATAAAGTTCAGTTTTGAGAAGATCATGCAAGGAAGAATTTTGGCATGTTTGCCTTTGATATTTTAATCGGTTGGGAGAAAAATATCAATCATTCAATATTGTGGTCAATAAGGCTTAGACCTTATCGCTGAAAATTAATTTCAGTTGTGCTTGAGTTTTGAAGATTTTATATCTAGTCAAACCTAATGTCTAAGGTGGTACTGGTGAAACTATTAAGTTGTCGGCATGTCTCCTAACCACAAGTTCTTCCTTTGCAATGTGGTTTGACGTTAAGTTAATGAAAAGGTGTATGCAATCTCCTTATGGTTAAGTAAGAAGACAAGGGAATGATGGAGAAGTTTAGTTGTTTACCAATGTTGAATTGGGATAGGTTCAAGAATATTTCGTTTGGTTATGTGAATTCTTCTGTTAAAAGAAATTGGAAATTAAAGAACTTTCCTATATGTAGAGAGATATAAGGATTGAATGTCTTGAACTAGATGCATAGTTTGAAAGTTCATTTTTTTTATATATTGAGAAGATTAAGTTATAAGAGGATTGAAAGTCCTTAAATCGTCAGAAGAGTTTGATAGTTTACTTTTGGATATCAGAATTTATATGAAGATTTACTTGTAGAAGGCTCGTTGTCTTGTGAATGGATGAACTCAAGTATTGAATTTTATCAATGAACCATATTTGCATAACTTTAAAGTAGTATGTCAAGGGAGACATACAAGTTGAGAACGACCTTCGAACAATCTTCCATGGATAAGAAGTGGTTGAAACCACATCTTTACTAAGGATTGCAAGTAAGTGGATTTGAGCGATCAATTCTTTTATTGAACTTGCGAAATTAAGTTGGGTTGAGATTGAGTTAAATCAGGCAGAGATTACCCAATACTATGGATTATAGAAAAGTCTAGCAGTATGTCTAATTAAGAAAAGTCAAGGTATGTCATCAGGTTCTACCTTGAAGAGGGAAGAAAGTGCCACATTCGAAGGGAAATGTGGGGCTCAGAAGCGAATTGGAGTATCTTAGCTCCTTTGGGACTCGATTTTGATTCAAAACTTTTGCCAAGTTGGTAAGGTCAGCTAATGTGCAAATGTCAGCACAAAACTAGGGCAAAGCGTTAGTAGCATCATTAAGATAAGGTCAACGATTTTATTTGATGCATTGGCTTAACGCGCCCAATTCTTCATAAAGTAGCTAATCTTTGTTTCAGCGACATTCAAAGTTAAAGCCTGTATGCTTGTAGACTATGTCGAGTTCTTGTCAAACTGTTATGAATTAATGGATATTTGAAATTGTTTTGTGATTTTTCTCTTTTGAGAAAAATCTTATGACTTTGTAGAATTCTGGTATGAATTTTTAAGGAAATGTTGATTTGGTATACGGAATTCATGAATAAATTTTCTACGGTTTTCATGGTGGTGAGTAAGAATGTGATTTGTCTTCCACCTTGATCACATGGTAAGGCAAGATTACATGTCTTATTCCTATGAGAATGCAGTAAAGGATTATGTTTATTTTATCTCCCCATCCTGATCACATGGTGGAATAAGATCACATAATTCCTTGGGTTTTAAAAGAATGGTTTCTAGTATGAGTTGGTAATCATATAAGTTTCTCTCAAGTAAAGTTATTGAGATTCAAAAACGAGAGTTTTCTTGTATAGCAATTGCTATATCAGCTACTTTGTAAAAATTCTTTGAGTTAGTATATCCTTGGTACCTTATGCCATTTAAGGAGTATGGTCAAACTTCCCAAAATAGTTCGATTATAAGTAAAGAAATTTGGTAAGATTCTTTACAAATCTGTGTTAGTCTCTGAAGAGCATGGAGTAACTCAGTACTTCTCTAAAAGTTTGAGATTGTTTTCAGTCAACGATTATTGGAATTCTCTAAGCAGTTTGCTAGTAGTTCATCTTGGTTGACGTCATGACCTAAGAAAGTCATTGCCTTTTTAGCGGAATTGTCTTTGAAAGTAAGTTGATATGGACTCCTGGAATGGAACCCTTTCTAAGAAATGATATTGTAGTAATCCTTTCTTTGGAATAAAGGATGTGCTAGTAATTTCTCCATTAGTTGTTATTTGTTTTCATGTTGTCTTGAAAACATAAATCTCTTTAAGATAAAATAGTCAAGTGAGGACTTTAAGCAGAACTCCAATGGGTCTGGAGTTTGGATATGTAAACTAGTATTGATATTCAATCTCAGCCTGATAAGTTGTTGGATATAGAGAGTGGACACGTGAGGATATGTTTTTAATCCTACGAGTTAGGTTGCTTAACAAGTGAGAATGTTAAGTGAAGTCTAAATAGTTCTTTGATGAAAAAGATTGAAAATTGTCAATGGAGACAATTTTGTTGGAAATTATTGGACTAAAGGTATTATTGTCCAATATGTTGGTATAGTAATGCGTAAGAGTGCAGTTTGAAGTAGTTGAGAGAGATAACTACTTTTGAATGTCAGTATGCCCAAGCTGAGTTTTGGTTGAGAAAAGGATGTAAAGGATTGACAAGATAGGTTATTATCTTGTCATGTGTTGGATAAATCTCATATTCTTGGTTAAGGTAATATTGAGATTTTATCTCAAAAAGGAAATTGAGTAAGGATTTTAAGTAATCCTTGTAAAGAAACTAATTTGAGAAGGACTAAAGGTTTAGTTTGGATGACAACAAGGTTGTGTAAATACCCTAAGATTTTATTCAGAATTTGTTGACCAGATCAAGGAAAAGTGGTATGGGAAAGTAATGTTATTAAGATCATTGGAGAAGATCAAGAAGGTAAGACATTGGGATTTGTTATTCAAGATTATGGTTTGCTTGGTTTTGAAACTGTTCATGTGTATCTGTTGTTAATGAGCTTTGAAAGCTTATTTCAAAGGAAGCATATTTATTTGCTTAGTTAGTTCATCCTGGAACAAGTAAATGTATAAGGATTTAAGATAAAACTTTTGATGGACTGACATGAAGCGAAATGTCACCGAGTTCGTTTTGATATGTTTGGTTTGTCTGGAAGTCTTGATTGAGCATAGAAGACCAAACAAAATGTTATATTCTCTTCATGTTTCAGAATGGAAGCGAAAAGATGTTACAATGGATTCTTGTCATTAGTCGTTCAAGACTTAATGGAAGAAAAGATGCAATATGAAGGTTGTTAAGAAACTCATCTAGAGTGTTGTTTTTAATGCATTTAAGATGACTTAAAGAGTACAGAAGTTAGCTGAGGTGTTCATGCATGAAGTTTTTCATCTTTATAAAACTCCAAAGATTATTATCTCTGATTGAGATGGTTCATGCCAAAGTTTTGAAAGAAGTAACATCAAGCTTGGTGGATTAAATTCAATTTTAGCGTTGGTTTCCCTCATCAAAGTGATGAACAATGCAAAGAAACAAATTCAAACTTCCGAGGACATGTATTCTGGATTCCACACGAATTGGAATGGTAGTTTGAGTTTGAGTGAATTCACATACAAGAATTGTGATCACACGATAAAGAAATGACTCTTTTTGAGGCTTTATAAGGCTGGAAGTGTTGGTTGTCAATTTGTTGGAATGACAATGCCGACAAGATTCTTCATGGGCCAGATTTGGCCATGAGAACAACAACTGATATCGCTCTAGCATGATCAAAGGTGCTAACTGCTCAGAAACGACAACAGTCGTGTGTAGTTTTAAAGCGAGAGCATGTTAAGTTCATTGTAAAGAACGATGTTTTTGTTCTAATATCCGCCTTGAAAGGCATATTCCACTGGGGAATGCGAGACAACCTAAATGCTCGCTATGTTGGATCTTTTGAGATACTGGAAAGAACTGGTAACCTTGTTTATCGGTTGGCATTGCCACCTTCAGTGCATTCTATCTATAATGTCATCCTTGTGATTCTTCTAAAATAGTATGCGTTCAATATATCTCATGTACTCAACAATAATGAGATGGATATTCAACCAAATGACACCTGTGAAGAAAGGCCAGGTTGAATCTTGAATAAGAAAAAAAATACCTTTGATTAGGCTACCTTGGCCTAAAAATGGAGGTGAAGAAAAGACTTGAGACTAGATAGGAAATGCTGAGCCATTTTCCAAAGTTAATGAACATTGTAAAGAAGAAGTTGGTAGCTAAGCAATGGTTGTTTTGTGCCTGGTGCAGAAGTAACAACATGTTTTTAAGGGGGTACTACAAACTTCTGTATAGGTTTGTAGTGGTTGTGTGTGTGTGTGCTTATGCTATCTTTCCATATGATTCGAGTTCTCCTTGATTTCGAGGACGAAACCATTTTTACGGGGGTACTAATGTAATAACTGCGGTTCTGTGTCAATGGGTCGGGTCAGGGGCAGGTGGACTACTTCCACCACCCGACCCAAACCCAATACCTGTACATGTAATAACTGCGGTTTTTGAGGATATTTTTTAATTTTTTCTCGGATATCCTTTTAACCTCTTTGTCCGTTTTAATGCTTAATCCGGTATTTTTGTTGGAGATTAAATCCTAGAAAATTCTTGGTGATATCCTAAAATCACAAAGAAATGATTTTATGGATCGATGTGAATTCTAGGATTTTTCAGTGGAAAAAGAATATTTATTGGATAAGCCGTCTTTTTAATTATGTACCGGAAAGGTTTTAAAATACGAAACAGAAGCCTTAAAAATTGAAGGTAGCAAGATAAATCATGGAAAATTGGTTTTATTGGTCTACATAATTTACGGGACGTTTTGTATTTAGTAAGTTTTTCCATCCGAGGTACATAATTTTACCGCTTTAACGCGAGTCCCGTTCCGAGACGGATTTGATTTTGTAAACCGCCTTTAATGTGGAAGAATTCTTCTACGCTGGCATCTTCATATCTATCTCATCAAAGTCTACAATTTGGTCTCCAAAAAAAGAAAAAGAACCGAGAGCGAGAAAAGACGGAACGAAGATGGTCTCGGGAGAAAGGGGTCTTCACCGCCGGCCACCATCTTCTTCCTCTAGCTCCTCCTCCACCTCTCACCTTCTTCTTCCATGAGCGAGCTGCTGCAAAGGAGGGAGCTGAACCAGAACCATGGAACCAGGGCAGAACGACAAGTCGGGAAGGGTGAGTTCGAATCCTTACCGCCGGTCTCTTCCTCGCCTCGCCGCGCGACGTCGCCGGCGATCGGTAGCTCCTCCGACCACCACCCACCGCAAGGGCCGCCATCGGGAATCGCCCAGCCACCCTTGGGCTCGGGGATCGAGCCACTATCGAGCCAAACGAGCCATGGGCTCGAGTGAAGGTATATACGGTCGAAATTAATTAGCGGATTGGTTACGAAGCCACCGTAAGGGCCTTTCTGTTCCGCTTTGCTAATTAAATTTATGGTTTTTATAATCTTGACGTTGATACGGTCTCACAGGTTCAAACCGCTCGAGAAACGGACGTCAGGATCTTCAGTTATAGCGAATACAAGTTTTGATATCGATTAGCAGGTAAAGGACTTCGGATAATTACTCGGGATTCGTTGTTAATCCGTTTGATTCGATATTTGATCACCTTTAAGAACTGTTGATAATGAACAATTTTTATTTAGAAAGTTGTTTCAAAAGTGAAGCGGATAATTAGTTATAATTCCGCCAAGATGGCTCCTTAAAGCATGATAACTAAGGATTTATTATATATCGATATTCGGAAATTAAATCGTTTATCGATTAGGAAGTTGTAAAATTTGAGTATACAACTAAGGAGTGTTTCCGTGAGCCGTTGTTGAGAAATCCTTTTGTTATATTTGGCAGAAGGGTGATAAAGATTACTGTTGGAATTGCTAAGGACGTTGTGCACGACTTCTATGGCAAGTGGACGATTCTCTCTCGCGCTGTGGTTATTAATGAGGAATTGAATTCCATTTGATTCTCATGTTGGGAATAATTTGTATGTTGAATAAAGTTTGATAGGTTGTTAGTTTGTTAGAAATAACGACCATGTCGTTATTTCAGTTTCTACGCTAGAACTGGATTTAGGTCCGTTATGTGTGACCTTATGTGTTTAGTTGTCTCATGCTGAGACATTATTATGAAATAGAGTAATTCAAGGACAGATGATCATGGATGAAACAGGCCCTCTGATCTCGGTTGTTGGCCGAATCTCGGTTGTTGGCCGAGTACATTTAAAGGATCATGGATGAAACAGGCCCTCTGATCTCGGTTGTTGGCCGAATCTCGGTTGTTGGCCGAGTATATATAAATGATCATGGATGAAACAGGCCCTCTGATCTCGGTTGTTGACCGAACTATATAAAAACTATTATATGGTGCAACTGCACAGTTTGAAAGTAATGAAAGATAAGTGTGTTAGGCACATTAATGTACCAAAATGGTTAGTCCTTTTGATAAGCATTCTTGCTCCTGATTAAGAAATTGATTCTTAATCAAACTTTGATGAAGTTAAGCCCATTAGTCGTCGAAGACGATTGTGAATGTTATGTGGTTAGTATAAGTTTGCATTAATCGTTTATGCTTCTTAAAGAAACCACAAGCGGTGGTGTTCTCTCTCTTGATTATGCAAATCTCCTTCTTATTCTCTATAAGACCGCTAACTGTTGGATCATAATCCGAGTCTAATCGGATTTGGATGCCAATATGTTTAGCACCAACCATAAGAACCAAGTTAGTTTCTCCGCTTTCTTAGTCTTTCATTAGACTAACCCGTCCATCTTCTTTTCTTTTATATGGTTGGCTGGTGTCCACCGTTGTATACGATACATCAGGTTCTTCTTGGAAGTTGATTCAAGAGGCAGATTCAGAGGTTTGAAGCTCCAGAAGTTGAAGAAAGGTTTCCAAGGGCTATACTTGAGTGAAGATCATGGTTGAACTACTTCAAAGCGAAGCTGAGTTCAGAAATAAGAACTTAAGGAAGACTGGATAAAGATTTTGTTTAAATAGAAGGTTGTTCTATTTATTTACTAATTCCTTTTAAGTTAAGGCTTGTATAGACCTTTTATTCTCTTTTCCGCTGTAAAGTTTTACTTAATTTTGTTAGGTTTTAAATGGTTTCATTTACCTTGTTTTAGTTTGTTCAGTCAGTTTAAAGCCTTGGGTAGCTTCGGTTTAGTCTTAATCATGGTTACTGGCGGTAATACCTCCAGGGTAGGAAGGGGGTGTTACAGCACACCCGCCCCGAGAAAAAAAAAACTCGATGAGTGTCATCGAACCCGAACAACCCAAAATTCGTTGGGTTCGTGTCGTGCCGGGTGTTTTTTTGGTTGTTATTTAACTTAAATATTTTTAATGAAATAGTACTTTAAGTCGTAGAACCTCGTTCAAAATTATACTTAAGTCGTAAAATTGAACGCTTAAGTAAATTCGAAAATTCAACTATATTTCCTTTTGTGCTTATTTTTCAAATGCACATATTATGGAAATAATGAGATTGCATATGGTGTGTTTAAATTTATTTATAGTCTTCATTAGGCAAGCTTATTCCCATAATTTTCGATGTGGGATAGAGATATATACATTTACGGTATATCGGGTGGTCGAGTCGGGTCAGGTGATTTTTCAGGTCAGGTCGGGTGAAGTGACCGTCCGCACCTGTACCCTAGCATCCGTCATCCATTTTCACCCAATTTTTTTTCTATTTTTCACCCAAGTTTTCGGGTTGGTTTTGTCGGGTATCTATTGGGTGCGGTTAAAATTATCATCCCTAATTCAAAGACATTATATATATGGTTGGTTATTTTTTTTAGCAATTAAAGTCATGACTGATGAGGTTGGAAAGCATCCATCTTTACAGTTGGTTGTCCAAATTTTGAAGAATTTGTTATTAATTCCTATTCCATTCATCATATGTTTTTTTTATGTATAATTTTATGGCCATTCAACCTCATTACCCTTTTTACCTCCAGAATAATTTTTTTTTTTTCAAAATTTGTTTCATTTTCTCTGTTATTATTTTTGTTATTTACGACCTTGTAAATTGGCATGCAGTCCCTGTTAATTTGTACAACAATAATAGCAACAAAATCTATAAATATATATTAAAGCTATCACTTTTCGAGCAACCAGAATGATTATGGCCCCACCTCATATTTACAAAATTAATTTTTATTTCTAATATTTTAACTTTACCCTATTATATTCTTCTTTAACTATTTAAATCTATCTTTAACATCAAACAAATATCTATTTAGTATAACAATATCTTTTGAAAATTTCCTTATACAAATATTTAAAATTAAAGATAACAAATTTAAAATATTTTTAAATAAGTATAAATATCTTTTACCTTTTAGCATGATGTCTTTTCACGAAATTATTTATAGATATATTTTTTTCTTTTATAATAAAAAATTAATGATAAATACTTATAATGTTTTAAAAAAAAAAATAGGTAATATCTATAACTATATATTAAATTTGTAGCTTTTCGAGTCACCAAAACGATTCTAGCCCCACCTTATATTTATAAAATTAATTTTTATTTCTATTATTATAACTTATTTCTATTAAATTCTTTATAACTATTTAAATTTATCTCTAACATCAAAAAAATATCTATTTAGTATAACAATACTTTTTGAAAGCTTCCTTATACAAGTATTTAAAATTAAAGAAAAAATATTTAAATGTTTAAAAATAAATATAAATATTTTATCATATATCTTTTGACGAATTTATTTATAGAAATATAGTGAATTTCTTTTTTTTTTAAAAATTAATGATTAAATAGTTAAAATTTTTAAAATTAAAAAAGGGATAATAAAATATTTAATAGATATTGAAATATTTGATAAACTCTAAATTTACGTACATGAAAAGTAATAAAATAGGAAGAATATAAAATAAATTACTTATATTAAAGTTTATATTATATTTTTATTTTTTTATTAATATCCTATTTAGAATGTTTATAAAATATCGAATCGTAGTCGTATATGGTACGACGGGTAAAACTAGTTACATTAGAATACAAATTTAAAGAACATACTAGTATGTATTTCCGTACCTTGTACGGATTTTTTTAAAATAAAATATTAATAATAAAATATTTTCAAATATATTTATTATCTGAGAAAAATAATCATATAAATGCTTAAATATAAATTTTTGTTATGATCTGCGTAAAAAGATAAGGCAATTATCATTTAACTAATCAAGATCTTTTCATATAAGGTAACAAATGATTGGATTATAATAATAACCAAATTGGCATGGAGATTGTTAGTAATATACGGTTACAAAGATAACTATTCAATTAAGATATCTTAGTTAAAAACGATTCTATCTAAAAATAAAATAAACATTGTAGAATTTGTTTGATAACATAAAAAAATATGATAATGATCTTAATATCTATCATATAAAAAAATAAAAGATTGTTTAATAATGAGATTTTCTATCTTATATTCTAAAAACATGGATAAGAATTTATCATATCCAATAATAAAAGATTATTTTTAAAGAAAAGGGTGATGTGATCCAATATAAAAGTAACATGTTTCGTTTAATAAATTTTTTAACCTTCGCTTTAGGTTATAGTTATGATTGTATTTGATATTCTACATTTCTACTCATATGTATATTGAAGCATTTATCCGTGGTATGCTATTTAATCCCAAATTAAGTTGAGCCCATCAATGGTAATGCATAATGATACATTGATAATAAATCTTCAAATTAGGAATCATATAAATGCGTATTATTTTTCCTTATTATATATGGTCGATATAGTAATTTACTTAAAGAATGAGTAGCTCGAGTGCAGTGGTACAATTGGGAGAAGAGGCAATGGGCTTAAAAGGGAACTGAGTATCCCACGCATAGTTGAAGAATGTGCCTTGAAATGGAGGGATGAACGACCCATCGTCTCCAGACACGATGCACGTGCTTCCGGTCAGCTTCAGAACGCTCGGATCGGTGGGTTCGAGGAGCCTAAATCCGGTGCAGTCGAGCTCTATGTTAGATTGGGTGCACCCGCACGCGTTAAATAAGTCCACCATGTACTCTGGCTTACCGCTCGCTGTTGACCCCGTCGCCTTTTGGGTTAGCTGGATGTCTCGGAAGCTGCACGTGAGGCACGCGCCTACGTGCAAACACTTGCAATCACAAATTCGACCATTGCAATGAGCCAATGAATAATCTAGTCAAAAAAAATTTAAGTACGTACCTGTTGTAATAAGGCTGAGGATGCCTAATACATACACCAGATCCAGAATTTTTGCCATTGATATATGCAAACTCTACTACTGCTTCAAGTCTGATTATTGATTTTGTAAGAGATCTACATATACGTACGTAGCAATGAACACGTATGCCGAAAATATTATATATGTATACAATATATATAGATGGAAAGAGAGCCGAAAAGGGAAAATTGAAAAATATACAAATTAGTAAGGAAATAAATTTGTTATTAAAAATTATATATATAATGCTTTCTGAAGTCTGAATTAATTGACGTATTATTTCTTTCGATTTCAACCCATGAATTGGGAAGGAGGGATGGGATATATATTTATACTACAGAGTATAATTCTATATTGAATGTGCAAAACTTTCTCCATGTAATTATACAATCCATGTTCAATTAATACTCGATCCCCGTAATATAGGATTTACCATATTTATGAGATTAATCTTCCACATGATATCCGACAAGTTGTAAAAAACTAAAAATGATAATGCATGTCTATTACTGCATGTTTAATTAATACAGTAAAAGTGACTAAATTATTGAGTTCTTATGATCGAATATAATATGTGGAATTAATTTCATAGTGATTCTCCAACCCTAGAAAAGTAGAAAGTAGAAAGTAGAAAGATGATGGGTGAAAGGTAAATGCGTAATAGAAGTATTGTCAGCTTTAGATACTCAAAAAATGGTTCACACCTGTCGAAATGTCCGAGTGGTTAAGGAGACAGACTTGAAATCTGTTGGGCTTTGCCCGCGCAGGTTCGAACCCTGCTGTCGACGTCTACATATTCCTTTTTGTAGCCCATCAAAACTTATAAGTAAATAGTTATATCCGTTGTGTCATGCACAACCCATCAAAACTTATAAGTAACTAGTTATATTCGTCGTGTCATGCACGACTACGAATCGGATTAAGTATGAACATATTTATTTTAATATAATAATACATAAAAGATAAAAAAAATTATACTCACATACGATAGTTTTTTATTTTTAGAATCAAATAAATTTCGAAATTTTACAATTTTTATAAACAAATAGAGAGAAAAATTATTTGCAAAATATAAAGTAACAAAAATAAAAGTTGAAATTATAAAAATAAAGTTGGGCCAAAGTCAATGTGGTGGCTCAAAAAGATACAACTTTAATATATAGTTATAGACAGATTTTTTAACCAATATTTAATTTAAAAAAATCTTTTACATCATAAATGGACAAAAAGACATAAACAATGTAATTTTTATCATCTTATAATTTTTTTTTATCATAATTTGATTTAAGGAAACTTTTATGGAAATAAATATATAGATAAAGATAATGTAATCAACTGATAATCAATTATATACTCAGAATCTATCATAATATATACTATAGTTTATTTTATGTTAGATAGAATCTTTTCAATATATAAATTGTGAGAATGACATGTACGAAAAATCCTAGCTGGCACATGGTAAAATCCTACGTGGCAAATAGCTTATATTGTGATAGAAAAAATAACTTAAAATAAATTATTATAAATAATATGAGTTTGGTTCTCATAAAACACTCTCTTAACATGAAACGGAAGGAGCATTCAGGGCCCTTGGATCAAAGTGATCCAATGGCTGATTTTATTTCTCCTTTTATTAAAGACGGGGGCAATTATGTTTTTTTCACTCTTTAATTAATTAATTCTTTTTTGTTAAGCCCTTTTGTTTTTGGGGGCGATTCGGCGGCGATTGCGTTTGGGGCCGATTCCACTCCTCGGTCTTTCTTCCATCAACATCGATCCTACATTGCTTGAACGAAAACCATGGCAGAAAGTGGTATTTTGTTCCTCTTTTTATGATTTCGTTAGGTTATTTGAAATTCTAGGGTTTCTAAACTATCTAAGAGTGTGTGAGTAGAAGAGGAATTCACAAATTCAACTCTACGTAATACTAGAAAAAAGACGACATTTAATACTAGCAAATTAGTAGAAGAGTGTGTGATTTGATTGATCTACGCTCGTAGCTACCACTAGAATTGGCATGCGTAGTAGTATGTGCCAATACTAGCAAATGAGAATACTAGCAAATAAATTCCTTTTCTCTTTGCACTTTTCGGACTTAATAATGCACTTTTCGGACTTACTAGTGCACTTTTCATACTTAATAACGCATTTTCATTTGTGTTTAGAGGGCATATATGCGACCGTATATCTTATTTAATTTGTTATAGAGAACATAGTTTATACTTTATAATCAACCTCATAATACAAAAATATGACTGTGATTTTGGTAGTAAGGGTTATGACATTGGACTTCAAGGTGGATATGGAACAAATGATCATGTCTTTGAATTAACATATTTTTACTGCACTTTTCACAGTTAATAATGCACTTTTTATATTTTGTAGTGCACTTTTTCTACTTAATACCACTTTGTATATCTTTTTGTAATGCACTTTTCACTGATTTAGTTAGCAGTTTAGGAATGCACTTTTCCTAGTATGTAATGCACTTTATTATACTTGCAATGCACTTTTACTGATTTTCAACTAACACCTTTATATTTCCCTTTATGTTGTAGTGGGGACATCAAACTCTTCTTCAACTATTATTCTGAATAAGGAATCACCTAAAAACAACATATTATTTGCCCACGTGTCCATCCGAGTTGAAACCATATAAAGCTCAAATTTTTGTTTTAGTACAAGTAGCCTATTAGCTCAAATGGTAAAGCGGTGTGCTTTGTGCACAAAGATGTAGGTTCGATTCCTACATGGGCTAATATGATATCGTACACAAATTAATTCTTAACGCATTTATTCTCAACCTAACTATCTAGGTAGTAAAAGAATTTATATTTTATCGTTGTGCGACAATATAACTAATTAACCACTATCTTCAAAGAAGGTCATGATCAAATTAGCTTATATGGGATTCGAACTCACATCTCTGTGCGTAAGCACATTGCTCTTCCATTTGAGCTAATAAGCTTTTCTTAAATTATGCCTTTAAACATGCACTATATAGATCCATTAAGTATGAATTTTTATTGCAATCCAATGTAGGAAGTAAAACTCAACATAGTCTGAAAACAGTTTTTAAGACTCTTCAATGCACTTTTTACATTTAAGAATGCACTTTTCACATTTAAGGATGCACTTTTTCTGAACTTATCATAAATGAAAAATACTAGCAAATGAGAATGCACTTTTCATACTTTAGAATGCACTTTTTATACTATATAATGCACTTTTGTTAGTTTTAGGTTGAGACATAATATTAAGATATATCACTCAACTATTATCAACATAACTATTTTACGATTGTCCCTCAATGTGAATGCATAACATGGATGATAGTTTCAAGAGACAATGTATTCTTGCTTGTACCTATTTTTAAAATCATAGGAAAAAAAAGAATCTGAATGCAATTAAACAGTTTTGGAATGCACCTTTTTATTTGTTAGGAATGCACTTTTGGTACTCTTGAATGCACTTTTTTTACTTCATAATGCACTTTAATTGGAATGCACATTTATATCTATTGAGAATGCATTATATGCATTTAGGAATGCACTTTTGTTAGTGTACAATGCACTACTTCTATTTTGGATGCACTTGAAAAAAAATTTAGAATGCACTTTTATTTTTAATATTGCACTTTAACTACTATGGAAAAGCACTTCTACTATATACTTAGTAATGCACTTTTTCCACTTTCCTAATGCATTTTATACATCTTACAATGCACTTTTGAAACTTTTCAATGCACTTTTCAATTTAAGTTGAATGCACCTTTTATGGTCATGAACCAGTAGTTACCCAAATGTTATACAATTTTTTTGGGCATGAACCAATAGAGCAATTGAGAGACCTAGCTTTAATGAATCAATATGACTTCGAAGAACTCTTATTTTCAGCAAAATCAAGCAGCTTTGATACTGATTCATTGTAGTGGACTAGACCTATAAACATGTCAAACAAAATCCAGTGGTACGTACAATGAATCAGAGGTTCACATGAAAAAAAACTGTTTCACATGAAAAAAAATCAATATCGTTCCGAATATCGTTCAAGCAATTATCTGGCACAAAATTGCCTGGCACAAATCAGTATGAAAAAAAAATCAATATCGTTCAGAATATCGTTCAACCAGTATCAAAGCTCAATTTTTTTCATGTGAACCAGTATAAATTGCCTGGCACAAAATCAGAGGTTCACATGAAAAAAACTCAATATATTCCAATATCGTTCCGATTGCAGGTCAAATCCACATGAATTAAACATATTAGCAACGAAAAATCAAGCAATTATCGAAAACATCGTAGAAGGAAGGTCAATCAATGATTTCACGATCAACAAAAACAAGATTAAACGTCGATTAGCAAACTCTCACAAACAATACTCATGGAATCGAAAATTAGGGTTTATGAATTACCTTTTGGGTTTCTTTTTGGAGGCATCTCGAAACGAAAAATCCAATGAATGCAAAAGACAATGGAGATTTGGAACAAGATCGATCGAATTTTGTGAGAGCATTGATTTGATTGAAGGTGAGTCTTGTGAGGTCGATCGTCGGGAGCGTTTGGTTTCGCTTCAGTCATGGGGGTTGTGAGTCGTGGGAATTGAGTGTCTCTACAACTTTTTTTGGTATTTTTAAGTTAGGGGTACATAGTTGGTTTAATTTACAAATATGCCACCGTTTTAATTTTTTTGTATTTCTTAAAAAGAAAACCAGGAATAATCCGAGCCCTCCATCCATCTCATCCAAAGGCCCTGAATGCTCCTTCCGTTTCATGTTAAGAGATGGTTTCATATGAACCAAACTCTAAATGATAAATGATATTCATCAATAATATTTTACCAAATATTTAATGCTTTTATAATTTATTTTATTTTCGATATAATCTTTTTAAGTTAAATAGATTATCATATCAAATATTTAGCATTAGATAACATCTTTATTTTAGATAGAATCTTTCCTAGATTAATTTATTATATTTCTATATTATCCTAAAATAATATCAACATATATAAATTCTCAAAATAAAAAATCTTATGTGGCAAAATCCTAGGTGGCTTAATGTTGGAACGACACGTAGGAAAATCCTAGGTGGCACAACGTGGTGGCTTTATTCCTTGCGTCTTTTATATATATACATAGATTTAAGAATATCAACCATCAATAAATACTTTTCTTAAATATGATGTGCACGTCCTTAAGAAACAGATTTTTCGAAAACTACGTGAATAATTCGGAAAAATATTTACATGTCGTTTTTTTACCTTTTTAATAAAATATTAATTTGGAACGTCGCAGAGAACCAGTTGTGGAGGGAGAGGGGTGCGAGTGGGGGCTGTAGCCCCCACTCGATTTTTTAATTTTTTTAAAAATATATATATAAAAACATGTAAAAAAATATTAGGTTATTTGATAAAAACTAGTATATTTGGTTAAAAGAACTAGGTTAATTTTTTGTTTTTATGAAAAATACAAAATAAGTGTTCTAAAATATAACTTTTTTAATACAGAAAAATACAAAATTTTCTACACTGTTCTGAAAATCCCCGCTTAATTCCGTCTAGGTCTTGCCTAGGCGCTGAAAGGTCTTATCGTGCCTAGTCTTTCAGCCCCTTTAGAAGATCACCTAGTTCATTTAGGCGGTCCCTCTCCGCCTAGGAAACGCTTAGTGCTTTTTCTAACACTATCTGTGTAAAAAAAATTATACAAAAAATAAATCTGTATTTTTCAATTTTTGTTAATGTAGTTAAGAATTTGACCTAGAGAAATTTAGCCCCCACTGGATTGAATTTCTTGCTACGCCCCTGCAGAGAACCGATATAATTTTTTCTTATTTTGCACTATATAAACCATTCATTTCACAAACATTCCAAACAATGAGAGAATTGGTCAAATTAACTAATTTAACATGCATATTTGTAACAAAACCACCAAAAAGGTGAATTTTTTTTCCGTACAAGATCAATTTATCAAACATCCATTCTAGACAAATTAAAACTAAACCAACATTAAATTGAAACTCTTACAGAGTTGCAACTTTAGAAAATCAATAAAAAAACAGGTTTGGCTATTCTTTCAACCTTAAGATGAATTTCTTTTAACTAGAGAGAAACTGAAAATTTCCTAATTTAAGAATTTTTTTTGTTGATTTTTATGTTAAAAATGGATTATGTATGAGTGAGTATAATCGTGTATAAGCTAAATGGGCTTAATGACCACAGTGGGCAAAAAATCCAAAATATTGATTACAATACTCATAGCTGAAATCTGTTATTTATTATGAAAATCGTAGTAATCCGAACATGAAAAACTAATTACAAACAAATACATAGCTAAAAAAAGGCGATAAATTGAGTAAATAAATTAAAAATGATACTTGACACCCGACTGAAAAAAAGGTTAAATTGGTATGCGTTGATTAAGCAACCAAATAGTTTATATATGAACGATTTTTAACATTTGGTTTTATTTTTGTACATAGTTAATTATGATGTTTCATGATAGAATTATTTAGTATGTTTACATGCATGATTTCCAAAGACCTAAATAATTTAAAAAAAATAAAAACATAGAATATAAACATTTTTCCCGTCTGTGCTATAGTAATAGTTTTAGAAATGGTAGAGAGACATGCATTGATTATTGGACACACTTCCTGTGATAGAAAATGGCTAATTGACTGGGCAAACTCTATAATTAATGTCATTTATAAGTGTTTGGTTTTATGCTTTTTTGGGACTAGGGCTAGATACCATTCGCGAGAGACTGACCCGTCCAAATAATCCGACCCAAATATATAAGTGATAATTCGAATAAAAGCGGATCATAGACGGTTTGGATTATTGGTCATATATGTGTAAGATTTAACATTCGTATAACCCGACCCATCATCCGACACCAAACCCACTCAATTAGCACACACATAATTTATCCTAGGATTTGTATTTTTGGCCATTTCTATCATGTATTGACAATTTAACTTGTATGAACTTATTGATTGATTGTTGACCATTATATGTAAATTGGGATTTTCTATTAATTCATATAGCAAGGATATTCCCTTGTTACTAGTGTACATAAAGAAAATGTATGAAGGTGATGGGTCACCTGAATAACTCACAGAAGATGGGTGGGTCGGATGAGAGTAAAATGTCCCAGGGTTGGCGGTGGGTCGGATGGGCCATTTTCATTTACGAATCGGGTGGTGAAATAGATCCAACCACCCATACCTCAATCTTTGAGCACCTTATTTAGGACCACAACAACTTAAAAAGTCACCATTTTAAGAACTCGAAACTCAAAATCAAACATTTTTTAAAATACGTGATCGCTAATGTTGTTTTGTTTGTTGTAAAATATCTTTCACCACTTAAAATATGAAAAAATAAATAATTTTTTAATAATAATTATTATCAAAACATTAATTTTATGGGTCTATAAATATTCATATTAATCACAAACTATATATAAAGTTATATTATGTTAAAATCTAAAGATTGTTTTATACAAAAATACAATTAACATTAATATTAGTACTTCTTTTTTTTTCTTCTTTTGTTGTCGTTAGACTAGGTTGTTGTTGTTTTGCTGCTCCTCTTCGGTCTATCGAGCACACTCTCCTGATATGTCAGGGTAGGATGCCCCATCTTGCCCCCCTAGATTCTATTGTTACGAAACTATGATAGGTCGATGTTGTTGTCGTTGTTTACTACTACTAGCCTATTATTATTATTATTATTATTATTATTATTATTATTATTATTATTATTATTATTATTATTATTATTATTATTATTATTATTATTATTATAATAAACACTTACAAAGTCAAACACATTACATAAAATTAGTGGGAAGCCGAGATATAATTTGGGCCCCCACTCCTCTAGCTATAGCAAAGCCTATTCTGGTGAAGATATGAGTAGCAACACGAGCCCCAATGTCTTGAGTCATAGAAAAGTGTTGAACCCGCTTCAGCAATGCTACATCATCTTTATCCAATTCCCCTAGAGAAGAAAAGGAGAAAGGAAGAAAACCATAACCAAAAGCCCGACAACTAGCTTCATACTTGACCCTCTTTCGATTAGCCGCATCAACCACAACTCGTCCCGGAACAAAGTCAGATAAACCGGAATGTGTCAAAGGAGAAGATCTTGTCAAGTCAACACATACATCACGCCCTTGGTCCCAAGAATAGAGTAACACATCTGCAGGTCGGAGAGCCCTGTCGTTCTCGCCAGACAGTCCAATATCAACCTCTTTCCTTGCTGAAATCCCAGACCGATAACAAATATCAACAAGGGTATCCCGAAAAACATTATGCCGATGCTTAACACCTACAAGACCAGCACACGACATTGCATGATCGCCAAAGATATCCACATCAAAAACCCTAGAGCAAGCAGAGCAAGGTGTCGAAACAGAGAACAAAGGGGCACCCAACCGATAACACAACACACATTGGTAAGTCTTAGCATTCATCGTCTGTCCCAAACCCGATATGGGGACCGCCCGAAGCCAAATAGAGGTGTGATCTCCCTGCTTCGATTTCCACAATGTCGATTGCCGAGGAGATAAAGAAAAGGTGGATTCTGCAGAAGTAGCAACCTTTGTGAAATATATATCTGCCAATTTCTTCATGAGTTTAGGGGCAACGACCTCACTAGGATTACGCAAAAAGTCAGAATCCACATTTCTATTAAAAAGACTCAACGCATCATCAAATGCATGACCAAGACAAACAATTCCAGCATTCTGAAGAAGCTTTGTTTGCAAAACGGCTGATTGTGACCGAGAAGCAATAAAAGCATAATGGCGAACATCACCTGCAGAATAAACATCGAGCCCTCCAAACGCAAAAGGTAAGGTGGCAAGTCGCCATTGCCAATCACCAAACCCAGGTCCCGAAGCAGTAACAATACACTCCAAAGAAGATCGAAGAGCCCCATCAAAAGAGCGCTGAGCCATCTCAAAAATATCAGGAGGACAAGTACGCAAAGCAAAGTAGAGTTTGGAAACTCCAGTACATACCCTAAGTAACAACAACTCACACCGAGGATCATTAAGCTTAGCAACTTTATCCATAAGCATAATAGTCTTGGTCACCCTCTGCATCACAAGCTCTTCACTAAAAACAGAATTGGAACTGGTCGGACCACCAAGCAACTTAACACCATGCAAAGGTCGAGCAATATTAGTAGGAAAGACATCCACAAGCCTGCTTCGAGGATCTTCTATAGGCCAAAAAACTTCAGTTTTTTCCACGTTGAGGTGTAACCCAAAACGATACAAATTACATAAAGTTGGATGGAAGCCTAGAAACAAGCTGGCCCCCCACACCCTTCTGAATGTAAAAACTCAAATCTATGAAAAACGAATGCACCACTCTTAGCATTATTAGAGTGGCTAACAAAGAGAGACTTAATACGTGAAAGCGTGTCCAAAACCTCCTTATCTAATTCCCCAAACGTAGAGAAAGCGAAAGGGATAAATTTGTATCCATTCTCCTCACATTTGGACACATACTTTTTTTTTGTAGGATCGTTAGTACTTAAACGATTCGGCGACTCCTGCGAAGTCGTCGACTTTGAGTAACAGTAGAGAAAAACCACTGTCCTGCAAACAAGAAAGATATTACCAAATTGTAAATGACAAGCGATGTATAGTGGAAACTCTTCGTAAACAAACTAGTTTACTTAGAGAAAAACCACTCCCTTCCAAGCTTCTCACTTGGTAGGATTTCAAGAGTCCTTAGACTCGCTCTATTGATTTCTTGAGTGTTACAAAACTCTCCTGTGTACAAGTTGAATCCCACAACCTTGAACCACGCTCTACCTTTGTACCTACACTCTCGACCTCACGCTATGCCTAAGAACACTTGACTACACTACTTGTACGAATCTCACGCACAAGTCTTCTTCACTACTCGTACGAATCCCACGCATGAGTCTTCTTCAACCTAGAACTCTCTCTTTTTCTTCTTCACAAGATATACAAATTATGCTCGAAAATCCTTACTTCTAACCTAAAACAACTCACTATTTAAGCTAGAATAAGGTGTGATTTCGTGTAATATTATTTCCTATTCGGTTAAGGAAATAACATCTCACGCAATCTTACAAGATCTTTCCTAATATAATATGTATGCACATATAAAATATCTCAATGGAATCATATCATCTTCTTCTGATTTTAGCACTCTTTTTTGATGATATTCTCCATAAATAAACGCCCCAACTGTCCTGCAAACAATCGCACACGATCTGTGCGTTCCTTCCATAAATAGTTTTCGTCGCCAGCTGGTTATGTTAGTGACTTTGCCAAGTCGACGACTTGGCTTGCAAACTCGAAGTCACTGACTTCCTTGGAACCATCAAAACACAACTTTTCAACAATAGTTTCTTGCCAGTTATCCTTTGTCAGTGACTTCTTCATAAGAATTTGATGTCGCTGACTCCCCATGCAACTTCTATGTCACTGATCTTTGGAACCATCAAAACCAAATCTTCTAACAAATTCCCCCTTTTTGATGATGACAAACAACCTGTCCTGATAAGATCTTTGCAACATACATACAACATCACAATATAAAGAGCAAAGCACAAAAGCCATAAAAAGTTCCCCCTAAGCTTAGTAACCACATGGTTTCAATTTTTAGATCCCTCCCTTTAAATCTATTCCCCCGGTTAATTCCCCCTTTTGGCATCATAAAAAATATTGCTAAACAAGAAAAGAAGTCAGAGGCAAATATGGAAACTTAAAACATAATATCAAAACAAGCATAGATAGTCATCCACCAAAGCAAGAGATAATGTACGATGTAAAAACAAACAATCCAGAAATGCAGTACAACCAAATGGAACTAAAAAGAGAAGTCTTTTAAACTGGAGATATAATGTGGTAAGAATAGAAGAGAGGGATGGAGAGATTCATGGAGATGCAGCAGTCAGTGACTCAGAATCGAAACAAGCAAGCCTTTCCTCAAACCACAAGTTTTCCTTATCTTTAACATCTCTAGAAACTGAAGCAAGAACTTTAACATTAGGATTAGAATGAGTACCTTCTTCATATAGAACTATAGGTTGCTGAGAAGGTGTGACCTCTTCCAAAACTTTGTCGTTGACATCACCAGAGTCTTCTTTGTCAGCGACTTTTCGCAAGTCACCGACTTCTTCTTTTCTTGGTTACTCTTTGATCACCTTCTTCTTTTTCGTCTCCTTCAAGTTCATGTTCTCTAAAACAAGAGCCCTTGTTTCCTTCTTCTTAGATTTTTCAACTCCATTGCCTCGAAATTTTCCTTAGCACTCTCCTCGTCCCTTTTTGGGTGTGTCACTCGATCCTAGAAGCGCTACCGGTTGTGCCGTATGGCGCAGCGTTCCAGTTTCAAGTGACACGGTTAGGGTTTCTTGGTTTGTGTATAGGTTCATGAAGCTTTTGGATGAGGATGGAGATAGAGTAATAAAGGAACTTGTTCTCTCTTAATGGGAAAGTATCACTCTAATCAAATCAAGCTATGCTCAGAAAAAAATTTCTTTCCAAAAACAAACTGATCTTCTTAATATTCTGATGTGATTCATACTCCAATTTTCACAGTACTAACCCTGATTAAGTCGGCGACCCATATCTCAGAATCTTCTCTTCTCATCTGTCCATGACTTTTGCACAATCCATGACTTTCTCTAAAAGAACTTACTTGGCGTTGGGGTTGCACAGGGAATGACAAAGCAAACCAAGCATGAAACAAGATATATATGTGGATTTGTCGATCATGAGATAAGTCTCCGTTTAAAGAAAGATCAAATAGGGCTCATAGAGACTCTCAACCATGATAGGTTAGGGACAAGCATTAGAATCAACCATCATTTGGGCTTGTAATGAGTGTTAGGATCATCAAGTTGATTCTTTTGGGCTAAAACAAAGAGCTCAAAAAGGTTTCACACATACTGAATGTAGTAAAAGTCATCGACAAGTCAAATATATGGGGTTTCCTAAACATGATGTCTATCAAGAATGTAAAGATTTATACCATAAAAGCATGATTTCAAAACATATGCAAATCAATTAATTCTAGCCAATCATCGAGGGAATTCATGTAGGGAAATAGATCATTGAAGAGATATCATACCTAATTCCATGCGGAGTTGTTCAAAGGGTTCATGATTCAAGGCTTTTGTGAAGATGTCTGCTCTTTGATCACCTGTTCTACAGAATTCCATAGTGACCATGCCTTTTTCCACACAATCTCGAAGAAAGTGGTGCCTTATCTCAATATGTTTTGTCTTTGAATGTTGCACTAGATTCTTTGAGATGTTGATTTCACTAGTGTTGTCACATAGTATGGGTACTGACCCACACTTCACTCCATAGTCACTAACTTGTTGCTTGATCCATAAGAGTTGAAAGCAACATGCCGCAGCCGCAATGTACTCTGCTTCCGTTGTTCATAGAGCCACCGAATTTTGTTTTTTAGATCCCCATGACACAAGGCAAGGGCCAAGAAATTGAGCCATCCCTGAAGTGCTTTTTCTATCAACACGATTTCCAGAAAAATCAGCATCTGTGTAGCCGATAAGTTCAAAGTCAAATCCTCTTGGATACCATAAACACAGATTGTTAGTCCCCTTAAGATATCGAATGATTCTTTTAACAGCTTTCAAGTGGGACTCTCTTGGATCAGCTTGAAATCTAGCACATAGACACACTCCAAAAACAATATCAGGTCTGCTAGCAGTGAGATAGAGTAATGATCCAATCATACTCATGTACATAGTAGCATTGACTTCTAGATCCTTGTCATCTTTTCCAAGTGAGGTAGTCGGCGACATGGGATTATCAAAAGGTTTGGCATTTTCAAGACCAAACTTCTTAACACATTCTCTGAGATACTTTTGTTGATGAACTTGTGTCCCATCCTCACCTTGCACAACTTGAAGTCCTAAAAAGAACTTGAGCTCACCGACCATGCTCATTTCAAACTCACTAGACATGAGGTCGGCGAACTTCTTTACTAACTTATCATCTGTTGAACCAAAGATGATGTCATTGACGTAGACCTGAACAACCAGTGTGTGACTTCCTTCCTTCAACAAGAACAGAGTCTTGTCAACCTCTCCTCGAACATATCCATGTTGAATCAAGAACTGAGACAAACGATCATACCAAGCTCGCGGGGCTTGCTTTAATCCATAAAGAGCTTTTTCCAATTTTAGACATGATCCGGGTGGGCGACATCCTCAAAACCCGGAGTCTGTTCAACATACACCCCTTCTTTTAGATATGCATTCAAGAATGCAGTCTTGACGTCCATTTACTGTAGTTTGAATCCATGATGAGCAGAATAGGCAATGAGCAATCGGATAGCCTCAAGACGAACCACTGGAGCAAACGTCTCATCATAGTCAATGCCCTCCTGCTGATTGTATCCCTAAACTACCAACCTTGCTTTGTTTCTGACCACATTTCCTTCATCATCCAGCTTATTTCTGAACACCCATCGTGTTCCAATCACAGATCTTCCCTTTTGCCTTGGGACCAAATGCCAAACCTTATTTCTTTCAAACTGATGAAGCTCCTCTTGCATGGCACTGACCCAATCCGAATCTTTCAACGCTTGTTCAACATTTTTAGGCTCCAACATTGAGATGAAAGCATTGAAAGCAAAGAAGTTGTTCAGAGAAGATCAGGTCTGCACACCCTTTGAGAAATCAGTGAGGATGTTAGTGACAAGATGAGCACTTTTCTGTTGATAGTTCTTGACCAGTAGATCTGTCAAGTCGCCGACTTGTGTATGAGGCGTTCTCTCTGAATCATCTTCAGAGTCTTCTAGACTTGAGCTTCTCTCAGGTGTTTTCTCATCATCTGTCTCATTGTCACTTGCTCTTTGATCTTGATCACTTCCCCCTGTTCTGTCTGAGTCGGCGACACCATCATTGTCACTGACTACTGATTCTTTTTCTGTTGCAGCAAATGGAAGTAGATCATCTTCAACCAGATAGTATCCTTGATCACCATCATCATGATCCTCAATCATCGAGCCTCCCATCGTGTTCTCATCAAACACTACATGAACACTCTCTTCAATCTTCCTCGTCCTCTTGTTGAACACTTTGTAGGCTTTGCTATGAGGGGAGTAACCTACAAAAGTGCCAACATCACTCCTTGGATCAAATTTTCCCAGACTATCCTTGCCATTATTGTGAACATAGCACTTGCATCCAAAAGTGTGTAAGTGGGCGACACTGGGCTTAACTCCTCTAAGCAGTTCATAAGGAGTTTTTCCAAGAAGTGGACGAAGCATGGCTCGATTCATCACATAGCAAGATGCATTAATGGCTTCACCCCGGAAATTTCTTGGAGATAAGCATGGTCCGCGACATGGTCTCCAAGGCACGATTCTTCCTCTCAACTACGCCATTTTGTTGAGGAGTTCTTGGCGCTGAGAAGTTGTGACTTATACCATTTTTCTTGCAGAAAACTAGAAACTCAGAGTTGTCAAATTCCATTCCATGATCTGACCTGACAGACATAAGAGCAACTCCAAGCTTTTTCTCAACAGCCTTCACCCACGCATCAAATTCTTCAATGATCTGATCTTTAGAAGACAGAAAAATTGTCCAAGTATACCATGAAAAGTCATCAACAATGACAAAAATATAGCTATTTCCTCCACGACTTTGGACTCGCATGGGACCACATAAATCAATATGAATAAGCTCTAAGGGTCTAGTGGTGCTTACCTCCTTCTTGGATTGAAAGGATGACTTCACTTGCTTACCTCTTACACATGTTTCACAAACTTCATGCTTGCTTGGATCTATTTTTGGGTAGCCCTCTAACCAGCTCTTGCATATGAAGTTTGTCAAGGAGTTTAAAGCTCGCATGACCAATTCTTTTGTGCCAGAGGTCGGCGACATCTGTAATTGTTCTAAGACACAGTTTTTTCCTCGGGTTCAAAGCAAGGGTCCACTTTATAGAGATTGTTTTCACACACCCCTTTCAGAAGGATTTTCCCCGAGTCACTTTCTATCACCTAACAACCTTGTTTATCAAAAACAACTTGAATTTTTCCATTAGCACACATCTTAGAAACACTTAATAACTTGAAACCAAGATTTTCAACCAAGTACACATTATCTATAGTCAGTTTTTCAGAAAATCTTACTTGACCAATACCTGAAATACCACCTTTACAATTGTTGTCGAAGGTAATCTTACCTCCTTTGTATTCTTGAAGTGAGACGAAATCCCTAGGGTTCCCAAACATATGAGTTGAGCACGCACTATCAATAAACCAAGACTCCTTGTCACCCACTTCAAGCTGCATTGAAAGAATTAGTTCTTACGAACCTAGAGTTGTTTAACTCCTCTAGGTTTGGCAACAAAGTAATTTCTAGGACAACACTTATTGCAATTGGCACAAACAGATCCTGGAGGACAGTCAGCCACAACAGGTTTGTCACGACTATCATCCAGAGTGTGTGACCTGGCATTTTTCTCATCACTGTCCTTTTTGTGACAATCATATTGGTAATGACCAGCCTTGCCGCAATACCAACATGTTCTATGAGACTTCAAGGCCACATACTTTCTATAGCCCGGATAGATTGGTTTGTTGTTGATGCGAGATTGAAAATCTATTTGTGACGGAGCCGAGTTTTGGACTTGTTTTTGCCATATGTTGTGCACCTTTTGATCAGGATACCACTGTTGCTTCCCTTTGTCAAGCTTAGCCACCACATGTGTAGAACAACTTGCATTGTCACTACACATAGGGGTTTTACCTTTAGACAGAAGGGGAGCAGCATTGGTACCCTGAGTATTGGGTGCACGAACAAAGCCAATTTCAGATCTGTCTACCTCCTTCACAAACTTCTTTTTATATTCATTTCTGACCTCTTGAGCCTTTTCAACAACAAACTCATCCAGCCATTTCTTTCTTTTAGTCTCATCCTCAACTGTAAGATTTTCTAACTCACTGGACAACTTAGCATGACCAAGCCTAAGCATAAGCCTTTCTCCTTCTAAGTTAGTGACTTGCTTTTCAAGATCCTCAACTTGCTTTTGCAAGTCAACAACCCGAGACTTTGATTCAAAGCAAGACTCACAAGTCACTAACTTAGGAGAAGAAATCTTTTCTAGTTCGATAGTTTTGCTAGATCAGAGTTTATTATCATCGAAGAGCTTGGAAATGGTTTCTTCATTTTCTTCCACTTTTTCTCTTAACTCAGTGACCTGAGTTCCAAGCTTTTCGATGATAGCAAATAACTGTTTTCTAGAATTTTTAGCAAGAAGAGAAGAGAGTTTAGATTCATTTACCTCTTGGGATGACTTGTCTTCAATGGCCATACAACAGTCTCCTCTTGTCGGCGACACCTCATCGTCATCATCAGACATATCCCAAGTCGCCATCATTCCTTTGCCAGCTTCTCCAGTTCTTCTTCTAGGACATTGCTTAGCAAAATGTCCTTTAGCCTGCCATTTATAGCTAATCACTTCCTTCATGTCCTTGCCGTTTTTACTATCCTTGAGGATTGAAGGCTTCCATAAAAAGTCACTGACAACAGTGTTCGTTGAAGACATTTTCCTGTAAGAAAAGTACTAAAAACACAATCTAGAGCCTTGGCTTTGATACCAATTGTAGGATCGTTAGTACTTAAACGAGTCGGCGACTCCTACGAAGTCGTCGACTTTGAGTAACAGTAGAAGTCACCGACTTTGGTAAATTCAGTGACCTTGAAATAAGCAGCGGAATAATCAAACAGGGAAAATATTACCAAACTGTAAATGACAAGCGATGTATAGTGGAAACTCTTCGTAAACCAACTAGTTTACTTAGAGAAAAATCACTCCCTTCCAAGCTTCTCACTTGGTCGGATTTCAAGAGTCCTTAGACTCACTCTATTGATTTCTTGAGTGTTACAAAGCTCTCCCGTTTACAAGTTGAATCCCACAACCTTGAACCACGCTCTAGCTTTGTACCTACACTCTCAACCTCAGGCTATGCCTAAGAACAATTGACTACACCACTTGTACGAATCTCACGCACAAGTCTTCTTCACTACTCGTACGAATCCCACACACGAGTCTTCTTTAACCTAGAACTCTCTCTTTTTCTTCTTCACAAGATATACAAATTATGCTAACAAATCCTTACTTCTAACCTAAAACAACTCAGTATTTAAGCTAGAATAAGATGTGATTTCGTGTAATATTATTTCCTATTCGGTTAAGAAAATAACATCCCACGCAATCTTACAAGATCTTTCCTAATATAACATGTACGCACATATAAAATATCTCAATGGAATCATATCATCTTCTTCTGATTTTAGCACTCTTTTTTGACGATATTCTCCATAAATAAACGCCCCAGCTGTCCTGCAAACAATCGCACACGATCTGTGCGCTCCTTCCATAAATAGTTTTCGTCGCCAGCTGGTCATGTTAGTGGCTTTACCAAGTCGCCGACTTGGCTTGCAAACTCGAAGTCACTGACTTCCTTGGAACCATCAAACCACAACTTTTCAACAATAGTTTCTTGCCAGTTATCCTTTGTCAGTGACTTCTTCATAAGAACTTGATGTCGCTGACTCTCCATGCAACTTCTGTGTCACTGACCTTTGGAACCATCAAAACCAAATCTTCTAACATTTTTCCTTTCCACAACGTTATGCAAGGCCAACCCAAGCGCCAAGAACTCGCACCCATACCGACAAAGAGAGAAACCCCGGTCACATCCATACAAGCATCCTTAACCTGATGTCAATTAAAGAGCAAAAGGTCTGCAGACCTAAGATCCTGCCCATTCTCCGAGAGGAAACCCATTGGAGCCTCCTTCCATGGAAAGCTTATTATTATTATTATTATTATTATTATTATGGAAAACTTATGAAGTCAAACAAATTACATAAAATTAATGGGAAGCCGAGATACAATTTGGGGCCCCACTCCTTTAGCTATAGAAATGCCTATTCTAGTGAAGAGATGAGCAGCAGCACGAGCCTCAATGTCTCGAGTCTTAGAAAACTGTTGAACCCGCTTCAGCAACGCTACAACATCCTTATCCAGTTCACCTAGAGAAGAAAAGGAGAAAGGAAGTAAACTATAACCAAAAGCCCGACAACTAGCTTCATACTTGACCCTCTTTTGATTAGCCGCATCAACCACAACTCGTCCCGGAACAAAGTCAGACAAAACGGAGTGTGTCAAAGGAGAAGATCTTGTCAAGTCAACACATACATCACGACCTCAATCCCAAGAATAGAGTAACACATTTGCAGGTCGGAGAGCTCCGTCATTCCCGCCAGACAGTCCAATATCAACCTCTTTCCTTGTCGAAATCCCAAACTGATAACAAATATCAACAAGGGTATCCCGAACAACATTATGTCGATGTTTAATACCTATAATACCATCACATGACACCGCATGATCACCAAAGATATCCCCATCAAAAACCCTGGAGCAAGCAAAGCAAGGTGTCGAAATAGAGAACAAAGGAACACCCAACCGATAACAAAACACACTTCGGTAAGTCTTAGCATTCATCGTCTGTCCCAAACCCGAGATGGGGACCGCCATAAGCCAAACAGAGTTGTGATCTCCCTGCTCCCATCTCCACAATGTCGATTGCCGAGGAGATAAAGAAAAGGTGGATTCTGCAGAAGCAGTAACCTTTGTGAAATATATATCTGCCAATTTTTTCATGAGTTTAGGGGTAGCACGACCTCACTAGAATTACTCAAAAAGTCAGAATCCATTTTTCTATTAAAAAGACTCAACGCATCATCAAAGGCATGACCAAGACCAACAATGCCAGCATTCTGAAGAAGCTTTGTTTGCAAACTGGCAGATTGTAACCGAGAAGCAAGAAAAGCATAATGGAGAACATCATCTGCAGAATAAAGACCGAGCCCTCCAAACGCAAAAGGTAAGGTGACAAGTCGCCATTGCCAATCGCCAAACCCAGGTCCCGAAGAAGCTTTGTGGAGTGACAAGTCGCCATTGTTTTCAATAACTTGACATCCATTCAAATCAAAGACAACTTGATGTAGATTGTTAGCACACAGTTGGGAAACACTCAAAAGATTAAATAAGACCTTTCACGAAACTGATGTTGTTGACACTAAAGTTCTTAGAAATACTTACCTTTCCTATGCCCGTGAATTGTCCTTTACTGTTGCTACCTTTGTGTGGTTGAAGTGAAACGAATGATTTGAAGCTTCCCGTCATATGAGTTGAGCAAGAACTATCGAAGAACCAAGGACAACCTTCTCTCACTTCATTACGCAAGGTAAAAGTCATTTTTACAAACCCGGAGTTGTTTAACAACTCCTCTGTGTTGACCAACATAGTGTCTTTCAAGATTTCTTTCAAAGTAATCTCTTTTGGAATCAATGGTTGACTCATGTTCATGAGCATCCCAAAGACCGTTAGATCTACTGTCACTTTTCTTTTTCCAACACTCGTGTTGATAATGACCCTCTTTTCCACAATACCAACAAATTTTGTGAGATTTCAAGCTCACACACTTACTATAACCAGGATAGATCGATTTGTTGTCTAGACGGTCTTGAAAGTTAATTCGTGAAGGTTTAGAGTTATGAACCTGTTTTTTCCACATTTTGTGTACCTTTTGACCGAAATACCAAGGTTGCCTACCTTTGTCTATGTTCCCTACCTTATTAGTAATATTATTTGCATTGTATCTACATAAAGGAGTGTGATCCTTGGACTAAGGAGAGCATGTGGTAATCGAACCTTTAGGTACATAGGAATATCCAAGGTCTTGACCTTACAAACGTCTTTACATTGTCCTTGGTGGTTTTCTTAACAATAGACTCTTCTATCCGTTTTTTGTTTTTAACCTCATCATTTATTTTGATATTCTCAAGAGCATTAGCTAACGTAGCATTTCCAAGTTATAACATGAGATTTTCACCTTCCAAGTTGGTGACTTATCTAAGGTCTCAATTTTAGTTTTAAGACCATTACACGTTTTGCAAACATAAGTCATAGAAATAGAAGAATTTTATTTCTAGCTTAATCACCTCTTCAGACCATCCTTTATTATCATCCATTAAGTTAGAAATAGTATCCTCTTTTTCTTCCAATTTTTCATTGAGTTCGGAAAATCTGAGTTCCTAAATTCTCAATGATGGCATGCAATTGTTCTTTGGACTTACCAAACAAAGAGAGAAAATTTCAGAATCTTGTACCTCTTTTGGAGAGTCAACAACCATAAGACATACTTCTCCTTGTTGACTTGAATCTTGCTCAACATCGGAATCATCCTAGGTGGCCAACATAGCACTTTTGCCACCTTTCATCTTTCTTTTGAGACAATTTCTTGCGAAGAGTCCCTTTCCTTGACATTGATAGAACACAACATCTCTCATATCTTTGGTTGGTTCTTAACCTTTTGAAGGAACTTTGTTCCGATTCCAAAGCCTCTTCACAGCCCTTGTTATGAGTGCTACCTCATCATCAACATCCGCTTGATCTTCTTCAGTTTGTGTGAGATCAAAGGCTCTTTCGACTTTCAAGGCAGTGTTATTCACCTTGTCAATTTCAAGGCGATCATCCCGAAGTTGCTTGATTCCTCCATTCATAGTCAATTTTCCAACTACATGCTCTAAAGTGAGAGTCTTGGTCTCATTGTTAGTTAGCAATGCAGCAACCACTTCATCCCATTTAGACATGAGCCCTTGGATAAGTTTGCTAACTTGCTTCCATTGAGGAAGTTTTTCTCCAAGGAACTCGAGTTGGCTAACTACAACTTGAAATCTTGAATGATAGTCACCCAAGTCTTCATTCTTTCTCTGACTCATTCCTTCATATCCATGTTCCAAACTTATGACACAATCTTTCTTCATATCATCGTTTCCTTGATGAAGTCGTTTGAGAGCATCCCAAATTTCTTTGGCCATCTTGTATTGAACGACTTTCTTCAAGTCTCCAAGAGATAGAGCACGATGGAGAACCTTCTTTGCACGAGCATTTTTCTCCAACATTTAAAAGTCGGCATCATTGTAGTCCTCCTTCTTCTTCACCTTCGTTCCATTAGTAGTAAGGAAAGTTTCATGACCCATCTCGATCACTTTCTAGAGCTGTCCATCGAGAGAGCATATATGGATTTCCATTTGCTCAACCCACCAATCATACTCACCAGCCTTGAGCACTGGTGGTTTCCAAAACAAGTCATTGATTGTTGTGTTGGTCGAAGTCATCTTTCCTACACAAATAAGAGTACTAAAACAAATCTAGAGCCAAGGCTCTGATACCAATTGTAGGATCATTAGTACGTCTAAGTTGCCGACTTAAGCTAAGTTGTCGACTTTGATATATATGCAGCGAAAATTGTAAAAAAAAGTCTTACTTGAAAAGCCACTCCCTTCCAATTTCTCACTTGGACGGAATAAAAGTTGTAGCTTGCTTTATTGATACCTTGAATATGTTTACAAGAACAACACGGAGCTAACGCTACTCTCTCAATATGCTAGCACTCACTTAAACCGATTAAAACTGTACTCTCAATTAAATCTATGAGCCTACGCTTTCTTCTTCTTCTTTCAAACTCTTGAACAACTTAATTTTCTTTCACAAATGTATAATATCGAGTTCGTACTATTCTAACCTAATCTCTAGGCTTAAATAGACGAAACTAGGTTAACTAGAGATTTATTATCGTCCAATTCAGTTATGGAAAGATAATATAAATCTAGTCTTACAAAATCATCATAAGCAAGTAAAGATATTTCAATAAAATAAATACTTAGGGCATAAGGCTAAACTGGCGCCTTATCATTCTAGAGAAGATTTTATCCATAGAAAGAATATCGTGATCCAATCTGCAATATCACATGTGTCTTCAACATCTTCTCTGTTTGCCTTCACTTCATGTCGGGGACATGGCACACATTTGTGACTTACTTCGCAGACTCGAAGTCGGCCACTTGACTCGCGTTTGGAACTATCAAAATCATAGCTTTGTCGTTCTTCATATGGTACGAGACTTCAACTAGTTATTACTTATTCATATATCAACCATTCAATATGGTACATTCTACTCTATAATCATATGCTATAATTATATACTTACTCATTACTAGTTTTCTCCCTGAAGTTTTCTTTTGTGAATGCTAATTTGATTGAATATGTAGTTTGCACTGGCGTCTACGTAATTTTGTAATTTTCTCTTTCAAAAAGAAGGGAAGAAGATGGCGCTAAACAAACGGTTGTTAGTTGGCTTCTCTATTTTTTTTCTTTTTCACGGGACATTGTGCAGAACCTTCTGTTAGTTATGAAAGGATCAAAAGACAACGAGGATGAGGAGAAGTCGATGGCATTGGCTTGATTGTAGAGGCGAGGTTTGATGGGTTTTGACAAGGAGTTGTAGGATTTGATACATGCCCACCAATTGTTCGACACAATTTTGCAATTGTAATAGCTGCTCTGAGTAGGTTTGATAAGAACGAGTTTGTGGGTTTGATCTTGGTGAGCTTTAGTGTTCGGGCATTGGCTAAACTGAGAACCCCTGGCTCACTCCTCGTCCTTTCTTTGCTCATCAGTTTGATCAAGTCCCTTTTGGTGGATGATATTTTTTTTTTATCAGAGATACATGTTTGGATGGTGGGATTTGTTGGGAATTTTAGGGAGGGAAATGGTGGGAATCATTTTCCTATTGTTTGGTTGCAATTTTATATGAGAATTGATAGGATTTCATTAGAAAATTTGGAGTGAAATGATGGGAAATTGAATCCCACCAAATTGGTGGAATTTGATGGGAAACTAGAGATACATGTTTCAAATAAGAAAAAAGAAAAGAAAATTTTACCCACATTTTCTCATCAAAACCCAACTCTAGCCAAATAAAGAAATCATTAAAATCCCCTACATTCTCACCTTTTATTTTCTTATTATTTCCTTTCTCATATTTCACCACCCTTTCTTTTCTCATCAATTCTCAATTGCCAAACAGGCTGATGTTACACAGACACGGACACGGATACGACACGGACACGGACATGTGGACACGCTATTTTCCAAATTTCATATGACACGTGATACGCTGGTTTTAGTACAGCGTAATTCTGTATTTTTATTAGGATTTTCTGAGTGTTTTAGGCTAGATTAGGATGATTATCTGTAATGTCAGCAGAAGCCTACAGTTGAAGATTTGGAAGACAGAAGTCCTAATTCAGAATTGAAGAGCTTAAGGAGTTAAGATCTGCGCCCTCGGATTAGATCTGAGCCCGCGGTGCCGAGGACGAAGCGAAGAAGCATCTGAGGGCGAGGAAGGATGGATCCACGACCGTGGAAAATTTCCGCGCTCGTGGATCGATGGGATTCCGCGGCCGAGGTAGAGAGTCGATCCGCGACCGCGGATTATTTCCGCGCTCGCGGATTGAGGGTTTCAGCACCGCCGCCCTTGTTTCGTTTTATTCTATCTTTTGTATTGTTATATCTTTATATTTCGGACTTATTTCTACTATTTAAGTTAGTTTTCGAGTTTCACTTTAGGGTTGGACACAATTCTAGCATACCTTTACTTTTAGGTTTTTATTTCAGTATTATGGAGAACTAATTTACCTTTGGAGTTTGTTTAATCAAGGAAGCCTTTTTATGTATTTCGTGAGATTCTGGTAACTTTTCTATCCCTTGGTTAATATCAAAACTCTTGTGCTTAATTTTATGATTATCAATTGATTTCTCTTGGTGCGCAACTTGTTGAATTTGATTGATATTCTACTGTTTGGATTAGTTTGATTGTTGTCTGTGCAATCTTATTTATCCTTGAAACAACTCTTTTCTAGGACCGTGGACTAGAATTGAGAAAGAGTGTTTGATTGTTATTTTATGCATGAGACTCGTAGCTTGATTGCATGATTTGATATCCTTCTATCCTTAATACTTTGCATGATTTGAATTAAGCGTTCTTGTTCATATCATAATTCTGCTTGGACCGTGGACAAGCGGATATCTTTTATAAGGATTGGAATTAACTAGGGAATTAATAGAAAAGTGGATGAATCAATGATCGAATGATTAAAAAGGTGGAATTGATTGAATGAACTCTACTTTCCTTCAATTGATTTAATCCCCAATAATATTTGTTTGTTTGTTTGTTTGCCTGAACTTCCAAAAACCCATGTCTTTGCTTTTGCTGATTGATCAGAAATCCGATTCTCTTGGGTTCGACCCCTTTCTTACTTGCTATACTAGTTAGTAGTTTAGGGTTATTTATCTTTGATTTTGGCAACAACGATTTTAGCCGAGTCAACACGACACGTTAGGGTCGTGAATATAATTATACATTATTATAAAGGTCTAGTGATAGTTTTATCAAAATTTTATAAATAACACTCACAATATAGGAGAACGATTGCATGACCCGGTGGGTAATGACCCATTACTTTTAATAGTATTACAAGTAAGAGAGTGTGTGTTTAATTTGATTTGATTTTTACAAATTTCTAGAAACTTGTTCCTAACACTAGTTCCTTTCCTGTAGGTTTGGTAAAAGGATTTTTAGCTTCAGATGTAATATATAATGGCTGATACATAGGGCTTTTTTAACACTAAAAAAATTATATTGGTCCAATTTTCTATTTATCACTATTAATATGTTACGATTTATTCACGGACGGAGAAGTTGGCATTTCAAGCTTTTCCACGGTGTATTTCGAGAACCTAAAGTCGTGGGATTTATTTTTAGTTTCATTTACTTTAATTAATGTAATCATACTATAATATATATTAAATTAAAAAAAAACCGAAATTTCACAAATTTAATTGATATTAGCATAAATATTATGTATTATTATTATATTGCAAAATTTAACGAGCATGTAGGAACGTTAGTACTTAAACGAGTCGCCGACTCCTGCGAAGTCGTCGACTTTGAGTAATAAAGTAGCGGAATAATTAGACAGTGAAACAAACGTTACCAACAGTCAATGACAAGCGATGTATAGTGGAAACTCCTTGTAAACCAACTAGTTTACTTGGAGAAAAACCACTCCCTTCCAAGTTTATCACTTGGTCGGATTTCAAGAATCCTTAGACTCGCTCTATTGATTTCTTGAGTGATTACAAAGCTCTCCCGTGTACAAGAATGAATCCCACACCCTTGAACCACGCTCTACCTTTGCACTCACACTCTCAATCTCACGTTATGCCTAAGATCTCTCGACACACCAATTGTACGAATCACACGTACAAGTTTTCCCTTTCTTCCTTACACACGATATTGAAATGACGCTCAAGAGTCTTACCATTAACCTAAACACTAGAGTATTTAAACTAAGGTAAGAGAGATCTCGTGTATATTATTTCCCATTCGGTTAGAGAAACAATATACACTCAATCTTTTAAAAATCCTTCCAAATATACAATTATGCATACACTAAAATATTCTAGAAGAATCAAATCTTCTTTATCTTGATTTTAGCACTTTTTTGTGATGATCTTCTCCTAAAATAGAACGACACAGCTGTCTTCAAATACTCGCACATAAGCTATGCGTTCCTTCCTTAAATAGATCACTTCGTCAGCTGGTCATGTCAGTGACTTTGGCAAGTCGCCGACTCGACTTGCAAACTCGGAGTCACTGACTCTGGAGCCATCAAAACTCAACCTTCTATCTAACAGAGCATTTGTTTACTGCTTAATTGCTTAACTTGTATACATGTACTCGATTAACAGCGGAGAAACTCAATTTGATATGTATTAGATACTCCCTTTGTTAAGAAATACTTGTCATTATAGGAACTAGCGTAATTCAAGCGCCATGCGCGGATACTTTTAAAGTTTTATTTGAATTTCATATCTAAAATGAATCATTCTATATATTAATTTAACATATGTTTATATCATAGGTTTAATACACGACCAAAATTGAATTCCGAGGGAAATGAATGGAAAAAAAACCCAAATAAGCATCCATAAGCTCGAATAAAGTTGGGAGGGTTAGCTCAAATTTTAGGTGAAATTTGAACTCCGATTATGTCACGTAAGCTTGAGTAAGCTTCATCAACTCTTTGCGCCGAAAAGATATATATATATATAGGGTCCGTTCGGCGGGCCTTATTTAGACCTTGTACAACTCCGAATAAAGTCGTTATTATCTGTTCGGTAGTGGGAGTTGATGATGATTATTGTAGCTTATGGGAGTTGATGGTAGCTTATGGAATTTTTTTCCTTCGATTGCCCTTCACTAATTTAATTTTGGAACATTTAAAAATTAACCTTCTCTTTATAAATTTATAAATATATCCTTTTTTCTAATTTTGCATCCATCTTTTATAATATCAGTCTCGATTAATTTAATCTACCGAACACCTACATAAGTTTTCACAAAAATAAGCTAATAATTTCAACTCCTAAAATTAACTTGTAAAATCAGCATCAACCATTAAATCAACATCAGCATCAACATCAACTCGTATCAGGTTTGAAGCGCCGAACAGATAGATTATTTTTTTGACTTAAGGTTGGATAAGCTCAAAATAAACACCGCTGAACAGATCCCCTATAAAATCGAGGTGAAGTCTACCGAACACCTACATAATTTTTCACAAAAATAAGCTAATAATTTCAACTCCGAAAATTAACTTGTAAAATCAGCATCAACCATTAAATCAGCACCAACATCATCATCAACTCGTATCAAGTTTGAAGCGACGAACAGACCCTTAATGTAATGGCCTTATTTCTTACCCGTGATATGTTGCATGAGAATTTTGTGGAATTTTATTCAAAATTATCATTTAAAAATCTAGATTATCTAAAAATAGTGTTATTTATGTGAAAAAATTGGTATAGTAAAAGGTATTAAGTCATTACAACATTTGAATGAGGATTTGAATTTGCAACCTAATAGTCATGGTTTTCATCACTTACCAACAATATTTTAAAAAATGCTAAGCAACTCTAAGCAGAAAAGGTCCATCTAATTAGATTGTTCAAATATGCGCCTATGCAAACTAAAATACTAAATGAGTTGGGTGATTCAAATAAATAGATATATAGGATTTTTAGAACAAAGCCTACTAACTAAACTACCAAGACTTTGACTATGTGAAAATAGTTAACATCGAACAAAAAAACAGAAATGTTAATTTGTATTTTTTTTATTTTAAACTTTATAGGTTTTAAATAACAAAGAAAATAGGTACATACAATTATAAATATGGTTAAGATTTCTTACCTAGATAATATTGATTTTGCTTGATTTATAAAATCAAACTTATAATGTTCGAAAGTGTGAGTATATCTTTTCCTTAATTTTTCTATAACAAAATTATCACCAAAATTTCTGAATAACTTGCATTCCCATTTTTGGTAAAAATTCATTTATTTGTATTTAATTGCATAAAATTTAAATTAGTCTTGTATTTTATCCATTTTAATTGTATTTCAGAAATTCATCTATTTTTAGAAACTTAAGATTTTATTTTTTTAATTTGGAAAAAAATTTGCTTTTGTATATATAGTAGATTAACAAAAAAAATTAAGGAACCACTTAATTTTACCTAAATAACCTTTCTAATTAATTTGTTTAATTCTACTTTTGGAAAATGAAAAAAAAAGTTGCCTTTTTGGCATTTTTTGTAAGGATAAAATTGAAAAAATCTTGTCAAAATATGTAAAATGACAAGTATTATTTAACAAAAAATTCAGCCAAAATGACAAGTACTGCTTAACGGAGAGAGTATATCGAATATCTAGTATATTAGGATAGTTTGGATATGAGAATATTAAACACAAAATACTAGATATTAGATATATGGAATCAGATCGAATATATCCATTTATAAATAACAAGATATATATATATATTATAGGTATTTTTTATATAAATTACCAATAATTAGAGATGCTCAACGGGTCGGGTCAACCGACCCGACCCGTTTGACTATGTCAATCGGGTCAATAAATGATTTTTTATACAAAAATCCATTGGGTTATCGGGTCGACCCGCAAATCCAACGGGTTTTTATAATAAAATATTTTATATATTCATAAAATTATAAAAAAAATATTTTTAAAATAATATGGCGGGTCGACTCGCGACCCGCGCGGGTTTAACACGACCCGACCTGCAAAATAAAAAAAATTAACCCCCGACCCGACTCGCAACCCAAAAACTATGGGTCGGGTCAATGCGAGTCGCAGGTGACGGACCCGTTGAACATCCCTACCTATGATATAGACTACATTTATAAGACTATATACTTTATTAATATAAGTACTAACAAGTAGTTATGTTTTCATCATTTTTTTCAATAATAATAATTAATCAATATATATCTTCTAAACCTGAAGCACTTTTGGGCAGTTTCGTTAATACAAATTTATATTACAGTCACCCTATTTTTAATAATGATTTTTAATTAATTATATATTATGTACTTCAATCACCTTATGGAATTTTCAATTTTATACACTCATCTTATTTAATAATTTTTTATCAATTATTATGAGATTGGATAATTTTTATCTCTACCCATTATTTTTTATCTTTGCTCATATTCATTATATTATAATATAAAATTATTTTCTATCCATATATTAATAATGATTCTTTATCAATAAGGATGGAAAATCTATCTATAACTATATATTAAAGTTGTACCTTTTCAAAATACTACATTAAGTCTAGCCCCACCTAATATTTAAAAAATAATTTTTATTTATATAATTTTAATTTTCTAATTAAATTCCTTTCTCTCTTTTTTATGTGGAAAAAATTAAGTCAAATTTAACTAAAATCACAAGAATTATTTTCATTATCCTTTTATCGAGCCACCGCGTTGATTTTGGCCCCATCGTACATTTAAAAATTAATTTTTATTTATATTAAATTAGTCTTTACAATTAAATTCTTTTCTATCTATTCAAGTGAAATTTTATTTTTAAATTCGAAATTTAAATAAAAATAACAAAAATTATTCTATCTTTATATTTTTATCTGTTTATGTAAAAAATTTATCTTAAATCAAATTTTGATAAAAAAAAAAATATCTTATGTATTATGTAATTCAATCACCTTATGAAATTTCCAATTTTATGCACTCATTTTATTTAATAATATTTTTATCAATTATTATGAGATTGGATAAATATTTTTCTCCACCCATTATTTTCTTTATCTTTGTTCATGTAACACCCCATCTTATAATCCGGGTTGTTACCTGGTTGTGGACCACACCTGGGTCCACCAAAACAAGCCTGACAACAAATTCACGAACATTGGACCTTGCAACAAAGGCACAGCAAGAAAAGCCAAGAAAACATCCAACTTATCATTTTCAAAATGACTCGAAAACCAATATGAATACAACCGACTGCTAGCACTAAAGCCAACCTACGGGCTACCAACATTAACTCAATATTACTATTAACTACATTGTCCTTGCAACTATGGACTCAAGCCCTCAAATCCCACTAAGACACGTCACGTCGAGATCGAGCATCATTGTCCAAGAAGTGATCTCCTGGAACATTTCCCATACAAGGATGTTTACCTAAAACATTGGAAGTGGAACACATTAGCTAACAATCCCGATATGGGCCGAACAAGCAAATAAAAAATGTAGGTCGAACAAAACATAGACTATCAAAATAACGCGCTCAGTCATTCATATACATACCAAAAACCAATATGCACACCAAAACACATCGTGTAATTATATAGACTAGCATATCAATTTCCAAACCAACACTCCATTCCACAATAACAAATAAGCACGAGATTAATCAATATAATGCTCATGCAACATATATCATAACAACCAACAACAATTCCTCCATAATCCAAACCATAACCATTCTCCAATTCAGGCAACCCGGACCTGCCTTCGAAACATGGTATACGGCTAGCAAGCACGCTAAACTCATGCCCATTTTCTTTCCCATCACCCTTCTTTCCCCGGCTAAGCCTCTACTAGAGCACTTGCCAAAACAATCAATTTTTGAAGGTGATCTCCACACGCCGCATGACTATGTCCGGGGTCTCTTCTCCACCGACTTGTCCGTGTCCATAATCACACCCGCAGAGATCAAGTTGCATACAATAAAAATTATTGAAACTATTCCAATAGCTTTCAAATATGAAAATATAATATGGAAGAATATTCCAAAATAGAGGTCCACACATTCAATTTACTAGTTTAACACATAACATGATCGCAAGCTAAGTAAGTCTAGACGACTTACCTTGAAGACGAATTCTCTAGGCCAACAAACAATAACTAACAAGCAAAGTGGTCCCCTGTTTTCAAATATAACAAAAGATTTCTCAACAACGAGCTCACGGAAACACTTCTTAGTTGTATACTCAAATTCTACAACCTCCCAATCGATAAACGATTTAATTTCCAAATATCGATATATAACCAATCCTTACTTATCATGCTTTAAGGAGCCATCTTGGCGAAATTATAACTAATTATCCGCTTCACTTTTGAAACGAATTTCTAAAAAAAATGTGTTACTCAGTAACAGTTCTTAAAGGTGACCAAATCTCGAATCAAACAGATTAACAACGAATCCCGAGTAATTAACCGAAGTCCTTTACCTGCCAATCGGTATCTGAAACTTGTATTCGCTATAACTGAAGATCCTGACGTCCGTTTCTCGAGCGGTTTGAACCTGTGGGACCGTATCAACGTCAAGATTATAAAAACCATAAATTTAATTAGCAAAGCGGAACCGAAAGGCCCTTACGGTGGCTCCGTAATCAACCCGCTAATTAATTTCGATCGTATATACCTTCGCTCGAGCCCATGGCTAGTTTGGCTCGATAGTGGCTCGATCCCCGAGCCCGAGGGTGGTCGAGTATTGCCCGGTGGCAGCTCTTGCTATGGGTGGTGGTCGGACAAGCTACCGATCGCCGGCGGCGTGGGCAGCGAGGCAGAGAAGGAAGCCGGCGGTGTGAATTCTTCTCCCGCGTACGCCGCTCCGCCTGATCTCTCGCTGGTTCGAATCATAGCAGAAGCAAAACAAACCTCTCATGGAGATGAAGAAGAAGAAGAGGTGGAGGAGGCAAGGAGATGGTGAGATGGCTGGCTGGAGAAGAAGACGTCGGCGGAGAAGGAAGTTCGCCGAGTTCGTCGCCCCGTCCAAAACTCTCTGGTTCCTTCTTTTGGTTTCGAACGAGTTGAAAAGTCCCCCTCCTTATCTCTATCTCTGTGTTCCTTCTATACTAAGGCAAGAAAAGGTGACTTTTAAAACCAAAATCCGTCTCGAAACGGGACTCGCGTTAAAGCGGTAAAATTATGTACCTCGGATGGAAAAACTCACTAAACGAAAAACGTCCCGTAAATTATGTAGACCAATAAAACCAATTTTTCATGATTTTATCACGCTACCCTCAATTTTTAAGGCTTCCGTTTCTTATTTTAAATTCCTTCCAGTACATAATTAAAAAGACGGCTTATCCAATAAATATTCTTTTTCCACTAAAAAATCCTAGAATTCACACTGATCCATAAAATCATTCCTTTGTGATTTTAGGATGTCACCAAGAATTTTCTAGGATTTAATCTCCAACAAAAATATTGGATTAAGCGTTAAAACGAACTAAGAGGTTAAAAGGATATCCGAGAAAAATTCAAAAAATATCCTCAAAAACCACAGTTATTACATTAGTACCCCCTTAAAAATGGTTTCGTCCTCGAAACCAAGGAGAACTTGGATCACAAGGAAGGATAGCATAGGCACACACACACAACCACTACAAACCTATACAGAAGTTTGTAGTACCCCCTTAAAAAAACATACTGTTACTTCTGCACAAAGCATAAAACAACCATTGCTTAGTTACCAATTTTCTTCTTTACAACGTTCATGAACTTTGGAAATGGCTCATCATTTCCTGTCTAATTTCTCAAGTCTTTTCTTCACCTCCATTTTAGGCCAAGGTAACCTAATCAAAGGTGTTTTTCTTATTCACGATTCAACCTGGCCCTTCTTCACGGGGGTCATTTGGTTGAATAACTATCTTATTATTGTTGAGTATATGAGATATATCGAACACATACTATCAAGGAAGACATTACGGATAGAATGCACTGAAGGTGGCAATAACAACAGATAAACAAGCTTACCAGTTCTTTTCAGTCTCTCGAAAGATCCAACATAGCTAGCATTTACGTTGTTTCGCTTTCCCCAGCGGAATACACCTTTCAAGACGGATACTAGCACAAAACGTCGTTCTTTACAATGAACTCAACATGCTTTCGCTTTAAAACAACACACGACTGTTGTTCCTTTTGAGCAGTTAACACCCATGAACATGTTAGTGCGATATCAGTTGTTGCTCTCTGGGCCAAGTCTAGCCCATGAAGAACCTTGCCAGCATTGTCATTCCAATAAATTGACAACCAACACTTCCAGCCTTATAAAGCCTTAAAAGAGTCATTTCTTGTTCGTGTGATCAAAATTCTTGTATGTGAAGTCACTCAAACTCAAGCTAACATTCAGTTCACTCCATAAAACTTGTTGTCACTCCCTTCAAAATTTTGGCATGAACCATCCATCTCAATCAGAGCTAATAGTCTTTGGAGCTTTATGAAGATAAAATACTTCATACATAAACACCTCAACTAACTTTTGTACTTTCTAAGTCATCTTAATTGCATTAAAAAGAACACTCTAGATGAGTTTCTTAACAACCTCCATATTGCATTCTTCTTTCATTAAGTCTTGAATGACTAATGACAAGAATCTATTGTAACATCTTCCCACTTCCATTCTGAAACAGGAAGAGACTATAATATTTCATCTGGTCTTCTATGCTCAATCAGGACTTCCAGACAAACCAAACACATCAAAACAAACTCGGTGACATTTCGCTTCATGTCAATCCATCAAAAATTTTATCTTAAATCCTTATACATTTACTTGTTCCAAGATGAACTAATTAAGCAAATAACTATGTCTCCTTTGAAATAAGCTTTCAAAGCTCATCAACAACAGATACACATGAACAGTTTTGAAACCAAGCAATCCATAATCTTAAATAACAAATCTGGTGTCTTACCTTCTTGATCTTCTCCATTGATCTTAAATAATATTACTTTCCCATACTACTTTCCCTTGATCTGGTCAACAGATTTTGAATAACATCCTAGAGAATTCACACAACCTTGTTGTCATCTAAACTAAACCTTTAGTCCTTCTCAAATTAGTTTCTTTACAAGGATTACTTAAAATCCTTACTCAATTTCCTTTTTGATATAAAATCTCAATATTACATTAACCAAGAATATGAGATTTATCCAACACATGACAAGATAATAACCTATCTTGTCAATCCTTTACATCCTTTTCTCAACCAAAACTCAGCTTGGGCATACTGACATTCAAAAGTAGTTATCTCTCTCAACTACTTCAAACTACACTCTTACGCATTACTATACCAACATATTGGACAATAATACTTTTAGTCCAATAATTTCCAACAAAATTGTCTCCATTAACAATTTTCAGTCTTTTTCATCAAAGAACTATTTAGACTTCACTTAACATTCTGACTTGTTGAGCAACCTAACTCTTAAATTAAAAACATATCCTCATGTGTCCACTCTCTATATCCAACAACTTATCAGGCTGAGATTGAATATCAATACTAATTTACATATCCAAACTACAGACCCATTGGAGTTCTGCTTAAAGTCCTCACTTGTCTATCTTATCTCAAAGAGATTTAAGTTTTCAAGACAACATGAAAACAAATAACAACTAATGGAGAAATTACTAGTACATCCTTTATTCCAAAGAAAGGATTACTACAATATCAATCCTTAGAAAGGGTTCCATTTCAAGAGTTCATATCAACTTACTTTCAAGGGCAATTCCGCTAAAAAGGCAACGACTTTCTTAGGTCATGACGTCAACCAAAATGAACTATTAGCAAACTGCTTAGAGAATTCCAATAATCGTTGACTGAAAACAATCCCAACTTTTAGAGAAGTACGGAGTTACTTCACACCCTTCAGAGACCAACACAGATTTGTAAAGAATCTTACCAAATTTCTTTACTTATAAAATCAAACTATTTTGGGAAGTTTGACCATACTCCTTAAATGGTATAGGATACCAAGGATGTACTAACTCAAAGGAGTTTTACAAGATACTAGATATAGAAATTGCTATAATGCAAAAGAAAGCTTACATCTTTTCATCTCAAACAACTACACTTGCAAAACTCATATAATTGCAAAACTTATATGATTGCCAAATCATACTAGAAACGTTTTATTCTTTACGGCCCAAGTGAAATCACTTATCAAATGGTTATTTCCAAATTCCCATCACAGCCTTTGTGTAATCATTCCTACCTTGACAAGAAATGTAACTTCTACAAATTTCTTATTTCGAACTTAAACCTGAGGAATTATGTGATCTAATTCCACCATGAACCTAACCAAGTAGTCAATGAACACTCATTTTATCTCTCCATAAACACTGTAAGGGCATACGTCAATCTAAACGACATCACTACACCTTTATAATGATCATATCTTCCTCAAAAAGCCATCATAGGAATATCTTTTCTTCAACTAATGATAACCCGATCTCAATTCCACTTTTGAAAACACCATGCCGCCATGCAATTGGTCCAACAAGTCATCATTATAAGACAATGAGTTTCTGTTCACAATAATCACTTAGTTCAACTCTCGGTAATCAGTACACAATCATAGGAAGATATCCTTCTTTGAGACTATACGGTTCAGAACTTTCTATATTTGTCTCCTCTCCAACTCCAATCCACTACTATAATCTATCCCACTCTAAGGTGGTAATCCAGAAAGCTAATCCCGGAATAACATTTGCAACTTACAAACATCAAATATATTCTAGATGTCTAGTCTTTCCTTGTTCTCATGAAAGGCAGATCACTAGTACCCCATATATCCATCACTGCACAACTTGGCAGCCTTTGCCACACTCATTACTAACCTAACTCCTTAGATCATACTTCTCTGACATACAGCCAACTAACTTCAATCTCGATTGCGTCTGCAGTTCCCTAGACTAACCGAGATGCTCTGAAGCAACATTCTGATTAGGCGCAACTTTTGTTCCCCTCAAATCTAGAAGAAATCCCATCCAAATGGCTCGAATAACAACAACAATATCTAGTGGTACATCAAACTATGTCGCTACTACTAGTCCACGAACTCTTCCTACAGTAGAAGCATCTTTATCCTAGAATTTTCCATCTTCCACTCCTCATATTAGCACACATAATGTCATTGACTCTTGCTATGATGACACTTTAGAACATATATATGATCTTTCATCTATTGCCTCCAATTGCATCTTAGTTATGATCCCCACTAATCATCATTGCCACATTCCAACCTTCATTGGAGTAAAATCCTTATAGCTCATATAAAAATCATCCTCAATCCTTTCACACCTTTGGAATCCAAAGCTCCAATCTCTACGTAATTTTATGAACGATGTATCTCAATCAATCAAATCTTTTTCCAATAACTTGATTGATATCACCGAACTAACAACCTTTCAAATAGGTTGGCATACCCCTATAATATTGGGGGTTCTCAATATTCATCCTCATTGTCGTCTTACATCTTATGAATATTTTTTTATGTATATCCTATCACTTATTCTCTTCACTAAAATCACACTAATGTTCAACAACATCTCTGTAAAGTCTGCTCCTCAATTCTGATCCTTTGAGCAAACTCGGATACTTAAAGTCCTTCCAACCTCACTAGTTATTCCAAAATATGGTGAATCTATAACCCAAAGGTGTACGCTCGTTAGATCAAACCAGAAGAAATATGACTAGTTTAGACTCAATCTTATTCACGTCTTCCTCTTTGACTTATCGATCTTCCTACCTTGATCATTTAAGGATAGTTAGTTCCCAACTACACCATTCAAGGTCATAATCGTGATATTTATTCTTGTATTTCCAATAGGAATTCTCTTACCTTTCTCCTATAAAGTAGTCACAAACCTCATTATTACTTGGCTGAAGATGCCTTCGAACTCGTCCCCAATCTACTTTAAGCTTTTCAAAGGTATCGCCGATGGTAGCTCCTTCCACCAAATCTTGATGAGCTCCTCATTTCATGTTTCTTTTCTAAGTAACCTCACAATGTCTATTGTGAAGGTCGACCTCTACTATTTGTCTATCACAATGGTATTATCTCCGCTTAGGCCTTCAAAATAAGGTCCAATATTACTTCCACAACATCATCCTAAGGCTCACTTTTCTTGTATTGTAACTTGTAAGTCGGGTCTAACATAGCCTTCCTTAGAAAGCTAATGTAAATCATACTTAATTACTCCATTAGTTGTACTGGCTTTCTTTAACCAAGCGTTGATTCAGGTTTAACGCTATCACATCTTCATTCTTCATAGTGTCTACCAGCTCCTTCTCTTGTAGAGGCAATAACATTCCTTGTTATGCCATCCTTGAGAACAATTAATATCTACTTTAATTAAACATACATATCTTATATTCCTCATTGGTATTTTTAACTTGAGCTCAAGAGCAATTCCTTTACTCCTTCCTCATAGTCAATTTTTACCTTTTTTTTTTACTTATTAGGACTAATATCCATCAAAACAATCAGTTGCTTTGATTTAAACAAACAACTATTCCTATTAAACAAACAAAATGTTTACGGAGATCCTCTTGTATTATGATGATGTCTCGACGTGTCTTTCTATCCCAAATGCACTATGCCCCAAAAATCAAGTTTTTGTGTAAAAGGAACTCTAAGTTGCACCACATGTGTTGTATTGTTAGGACCTTGAGCCCTTGTTGTCAACCTTGGCTCTGATACCAATCTGTAACACCCCATCTTAAAATCTGGGTTGTTACCTGGTTGTGGACCACACCTGGGTCCACCAAAACAAGCCTGACAACAAATTCACGAACATTGGACCTTGCAACAAAGGCACAGCAAGAAAAGCCAAGAAAACATCCAACTTATCATTTTCAAAATGACTCGAAAACCAATGTGAATACAACCGACTGCTAGCACTAAAGCCAACCTACGGGCTACCAACATTAACTCAATATCACTATTAACTACACTGTCCTTGCAACTATGGACTCAAGCCCTCAAATCCCACTAAGACACGTCACGTCGAGATCGAGCATCATTGTCCAAGAAGTGATCTCCTGGAACATTTCCCATACAAGGATGTTTACCTAAAACATTGGAAGTGGAACACATTAGCTAATAATCCCGGTATGGACCGAACAAGCAAATCAAAAATGTAGGTCGAACAAAACATAGACTATCAAAATAACGCGCTCAGTCATTCATATACATACCAAAAACCAATATGCACACCAAAACACATCGTGTAATTATATAGACTAGCATATCAATTTCCAAACCAACACTCCATTCCACAATAACAAATAAGCACGAGATTAATCAATACAATGCTCATGCAACATATATCATAACAACCAGCAACAATTCCTCCATAATCCAAACCATAACCATTCTCCAATTCAGGCAACCCGGACCTGCCTTCGAAACATGGTATACGGCTAGCAAGCACGCTAAACTCATGCCCATTTTCTTTCCCATCACCCTTCTTTCCCCGGCTAAGCCTCTACTAGAGCACTTGCCAAAACAATCAATTTTTGAAGGTGATCTCCACACGCCGCATGACTATGTCCGGGGTCTCTTCTCTACCGACTTGTCCGTGTCCATAATCACACCCGCAGAGATCAAGTTGCATACAATAAAAATTATTGAAACTATTCCAATAGCTTTCAAATATGAAAATATAATATGGAAGAATATTCCAAAATAGAGGTCCACACATTCAATTTACTAGTTTAACACATAACATGATCGCAAGCTAAGTAAGTCTAGACGACTTACCTTGAAGAAGAATTCTCTAGGCCAACAAACAATAACTAACACGCAAAGTGGTCCCCTGTTTTCAAATATAACAAAAGATTTCTCAACAACGAGCTCACGGAAACACTTCTTAGTTGTATACTCAAATTCTACAACCTCCCAATCGATAAACGATTTAATTTCCGAATATAGATATATAACCAATCCTTAGTTATCATGCTTTAAGGAGCCATCTTGGCGAAATTATAACTAATTATCTGCTTCACTTTTGAAACAAATTTCTAAACAAAAAGTGTTCCTCAGTAACAGTTCTTAAAGGTGACCAAATCTCGAATCAAACAGATTAACAACGAATCCCGAGTAATTAACCGAAGTCCTTTACCTGCCAATCGGTATCTGAAACTTGTATTCACTATAACTGAAGATCCTGACGTCCGTTTCTCGAGCGGTTTGAACCTGTGGGACCATATCAACGTCAAGATTATAAAAACCATAAATTTAATTAGCAAAGCGGAACCGAAAGGCCCTTACGGTGGCTCCGTAATCAACCCGCTAATTAATTTCGATCGTATATACCTTCGCTCGAGCCCATGGCTAGTTTGGCTCGATAGTGGCTCGATCCCCGAGCCCGAGGGTGATCGAGTATTTCCCGGTGGCAGCTCTTGCTATGGGTGCTGGTCGGACAAGCTACCGATCGCCGGCGGCGTGGGCAGCGAGGCAGAGAAGGAAGCCGGCGGTGTGAATTCTTCTCCCGCGTACGCCGCTCCGCCTGATCTCTCGCTGGTTCGAATCATAGCAGAAGCAACACAACCCTCTCATGGAGATGAAGAAGAAGAAGAGGTGGAGGAGGCAAGGAGATGGTGAGATGGCTGGCTGGAGAAGAAGACGTCGGCGGAGAAGGAAGTTCGCCGAGTTCGTCGCCCCATCCAAAACTCTCTGGTTCCTTCTTTTGGTTTCGAACGAGTTGAAAAGTCCCCCTCCTTATCTCTATCTCTGTGTTCCTTCTATACTAAGGCAAGAAAAGGTGACTTTTAAAACCAAAATCCGTCTCGGAACGGGACTCGCGTTAAAGCGGTAAAATTATGTACCTCGGGTGGAAAAACTCACTAAACGAAAAACGTCCCGTAAATTATGTAGACCAATAAAACCAATTTTTCATGATTTTATCACGCTACCCTCAATTTTTAAGGCTTTCGTTTCTTATTTTAAATTCCTTCCGGTACATAATTAAAAAGACGGCTTATCTAATAAATATTCTTTTTTCTTCTACCAAAAAAAAATATTCTTTTTTCCACTGAAAAATCATACAATTCACACCGATCCATAAAATCATTCCTTTGTGATTTTAGGATGTCACCAAGAATTTTCTAGGATTTAATCTCCATCAAAAATATTGGATTAAGCGTTAAAACGGATTAAGAGGTTAAAAGGATATCCGAAAAAAATTCAAAAAATATCCTCAAAAACTGCAGTTATTACAGTTCATGTTCATCATATTATAATATGTAATTATCTTCTATCCATATATTAATAATAATTTTTATCAATATTTTTAATTATGTATTTATGTATTAATTTTATTACAAGATCTTGCACATATTTTTCATATACTAATACAATGCATCACATTAAAAACGATGATTGGAATATAAAAACTTATTTATGTATGACACATAAAAGTACAAATATAATATATTAGAGTAAAATAGATTAGTTTTTAATCAATAAATAAGATAATTATAAAATATTTTTATATAGTTTTTCTATTCATAAGTATATTTTTAATTACAAATTATTAATATTAGGTTTCTATTCCTAAGTATAATTTAATATCCCAGCTAACGTTTTTTTAATTTAATATCCCATAATAATTTATTTTAATATCTCTAAATGAAACATATAATTTTATTACCATAAGTATGAAATGTGAAGCATATTTTCAATTATGGGTTTTAAATATTAAATTTTCAGATTCTTTTATATTAACTTTCTCTTCAAAATTGTAATAATTTTTTAATTAGTATGAACCATATCTTCAATCATCTTTTTTATGTTAAAATATTTATAAGTATGACATTGACAACGTATATACCTAATATTGACCATATTTTTATAATGATTTCGAATTTTCAATATTAATTTTCTATAAATGAGAATGACAAAATTTTAAATTTCCATCAATATTAAGTTTTTACCCATAAGTATGATACATATAAAATAGTAATTTAATATCTTAACCACCTTTTTAATTTAATATCACATAATAAATTTATTTATAATATCTCTAAATGAAATTGATAACATTTATATCCCTTTTTTTTAAATATTGACAATATTTTCGTATTAATTTCGGATTTTTTAATATTAACTTTTTTTACAAATAAGAATGATAAATTTTTAAATTTTCATCTATAAATATGTTGATTTTTATATATTACTTTTATTTCTATAAATATAACAATTAGATGCATTATTCTCATTAATATACTATCCATAAGTATGCCAAATTTTTTAATTAATATGGACCATGTCTTTAAAAGGATAATAATTTTTTAGTTATTATGAACCATATTTTCAATCATGTATTTTATATTAATTTTCAGATATTTATATTAATTGTATTATTTATAAGCATGATAGCTTTTTTACTTAATATTGACCATATTTTTCATAATAATTTCATATTTTTCAATATTAATTTCCTATATATAAGAATTACAACTTTTTAAATTTCTATCTATAAATATGTTGGGTTTTATAAATTAAGTTTTTATCTATAAATATTACAATTAAATGCATTATTGTCATCAAATTTTAATGTCTCGGTCAACCCTATTTAATATTTAAATATCCTATTTATAGGGTAAAAAAGTTCGAGTTGATTGAGTTAATTCATTTCTGTTTTTGTGCCGGTTCGATTCAACCCTACGAGTTAAGAGCATCAATTTATTTATGATTATTACATAAGTATTACAAATAACATTTTTAAGAATAACATAATAGTTGTATATATTTTATAATATCATAAATTATTATAGTTAACATAAATTACAAATATGTATTAATTAATTTAATTATTTAAAATATTATTTTTTGTTATATAACACCTATATCATATTTAAATTACCTATTATAATATTTATTTACAAAAATTCCTGGGCAAGGCCCGGGTCATCAACTAGCAATGTTGTTAAAATCGCGATCCGGATCGTAGGATCGTACGATCCTACGATCCTGTTTGGCTAAAACGATCCAAATCGGAGGTAAAATCGCAAAAGTGGTAGGATCGGTCTAGGATCGGGTGGGATCGTATAGGATCGGTGGGATCGGTCTAGGATCGGATGGGATCGGGTAAGGTAGAAGTGGTAGGATCGGTCCGGGGTTGGGTGGGATCGGTCTAGGATCGGGTGGGATCGGGTGGGATCGGGTGGGATCGGGTGGGATCGTTGACTAAATGAAATAATCAATGTCTTTAATTAAAGTTTTACTATAATTTTTTTGCTGATTAATTATGTTGTTGATGATTCATGTAAGTATGAAACCACACAACCCTACACTTAAAATTGGTATAATATTCAAAATATAAAGGATATAATCAACGTCTTTAATTATTATTTTTTTGTAATTTTTTTTACCGATTTACTTGTAAACACTCAGTCACACTGTCATAGAGTTAGTGTCACTCAAGTTGTAATTAATTGCTAATTACTTGTAATGATGGTGATATTATATGGTTTTACCAATGGGAACAGGGAAAAGAACTTTAAGAACGAGGAGCTTTGACTGTGTTAACGATGGGAACTTTGGTTACGATGAAGACATTTGTATTTGGCTTGTTGATTTTCATGCTAAAAAACCTATCATTTTTCGTGTACTATTTAGACAAGGTACGATATTTACGAAGAAAACTTGTTAAATCATTTTAACTTTGTAATATCGATATTTTATGCTCTAAATCATCTATATTTATCATTCTTTTTACTTATAATACATGTATTATTCATGTAGTATTAATTTGACAGCTTATCTTCTTAAATTAGTAGGATCTTACGATCCTACGATCCGATCCTACCGATCCGATCCTACCCCCCTCACCGATCCAAGGTGGGATCCCGATTCTAATAACATTGTCAACTAGTAACACACTATATATAAATCTAAAGTAATGTGTTAATTGATGATTTTTCGTTATTTTTTTTAGCAACATTGATGTTCGTTATTAGTATTACCTCAGAATGCTTATAATTAGATTATCCTTGGAAAAGCTTGAAATGTCACTATATCAGGCATACCCACTTCTCCGTTCGATTCGTAATATTCTAGTAGTGATAGATAGAAAATTGGGCTAATATATTTTTTAAATGTTAAAAGATGTCTAGGTATTAGCCCATTATATACCAAAAGCCTTTTACCAAACCTACAAGAAAGGAACTAGTGTCATAAACAAAATTCTAGAAATTTGTAAAAAGTAATTTTAATTAAATACACTCTCTCTCTTTTAATTACTACTAGTTGTATCCGTCGTACCATGTACGACTACGATTCAGTATTTTATAGGCATTATAAATAGGATATTAATAAGTAAAAATATAATATAAACTTTAATATAGGTAATTATTAGTATGTATTCCCGTACCTTGTAAGGGTTTTACTTAAATAAAATATTAATAATAAAATATTTTCAAATATATTTATTATCCGACAAAAATAATTATGTAAATGCTTAGATATAAATTTTTGATATGATTTGCATCAAAAGATAAGGAATTTCCATATTAACATAAATATTCTAGAATTTGAATGATAGTATAAAAAAATATCTTAATCATCTTCCTGTCTATCATATCCAAAAATAAAAAGTTGTTTTATAATGGGATTTTCTATCCTATGTTCTAAAACATGGATAAGAATTTATCATATACAAAAATAAAAGATTATTTTTTACAAAAAAGGGTGGTGTGCTTCAATCTAAAAGTGACATGTGGCGTTTAATAATTTTTTTAACCTCCGCTTTAGGTTATAGTTATGATATTGCTCTTTGAATGTATAAATTTTTATCAATATAAATGGTTAAATTTAATGTTGAGAATGAAGATATATTATTAAGATAAAATAATTACATTTCTCTTTTTCCTCGATAATATTTCATAGATATGTAATTAAAAAAAAGATAAAATATGAATAAAAATTTATATATTCATATATGGAAGAGATAATAATTTAAAAAAAATAGTCAACTTAATAAATAAGATATAATAAAATGTGAAATATAAAGAAAATTAAATAATATATAATATATAAAATTTAATTAATTTAATTGAAGATGACTTCAAGCTCATTTTGTGGTTCGATGAAGTAAAGATTAGATAAGATTAAATATTATATTATTCATATTTTATTACTTTCCATGTACGTAAATTTAGAGATAATCAAATATTTCAATATATTTATTAAATAATTTATTATCTATTTCTATTAATTTTAAACATTATTAATATTCATCATTAATTTTTTATCGTCAAAAAATATAGGCTAAAAGATTTATGTTTATTTTAAAATATTTAAAATATTTTATCTTTAATTTTAAATACTTGTATAAGGAAGCTTTCAAAAGATATTGATATACTAAATAGATATTTGTTTGATGTTGGAGATAAATTTAAATAGTTTAAAAAGAATTTAATAGAAAGAAGTTATAATAATAGAAATAAAAAAGTAATTTTTTAAATATGAGGTGGGGCCAGAATCGTTCTGGTGGCTCGAAAAGTTACAGCTTTAATATATAGTTATAGATTAAAAGAAATGGGTCATTACCCACTGGGTCATTAAAATAATTTCACACAATATATTGGATTTTAGTCCAAACATTCAAATTAACTTTGGGTCAGATTAGGATTATTTTTATTTGGGCCAAATTAGTGTTATTATATACAAATAATCTTTTATTTTTCTCCCCTATCCTCCTTTTCTTCTCAATCTACCGCCTCTCTCTCACTTCCTTGTTTTTTCCCCCAAACCCATTCTTCCCCACATTCACAACTTGGCATATCGACCCCCAACGTCACCAAAGTTGCCTCCTCTGTCAGCCGCCGGCGTCCAAATCTACGTGTCCAAGAGCGTTTCCGGACGATTTTACACTAGGCGTTTCTGCAAATGTCGGTCAACGACACGTCAACATGTCTGACACGTTTCGGCGTCGTGTCCGACACGTGTCACGTGTCCGAGCGTGTCGACACGCGACACGCCTAGTCCCGGAACGTGTCGGTGTAACATTATGAGAAGATATATTTCAAAACCCATCTTTTGACATTAGAAAAGATGAAACTGATTTTAACAAGCTTCAAAGTTCAAACTATGAGATTATAGCATTCTTTCCTCGCAATAAAAACCTCTATATAATCCTGTTTTCTTACTCTCAGGTGAAGTTTTAATTCACACGCATGGTTTGTTGTTCTGTGTAATATACCTAGTGATATGCAACTTGTGTTTAGACGTGTCTAGACGTGTCTTGTATATATATATGTTAAATGTGAATCTATGTAAAACTGTTCCCTTTCTTTCCTGTGATTTTCTTTTGCACAAGTAGCTAATGTCCTTAATCAACTTCTCAACCTTCTCCAATCAGATTCCTTCCTCAAGGGCCGCACTCAGGCATCTCCTTCTCCTTATACCTGCACAAAATCATGCACGAATTACACTTGACAAGCCCACTTTTAATTTATTCTAGTAGAAATTATTTTAGCAACCAAAGTACATATCAATTTTACTTTTGTTCTTTTTCAGCACAAACACACATTCAGAGCTATGGTCAGTTACAGCAGATCAAAGCAAGTAAAAGAACATACTCCGTATTAGTTAGCTAATATTAGTAATATTTTTGGATGTTTCTACCAAAAAAAAATAAGTAATACCTTTGGATGTAACTAGACGATGTGTTGCGATTAACTGAAAATGGATGAAAAGGGAAACTGCCTAAAGTTGAACTTGATAGGCCAAGCATTGAAACCTGGGTTTATAAGAATTGAACAAGATCAAGCTGCGGGCTCAGCCAGCAAAGTTGAACTAATAAAAAGTATATGAGCAAAAAGAGATTACTTCCAAAAGTTTTCTTATGAACAACTTAGGAATCAAAGTATCATATATGACAGAATATATTTTAGAAATCAAAAATTTAATACCACAATCTAACTCTAAGTCTACGCATACATAATTTAGTTTACTACTCCTTCTACCAAAAAAAAAAAAAAAATTAGTTTACTACTGAAAATCCAAATGAGGAAAATAGATTAGAAAACTACTTACAGATGGCAGATCAACAGTGGGGCTTGGCTTATAATTAGCCTCAGAACCTGTGATATTAGACATTGATATACCCAAAATAGGCTTCCTAGCAATTGGCCTGAAAACAGGAGATGGAGATGGAGATGGTGGTGGCATGAGTTTGGAGTGACAGACAGATGAAGGAGAGGAAAAGCTGCATATTCTGAAGCCACTCTTCAGCCTTTGTCTCGTGTCTTCTGAAGAAATTTCACCACCAGCAACACCTTCATTAACTGGAGCTGCTGTTATCAACATTTTGTTGCCCTTGGCCTCCACCACAGGCCCTTTGAAGTCATCCTACAAAAAAGAACAGACAAGATTGGAGTTTCACACTAAATCATTTTTAAAAGGGCTTTTCAGCACGAATTGATACCACAATATTCCATCACAACGAAAATGAGAGCTTGACATGGACTTGCGGTGTTTCAAACCTTTTAACGCTCTTCATTCAAGTTTAAGTATGCCTATAATAAACTCTTATTATGATTTATATGAATTACCTCTGTGTTAGTTAGAGCTTCAGCTACACGCAAGAGTTGTTCCTCAATCTTAGCTTTCCTTTTCAACAGATCATCATACATTACCTATTAATGTGGAAAACACGAGATTATGATATTATAAAACCAGCCAAACTTAATAAATTCAGAAACTCATCACTACAATTTTCTTGCACGCTAGTTTGCCTAAAACTGCACATTCACCTTTAGTGGCTTTAGAAGAAACTTGCTCATCTTTTGAACATCATCCAAGCACTCTGAGACATCTCCAACAGCATGATTATGACTTTTCTCATTAGACAGCTCCTGGATTTCACTGCTCAACCAAGATATATGACATGCTATAAGTGAACAACAAGATAACGGAGCTCATAATTACAGCATTAGTCTAATTATATTGGCCAAAAAATAAATTAAAATGGTTGTCCCTTAATTAGTTATAGTTATTATACCTCTTCAGCTTGTCTACATCTTGTTTCAATTTCTTCAACTCCTTAGCACAAACCGGGTCCTGAGTAGGAGAGTCCCCAAGGTTCCAACCTTGAGGAGGAATCCAATAAGGATCATCAACACCAGCTTCCTTCCTTATGTTTAATAGATCAGCATTCTCCAGCCAATACTCCAACGTTCCTTCTGGGCTATGCCGCCTTCGAAACCGCTCCTTTCCACCCGGGGCCAGCTTTCCAGCCATGTGCTTCAAAAGGTGGTCTAGAAGTCCAGTGTCTCCTATCAGTTTCCTGGCCTCTTCTCTTAGATCAGCCCTGAGAATTGGGTTTCCATGAACAGCTCCTTTGGCTTTCAGTATCTTGAGAATGCTCTCCTCTGCCAGCTTATACCTTGTTGAGCATTCAAACAGAGTAAAGATGGTGTTCATGAACTACTTGGGCTAGGTAGGCCAGTACAAAATAAGATATATGCAACACCCACAATGTCCAGGAAGTTGTTACTAATCTATTATTGATTTAGGTCAGCGTGAAAAGAAATTTAACAATAGTAAAATATTGAATCGATTTTGCTGAGTAGAAAACCCATTAAAACCTAGACAGTGATAATTTAATGATCCATTCAACCCCTAAATTGAAGTTCAACAATGAGGATTGAAGCATATCACAGAATCCATCGTACTAGTAGGAAAAATAACACATCAAATAGCCCAGAAATCATCAATTAATGTGTTAATGAAGGCTTTTGGGCTACCTTTCTTGTGTCCACCTCAGATTGGTTTCCGAAATAAGCTCGTGACACTCGTCACTCGTACTCAACGCAACTTCAATTGGTCCTCTCTTCTTCTTCTTCCTCCTCACATAAGTAACCAAATTGCTGGGTTTCTGATTTCCGCTTCTCAGTTCCCTTCCTCCCTCCATTACATGCTCTCTCCCTTCCTCCTTGTCTTTCATGGCTTCCCCTTGCACCATAGCGGGCGCCTCAGTGCTGTCCCTTGGCTTCATTACAAATCGAATCCTCTTTCTCAAACCCCAACCAGCCAGCCCATCGCCATGTCTGACGCCGCCAACACAATCGCCGTCAGACTGGAAATGATGATTCGCCCAGAAGGTTCGCGTTCCTCGCCGAGCAGCAAACTCCTCGAACGGAATCCGACAACAGAGCACAGCCTCCGCGAGATCGATCTCCATCGTATAAACTGAGTCCAGATTCGGCTGCAACTGCCAGTTTCCGTCCCTTCCGAAGAACTTCTCCAAGGAAGGCTTACTCGGGAATGCAACAGAAACCCCGGCCTTGGTTTTTTCACTCACCTGTAGAAAAACAAATTAAAATCTCAGTTCCGATGAATTTAAGAGCGAAATTGGGTAAATGGAAGGAAATTGCTCACCATGACGGCTCTGATGAATGCTAGTTGACCGATGATGTTTTCCGGGAGCTTGGAGTGATCCAATTGGTATACGGAACCGACCTCCATTTCCAAACCTCCGAAAAACGGAGGAAGAAGAGAGACGATAAATAGAATGAAGAAATGCAGAGAAAATCAGTGTGAGGTGGTTGCACACAGCTTACAATGGTACAAGTATTTGGGTTCTTAATTCTTATTGGTTCGCTTTTAAAGTTTCAACAGAATTAGCAGAGAGAAGGGCCTCGGGTGCCTTTGCTCGATCATGCACAAACACATGCGTGGCATCGGAGGCGCGTGTGGCGTAGTATTTCCTCTTGGCCACAAGGATGACGGTGTCACAATCGCGCATGGTGGCGCCTAGAATAGTGGGTTTTTATTCCCTGGGCGATATACGGGTTGTCAGAAAAAAAGATACTAACGGACTTGGGGGAGAGGAGTTGTGCACTTGTGCGTGCTATTTAACATTTAAAATTTTAAATAATTCCAAATTTTGATTGGAATTTAAAAAATGGACCTAACCAAAATTACCCAACTGGAACTTCAAAACTCATTTTAACCCAATTTCAAAAATCATGTGGCTTCAAAAATCGAGAGTTAATTAAATTACACTTAATTTTGCCAGACTTGGTAGTTGACTTAATTTCGGATATTAGAATTCCCATCTCTCCTTCTTTGGATATATTAGTCTGGCTTCCTTCTTCTGATGAAGATTTCTCCGCTCACTCGGCGTCTTCTATGCTTAACTCTTCCCATCCTGAGTTTGCTTTTGATTTTACTTGGATTTGGAAATCTTCTCTTCCTCCTAAAATAAAAAATTTCTTTTGGAAAGTATGTGCAAATTGTCTCCCAACTACAGGTCGTCTAAATAGGCATTTCAATTGTGTGTTTAGTACTTGCTCCTTATGTGACTCCGTTGATGAGAGTTTGAACCATTTGTTTTTTAATTGTCCTTTTACCCTAAAAATGATCTCTAAATTAGAAGCTATGTTCAATGTCACTTCTATATTTCATGTTCGGATAATTTCTCTGAAAATTTGCTATCTACCTTAAAATCCAACACAAGTAGTAATGTGCTTTGTTTTTTGTGGTGGTTTATTTGGGGCCATAGAAATTTAAAAATCTTTAATCCGGGTAAGCTCTTCACTATGCTTCCTCCTTGTGACTTGGCTTTTTCACAACATCTCTAATGGGTTTCTTCCATGGGTGCTCCCGCTCATAACAACAAATCTCGTCCTAAAAGGAAAAATAATAGTGTATGGAAGAAACCGCCAGTTAACTCTTGAAAACTAAATTTTGATGCTTCTAAACGTTTAAATAATTCGACTTATACAGGTTTCTTAATCCGTGATCACAATAGCAAAATCCTGTGTTATGACCGTAAACACATTCGCTCTGTTTCTGTTCTGCATGCTGAGGCTCTTGCCTTGCTTGAAGGTCTTAAAAGTGCGGTTCTTTTAAATCCGTCTCGTTTGATTATTGAGGGCGATAATTTGGTTCTTATTAATTCTTTGAAAAATATTTGGAAAGTTCCTTGGGAAATCCAAGCTATTGTAAATGACATCCGTCATTTTGCTGCTTTTATTCCCTGTGTGGTGTTTTTTCATTGTTTCAGGGAATGTAATTCGGCGGCGGATTTTATCGCCAGAAGGTGTTTTGTTTTTTCGGATCTTAGTTTTGCTATTTCTCATTTTTTTTCCCGGGATCGTTGTTTGATCCTTTGGATTCTTCTAGTTTTAATGTTTGGATCCAGACTTATCCTCTGTTATTTGATTTTCTAAAGATCATCCGCAGTGATGATTTAGGGTGGCCTTGTATTGTACGGGCATCCTAGTGTTGGCTATGCAATGAGCTAGTAGCTCATTTCTTCAAAAAAAAATCGAGAGTTAATTGGCTCAAGGCAGGGGACCGAAATACAAAATTTTTCCATGCTTCCACTGTGGTGCATTGTAGGAGAAATAGGATCGAGATGCTTCAGGATGATAATGGGAACTGGATTAAGGATAGACAAGAATTGGAGGAACACGCCATCAGATTTTTTGAAAATTTGTACAGCCTTCCCATGAATGTCTCCTCTGTGTCCAACTACATTCGTGGGGGTTTCCCGGCTATTGTGAATATGGGTGGTTTGAAAGCTCCGGGTATTGATGGCTTCCAAGCCGTCTTCTATAAAAAAATGTTGGGAAACAATTGGGCGATCGGTTTTGAAGAAGGTTTTGGATTTTTTCAAGACGTCACGTCTTCCTGAAGGCATGAATGAAACTTTAATTGCCTTGATTGCCAAAGTGGAGGACTCGAGTAGGATCAATCAATTTCGCCCGATCAGCCTTTGTAACGTGATTTATAAAATCATCTCGAAGGTTTTGGTGAGGCGTATGCATTTGGTTCTACTTCACATTATTGGCCCTACCAAGGGGAGTTTCCTTCCGGGTCGCCTTATCTCGGATAATATCGTTCTTGTACAAGAGACGGTTCATTCGATGAAGAAGAAAAAGGGCCAGAAGGGGTGGATGCTTCTAAAGCTCGATCTTGAGAAAGCTCATGACCGTATTCGTTGGGATTTTATCTCGGATACGCTTATGGATGCAGGTTTTTCTGATACTTGGATTAGTTGGATCAATGAGTGTGTGTCGTCTACTAATTTCCGCCTCTTGTGGAATGGTGAAATGACTAAGGACTTTAAGCCTAGCAGAGGAATTCGACAAGGTGATCCGATATCACCGTACTTGTTTGTCCTTTGCATTGAGAGATTGAGTCATCTGATTAACCACTTAGTTCACTTGCAACGTTGGAAACCTATTTGCCTCTCTAGAAATGGACCGGAAATCTCCCACATTCTTTTTGCTGATGACATAATTTTGTTTGCGGAGGCGACTGTGGACCAAATGCATGTCGTTAAGCAATGCCTTGTTGACTTTTGTGAAGCGTCGGGTCAAAGTATAAATCCTGCCAAATCGAAGATTCACCTTTCGGGAAATACTTCGCCCACTATTGCGGCTGAATTGCAAAGGATCAGTGGGTTTCATGTTACATCCAATCTTGGTAACTACTTGGGGATGCCCATCTTCCATGATCAGATTAAGACCGAGACTTTTGCGCCACTCTTGGAACAGATTTCTTTGAGACTCAATGGGTGGAAGAGTCGCTTTCTTAATATTGCGGGGAGAGTGACATTGGTGGAGTCTATCCTTTCGTCCCTCCCGATTTATTCCATGGCAACGGTTGTATTGCCTAATGAGGTATGCAATAAGATTGACTCCATAACCCGGAACTTTATTTGGGGCGGAGTGGAAAACAGCAGACGCATGCACTTGGTGAGTTGGGATGAGCTTTGTAAGCCGAAAAGTTGTGGAGGCCTCTGAATCCGGCCCATGCGCACGTTAAACCTTGCCATGATCGGAAAACTTGGATGGCGCTTTCTTACAAGCCATAACAGTTTGTGGAGTAATGTTATCCGAGCTAAATATGTACGGGAATCCCTTTGTGATCGTGCCAACCTGATGAGATGATCGATGGTGTAGATGATGGTGCAAAGAGATCACCAAGAGAATCCAAGAAATTCCGACAACAAACACCAAGGAATCTGACCCGTCTTCAACTGGATGGATCTTCCTTGTCCAAACTCGGAATTGGGTGATTCCAAAACGAGAATGTAGATCTCTGAGTCTAGTTTAACACCTCAAATTTTGAGTCATATGATATATAATTTGGAAGTTATGGTGAAAATACTGCCATGGTGCAGAATTCCACCGAGATGGAGATGGATCGATGGATGGAGCGTTTGGAAGTGGATTGATGGATTGTTGGATATGGATGCTCAAACCTTGGATATGACTCACCAAGAATTGAGCAAACTAAGATGCAAGATTGTCGGATATTACTCACCAACAATCGAACAACGAGATTGAACGAAAGAAATGCAAACTAGATTGAACAAAGTAAAGAAACAACAAGAGAGTATTTTCGTCCAAGTCTTCCAAGCAATGAGGCTACAATGAGACTAAATAACCCTAATCCCACGCCTCAACCATTCAGCCACAACTCCCAAGGAAATTACAAAATAAACCCCATAATTTCAAGAAACACAACTAATAACCCTTAATAAAACATAATTCAAGTTTTAGCACTAGTTGAACCAATAGTCACAAGAACACTCCAACCTTCACCGTCATTAGCCATCGGAAACTTATGAGCCATGAGCTCCTCCTTGATTTTGTCTAGTATCGACTTATCTAGGGCTCGTGTGATGCGCCCAAGATAGGGCATGGCTCCTTGTCTCGGCTTCTTAGCGCCTCGAACATCGTCTTTGGTTGCTTGTCCAAGTATTGGCTCCCCTTTATCGTGCACATTGGGCTTGTCTTTAGGGCTGGAATCTTCACTCAAATCATGGGGCCATGACTCGGTAGATGGAATCACATCACAACCCGTCCTACATTTGGAGGAGCCTCAAGAAGGGGATGGAGAAAGTCATAATCCCTGGCGCTAGATGGATTGTGGGCACGGGTAAGCAAGTTAGATTTTGGTTTGATCCTTGGCTGATGTCGTACTGCCTCGCTGAAGTTGTTGTTGGGACTGTCACCTTTCTTGACCGTTCGACAATGGTCAGAGACCTCTGGACTAAAGCTGGTTGTTGGAACTAGGAACTGATTTCTCATCGTCTCTCCCGGCCTCCCATTTTCTCAAGCTAGCTACTGTGGCTTTGATTGATGATGATAATGTTGTCAACAAGCTGAGTTGGACACTATCTTCTACTGGGAATTACACGGTCGATTCAGCATATTATATGGTTCAGGGTAGCAGCTCGGATTGTTGTATCAATCGTGTTGTATAATGCTATTTGGAGGCTGAAAGTGCCAGAGAAAGTCAAAATTTTCAGCTGGAAAGTGATCAAAGGAGCGGCTCTCACAAACGGAGAGATTTTTCGCACCACATCGCTAATTCCGCCACATGTGGCATCTACGAGCTGTTGGACGAAAATTGTGATCACTTGTTCAGAGATTGTGCGTAAACAAAACAATATTGGGGTGCGCAAGAGAAGTTTTCTTCACCTCTAATTTTTCCATATGGTTTAGGATGAATATCTTATGTTCTACCACTGTTCTTAATGATATCCCTTGGTCTTGTTTTTTTGCTACTACTATTTGGTGGATTTGGAAGTGGCGTAATAATGTAGTCTTTGGTGATCTGCCTTTTTCAGGTAATAAACGGGATTTTATCATCCGACATGATGACCGGATCGATAGTGTAGATGATGGTGCATAGAGATCGCCAAAGAATGGTAGGAAATCATCACTTGGTTCGAAGATGGTGGAGCTCGGTGGCTAAATTTCATCTGGGATTAAAAGGGTAGATCTCCCTCGTCCGGACTCAGAATTGGGTGATTCCAAATCCCAGAGTTAGATCTTTGAGTCTAGTTTAATCCCTCAAATATTGAGATCCAGATGATATTTAGATTGAAAGATATATCGATTATACTGAAGTGGTGCAGAAACCACCGAGATGGAAATGGAACGATTGAAAATGGAATGGCGGAGTGATGGATATGGATGTTGCCCTTGGATATGACTCACCAAGAACAACAAACTAGATTGCAAGAGCGTCGGATATGACTCACCAACGTTCTAACAAGAGATTGAACGAAAAACAAACAAAGGAACTTTAGATTGAAAACAAGTAAAGAGAAAGCATTTTCATCGTTCAAGTCTTCCTCAAAATGGAGGCCAAGGACGACCATATAACCTAGATCCACTCCTCACACAAATCATCCCACACTTCTCTCTAATTATATAAAACACCCTTAAGTTTCAAGAAATTCAACTAACAACCCTTAATAAAACATAAGTCAAGTTTTAGCACTAGTTGAACCAATAGTCACAAGAACACTCCAACCTTCATCGTCATTAGCCATCGGAAACTTATGAGCCATGAGCTCCTCCTTGATTTTGTCTAGTATTGACTTAGCTAGGGCTCGCGTGATGCGCCCAAGATAGGGCATGGCTCCTTGTCTCGGCTTCTTAGCGCCTCAAACATCGTCTTTGGTTGCTTGTCCAAGTTTAGGCTCCCCTTTATCGTGCACATTGGGCTTGTCTTTAGGGCTGGAATCTTCACTCAAATCATGGGGCCATGATTCGGTAGATGGAATCACATCATCCTCCTCCCCTTCAAAAGGATTCGTCCTCGAATCTATCAACCCTTGTGAGCTCAACAATGAAGGTAGGGCTTCTAGCTCCCTTGGTGTGGCATTTATATTAGTTGCGAGCGACCACAAGAAGGATGGATGAAGATAAACATTGATGGATCGGTCAAAGATGGAGGGAATGCAGCGGCTGGAGGAGTCGTCGAGACAACGACGGTCAATGGTAGGTAGGTTTTGTACACAATATTGGTATATGTATTGTGCCTATGGCAGAGTTGTGGGGCGCTTTGCAGGGTCTCCATCTTGCTTGGAACAGTGGGTACATGAGGCTCATTTTGGAATTGGACTCCCAACATGTTGTCCTTCTTCTAGAAAGATTTGTGGATCGTACTCACCCACTTTACAGCCTGGTTTCTCAATGCTAAGGCGACATTAGAAGGAATTGGCTTGTCCATATCCGTCATGTCTACAGGGAAGCAAATGGTGTGGCTGATTTCCTCGCTTCTTTTGCTCTCTCTTTTAGTATCGGTTTTTCTGCATTGTGTGACCCGCTGCAGGGTGTTTTATCTTTCCTGTCTAATGATGTAAGGGGTCGGGCTATCCCCCGATTGAGTACTACTTAGCCCTCTTTTTTATTATTAATAAAATTCCCCATCGAGGGGACGGAGAGTGCCGCCTCTCCTTCTACCAAAAAAAAACCTCCTTGTAACGTAGATACAAGTTCTCAGATTACGACAGGTGGCCGAATTCTCAATAAATTTGACTCCATGGTATAATTTTATTTTAAGAGTTCTATTGATTTTTAGGCTCAATTTATGATTGCATTATATCTAACTTGAATAGTTAAATATATACATGACAAACTATAAGCCCACGGCTAGGCGGCCTAGGCCCAAGAGAAATCATACACGATATAGAGGAGGAAGATTTTTGTTAAGAATGGCATTTTAGCAAGGAGTAAACGCAGTGAACATGAAACTGTGTTCAAGTACACTGGTGCACAAGCTTAGCTGCTTAGGGGGTTGACAAGCTTATTTTGTATAGCACTAGGTGAGTGTCGTGTGCATAAATGCACGCGGAATTACATGACTGCATAAGTATATGTTTAACATGCAAAGTGCACATGTTGGATATAAAAGTCTAGGTCTATTCTGGGCAATAAATGAGTACCCAGTAGTTGGAATATTTTTCACAACATAGTATACAACAACAAAGATTAACCTAGAATTTGAACCCAAACATATAAGTACAGATAAAAATAGACACTTGATTTGATCATGTAGTCTTGATTCTCAGAATTTTCAATATCTTGCTTGACTGAAAATTTGGGAAAAATAAATGTTAGATTATGTGCTTGGTGAAGGACACAACATTGAGCATTAAACAACCTTACCTTAGCCAAGGCAACAATGGAGAATGGAACTGTAAATTTATGTTTGACAAGCACACCCATTTTGAATCATCAAATCAATCACTTGCACAGACATTTCTCAACATAACAAGTCACATGCCCAAAAAAATCCATGTGATAGAGCAAATTCAATATATGAAATTCTTCTTTTTCCCTTACTTTGAGTCTTTGGCATTAGCTAAGAAAAGTGTATTAAAAGAATGATATACAAAGACTAAGTTAGCTAATAAATCAAGGAATCCATTACAAGTGTATTTTGTTTCATGGGAAGTGTAGAGAAAATCAAATCTTGTTTAATTAATAAGATGGTATACGTTCATACATCATTTCAGTGATATTTATATGTGAAAGTTTTCCTGCCTCTTTGCATAGCAAAATTGAACAAGTCTACAATACTTTGCATGTTCCTTGATATTCAAATACTAACACTTGAATATTAAGTTTCAATATAGATGGGATGCTAAAAGCAAAATGTAGAGGTAAAAAAAAGTGGAAAAGACCAAGCCATAGGATTAAAGAATGGTTGCATTGGCAGTATCCTTTTCATAAATTCCATAAAATGCTCTTACCAAGCCTTCCCTTATGTTTGGTCATATACTGCAAAGGGAAAGTCAAAAATTCAATAGCAATGCGTCATTACAATGGAGCATGAGGTGAGATAACTAAAAAGAGACAAAACCAATACTTGCAGTTGGTTTTTCCAGTTTTTTCTGACCTATATGATTGCCAAATACGACCCCCTGGTGCTTGATTGGTGTTTACTGGTTTGATTCCACTCTTTAGCCTTTCACTTCATACTTTGATTTGTGAGCATCCAAATCCTAGCAGAATCAACAAAGTTACAATTTTTCTTTTGAACTTCCTATTTTTTAGGCCCTCTATTGGAAAAAACGAGCATGTTCTGTACCACCACCCCACATAGAATCCAACTACATAAACATGTGTTAGCACATATATGTAGGAAATAGCGGGCAAATCCCATATAATCTATCCTTTATTTAGAATTTGCATCAGATGTATACAAATATGTACAATAATTTTTCCCAGAAAAATCCTTTACACAAACTGATCAATGATCAAACAGTTGTTGCCTTTGTCTTTTTTAAATACATAGCCAAGTTGTCTAAACTCTAAACCGCATCAAAGAATCTGAGCATATATAGTACAAAGAAGATTACAACCAAGCTTATATTTATGGCCAATGAGACATAAATATTAAACTTAAATGCAGGATCATTGCTCCAAGAACAACAAATAAAAAACCTTAATTATAATAAGATCTAAGAAGACCCATCTTTAGAACCAAACCAAGTTAATTTGTAGATTGAGATTCTCAAAAATAATGCACATTGCAGTCAAAATGCACTATCATGTAATTATCATTTGATCTTGTGATACAATGCATCTATCTTATTTCTCCAACATCAGGTTCCTTCTAACTCTTTGACAATTAGTTTTATCCTATGCACTGCCAACCAAAGATGAATGCTGTATGGAGTGTTAGACTCTTTTACTCACTTTAAAGATGAATGTCATCATATAGGTTAGGATTAGACTGCTAAAGTAAGGTGAATTCATTTGAACTCCAAATTGGTCCTATAATATTCCAAAATATTGGAATAATGAAAATTATTATAATCAATGAGGGTGGATTAATAGTTGTAATCATAAAAACGAATATTATTAATTGAGATATATTTACCAATCGAGAATACAAAACGTAAATTGTGACCTATTATCCTGCTGAATCAATAAATTCTGAAATGAAAACTAAATCAACCATGGAGATGAAGGACCTCAAATTTAATCAATTTCCTCCTAATATTATTTAACAATCTCCAACTTTAGCTTACATCAAAAGACCATATCACTCTTCTATAGAGGACAGCCCATCCACCTTATATGAACTCAAATTAGTCACCAAACTCACAACAATCAAAATCAACCATCCAGATTAGACAAAATCAGAACAATGTCTAATGAAAGCAAGCTGAAATTGATGCAAAACTCTCTATTGGGAAAAAGAGCAACTTTTGTACAACCACCCTCACCAAACCCAGGTACACATCTTAAACAGAACTTTTATACTAAGAAACCCTAAGAAAATCAATTCAAGAAATCACACGAACTAATAAGTATGACCAAAATAAATCCAACTTATTAAGAATAAAAGCATTAGCGAATAGATTTAGCTAACTCATAGTCAAAGACTACACTTACCTGATTTTGACTGCAATTTGAAGCAATCTATGTTGAAAACAAAAAAAAATCCATAAATTGATAATCGAAAACGTCTAATAAGAGAAGGGACAAACAATTTCACAAGGTGTGGGGGCAGATCGACGCCGAGTGGAAGAGGGAGGACAAACGACAGAGGTCGAATTGACGGGAGAACGAGCTGTTGATGACATAGAGGTAGAGAAATCGATGATTGTTGGGGGTACAAAAGCGCGAAGACACCACGACGGAAGAAAACGCCTTGGCCAAAGATATCGATGGTGAAAGAGAGATGGATGATTGATGAGGAAGGGCCTTAGATCACAATCGGTGAAGAAAGACCTACTAATTTAGGGTTTTGTTTCAGCAAGGCAAGCAGTCAAGAAAAATAAAGAATGGGGCACAACGGTAAATAATGGAAATAAGACTTATTTATTGGGAATTGTAATGTTTTTATGTCCGGGTACTGCTCACAAGGAAAAATGTTCTTTTATAGGTTTTAGATATATATCCATCTCAAAAGTTGAAACCGAATCTCTTGGGGTGGTTGATTCGAGCCATCTCAAAGACTGGTGTTGTTTTGGTCAAGAATCTGCCAACTGCCAAGGGCGGAATCTCGATCCTTGATGTCGAGTGGAGCTTAATCTAACCGATAACAGTACTACAAAAACCACAATGCTTGAGAATCACAATGAACAGTGTTTTTCTTTTGAAGTTTTTCAGTTTACAAGGGTATTTTCAATGCCGGATATTACTTGATCCTTTTTCCTCTACCCTCATTACATTTTTATCCCCTACTGCCCGTTTCCTAGCGTTTATCTCACACGACCTAGCCGACGATTTTCCACGTTCTTCCGTCACTCATCCTGTTATATTCCGGAGATCGAAACAAACGGGTGACGTGTCAAGAGTTTTTACCACTTAACATATAAAGTCAGGATCCACCTTATAACCCAAAAGCTTAATCCAATGGGGAGGGATTCAACCTTCTTTATATGCTAGTGGATTTTGGTCTTTATGTTCGATGTGGGATTTCTCCAACACACCCCCTCAAGTGGTAACTAGTCTAGCCTAGTCAGTGCTTGAACATTTTTTTTACGGGTCTAATATCTCAATCTCTTTATAGTTAGCTCGTATTTTTGTTTTTGACGGGTTATTAGCATCTCATTCTCTTTTAGCTATATACCCATTTTTATATCAGGAAATCCGCTATATATCCATTTTTTATATCAGGAAAACCTGATCCGGACCGATGTGGGATTTTGGTCTTTATGTTCGATGTGGGATTTCTCCAACACATCCCACTTAGGCATGGCAATGGGTCGGGTCGGGTGCGGGTGGACTACTTCCACCACCCGACTCATGGTTGTAAACAGCCCACCCAACCCGGTATTTTCACCTGACGGGTTCCACCTGAAACCGACCCACCTGAAACCCGTCGGTTTTCGGGTCATGTCGGTTTTTTTTTGGTGTTATAAGAAGTTGAAATTTTTTTAATTTTCAATCATAAATTAACCTTAAGTTCATTTGTTCAACGGATCAACCCGATGACGCGTAAATAAAATAACTTAACCTGTGACCCGACCCGTCGGATTACGGGTCAACCCGTTTAATCCATCCAACAAAACTTTAAATTTTAAACTAAAATTTAAACCTATTTATATAGGGTCTATTCATTGGATTTGTAATAGCCGCAATTTCCGTTAAATGAATAAATTTCATTTCTTAATATTTTATTATTTTATTAAAGAAAATAATCTCATAAAAATTTCTTTCATTCAAACTCTAATTCTAAAATGAAAGAAATTATAACATTCTCATAAAATATTTATTCAAGTAGATGAATTTATTAAAGAAGGAATTTAATAAATTCATATGCTAACGGAAATTCTTTTCTTAAAAGTCTTCCAACAATCCTTTCTTAAAAAGAAAGCAATGGGCCTTAGCCCGACCCATTTAAAAAGCACATAATTCATCAAAAGGGGTTTTTATAAAAAATAGAGACAAGGGGTGGGAATTGAACCCTTAACCTCTTACCCCTTCTCCCACTCCTCAACCATTTATGCTAGTTAGTTTTTCTAATATATTAAGACAACTAGTTGTACTTAAACTCTTTCTTTCTAGTGGTATTTTTGCCAAACCGAATTTCGATCCGATTGAAACTCATTTGGGGCATTAAAGAAAGGAGATCGAGTAGGATTTTAAGCAGACATTATTCCCTCACCCTCTACTTATTTGTGAATTTAAAAATAATCTTCTTCCACTAACACCATAAGAAGAGATTTGGTGATGATGAGCTTGATTCTTTTCTTCTCTCAATCCCCCACCTCTTTGCCTATTTAAAGGCCTCATAAACATCAGAGAAGCACCCACTACTCTCCAACACTTTCAATTTATCACAAAAACCCATTAAAACACAAGCTGATTTTTCCCCTAAAACCAAAAGAAATTGGTTTTAAATTTTTTTTGGAGACAACCACCACCTCCGACCACTGCTGGTCGTTCCCCCTAGTCGCGCCGCCCAAGAGCCCGCTGGAGCCGCCCTGCCCTAGTGTCGCCCCTCCCTGAGCCGTCGTTTTGTCCTGTATTTCTCTCTGGCTTCTCCTGCGTAAAACCAACAAAGGAGGAAGAAGGGTATATTTATTTTGGGCCTTTTTAATTTAACTCTTCTTGGGCTATTTTAATACTTGTGTTTATATCTTAAGCCCAACTAACAAATCAATTTTCAATCTCTAAAAATCAAATTTATACCAATTTATAATCTCTTGTACATATTTCTTATTAGATACAACATGCATGCAAAGTTTTTAAAAGTTTATTTTTACTAGTTAGGAGATAAATTCTAATAAATCCCAAATTTATAAAAGTGGTTTTAGTTTGAAAATTCTGATTTTATTGTTATGTAAAAGGCCCACTGTTCTAAAAATCCCTTCTAGGCCCCGCCTAGGCGCTGGAAGGTCCTAGCCCGCCTAGACGTCTAGACCGCCTAGGCACCCGTTTAAGACCGCCTAGGCCACCGTTCAAGCCGTCTAGGTGCTAGGCGGTCCCTATCCGCCCAGCATCCGCCTAGCGTTTTTTAGAACATTGAAAAGGCCTAAACTTTCTTTCCCTTTCTATATAAAAATTCTTTGATTAATAAAGGTTTTTTACTTGATAATTTTATAATGTAAAGTTTCATGCATGCAATCTTCATGTGTGCTCTATATGAGCATTTGGGTTATTTTTATATGAATTCTTAAAATAAATAACTCTACTAAAGACAAGTTTGATCAATTAATTTAAAAGTATCTTTGCATGTACTTTTAAAGGAGTTTTCATAAATTAAATTCTCTTGCATGTTCTTATAAATCTAAGTATAAACTTTTCTATGAATTTTTGATCAAATAGGAGTTAATAAGAACAACACTTGTTAATTAAATTAAAAGTGCCTTTGCATGTACTTCAAAAAGAGTTTTTATAACTTAAACTCTTTTGTAGGTCAACTATAGCCAAAATGATTTGTGATAAAATATTGTTGAACCATCTAGAGTTAAAAATAAACTTATAAAGGTTTTATTCACTTAATCAAATTAAAATATTTGTGCATGGTTTTCATAAAAATCCATGGGAAGAATCCTTTCTTGCATGCAACCTAGTTTTATTCACTAGGTAAAATAAATATGTATATATCACTCTTGATAAAAGAAAAAGGATTTTTCATAAGCATAGTCTATTTAGTTAGTTTATTGTTTTGCATGTGTAAAATAAAGTATTTTATACATTCATGACAATTATAGACTTTACTATATTTTTATAATAAATAGATCATGACATTTGATTATAATCTTGCTCATGATAATATTTTTATTAATTAGTTTGTATAAAAATTTTGATAGTTAGGAAAAAGGATTTAATCATGGTTAAAATATGCATGCATGTCAAAATTAGCTTTGTCACATAAACTTTTGGAATAAATTAAAGTTGGACTTTAAAAATAATAAATACATGCAAATCATATTTTAAGTATATTTTAATTATTTGCATATGGTTTAAAAAGGAATTTCCTTTATATTTAAATAAGGCCTTACATGTTTTCTTTAAATAAATATTTTAAAATCATAAAGAGTACTATCTTGAAAATAATAATAAAGAATTATTATTTATATCTCATATCTAAATTATTAACTAAAATAATTTAGATTTAACTTTCTTTCTCTTAGAAGAGGAAAATAAGAGAAAAGTATAGTTAATATTAAAATAAGGATTTTAATACATATTCGTTCGTCTTTTCCTTTCGGTCAAATAGGTGTCATCGTCTCTAAGAGCTTATATTTTCCGAGTTACGTATATTCCCGAAAGAAATCCAAGGCAAGTGGACATTCTACTTGAACCTTTCGATAAATTCGATTCTGTTAACTTGTTCAATGTTGGGAACACCTTGTTTGCTAAATAAAACGAACTTAGAAAATATCGATTGTTAGAAATAATGACCTTTGTAAGGATTATTACTATTACTATTGTTAATAGGATTATTGTTAGACTTGTTGTGTGGCCTTGCTTGTTTAAAAATCTCGTTTCGAGATTCGTTATGAAAAATCGTAAGTAGCGTAACAAGGTGTGCGGGCTAGGCCCGACACATGTGTAAAACATATTAACTCGTATCGCGAAATGCCTATCTTCCTACGACTTTAAGGATCATGATCTATTGTTTGCTCCTACTCGGAGGAGGGACGTGTGCACCCTAGCTAGGTGCCGGAACTCCGTTCTAGTAAGTGGTACGTCGGCCCATTCATGGCCCCCCACACTCTTAAAAATCGTTAACTAATGTGAAAATTTTGTATCACGAAAGAAAGTACGTGCTAATGCACCTTAACAGAAACCAAAATCGGACCGGTCTCAAATGATCGATCCGGGTCTCAGTCCGCAAGGGCGCGAGAGGTTTTCGAGAAACTTGAGTGTAATTAACGTTCCCAACATTTATTCTATTCTAAGACGTTTTATAATCTCGTAGTTCGTTCTTTCGGTTTAAGAGTTATCTCATCTCGAGATTCACTCATTTAAGTTCTTAATAAACTCCACTTAAAGTATACACTTCTCGAAACACATCTCGTTTACCTCGTAATAAGTTCGATACTTTACCAAACTACCTTAAGGATGTTCGTTCTCGCTTGCTTAGTCTCTTTAGACTAATTCTGTTTTTTCGCATTTCTGCCTGGCATCTCGCCCTTCGCGCCAAATGCCAGAATCCAGGAAACCTCCACAAAGGCGTAAAGGACGAAGATCAATCAAGTGAAGGAATGAAGGTCAGTTTTAAATCAAGTATGGTGTTTTGCTCACTTTCGGGTCACTCTACGCTTATGCAAAAATAATGTTATTTTAATTTCCGCTGCCTAACAACCATTAAGGTTTTATGTTTTGCTAAACTAAACCATGGTATGTAATTAATACTTCTAAAGTCTCATATATGAGCAACTCTTCTAATTTTAATAACTTCATAATTCTGCATGTTTTTATTTAACTTAATACCTTATAAAGCCTTGGGTGACTTTGGATGGTAAAATCCGAGGTCACTGGCGGTAACACCTATCGTTGCAAAATAGGGGTGCTACACGATTAGCCCAAAAATAGATTTAATTAGAAAGTTTCAAAGCCCATCTCTATGGTTAGGCTTCAAACATTTAACCTCTTCTCCTCTCCTCCCTTTTTATAAGCTCCTCTTCTCCCCTCCTTCTACCAATTTTTCGACGTGGGACAAAAAACCGGGTGATCGAGTCGGGTAATCGGGTCGGGTCAGGTGAGGCCATATCCGAAACCGAACCCGCTCCATCACCCGAAACCCGTTTTCACCCATTTTTTTAATCGGATTTTTATCGGATTTTTTCGGGTACCCATCATGTGCGGGTGAAATTGCCAAGCCTAATCCCACTCCTCCGTTCTGTTGTTGTTGCCCTGATCAATGAGTTTCTTCGTAAAGATGAGTTAGATGGGCTTCGGATCTTCACGGCGTTCTTAGGACATCTGCGAAATAGGCCACTGAAGTTCCAGGCTTAACAATATCCCTAAAAATGTCGAAATAATCTAGCGCGGGATTTTGATATCTTTTTACCATCCGTCTTCCGAGATTCCCAACTGTTCACCGGGACACGTATAGCGCCAAGATCTTTCAATTCCTAGGAAATAATAACCAAGTTTCCGGAAATTTAACTTCCCTCATTGAACCAAATAAGACCTTACCAATTACAATACTAATATCTAGAAAAAAACTTATAAAACGTGAATTTAAAGACAAGTAATCTTCTATATAGTAATTTTTTTATTTTTTCTCATTAATACCATAATTATGATTAAAATTTTAGATTTTTTATTACATAGTTAATATTATATATTCGAAGTAAACGAAAAGAATCTTATTAGTTACATCTATTTGTGAAGTTAGTTTTTTTTTTTTGCAATCAATACGGGCCTTAATTATGAAAAGAATATATCGCCTGATTAATAATCTCTAAAGATTTTTTACATAAACAATATTTGCAAAAGATAAACAACAAATTTATTATACACAAAATATATTTAATATGGTATTTTATTGGAATATTCATCATAATCTTTTTGTCTTACACACTTGATATCATCCTTATATTTTTAAATTCAAAGTAAATTCATAATAATAAAATAGCATAACACTAATTGAATGTCAATTGTAAATACATGTGATACTTATGTGTAAAAAAGATATACAACTTCAAAAACTTCATTGATAAAATGTAATATTTGAAAAAACTAAGGGTAAATTTCACAAAACCACACATGAAATGGGGGTTTGTGTATTAAACCAACCTTAAAAACTAAAATTGCTATAAACCACTCTTAAAAAATATCCATTAACATATAACCACCCCGCGATTCCATCCGTTAAAACTTCCGTTATAATTCAGTTAAATTACAAATGTAACATCCCCTTACTTACATTGGAGGTATTACCACCAGTAACCCCGATTAGGACTAAACCAGAGTTACCCAAGACTTTAACCTGACAGAACTTACTAAAACAAGGTAATTGAAACTGTTTAAAACCTAACAAAATTAAGTAAAACTTTATAGCGGAAAAGAGAATAAAAGGTCTTATACAAGCCTTAACTTAAAAAGAATTAGTAAATAAATAGAACAACCTTCTATTAAACAAAGTCTTCATCAAGTCTTCCTTACGTTCTTATTTCTGAAACTCAGCTTCGCTTTGAAGTAGTTCAACCATGATCTTCACTCAAGTATAGCCATTGGAAACCTTTCTTCAACTTCTGGAGCTTCAAACCTCTGAATCCGCCTCTTGAATTAACTTCCAAGGAGAACCTGATGTATCATATACAAGGGTGGACACCAGCCGACCATATAAAAGAAAAGAAGATGGACGGATTAGTCTAATGAAAGACTAAGCAAGCGGAGAAACTAACTTGGTTCTTATGGTTGGTGCTAAACATATTGGCATGCAAATCCAATTAGACTCGGATTATGATCCAACAGTTAGCGGTCTTATAGAGAATAAGAAGGAGACTTGCGTAATCAAGAGAGAGAACACCACCGCTTGTGGTTTCTTTAAGAAGCATAAACGATTAATGGAAACTTATATTAACCACATAACATTCACAATCGTCTTCGACGACTAATGAGCTTAACTTCATCTAAGTTTGATTAAGAATCATTCGTAACCGGGAGCAAGAATGGTTATCGAATAGACTAACCATCCGGGTACATTAATGTGCCTAACGCACTTATCTTATACTATTTTCAGAACTTTTCACAAACATGTTGGTAACTTTTAATCGACTGAAACCGCCGAGAATCCACATGTACATGTGACGTCAAGATGAGAGGGATTATTTCATCCATGATCATTGACGAACAACTAGTACCAATTGCACTTAGCTAGAGTGCATAACACCTCCTCCAGCGTTGAGTGAGGTATGAGTCATGACCCGAATGCTGGGATATGATAGTGAACTAAACCTCCCAACATAGACTGTGTTATAAAGAGGTCATCGGAGACTCGGCTCCTACCCCTGGAAACTAACTTACTTCACAATAATGTCTCAGCATGAGACAACATACAAGGTAACACATAACGGACCTAGATCTAGTTCTATCGCGAAACTGAACGAATAACAATATGGTCATTATTTCTAACAAAACAACAACCTATCATATTTTATTAATCATACAAGTTGTTCCCAACGCAAATATTAAATGGGATTCAATTCCTCATTTAATAACAATAACGCAAGAGAGAATCGTCCACTTGCCTTAGAAAGCGTGCTCAACGTCCTTAGCAATTCAACAATAATCTTTATCACCCTTCTGTCAAATATAACAAAAGATTTCTCAACAACGAGCTCATGGATACACTTCTTAGTTGTATACTCAAATTCTACAACTTCCTAATCGATAAAAGATTTAATTTCCGAATATCGATATATAACAAATCCTTAGTTATCATGCTTTAAGGAGCCATCTTGGCGGAATTATAACTAATTATCCGCTTCACTTTTGAAACAAATTTGTAAACAAAAAGTGTTCCTCAGTAACCGTTCTTAAAGGTGACCAAATCTCGGATCAAACGGATTAACAACGAATCCCGAGTAATTATCCGAAGTCCTTTACCTGCCAATCGGTGTCAAAACTTGTATTCTCTATAACTGAAGATCCGGACGTCCGTTTCCCGATCGGTTTGAACTTGTGGGACCGTATCAACGTCAAGATTATAAAAACCATAAATTTAATTAGCAAAACGGAACCAAAAGGCCCTTACGGTGGCTCCGTAACCAACCCGCTAATTAATTTTGATTGTATATACCTTCACTCGATCCCATGACTCGTTTGGCTCGATAGTGGCTCGATCCTCGAGCCCAAGGGTAGTTGGGCGTTGCCCGACGGCGACCCTTGCGGTGGGTGGTGGTCGGAGGAGCTGACGGTCGTCGGCGGCGTCACACGCGAGGCAAAGAAGAGACCGGCGGTGAAGAGTTCTCCTCTCCCGAGACCGTCGTCGTCCCGCCATGATTCTCGTTGGTTCTGGTTCCTCTTGCAGCAACACCGTGCCCAGCTGACACCGAGAGGAAGAAGGAGGATATGAGGTGGAGGAGCTAGAGGAAGAGGAGATTGCCGGCGGTGAAGACGTTGGCAACCGAGTCCGTCGTTCTCGTCCAAACTCTCTCTCTCTCGCTTTCTTTTTGAAATGAAAAGTAGACTTCGACAAGGCAGAAGATAGGCCGTGGCTCAAATTCTATCTCACATTCCTTCAATATTAAGGCAGGAGAAAGGCGGTTTACAAACAAAACCCGTCTCGGAACGGGACTCGCGTTAAAGCGGTAAAATTATGTACCTCAGGTGGAAAAACTTACTAAATACAAAACGTCCCGTAAATTATGTAGACCAATAAAACCAATTTTCCATGATTTTATCACGCTACCTTCAATTTTTAAGGCTTCTGTTCGTATTTTAAATCCTTTACAGTACATAATTAAAAAGACGGCTTATCCAATAAATATTCTTTTTCCACTGAAAAATCCTAGAATTGACACCGATCCATAAAATCATTTCTTCATGATTTTAGGATATGACCAAGAATTTTCTAGGATTTAATCTCCAACAAAAATATCGGATTAAGCGTTAAAACGAACAAGGAGGTTAAAAGGATATCCAAGAAAAATTCAAAAATATCCTAAAAAAACCCGCAGTTATTACAACAAAAATACCCTTATCTAATCTACATATTTCCAATTTTAGCATAAACTTTGAGTCCCCTAAACCCTTAAAAGTCAAGTCCTCCATAATTTAGTACATAGAGGATTTCGGCGAACAGACAACGATGAACCTCAACTTTTGGAGATTGAGCTTTGTGACGGTGTCGGCAAACAGGTTCGCCAGGTCTCCCCTCTCTCCAAACCCGCCAACAAACCACCGCTTGTTCTCGATTGTCGTCGGTTGCACTGGTTATCATAGCACCGAATCCCCCTTCATTCACACTCTCACATCTCTCTCCTCTCTCTCCTTTTGTCTTGAGCTCGTTGCATGTACTCCTCGATAAGAAAACTGTTTATTTTTCCCAACCAAACACATTGAAAATTGATTTAGCTCTTTCGCAACAGTGTTGAATCTAGTCTCCCCCTATACATTCAAGCTATCCGATTTCATACTCTAACACCCAAATTCAAAAAGAAGAACCCAAAATTTTTCCCACAAAGGAGAAATTTTTATAATAAGAATTTGTATAAGATCTTATTAAATTCAGATGGAAAATTGGTTTCATGTATCAGAGAAATGAAATTAGGGTTCTTTGAGGATTAATTTGGAATTTTTGTTCTAATTTTACCTAGATTGAAAGTACATGTGGGTCTCGTTGCCATTGAAGTACAAGGAGAGAATAATGGCTACAATGGAGAGATTTTTTTTTGACAGGTTTGCTATTTTGGCGGGAATTTAACGGCATAGCTACTTGGGTGGTTATGTGATAACTTTTTGTTTTTATGGGTGGTTATGTGCCATTATCATTTTTAAGGGTGGTTTAGTGCAAAGCACCTCAATTGAAGGGTGGTTTTTTAAAATTTATTTGAACAGAATTATTAACTCGTACAAATGCACGAGCATATACTTCTAGTCTTATAAAAGTAGAACTCTCTTGTTTCATTTAGTAGATTTCCTATAAAAGGTAGATTGATAAGACAATCAAAGCTAGAGAGAGATACTCTCTTTTTAGAGAGAGAATACTAAGAAAATAGAAACCTAAAAATTAGAAATCGCAGCTCAAGAATCCAGATCAAATTTCTAGTTGAATTTTTTTTATCTTCTGTTTCTCTGTAATATCCGCGATATTCCAAGGTTTTAAAACCGAATATAATATAATATTTATTTTTATAATTCTTTTCTCTATGTAAAAGGAGAATTTCTAATATATTACAATAACCCTTATTTTCTCTTTAAAAAGAGATTATTAAGTAAATTAAATCAAATAAAATCCAAGGATGTATTATAAGGGTTATGAATAAATCAAAAGACATTTAAATAAAAAAATAATGCATTATGAATCTCGAATTTTATTAAATAAAATGAATTACAACAAGGCATTAAAATTACAATAAAGGTGTAGTAAAAAGAATGTAAGAGCCGGGACTTGAACCCGAGACCTCTTGCAACAGACTCCACACGCCCCTCCCTCAAACCCGCTAGACCATTTGCACTTTCTTACTCAATCACCCCATCCTTATTATCTTATACCAACTAATCCCCTTCTTCTTCAAAGTAGACATTAGACTTATGTCTGATGGATTTGACGTTGAATTAAATAGCTCCAATGCATGTCCATGGAGTCTCCCTCTCTACTTCTTTTCCTTGCAAGACACCTTTGATGCATCACTCTTGCATCATCCTTGAAGAAACACACTTTTGCCCAATTGTAGAGCATCCCCTACTCCTCCATTGGTATTCCACCATTGACATGGATTTCCAAGCTCCATAGCTTTGCCTATAAAGGGGGCTTCAAGCAACCCTTTAACACTCACATCTTCAACTCCTTCTCCTCCTTCTTGCAATTTACTCTCTATTGATCCAAAAATCAGCACATTCAAGCTTTGATTCTCCACCCAAAGCACCACCAAAAACCTCCTCTTTTTCCCTTTGGAGACCGCCGGCGACGCCCCCTGCCCACGCCTGCCACCGCGCGCCGCCCGACGCCCTCGCCGGAGCACCGCCGAGCCCCCGTCGTCCCTGCTTGGTTGTGTCGCCACCCCCTTGGCCTCCTCCCTTGTATTCAGAACGTTGTTCTGTAGAAGAAAGGTCCAAATTCTATCTAATTATAATTTAAAAAATTTTGATTTAATTGCTTTAATAAAATAAATAAGTCTCTTAATAATTATTAGCATATAAGAATATTTTTAATAAGAAATATTAGTAGAGATCTTGTTAGTTGTAGAGAAGAAATAAATCAATTAGAAAAAGATTATAATATTGGGTAAATTTGATCCTACTAGAATACTTAATTTATATCATATTTGAATATTGCAAGACATGATTAATTTAAATAAATTTTAAGAAGCTCTTATAAAAGTATTGTTATGAAATTAGTAGCATATGGATTATAGTTTAAATTACATATTGCTTTTATAAAAGGATAATATTATTTTTACATAACATTATGTTACTTATCTCTAAGTGTAGAGAATAACAAGTTATATGAATATAATTATATTAATGATAATTATATTAATAAAGTGATCACTTAATGAAAATATTATTTGAAGATCTTGTTTAGTTGAAAGGAGAAGATAAATAAATTAAATAAAGTATTGAAGATCTTATTATATGATATTATAGTATATGGGCAAGACATGTTTATATGGATAATATTAAGGAACTCTTATGAAAAGCACTTTTATAAAATTTCTATTATAAAAATTATGACTTTTAAAGTAAATATTATCTTTTTAAAGAAATAATCTTTTACAAGTTATAATGTTGCATAGCTCTAAGTGTAGAGAATTTAAGATATATGAATTTAATAATGATGATAGATATATTACAAATGTTATGGATAATAAAATATTAAGTTGATATATCTCTAGTTGTAGAGATTTCCTACAAGACATAAATATTATTATAAATATAATAATTGTGACTTTAAATGGATATATAAAATATTATTATATTGCTTAGTTATGAAGATGTCTTGCATGAAAAGATATTGTAAGATATAGAAAAGATATTACTTTGTGACCTAAGATATCATAATAGTATACTATAAGTATAGAGTAAGATATTTATAAGCCATGATCATGTATTATGTAAACTATAAGATATGGAAAGAAATTTGGAAATAAATAAATTAGATTAATTTAATATTATGTTAGTTTTGGAAAGCTTACTTTATAAAGTAAATGGAAAGTTCTAAATATGGAAATTTCTAAGAGAATGATTCATAATTATTTTATCTTTCTTTAATATGGCTTATGTAATTAAATAAGATTCTATTAAAAGAATATTATTAATAAAATATTCTTGGTGGGAAAATAATAATTTAAGTCCCTTAATGAACCTTTTGAAATTTAAAAGTAATATTGTAATTAAGATAAGTTTTGTAAAAAAGTTAAAATAGATTCTTTATAATTTTAAGGAGAGTATGTATATTTAAAAATACCTTTTAGGTAAAGTAAGTTATCATATATTTTTATGAAATTATACTTGCTTAATTATATTAACAAGTTAGCAAGTAAAATTGAAATAAATTATTTTAATAAAATCAATAAGGATTTTGAAGAATAAAAGGATATTACAAAATTAAAATAATAATAAAGGAATATTATTGTTTTAATTAGCCACCTAAATTATTATTATAATAATTTAGAACTTCATTCTCCTATATAAAGTATATATGAGAATTCCAAGCTTTAAAAGAAATTCGTAATTAAAGATCGCTCGTAAATTCCGTGTCGATAGGTCGGGATTGTCGTTCGAAGTCGCGAACCACACTTTCCGTCTTTTCGCAATCCTACTCGTGAGAACAAGGCAAGTGCAATTTCCCCTTGCAACCTTATATATTCATCTCCGTGAAATTCTCGATGTTGGGAACATCTTGTGTGCTAAGTAACAAAAGGAACCTAGGAAATATCGATTGTTAGATATAACGACCTCATTGTTAGTATAGTTCGCTCTTTATTATTGATAGGATTATTTATGCTAGTTTGGTTGTGGCATTGATTGTTTACGGCCTCGTTAAGAGGTCAATGTCGAACAAACTAGTGAGGGGCGTGGAAGTAGCCGACGCCTCTATAAAACATTCTAAGTCGTAATGCCTACGTGTTTGAAGTACGACTTTCAGGATCTTGATCCAGTCCGCTCCGATTGCAAGGAGGGACGAGCGCACTCTAGCTAAGTGCCGGGAAACTGGGTTTCCCTTGGTGGACCGGGCCATACGAGCCCCCACCCCTTTTTAAAACTCATTAAAAATAATAAATGACTTTTCGTCACGATATAAGATAAGTGCCCGTGCACATCTAAAAGATATCAAAATCGGACCGGTCTCAAATGATCGATCCGGATCTCGGTCCGCTCAGGGCACGAGAAGTTTTCTTAAACTTGTTTGGTTGAATAATGTTCCCAAGATACACTAATCCGTTCTAAAAGAAGTCTACAATCTAGTAGCGCTTCTCTCGATTATCGAGCTATCTCCGCTTAAGATACGCTCTCCTTCGTACCGTTAAAACCTCACATAAATAAGCCTTATCTCAAACACAACCCGAATATCTCCTTCGAGATTTTTTGAATTACCAAAATACCCTCGGGAAGTTCCATTCCCGCTTGCTTAGTCTCTTAGACTAATTCTTCTTTTTCGCATGTTTTCCTGACATTCTCTCGCCCCTCGCGAATTATGTCAGAATCTAGGAATCCCAACAAGGCATGAAGTGAAGACGAAGGAAGGACGAGGATTTTCAAGATGTACTTCTCATATCATTTTGTTTTAGTTTCGTTATGTTTCAAGGACAAGCTGGGTTTTGCGTTTCAATTCCGAACAACTTTATGTTTAAAAGCATTGTAAGATGTTTTGTACAAACAAAGTCTCCTTCGAGAGCACCTTTTCTATTTTATGAATTATGTTTATTTCCGCACTATTATCGTTCTATATCATTCTAAAAGCCTTGGGTGACTTTGGACGGTAAAGTCCGAGGTCACTGGCGGTAATACCCAATGTTGTAAAATAGGGGTGTTACATTCTCTCCATCTCTTTTAGCCGAGGAAGTTGAGATTGACTCTCAAAATTACCAATCCATTGCTGAGAAAGCCGCATTGGGTTTAATGTCTACTTTCCCAAATAGAATATTGAAAGAACTCTGTTTAGTTGCTCTGCCATATATATATATATACATGTATATATATATATATCAGATCTTTATGTTTGTTTATTGGTAACTGGCTTGTTCTGACTGATGAAAATTTCTCTCGGCAGAAAAGATTTGTTATCCCTTGTCTTAGATCTGTATTCGGGGTTTTTATGCCCAAATTATGACCTTATTGTCACAACCTTATTGTCCAGCCTTTTGATCGCTTAGTCTATGTTTCTTTCTGTATGCTTAGCTTTTCTAGTTTCGTTTTATCCTGTTATCAGATCTAGATTCTGAGCTTTAAGGTTTTTTCTACCTTTGATAAGGCATTGTTTCCTCTGGTGGTCGTCGATGACGACCCACCGCCGAACTTGCTCGTTGGTTTTTTTTTCTCTCGTGTGGTTTGCCTCTTTGAGAGATCTGGTGCAATTTCAATATAATCGAATTATGTATTGTAAAAGACCAGTTCGGATCCGGCCTAATTGCTTCTGTGGATTTTGGTTGGCTTTAGACTATCGCTTGTTTTCCGGCTCTGGTTCGAATTCTCCTATTGAACGCTTGTGTTTCCCTGCGTTGCCCTTCGAGTTATTTGGTGGTCATTGTTTTTGGCTGACGTGGTTGTTGGGATTCCACTTATTGCCTACGTTTGCGTTTTGAAATGCATAGGTTGGATTTGGCCTCTTTCTCCTCTTACTATGGGCCTCGTCTTCTGGCGAGTTTGTTTTTTGGCTTTTGGGGAGGGGTGTGTTTGGTTGTTGTTGCTCTTGTTTGTTTTGGCAGGTTGTCTCGTGCACAATATGTACAATTTCGAGATTTGGCTCTGGATTGGGTGTGACTCATTTGTGATTGGCACGGTCGCATGGACGTTCTCGAGGCTGTTGAAAATCTTTCATCCCGGTGGAGGCAACGTCTGTAGTCCACTTCAACATATTTGTCTGCCTTTGACCCGATTGCTAAAGACATTGTTCTTTAGCTCCTCACTTCTCCCAATACTCCTTTTGTTGTAGTGCCTTTCTTCGACAGTTGTACTCCTTATCGTGTTTTGTGTCGGTTTTTCGACTGCCGTTTACTCGGTCTCTTGATTTTACCGAACCTGTGTGGAAAACCGAATTCTTACCTAATAAAAAAAAAGATAGATTGATTATATCTTCTTTCTATATTACAACGAAGTTTTCTTTTGTTAATGCTAACTTCATTGATTAAACAATTTGCATCGTTTGTTAATGCAAATTAAATTTCATTGACTATATAGTTTGCAGAGCAAGGCTTTTGCGTATTTTATTTCAATTTCTTAAGAAGAATTAAAATTTTGGCGCCAGTCAAACGGCTGGTAGTTGGCTTCTCCGCTCTTTTTTTCACGGGACTAGTAGTTGAAACCTGCAGGATCTCTCACGTTAATGGCCGCTACGCGATCGATATTGATTCTCGGCTGCGCATGCCCTTGTTAAAGTATAAACCTTTTTTCCTGTCTTCGCACACCCATGGCCGAACATGAAGAGAGCAGTCAGAATCAGTTGCCGCTGGTACTATCCCTTCTAGAATCTCTCCGAAAATCATCGGAGGATCTCCAATCCAAATCCCTTTACCTCCCTCTGGACCCCAACTCTCCCGCCGTCAAATCCCTTTTGGAATTGGAATCCAATTCATCCACTGTTTTCCCCCAATTTCCAGATCTGCTAAATCTAACCTACCTCCTCGCCCACCTTAAAACCCTAATCAACAAGCTCAAATCCTCCCAATCCTATTCCCTGCGCTCCTTTGTCTTCCGTCGGCTTATGGAGTATCAGATCTACAACACTGCGTTCTCGATTCAGGGAGAGATTCGCATCTGGCATGATAAGAGCCTTGTACGGAACCTTCTCTTAGTTATGCAAAGATCGCAAGACAACGAGGACGAGGAGAAGTTGAGCGCATTGTCTCAATTGGAGAGGCGGGTTTCGATGGGTTTCGACAAGGATTTGCAGGATTTGATACTTGGGGAGAAGGTGTTTAGTGTTTTGGAATCTGCCCTATGTGATGATTCATGCCCACCAACTGTTCGAGAGGATTCCGCTATGGTAATAGCTGCCCTAGGTAGGTTTAACAAGAACGTGTTTGTGGGTTTGATCTTGATGGGTTTGAGTGTTCAAGCATTGGTTAAAATGGGAACCGCTGGCTCACTCCACGTCCTTTGTTTGCTCATCAGATTGATCAAGTCTCATTTATTGGATGAGTTGGATCTAAACGGAGAGATACCCAGGATCATAAGCAAATTAAACTCAGAGGACTCTTGCATTCAGAAATCGGCGATGAATTGCATATTTGAAATGGGATATTTCAGTAGTAAGGAAGTGATTGACACGCTGCTTGAATGTGGGTTAATTGAGAAGCTTGTGTATTTGCAGAGGGTAAGGATAGACTTGGCTGATGAGGGGAATGAAGAGGAAGAAGAATCCGCCCAAGTTGGAAGTTCAGATGATGAAAGAAGATTGAGTCGCCATCCATTTTCAGGCTGCATCTCGAGTTTTGCAGTGCAAGTAGAAATTGGGGAAGGAATGGATAAAGTTGATAAAAAGGCTGTTAAAATGGAGATACTGACCAGAGCAAGGGAGGCTTGTGTATCTGAGGCTGAGGCTGCTTCTATTTTTGCTGAAGTATTATGGGGTACTTCTCATTGATTTTTTTTTAAAAAAAAAAATTAGATTATAGGGATAATGGCTGTCTTAAAATTTAATAGTTTGAATAGGGAAGAGCTATTGTTTGCAATTTGTTTGGAGGAATTCTGCAAGAAAGTGGTTTTTGGTAGGATGAAATTGTATGTGAAAACAATGAGGAATAGAAGAGTAATTCAAAGAGTTACTAAACTTGAACATCCAAACTTGCATGTGAAAACAAAGTTATCTGATAATTCAGTAAAATTCTGTCTGAAGCATAAATTGACTTCCCAAGAGCCATTTCTGAACCCATCTTAGCTTGTGGTATTTTTCTTCTATTTTTTTTTCTGTACACTCTATTCTTGGCCTGGCCAAAAAAATCTGCAAAATGACATTTTCACTACTAATTCCCTCAAATTTTTAATGGACCCCTATATATATATTGAAGTTGTTCAACTACTTGACTGTTGAGGGTGAGAGTAAAACACTTTCGTTTTGCAGGTTCAAGGGTAATTTGAGAGCTTAACATTTATATCCAGGCAAGGCAACTGAACTGGGACGTGCATTTTAATGATATCATACTTGACCAACCAAAGAGCGAGCAACAGCAACAGCAGCTAGCAAGATTTGGCACCAAGAAATCATATTTGAATTTTGAATAATATTATAAGAAGAAGAAGCTAGACAAAAACAGGAGGCATAGACATCAGCCAACACCTTAAGCCAAAGTACTCAAAATTACAGTGTTTTAAGAAACCTCAAAATAAAAACATTTCTTTTTCTTTTTCTTTCTTAGGAGGGATTGGTTTGGGATCACATACACGATTTGCTAAAGGCCGCGCAGCCAGCGACAGTCTTTTTTTCAGGTCCAGATACACAGGAATTCACCATTTTCATTCATTCATCCTGCAAGAAAACTACATGAAGGCTTGCACACTTGATCCCAAAATATCACAAGAAATAAACCATTATTTAAGTGAAATCTACCTTTTAACAACAGCAATCTTCGATTTGTCGTGGCTCCACAAGGACATAAAGTGGCACTTTCTTCAGCCTGAACTTTCCCTACACAAGCAAAGTAAAACATAATAAGCTGACATAAACTTGGTAAACTTATTTTGCACACAAAAATCTTACATATTGACATGAACCATAAAATAGTTAGCATGTTTCTATGAAAAGATACCTTAACTTCAGGCAGCCCAATTACACATGCACATTCAACAACCTCAGCCTCAGCGCGTTCTATAAGAGAAAAAAAACAACAAGCAACTCTTGAAAGTGAGCATTTGAGCATGATTATAAACTCAACACCAATCCGAGGAGGGGCAACTGAATCAGACCTAGAAGACTAATTGCAGCAGAGAGAGTTCCTCCAGTAGCAACCAAATCGTCAATTACCAATGCCCGTTCCCCTGGTTTTACTGCGCCAACATGCATCTCCAAGCAGTCGGTTCCGTATTCTAGGACATAGGATTCGGACATCACTTCCCCTGCACCCAAAAGTTCTAAGGTAATCCAGTGCACTGAAACAAGGTTCTCCAAATTAAACAGTTCAAGATGGTTTGATTCTTTGGGTTACCGGGTAATTTTCTGGGTTTTCGAAGAGGGACAAATTTGGCTCCTATTGCTAAAGCAATAGATGGACCAAACACAAACCCTCTGGCTTCCACTCCTAGCATTCAGAATTCATAAAGACAAATTATGAGCACCAAATGAAAAGCAGCAGACAAACAAGATTAATCTAGATAACTTTTGAAATGAGAACAAGGGTCAATTGTAGCAAAAAGGAGAATAATCATTAATCCCAAGTTGAGATGGATTACACTGAGGGACTAAAATTTTTTGCCCCCTTATCTTTCAGGGTAGGTCAAGGCACCACTTGATTGCTTTCAACAATGTTTCTTTTTTGAAATCATTTTAAAAAGAATAGAAAACGTTTTTGGGAAACTATTTGCTTTAGGGAAGGGAACAAATCTTCGGCAAATCTCACCCATTTCATAGTCTTTACTATTATCAACTGTGTTGGACTATTAAAAGGATGCTGTTGAAAACCCACATCCTGAGGCTTACATTGTTTGAAACATAATAAAGGCAGAATATATATATATATATATAAAAAGGCAATTTTAAGACTTGCAATTCTCCCCTGTTTGCTCCACTACTCTTGATGAAATATAGTTCCCACAATAAAAGTTTGGGACTAATGTAGCTACTATATAAGTTCAATGATCTACTATTTTTATTGACAATTGTTATAAAACCAACATGATAGTACTAGTGCATGTTGAATAAAGCTTCAATCTTTGCATCACCGAGAAGGAAAATATATCAAAGGATAGTTGGTAAACTACAAAACCCACTAATGGAATTTATTCAAGAGGAAAGAAAGATCAAAGTAAAGGACAGGGAGATGGAGAGAAATGTACCAGCAACAACAGAGATGCCCATGTCTATGTATCTATCAACAAAGATATCAACAGTGTGCTTGAACGCGTTGTGGTCCAACAACAAAGTTGTAATGTCTTGGAACATTATCCCTATGAAACAACAACAACAACAATTGGGAAGCAACAAAAACAAACACATGTTAATGAGAAAATTGAGCCTTGGGGACTTGGAGTATACCAACAACAAGAACAAACAAAAGAGAGAGCATGATGAAAAGACCTGGCTTTGGGAAATCAGGAACAACCCTGATGGCATCAGAAATGGCTTGAAGCCTTGGGTCTCCTCTAAGCCCATTTTCAGCTGCAAACATTTTCTCCTTCCTCTTCAAAGTGAATGAAGTTTGGTGGCTGCCCTGTTTAGTCTGCTCCTCTATAGGAGGAAACAAAGAAAAAGGCTCAACCTTTGGGGTTTTAAAGACCTGGGTTGTTTGTCTTTGAATGCCAAAAGGAGTAAATTGGGTTCAAAATTGGAGAGACTTTTGAGAGATTCGGGTTCCCAGAAAGCCCTGTACTATCTGTCTGTGACAGAGGACTATGGAGAGAGAGGGAGAGAGAGAGAGAGAAATGGGTTTCTTGGGCACCTCTGAGCTGTGATCAAATCACTCTTTTATTTTTCCTTTTCCTTTAATTTTTCCTATCTGAATTCTGTGTGGAGAGTGAGTGAGTGTGGGAAGAGATACGGAGGTTGGAAAGAGTGGATGGATTGGTGCGTTTTAAGGCAAAGTTTTTTTTGCCCCAAATGCACTGCTCTCGGAGTATGGTTTGAGGGGTCTACTGTATTACTCCTATGCCCTCACTCTCTTTCCCCCGCGCGTGCCTTCACTCTCTCTTCTATTTTTTGGTTTTGACTTTGACCGTTATTATTATGATTGTTTATTTTTAGAGATCATCGTTAATCAGAACTCAGTTGGGAAGTTAGCACCCACAATGTGTGTGGTAAGCACGATTGGAATTATTTATGGTTATTGTTTTTGAGTTTTGACCGTTTTAAATTTAGACCAAGACAAAAAGGATAATTTATAGAGTAATATCAGTCATACTCTTTCTCTGTTTCTTTTATTTGGTTCATTTACAATTGATATTAGAACTATTGATAGAATATGAATATCTTCTTTTGCCGACAATTTGTGTAAAATATATATTATTTGGATATTTTATTAAAGTGTATATTAGGAGTTTTAGACAAACATAATTTCAATGTCCTCATCTTTGAAATTTAACTAGTTGAAGTCTTGTAATATTTATGGAATAATTTTATTAAAAATCATACAAGATTATAACATTAATGCGTAATATATATATAGAAAAAGAGTCTCGTGCGAACGCCTGCGTGGGTGCGAAATGAGAAAGCACCCGGACCGTTCGATCATATTACGCAGACGGTTGAGATTGCTTTATCTTTTAAAAAAAATTGTGAAAAAAAGAACACGCGTTGGCGCGGGCGTACAAGACACGCGTTGTTTATAAAGTCCATCGTCTTCTTTCTTTCTCGCCACTTCTCTCTCTCTCTCTCTCACACACACACACACACACACTTTTACAGTTTCCGAAGCGTTTCAAGCAGTTCAAGCGGAAAATCGTTCATTCGAAGCTTTTTCGAAGTGATTTCGAGCCGATTTCTTACCATTAAAGTCATTAAAAAGCTCAATCCAGTTCCAGATGGAGCAATCTCAAAGTTCATCTCAAGAGAATCAAGGTTTTTATCTATCGTTTTATTTTTATTGAAACCCTAGGTTTTTCGTTTGTTATTTGTGTTTGTCAAGTGTATATATACTAAATGTTTGATCGATTGTGTGTATTTTAGTGTTTATTTGAGTTGTTTGTAGTTGATAGCCTCGATTTGGTGTTTTGTGCTTTTGTGAATAAAAAATTGCATGAATCATCATTTTCTTTTACTCGATTTTTAGTTCTACCACTTGAATAAAATATAAATTGTGTGTGCATGTGCGTATTTGATGTTTTTATCCAGTTTTTTTGATGTTGAGGTTTGCAATAGGTGATTGTGGCTTTTTGGTAGTTACATGAAATGATTTGGTATACGTGCGTGGGAAAGTGTTGGTGATCTTGTGTTGATTTTTGTTCATTCATTTGTTCATATTTGTTCATTAAAATTGGCATAGCATTTGTTCATCATAAACTAGCATTTGTTCATTAGAAACTTGCATTTGTTCATCAAAAACTGGCATTCGTTCACCAAAAACTAGCATTTGTTCATCAGAAACTTGCATATGTTCATCAGAAACTAGCATTTGTTCATCAATAAAATCAAACATTGTGGTGGATACATGTGTGAATTTGTCCTTTGTATTTCTTGTTTATTTAGGGAATAAACATTCAGGATCTATTGAACAACATTATGCAAATAATAAACAAGTAAAACATCTAAGGTTTGGGACAATGACAATCGAAAAAGATGAAATATGTGCTATTCGAATAGGTTTTTAATTTTTTATTTTGTATGGTTGTTTGACATGTTTTTTGTGTTTTTAAAATATGTGTTTATATTATCTTTTATCCCTTTTTTGTAATAGAAATCAGGAGAAAATCTGAAAGTGATGCTTCTTCTATGGGCGAAAAGAATGTGAGAAGAAAATCAATAGCTAAAAAGCTGGCTTCAAAAGCTAATAAGTTGTTCAAGGATACTGAAGTGCTTGTATTGAGGAAAAGGCCGGTTGTTGAGTCGTCTCCATCAAAGAAGAGACCTCGGCTAGACAAGGGCAAAAAGGTTGCGTATGATGAATGTCATGATGATGTGTTGCTTATTGATATGATCCCTAGAAAGGAAGTAACGATAAATGAACCATCTGAGAGGAACATGGATAAGGTTGTAGTGGGAAAGAAGAGGAAAATGGATATTGTTGTTGTTAAAGAACAAGGTGTTGGGAAAAAGGTTGTAGTTGGGAAGAAGTCAAAAGAGAAGGTGTGATTGAAAGCTTTGAAGCGTGAGCATTTGTCGTTGAATCACAGGAACTCTCCAAAGCTGATTTGTGAAGTAATTGCTGGTTTTGAAGGTGAAAGCAAGTTTGTTGCTCTTAAAGAGATGGGGTTTGAGTACCTCATACAGTGCAATGTGTCTGATCTACCTAGTAAGTTGTGCTACCATGTCGCTAGTTGTTTCGACCCTGCATCATGCACATTGAAGATTGGTGATGGACCAGGTGTTAGAATAACACCTGAACTTGTGCAATTTTACCTTGGTCTATCTCGTGGTCCAAGCACAATTTCTTTCCCAAAGACTGTCAAGCATTCATATTTGTACAATAGATTTAGAGAACAATTTGTGTTTGTTGAAATTGATGAGGTGACAGGGAAGAATAAATTGATGGATGTTGAGAAGATCAAAATAGGGCTTTTGAGTACAGTGATCAAGGAGGTTGAGAACGGTTGTGCTTGGTTTAGGAGGAAATTTATTATATTGTTCTACACCCTTTGTATAGAGAGCATTCAAAATGGTGGTGTAAACTTAAAGTTCTTGGATCATTTGGTAGACTTGAACAAGATCAGTGAGTACGATTGGTGTTCTCATCTTGTTGAGAAGTTGGTTGAGAATGTTGATTCATGGAAGAAAACAAATAATGGGTTTTTCAAATGACCTATTATATTGTTGTTGGTATTATTTCTAATTTGTTCATTGGTTTATGCATATTTGTTCATTAGTAAGATTAATTTGTTCATTTGTATATATATTTGTTCATTGACATATTAATATTTGTTCATGACAGATTGTCTATTGCGATTGTATGCTCATCTACCATCATCCTAAAACTCCAAGATCCTTCCTAGTGATCAAGCATTTTAATCATGATTACTTTGTTGAGAGACAGAGTTTGGAGATTTCAAAGGGTGGGTTTGGAAAAGGGTATTTTAGAGGTTTGCTTGATTTTGTTTTCTCTGGTGGTGATGCTGACAAGAATGAAGGGAAAGGCCCTGATGGTGGTGATGCTTTTGAACATTTTGAAGAAGGAATTGATCTTGGCGATGGCGGTGACGTATGTTTATTTGATTTTATTGCAAAATATTTTTATTTTTGCATGTTTTGTCTTTAATTTTGCATAATGAACTGGCATAGCATTTGTTCATCAGAAACTAGCATTTGTTCATCAGAAACTAGCATTTGTTCATCACAAACTAGCATGTTGTGTCTTTTTTATTTTTGTACTTATATAGATTACTTCTTGTGCAGTCATTTCTGAAAGAACATCTTGAGATGTCAATGGAGCTTGCATCAGCTTTGAAGAGATATCTCGATCATGTGCAAAAAGCTCCAACTGAAATTGCCAGCCACAGACTTTTCAACAAGATTAATGAAGCTTTTGAGAAGTTATTGGGGTTGAGGGTGTTTCATCTTCATCCCAACTTGGTACCCAAGAAGATTCTAAATCGCCAAGCCAAAATTCATTCTGGGAGGAAGCAACAAAGGTTTTGGATGAAATTAAGGCTGCAATGAAGGCAAATGAGCAGTTTATATTACCTTCTTTTTACCTGGACGTGTGTCCATTGAGGGATGATTGGGCTGGGGTTGCAGATATCGATAGAGAAAGTGTTATTATGCAAGAAGATGAATCCAGGAAGGTTGATGCCACAAGGAAGAAGGAAATAAAGATTTCCTTTGTTTGCAAGGGATTAACTGATGAATAAATTAGAAAAAAGCAGCTGAGGAGGAAGAGAAGAGACAAAGAGAAGAGGAAGAGAAGAAAAAGCTGGAAGAGGAGGAAGAGAAAAGGAGACAACTAGCTGAGGAAGAGAAGAGGCGTCTAGAAGAGGTTAAGAGGATGGAAGATGAGGAAGAGAATAAGAGGAACAAGGAAGAGGAAGAGAAGAAGAGAGAAGCAGAGGAGAAAGAGAAGAAGAGGATTGAGGAGGTTGAACAACAAAGAAGGCAAGAGGAAAGGAAGAAGAGGAAGAGAATAGGAAGAAGGAATATGCTGAGGCGAAAAAGAAAATTGATGAAGAGAAGAGAAAGGAAGAGGAGGAGAAGAAGAAGAAACAGGAAAGGGATGCGGAAACGATGAGAATTGGCATGGAGTTGAAGAGGAAACAAGAGGAGATAGATAAGAAGAAGGAGGATGAAGCAAAGAAGAAAGTTGAAGAGGAGTTGAACATGATTCAAGACTAGGTTTGTTCATTGATATTTCTGATTTGTTCATTGATTTTGTATCTAGTTTGTTCATGAATAATATGTTTGTTTACATTTGTAGATCAACAAGCAGGCACAGGATGTTGGTTCTAGTTCAATCGACACTCTTGTTGGTGTTAAACTTACTGGTGAGGATGTACTTGATAAAAGAATATCTAAGCCTTCTGATTATGTGAAGTCACCTTAGATGGGAAGGAGTGTTGTTTTGACAGAAAAAGTATCTCCTGCGGTCAAGAAATTGTTTGATTGGCTGATTGAAGACATTCCTGATCAAAGAGGGTAACAATGTGTAGAATAGTATTTTTTTTTCTGTACATATTGCTCTTTTTATATCTTCAAGTTGATTTTATTATTAAAATTGATCATTTTTTGTTTTATGTTTCTGATTTGTGTATTATTGAAATCTTTAAGATGATGCTTGTTTCCGCCATGAAAAAAGATTTTGTTTCAATGGCGGTAAAATCTGTAACACCCCGTCTTTCCACAGGGCGCTACGGGGTAGTAGACCTTACCATGTACTATTTAGGTGGGTTGACAACAACACTTTAGGACTACTATACCCAACAATTGACATACTCCACAAACGTGTAAATATTTATAAGTGTTTAACTTAGTTACAATACAAACTGAACCCCCTAATTAATTACTCGAATTACAACACTAACACTTAGCTACTATCAAAATAAATTAAACCATAATAAAGAAAAACTTAACTAAAGCGTCCCCTGTAATTCAATTAATTAACACTAATTCATTAACACCCACCATCAGGATTTAGGAACCACCAAAACAACGAACTTCCTATTCGACCTCCTATACCCATACTCGATTGAACCCAACTCGTTAACAAGGAAGAGATTACAAAGGCAACTAAAATTCCACCCACAGTAACCAGCTTGTACATGTTACAACTCAAGAAAGACATATGCAACCAGCCTCCTAATGCCTAACGTAAAAAAACAACCCTTAAACAAGAACCCGACTTGTACTACGATCAAGCTCACAGACCCGCCCCCACCAATCAAAGTGACTAGACTTCTAGTGAGTCAGGATCGAAACTTACCAGTAGGAAACAAGCTAATAGTTACGCGGGAACACAGTGACCCGATCAGCACCCCAACTCCCTCGGAACAACTCCTAGCGATGAAGAATCAAAATGACAACGAGGGGAACAAGCATGGTGTGTGGTAACGGTGCTTACTTCTCTGATGACGGAAAGAGGACAGCTTCCGGCACCGTCGACGTTGATGTTGCAACGAGAGAGATGGAGTCGAGGGTAGGGTTCTCGGGTGTTTGCGAGAGAATGAACTACGATGGCAGTGGTGTTTGACAAGAATAGGGTACTTAATTAAATATATAGGAAAGGAATTAGGTTAAAAGGAGCTTTAGCTAGGTTGGGATTAATTTATAATTTAATATTCTATATTGCTAAAGTATAACTAAATATATATGTTGACTTAATTCGGATAAAGATCCATTTATAGGATAGAATTTTAATCGTTCTGGTTAGGATTTGGCTTGACCATATATGATCACAATTAGTCTTGAGCGGAATCCAGATAAGATTTGACTTTTGATTAAATTACTTATATATTTCGGCTTGTTCAAACGGATTACTAAAATCGGGTTGTTTGCGGGTCAAGAACTAGATCGCTTGTAGACTAAGAAACTCTTTTTTCCGATTAGAGGGAAAAACGGAACACGAATATTACAAAATCTGAAGTGGAAACAAATATAATTGGGCTTTGGAGCTATTATCTCAATATACAAGAGCAGTGGAAAAGCGACTCAAAACCCTTGAGGTTTTTTATGGCTCCTGAGGATTTGGTAAGAAAAAGATTTTTTATATTCACATTGTCTTATTTCATGACTTTTTGATATTCTCAATCTAATTTATACTTATATATTTTTCAGTTATTTCCACTAAGCAAGGATGTTAGTGATGAGGATTCCATAAAGTTTTTCATTAATGTCGTTCATGGCACTCTTGAAAAATTCAAGTGGATTAATGTGCAAAAGATTGGCCTGGTATGCATTTTTGTTCATTGATATAACATTTTTGTTCATTGATATTCTTTTATTTGTTCATCAGTATAACATATTTGCTCAGAGGTATTAGATATTTGTTCATTAAAAAGATTGACTCTTCACTATGTTGTTTTTAATCAATATAAGGTTTTTTCATGCTTGTTTTCCTCTGCATTTTTACAGTTTGTGTTTCCTATCTGTACCTCATCGCATTACTATTGTATTGCGTTGAATGTGAGAGTGCCAAGTTTCCACATAATTGATAACTCGATGAAGGATGTGCCATTGGAAGCAAAGTATCAGCACGTACCTGCTAAATTGGTGAGTTTTATTTGTTTTTGGAATTTTTGTAATAGTTTGTTTTTCAACATTGACACGTGTGTTTAATATTGAATGAGTTGTTTTGTTTCTTGTTGTTATTTTTTTTAGAGAATGCTCTTTGTCCAGTTTATGAAGGCGCTCAAGATGGATGCGAGGGTTGCTTTTTTCGAGGAAGTGGATAGGGTTCCATATGAACGTCTTGAGATGAAATGGAGAGATAACAGAAACAAGACTGATTGTGGAATTTTTATGATGCGGCACATGGAAACTTACTTCGGCAATGGCTTGTCTGGTTGGGCATGTGGACTCAATAAACACAATCAACATCAACTTGATGACTTGAGGATAAGGTATTGTAATGAGTTGTTGTTGAGTCCATTGAATGAACACAAGGCAACAGCTGAAAAGCTTGTTCAAGAATTTGTCCCGCGTAAACCGACAATCGTATCTCGTGCTCCTCTTACAAGGAAGTCAAAAACAAGAAGTGATGTACAATGATATTTGTTGGTTGGAAAACAGTTTGGAATGGGTTTGTTTTTGTGTATGGTTTCTTAGAATACAACTTATGGTGGTGTATGGCTTGAATGTTGCAAACATTTAGGTTTTTCTTTTTGAATAGTGTGGTATATTCACTTTCAATGGAGTTGTGGAATGATGGTTGTTGAACAGGTTTTTTGTGTTAGTGTGACATTTGATTCAGAAAACATGATTTAATCGTAATCTGTTCATCAACACCTAGATTTGTTCATCAATACCTTCGATTTGTTCATCGATTAAGAATATGTGTTCTTAATTTGTTCATCAATACCTTATATTTGTTCATCCATAACTTAGATTTGTTCATCGATAAAGAATATGTGTTTTAATATTGTTTTATTTTATTCAAAGGTTTTGTTCATCATTAATGTGTGATTTGTTCATGGAAAATATGTACATGTACATGGAAATATATTTATTGAAGAATGAAAGGGTATAGTTCATTAGATAGTAAATTTGTTCATTACTAACTACTAATTGTTCATCGAAACCAGAAATTTGTTCATTGATATTGTAACAATTATGAATACTATGCATTTCACCCTAATGCAACAATTATGTATCAGAAATCAAAGATTAATGAGAGAACTAATTGGGAACATTGGTGCATGTTCTGTTGCTGTGTCCAAGCTTCTTGCATTTTGCACAAGCCCTTTGCTCCTTTTTTGCTTTCTTCATTGCTTTCTCTTTACCTCCCATAATACGCCCTTCTTTCTTCCTGCCCTTTGTCACTGCTCGTTCAGGAGGGTGTACCTCAATAACACTCGGTCTGTTTTCCAAGAATGTTTGGATTGAACTCTGCCTTGTTGATGTAGATGATTCCCCTCCCAATAAGCTCAGATAGGTTTCCTTTTTTCCCTTCAAGAAACATATAAGCTCTTTGAGGTGTTCTGTGTTGTCTCTTATGGCATTAATGCAAGAATGTACCTCGCCCAATAAATCAGCAATCAACAGCTTCTTCTCATCCATCACATCACATTGTTCAACTATTGAACCTTATATCTCAAAAGTAGGAGTCAGATTTGATTTCTTCGTCCATTTGTTCTTGATGTATTTAGTTGGCACCTTCTTCAAGCCAATGTTTTTGAATACGAAAAACATATGGCAGCATGGAATCCCAATATTGATGAACTTATTACATGAGCAAATGAACTCTTCGTTTTGTAGTTCATGTTTCACAACATGTACCTTCCCAAACTGCCCGTTGATGTGATACTCGTGGATATTGTCTTCCTTGACCAAATTGCTTAGACCACATTCAAATACAGAAGAAACAATTTCTGTTTGGACGTCATAGAAGACGTTTATGGTGTAAACAGATGCACAATATTTCTCTAAATCCAATGGTGTCATTAGAGTGGGGAAGCATGTTGAAGATTCAAAGTCTAACCTCTGCTGATTGTGCCTTTGTGAATCAATTGCACTCTCAAACTGCATCATGAAAATAACTATATAAGATGTGGATCTAATGAAATGCGAGAAGAAGAAGTTCTGGCTCTCAAACCTTGAAGTTGTTCTAAGAAGTCCACCCATGTTTACATCATTGAAGTACGCAAGGATCCATAAGTGACGTAGCTCAAACATCAACGGCAACCAAGTGTTTGACTCAAGTCCAAATTTAGCAATAATGGAATGCCAAGTCTCCTCAAACTCTTTCCAGCTAATTTCATTGCTCCAAACAAGCTTGTTGAACTTGCTTCTGAATTGATCATTGTTATACACATCATTTGTAACCTTTGACGGTACCTTGAACATGATATGCCACATGCAGAAACGATGCATAGCCTTCTCAAAAACTTTTTCAATTGCAACTCTTACTACATGATCTTGATCAGTGAGAATGACAAATGGTTCGTGCCCCCTCATTGCATCTTTGAAGTTTTTGAATAGCCAGACATAAGATTCAATATCTTCTTTTAGAAGCAACCCAAAGACAAAAGTAATGGTTAATACGGATCAAAGGAGGATCCAAGTCAATGATTCGTCAAAGATGAATAGAGGCCAAACACCAAGACCTTTACTAAGGTCCCGAGCATTCAAGTTCAAGAAAGTTTTCATGGATTTCATATTTTCCTTTGATTATGTTCATCAATGGCATCCAAGGCCACCAAGGAAGAGGATGAAGTCATAAAAGTTCGAAAAGTTAAGAAGCCCATCAAATTAAAGATAGTGCTCAGTAAATAGGTCATAACTCGGGCTAGAAAAGTGATCTCAAGTCCATTAAATATGCGTTGGAAAGATAATTAAAAGATATACAACGTTGTAGTTTACATCAAATCCAGAATCCAACAGAAAAGGGGCGAAAAATGCAATTTACTGAGAGGTGTTCAAGTCTTACGGGAATCTTATCTTTAGTTCTAATTCTATCTATTTCTAGATATTATATTTATGATAATTTCGGCCATAGGAGTTTGTTAGGGATGAAATATATCTTTCTTTATTATTATTTATATTTTTTTGAGTTTTAGGATTAGCTTTTTAGTTTTCTTATCCAAATAAGTCAAATATTTATCTATTTGATTTAATTAAGATAAGGGGACTTAGATAGATGTTTTTATATTATTATATGTTATCTTGATAAACAAGAAAAGGACCTTTCTACCCTTCTAGGGCTGATCTCCTTGACTTATTCTCCAAGACAACTCTACCTTGTATTTCCTTTAAATAGTTGTTATTTTCATTCAATAAAAATCAGCCTGAATTAGATAAACCCCTATTGGTTTATCTAGTTTATGGGCCATTAAAGCAACTATTGTTAAAGCATTCAATCTCTACGATCATCATCACCAATTCGTTTTCTTTCAATTCAGATTTGGATTGTTAATTTGATCAACTTGTTTGTGCTAGTTTGATTGTTAAAGATCAACTAGTTTATCAATTGAATTTAGCGTTGGAGCCAATTCAATTGAACTATCCTTTTGATTATCTTAACTCTTTTGATCAGATTCATTCCTTATTCATATTTCGAGTTTCTTGTTCATCAAGTTTCTAGCTTTGAAGGCAAATCAGGTTGGAAATCGAACTACTGGCAAGATCGGGATCCTGTGTAGTTAAATACTTGATCAACGAGGAGTAATCCGAGGCGATCACGTATCAATGGTCTTCTTGTTGTTGTCAACCCATGTGAATGGTACAAACACCATTTCATACCTGTAGGCAAAGAATTAAATTTGTTCGTCAATATTTGTGATTTGTTCATCAATATATGTGATTTGTTCATCAATATATGTGATTTGTTCATCAATATATACGATTTGTTCATCAATAGAATCAATTTGTTCATTGTAAATTCCTGAAGGCAAGTATTAATTTTGTTCATCAATACATACGATTAGTTCATTCAAAGAATCAATTTGTTCATCAAAATTAAACCTTTTTCATACTTGTTTGATTTGCATGTTGCATCAGCCGAGACAACATCTTCAAAATATGAGAAGTTCTTCCTTGCAATAGGATCAGACCAGAATAATTTGGTTAATTGATGTTGTTCATCAAAATCATATTCAAATAAAAATGCGTCACATCTTTCTTTTTTCTTGAACAAGTTGTCAATAATAATTTGAGCATCACACCCAATCATGAAGGAGTTCAGATCTCTTTTAAAATTCTTGAAATCAATTATAGTTGCATCAATTTTTGCATATGAACCAAAAAACTCTTTGTAGACCTTGTATGACTTGCTTGTACCAACGTTTGCTCGGATACAATTCATGATGAAATCTTCATGGAAGGAGGTCAGTTTCCTATTACTCTTTGCAAAGTGTTTTTGCTCATCTTCAAACATAACATGGGTGTGACGCTCTTCAAATTTCTTAACAACATATCCATTTCTTCCAAAAAGTCTCATAGCCATTTAGCAATCCAACCACACCTTTTGGTTACTCTTTTTCGCTTTTTGAGTTTCCCTTGTTGTCCTTCTTCTTCATCATTCTCTTCATCATCATCTTCGTCATCTTCTTCTTCTTCTTCTTTACTAGATGCAGTAGGTGCAGGTTTTCCAATTGAGTCATCATTGTGTTGTTTTGTTTTTTTAAATCCTTCTCGGTTACACAACATGTATTTCCAAATTGTAGTGTTAGTTCCATCTGAAGACTTTGTAATGGTGCCAGCACGTGCTTGGAAACCACATGCATCTGCGTATGCCTTGTAGAAATTTACTCCTTGTTCCCAGTTTCTAAACACCATCCCCTCTTTAGGTCTTAAGTTGTCATCACAAAATGGAATGTAGTAATGTGTGTTGCCAGGCGAGATCACGATCTTTAATTTCTTGTTATCTTCTATTTTTCCTTCATTATGGGGAAAAGAAACATGTAAATATGCACCAGGATCCACTACACGTACAATTTGTTATTTTCATTTTTTCAATAATAGGTAATACCAATGAACAAATGTGTACTACCTATGAACAAATGCGTGATATCTATGAACAAACGCATAATACATATGAACAAATATTCGATGAACAAATATTGGATGAACAAATGTGCAATATCTATGAACAAATGCGTGATGCATATGAACAAATGTTAGATACATATGAACAAATTTGTAATATTACACATTTGTTCATACGAATAGCTGTCTTCCCAAATAAATCATAGCAATCTCCCTCAAAACCATAAAATGGAATTTCCTATTGCTAATGCGTAAACATGAACAAAATTTTGACGATAAATGTGATGAAAACCTCAAAATCGAGTTGTATTAGCTTTTATCAGGGAAAAAAAATTGATGATTACCTGGTTCCATTAAAGTTAATCAGTCATATCTTCGTTTTAACTTCGAGGAAATCGTAAATCTGAACAAAGCTCCTTCGAAAAGGTATATTTTTCTCTGTGAAAAGAGAAAATCCTGTTAAATTGAAGCTCTAAATGATGAATGTGCACTCATATAGGAGGATTAGAGTAGAAAATTAGAACATATATACCAAATCGTAAATTTGTGCTTCAATACAGTTTAGAAGCTTAATTTTTGCACAGAAAAAAAGAGATTTTGTTTTTGATTTGGAAAGAGGATAAAAAATTGCCTTTTTGGGGGGTTTGCTTGGGCGACAAATAACTTTTTGGTAGAGGTTGAAGTACACGCGCGTTCTTTTTTTTTGAATTATTTGGACGCGCTTCGCGGGTCCAAATAATTCAACCTAGATGGACGGTGGAGATTCATTCTCAATTCGCACACACGCGGCCATTCGCACCTGAACCGCTCTCTCTCTCTCTATATATATAATATCGTAGTTAAAATTACATACGTTATAAAAATTATTTTTTAGATAGTACATTATATTTCAATTGAATATATTTAAATATTTTATTATTATTTTTTGTAGATCTTGTCCCAAATTAGATTGAAGTTATTAAAATATAAATTTCACTTGAATTGAAAGCATAAAATACTTAGTTTTTATTAATAATAATAATTAGGGTGGGATGTCTAGAAAGTTGAATATAGTTTATTAAAATACTTTTTTGAAGATAATTTATTAAGGTTATTTATTAGGGTTTTATTTTTTACTCCATAATGAATATGATAACGTTTGTAAATATGACAATATTAATATAAAATTAGTAGAAAAGATAACATAAAGAAAAAAATAAATACAATATAATATGATTAGGATAGGATATCTAGCAATCAGAATCTAATTTCTTAATATATGTAATTTTTTTGTTAAAATAGTTGTTTGGAGTTAATATATTAAAATTATGCAACGTGACGTAATTTTTTCAACAGACGTGGTTTCTACTTTATAATGTACTAGTTTATAACTTGTGCCTTAAGCATGAGCTTTTTTAAATAAAAATTGACATATTCGTTTAAATAACATGTATGTCATTACATATAAGATTAAAGAATAAATTAAATAAAAAAATTATAAGTTCATAGCAATAGCTTTTTATACTATATAAGATTCATAAATATAGTAATTTAATGGTGCATAAACAATACATATAAAAATAAAACATTATATTTGTATTAATATATATGTTACATGGTTCAATAATCCTATGTATGTTGTTTATTTATTTTTAGTCAATATCGTAACACCCCTGACTTTCCTAAAAAATGGTACATTGGCTTAGGACTTTAGGGTCTGAAGTCACCCAAGGTTTTGCATCAATTTAAATTTCGTCGAAATACTTACGTAAATAACATACAGTGGAATACTTTCTAAAATAAATTAACTTATTGTAAACTCCCTTTTTAAATCAAAAAGCAATAACATGTTAACAACAAAATATAGAGGAAGACTATAATTAAAACCATAATGTGTATCATGAAATTCTTTTACCAATATATAACCACATACATTTGGAAACCTTCTTTTGTAGTATCATGTGCTTCATCTTCCATCACCTTGAGTACTCTCGGAGACACGCTATAACCTGGTACAACATGTATCTAGCCCATCGTGGTCAGCTAAATCGACTCCAAATTTATAGGTCAAGTTGTCAATTATGTCTGGATTATTATTATGGAGAATGCTCAATTTAAATATCTAGTACACTTAATCTTGTGTCAAAACTTTTCCTTGAACACTCATCACACAAATCCTATTCATGAATTTCTAACGTTAGACTAAAATAAACACAATAACAAGCACACAAACTTAATCCAAGGTGTTAATAATTGTTAATACATAAAAATTCGCCTTTATGCCCTAATGAATGCTCCTCTTGATTTTGTCTCTTCGCCTTCCGTTCCAAGCTTCTTCTTCAAACTAAAACCTGCAAAACAATGGACACAGGGGGTGGGGTCCCCCTAATCCACCTTTGATGCCTAAGTCAAAAGAGCAGTTTGTCAATTGAACGTCAAGGTAAATGTAAGACTTGCGAGGGACTTCATCGAGTTCTGAATATGCTTACTATATATGGCGATCCCATGTATTTATAATGGAAGAAAGGGAGTAGGGGGCGAAAATCATTCCCCTAGGGTCAGCCGACATGGCTTGTCGCCCAAGCAAGCGATATCTTGCTCCCTAATCCACACAGAAATTCTATCTTTCGACTAAGATAGAATCTTCCATTATAGTGATAAGAAACACTATAATTTAATAAGGAAAATAAATAAGGTAGTTGAAAAGATACTTACATAAAATATTTTTTAATTATTTACCCACTCACATTAATAGTAGTCAAAACTAGGCTACGTACTCAGATTCTTTATTTAGGTGATTACTCGCATTAATCTTTTTAATGGCCAAACATATACATATTGGGTTGCAATTTTTAAAATCACATGTGCTCTTACATCTAGATTCTTTATGTAGGTGATTACTCGCACTAATCTTCCTTTGCATCATAACAATTGATCCTAGCATTCTTCTCTTTATCCTTTTATACCTGAAATACTTTCTATTGCAAAGTTTAAAATCCACAAGGTTTTTCATCATCAAAACTCAAGGGATCAGAGATTAGTTAATGTCTTAACATTATCTCAACATTCTCTTATGGTCATGGCACACATGTTAGGAATCACCCATGCTTCTAGATCCTCGACCTCAGAGTCACTCCAAGTGGCGATGTAGGCCTTTTTGTTTGGCTTCCTCTCGTCAGTTCCCTGGGAGTAGTTTTTGGCAAAGTGCCCTTCTTGTAGAACTTGTAGCATGTGACGACTTTGTGGTCCTTCTCCGAGGGTTTGTTGTGTTGAAGTTGTTGTTCCTATGTTCTCCTCCGTTGTTCCTTTCGAACTTTCCCTTCTTGTAAAAGGAACGCATGGGCTTGGTGACAAGCACGTGTTCCTCCTCCTCTTCTTCTTCTTCTTCTTCTTCTTCTGAGTCCTAGTACTGTTCTTGTACGGACTTGAGCATCTTTTCCAATTTCAAGGCAATTCCCTTGTTCGTCTTGTATTGTTCCTTATTGTCTTGTTTCATCTTCTCACAGCTTAGCAACTTCCCAAAGATCTAATAAAGCATGAGGTTCCTATTCTTTGGATTCTCCTTGAACATCGTCCATTTGTTGGACCAGTCAGTAGCTAGGCCATTTATCAATTGTTGCACCTTCATCTTGTCGGTAATCTCTTCCTTTGAGATCTCGAGTCCTGCCAGCTTGGTGCAGCGGGACTCGAAGAGAGATGGTAGTTGGATACAACTTCTCCCATCTCCATTCGGAAATTGAAAAACTCCCTTTTGATGTTTATCTGGTGGTCCTCTTTGAGATCGGAACTCCCTATGTGCATCTATTGGATGGTGGCCCACGTCTCTTTTTTTGTCTCAAGTTTAGGCACTCGGTCAGCGTCTTGTTCACACATGGCATTGTTGAGATATATTCTCGCCTTGAAGGTTGCTTCCATGCACTTCCACTCATTTTCTCCCCACTTGGACAGATCGTCGCGTATGGTCGGATCTACTTCGAAGTTCCCTTTCTCGATGACACACCAGGCTTTAAAGTCATGGCTTCTCATCCAATCTTTCATGAGTCCTTGCCACCTTTCCAACCTTCCAACGATAAGCCTTGGTGTCTTGTTGATCTAGTGACTGATTTGAGTCATTTCAGACGACATCATGTACGTATACTTGCGAGGCTAACGCACAAATCTTAAGCGACCTACTCTGACACCAATTGTTGGATCGTAGCCGTTAATAGAGAGTTGGGAACAATGCTTAGGTTGTTCCTAAGCCAGCGGAATAGAGAACAAACGCAAGTAAAAGGACAGAAATAAAGGGACACATTTCCTTATAGAGTAACCCCACAACAATCAACTAGTTGTGTGGGTAAACCTCTACCTCCACTGGAGGATTTTGAATGACTTTCTTCTTTTATTAATGGTCACCTTAGCTACAATAGACAAAATTCAAGATTCAAACTTCTCTGTTCCTAGCAGTCTCCGAACTCTAGAAATACTAATGAACCTTCTCAACCTAAGTACTAAGCTAACAACTCAACTAAAACAAGAAACTTAAACATTACACCTGAGATCTTCAACTACTCAGTTCTCTTGCTCCTGGGAACTCCTTCTTTCCTGTCGCCGAGATCGCACACGCGCCGTCAGGGACTTCTTTGAATTCTTCTTCTTTTTGACTTGGCTCTCTTTAGGGTTTGTTTGATGCTATATGAGAAGTGGTTTGCACAAGCTCACTATTCATTCATATATATAGATGCCTAATCCTTGGAGCTCAATCCTTATCCCTTTGGGTATTTGTCCGAAGTGTCCTTGTCTTGCTCCCCAAGGCGTTGTACTTTTCTTCACATGTGACTCCATTTGAATTTCATCAACTCTTGAAGCTCATCAGGCCATTGGATCAATCAACTCAATCTCTTCCCCAGACTGTGCCTCTGATTTGTCTGGAACAAGTCTCCGCATTTCGCACTGAGTTGTCTTTGTATTGTCTTGAGAATTCCCTTAAGAAGGGAACTTGCGGCTCCCGAGTTCCCTTGATGGGAGCTTTGCATATGACTTTGTAATTCATGTTTGACCTATAGTTTCCTTAAAATACTTGAACATAACACATTAGTTTTCTATTGTCATTATCAAAACTGAAAAATGCTATTATTGTTCCAGTGTTTTAGAACGCGACTTTCTTACACTGTCCCTAACATATTGTATCACCTACCATAGTCTTTGAGGTTTTATTACGTAGTTTGATAATGATTGGTATCATTTTCGTAGTTAAGCATCTATGAGTCCAATTAAATATCTTGCTTTTTCCGTGTTTGATGAGCTCTTTTGATGGTGACACTACTAGGTAGGTAATCCATAAGACATATCTACTTCTCATTTCTCAAGATATGCTAGTCTTTTTTCCAAGATTTGCTAGTTTGGCAAGTCTATCACCTTCCCAAGCTAAATTAAGTTTATCCTCCCCTTATTTTAACAATCATTATGTTTCATCGAATTTTTTTTAAAAAAATACCATGCTTTTGGTTAGCCTAGGAGAATTATTGTTACCAGAAAACACGCCTCGGGGCATTTGGTTCGGCGATTAAGACCTTGGGGCAGTATTCCGTAATCACCGTTTCGAATCTCATGGGCGGCGGTTTGCCCAATTTTCACTAGAATTGATTAGTAATCAGTTCTCATCCCTATTGGAAGCTCTAGGCGAGTCCAAATAGTACTTGTGGCGATCCTAATCCTTATCTTATTAAAAAAAATTGTTATCGGAAAACATGTTAGCGATATTAGCAAACATCATTTATTCATAAAATCATATTATTTTATCCCCCTCATTATATGTTGCCTATACGATCAAACTTTTCTTTTTAAAGTGATAATTCCTACACAGTTCGACTAATGTGTACCGTATATATATGCCTAATCTTACAACCTTTTCAATTGTATATAATCTTTTAGAAGCGATCATCCATAAATGCCTTCTCTCATAGTAGTCTACTAGTCTTATGAGGACTTTCTTCGTATCTAATGTACTGACTTATCTCACAATTTATTGTATCAGTTTAGTTAAACTTAACCTGACAATCCGACTCGACCCGACCCATTGAAATTGACCCGAAAATCAGTGGATCGAAAAAAGACATGAATCTGATTGATCCGAATCCGATTGACCCGAACTCGGTTGGGTTGACTCTATTTATTATATTTTTAGAACATATAAAATGTATTTTGAAAATTATAATATATTTTAAAAATAAAAGATATACAAATATGATTTTATTATTAAATATTATTATTTAAATAGAATATTATTTTAACGACGCACAAACGGAAAAAATAAGCTGAAGCCAAGCTGAGAGAGATAGAAGCTCGGGGGAGGCCCCACAAGTAAAGATCTCGAGGGGTATGTCCTCGGGGTTTTCCTACGCCCTTTTGAAAAACCTAAAGGATATCGCAATCCCAGACAAGAGAGGTCGTAAGGCCAAACACTACGCAATTCAACTAAGAGGGAAAACATCATGTGGCGTGATCCTAGACAAGAGAGGTTGCAAGGCCAAACACCGTGCACATTCCGCAGCGAACCAGCGTGTCTCCACACCCCACATTGGGAGTGTCAAGTTGACATGACCTCTCCCTCAACCAATCAAAGGTCGCCTCCTCTTCGACCAACTAAAGGTTGCCACTCCCTCAACCAATCAAATGGTGACGAATCGCTTGTCCCACATCAGAATCACATGAAAAACGCTCTTCTCAAACGTCTATAAGTAGGGGAAGATGGCGAAAATTACAAGGGTTGAAAAACACCTCTAATTCAAGACTTATCTTGCTTGCAGAGATCGACGTGTTGAAACAATCGTAGATATCGCGCTATAATCTAGGAAAGGTCAATAAAAAGACCTCAAGTCACCAAAAAGCAATCTAAACGCACTTATTGAACGATCACAAATAATCTGAAAGTTGTAACCCGGAATCGCAGTTGTAATCACGAATAATCTGAAAGCTATAACCCCGAATCACGGTTGTAAGTTTTGTCCATTTTAATAATTTCATGGCTCGATCTTTGCGCTTGTTTATTCCGAGTTTCAACATAGGGCTCGTTCAAATGAATTAAAGGTAGGGGACAAGATTATTGCTTATTTTCATCATAAGGCGTCGCAGTAGAAAAATTTTCAATCGTATTAAGGGACTGTTGGATGGTCATGATATTTGGAAAGATTCAGATCAAGAGATTGAGTAGCTAATTGTTAGTTTTTTATTCATCTCTTTTTTTGTCTCAATCAACTAATATGTGGGATGATGCCCTTTTGGCAATTGAGAGTAAAGTTACTCCTGCAATGAAGCTTGATTTAGAGAAGTTGCCTTCAGCGGAAGAGATTAAGTATGCTCTTTTTCAGATGCATCTGACGAAGTCTTCAGGATATGATGGTGTGCATGCTCTTTTTTTAGAAATTTTGGCATATCGTCCGATATGATATTGTTTTTTTTTTTTGGTTTAAGGTGCCCGTGGGAGTCGAAACGGAGACTTTATGGTACTACAATAAAGCCTTAGCCGCTTGACTAAATGCCCGAAGGCCCGATATGATATTGTTTTGTTCATTCAAAAATGGTGGAAAGGGGAAGTGGGTTTGGATGAAGTTAATCGTATTGTTATTACTTTATTGCCCAAGAAGAAGGAGCAAAAAAGGTTACTAATTTTCACCCTATCAATTTATGCACTGTGGTGTGTAAGATTTTAGCTAAGAATTTGGCTAATTTTCTTCGTTCTTTTTTGGGTGATATAGTGGATGAATTTCAAAGTGCTTTTGTCCCTAATCGACTCATAACTAAGACCATCCACAACCCTTAACCCTTCCATATCAATTTTCTCACTCCTTTACTCATTTTAAAACCTATTTCTACTTTATTCCTACAATTCACAACCCCATTTTATTCTTTAAAAATCCACTATCTTAATTTTACTTTTATCTTTATTTATTCAATTTCACTATTTAATTTCAAGTATTATTTAATAATACGATATAATATTCAATATAACTATTAAATATATTCATAATGCTTTAAAATATATTTATTTCAATACTAAAACGTATACAATTAATATCTTATGTCACAAACTATATTGATTATATTATTTTTATAATACATAAATTTAATTACATAAAAAATACATAGCTTAATTTTTAACAATTTTTAACTTGTATTTCTCATATATATCAATTTTTTTAATCAAAACATATACAAAATGGGTGTCTATGGGTAAATAAAAACAAAACAAAAAAATATAAAAAATAATATTTTGAAAAGATAATATTATTTTATTGTCAAAATAAGCATTAAAGATGTAATTTATATACCGAAATTGAGAAAAAAATACCTGATCATTGGATCAGATCCAACGACTCCTAAAGCACCACGTGTGTCTGCTGCATCTCCCAAAGAGATTGAAGTCCACTTTTTCCCAACTCTTAATTGAAGTCCAAAATGTGGGTTTTTATTTCTCAGCCACGGTGCAGAAGAACTTTATTAATTCAATATTTTAAAATCCTACCATTGTTGATGGTCTAATAATGGTTTGATTGCTTTTGAAGCTTTCCATTATATGAAAAATAAAAGAACAGTTCGAAGAGGCTATTGTGCTTTAAAGCTTGATGAAGGCTTACGACGGAGTTGAATGCAGTTTTTTGGATAATCTTATGCAGCGGATGAGGTTTTCACAGTTTTGAGTTCGTCGTATTATGGACTGCATTACTTATGTGTCTTTTTCTTTCAAAATCAATGGTCATGTCACAGGTGCAATGGTTCCGTCTAGAGGTTTACGCCAATGAGATCCACTTTCACCCTACTTGTTTATTCTATGTTCCCAAGCTTTGTATTCACTGCTTACTAGGGCTGCAAATTTGAACAAAGTTCATGGTATACAAATTTGTCGTAGAGGGGCACAAATTTCACACTTCTTTTTTTAGCTGATGATAGCTTGCTTTTTGCTAGAGAAAATATCCAAGAATGCTCGGATTTAGCTGAAATTTTCAGCATTTATGAAAGAGAATCCGGTCAGAAGATTAATGTGCAAAAGCCGGATATTTGTTTTAGTAGGAATGTGAGTGATAACATGAAGCAAAGTCTTACTTCTCTTTTTCAGTTTCGAGAAATGGATAGGTATTCTAAATACCTCGATCTCCCAATTATAGTTGGGTGTTCAAAGAGACTTGCGTTTGAAGGTTTGAGAGATCGAATATGGAAGAAACTCTATGGCTGGAATGAAAAACTACTATCGCAAGCATGTAGAGAGGTCTCAATAAAATATGTTCTACAATCGATCCCGAGGTATATAATGAGCATTTTTTGTTTGCTGAGTTTTTTGATGGATGAAATACATTCTATGTTGACCCATTTCTGGTGGTGTATTCGAGATCAAGGAAGAAAAATTCATTGGAGGAGTTGAGAATCTTTATGCTTACCAAAACATTTGGGGAGTATGGGATTTCGAGATCTAAAAGTTTTTAATCAAGCTCTTTTCGCCAAGCAAGGTTGGCGGCTGTTGAAAAATAATGGTTCTTTGTTAGCAAGGTGCTTCAAAGCAAATGGGGCGCAAAGTCTTTGTTGTGTAAAGGCCTGTATTGGCATATTGGTGATGGCCAAAATGTTCTTATTCAGAATGTGCTTGGCTTCTTGGAAATGGCAATGCAAGATTTGTGCAGCTACAAAACAGGGAATCCTCTCTCTATAGGGTATCAGATTTAATTCTTAATGAGTCCAAGATATGGAATATTACTGAAATTCAACGTTCTTTTTCTATCAAAGAAGCCAATAGGATTTTTAGTATTCCTTTATAATGTGCTTCAATGAATGATGTCGGATTTTGGTGGCCTTCTCAACAAGGAATATCTTTGTAAAATCTGCTTATTGGTTGGGAAGGTTAGGAGCTACACATATTGACAATGGTGGCTTGCAACCACGCTTATGGTGTGCTTTATGGGACCAAAAAATTCCACCAAAAGTTAGGATTTTTACATGGAGGGCTTCTTCAAATGCTCTTAGTGTCAACTTTTTTGGCGTCGAGTGGCTGAAAATTCCATGTGTGATCGTTGCAATAATGGATCTGAAACCTTATGGCATGCTTTGTTTCAATGTGTTTTTGCACAAGATATTTGGCTAGGATCTCCTCTCACTCTTGTACTTGTTGACAGGAATGAGGATTGTTGGAAGGTGGCGGTGGAGTTTGTGATGGATGCCCTTGGACCTGCTGGTTTAGGCGAGTTCCTTTCCCTTGCGTGGATTGCTTGGTCTTGGAGAAATGAACAACTTTACAATCCTTAATGCCACGTTATCTTGTTGTCTTGGGCTTATAGAGGCTTTTTAATGCTTGATGGATTATAAAGGTTTTGTGACAACTATTAGTGTGTCCGAGTCTTCGATGGTTTGTTCCTCGCCAATTGCTTGGGTCTTGCCTCCTGCTGAAACGGTAAAAGTCAATTCTCCTACCAATCTGATTGTTAAATATGATGCTTTTGAGTGTTATCAATAGCATCCTTTTCTTCTAGTGTTGATCTTTCTTACTTTGGGAATGTGTCAACTGATATTAGCTCTCTGTCCTCTACTTTTCGCAGCTGTCTTTTTGCTCATTTTAGGAAACCTGCAAATCTTGTTGCTCATAATTGTGCTCGTGGGGTTTCTTTAGATGGGGTTAAGCAATGGTTTAGTTTCTCTGATGTACCTTTGCATCTTGTAACTTTGGCTGTTCAGGATCTTCAGTAATAATACTGGGTTGTTTGTTTCCAAAAAAAAAACGGTCTTTTCAACTTGTAACAAAATTGTGTAATTTAGCAAGGAGCGAATTTCATACCCATTATCAAAATATTGTGAAACTAATGTTTTAAGGGAATTATATATCAGCTCTAATACAGCCGTACCCTAAAATTCTAAACCTGAATTAAACATTTCCAACAACCCCATTGAAAATTTATAAACACTTCCACCAAAAAAATAAAACACTAATCAAGAAACATTGAAAATAAACCAGACAGATTCTGCATCCCCCAAAAGAGTCATCGAAAACTATATACAGATCACGTTTCATAAAACTAAATAAACACAATCAAAGCTAAGAAGAAAAAACTTACCAGATAACTACTAATCAGACGTGAGCAGCACCATTTGCAATCTGTAAATGCACCTAAGATTGGTAGAACCAAGATCTAAAAAACTAAGTGTAACTATGAAAGTGACCCAGAAAAAAAAAACCAGTCGTACCAGTTCATTCTGAGTGAGTCATCTCGACAAATTACTAACGCCTTCAATTATATTCACCACCAGCAGATACTTTTACCAGGACCAGTACTTATCTCGTTCCGATAACTAACATCTTTTGATCCACCATTTTCCTGGTGGTCTTTTTTACATCCTTTCGGCCCTCTTATCTTGTTGCTGACAAACACACCAAACTTCATAGCTGTGAACAGACCAAAAGAGATGATCAAAGGCCTAACGGCCCAGTGAAAATCCTCCAGATGTTGATATTTTTGCACAAGTCCTGGAGATGTGGTGAAAGAGACCACTTCTACTTCAGCTGGGTCAGCTAAGCAGCTCATTTCTTTTTCCCAAAATGTTAGCTTTCCTGGGAATGAAACAACAAGACAGCCATTTGGGTGGATCTGGGTAATCTTTCCCGGGGCCCACAAAACTCCTCTTCTGTGGGCCCACTCAAACCGGGGGCTAAAGACGTTGGGTTTTGGCCTGACAAACTGCCCAACACAGTATGGCTCTGCCATCTGTAAATCAGAGGATTTCCCCTTCCAAAGAGTTTGCATTCCAATAAATCCAACAGTCATGTTTCCATCACGGGATATGGAATGGAGAATACCCACAGGAGAATGATATTTCTGTTCCGCCCTTAAACGTACCCATTCCCCAGCTGCAAAGCCATTTGTGATGCGTTCTAGAGTTGATGAATGGACGCGTACGGGGTCGTGGAATCCATGGACCCTCACGAGCACAAAGCCGGATTGATGATGATCCCTTTGTTCTAAACCGACCACTTTTCCTTCTGGGACAGCCATGTTTTCAAGTTTACAGGAATTTGATGACTTTCTGGAGCGCACAATGTCCCCTTCGTTTAGATGATCCTTAGAAAGGAACCACTCTGTATAGCCACCACCCTGTGCTGGTTGGGTTTTGATGATTGTGTTCTCCAAGATCATGTTCAATTGTTCAGTAGTCAGTTCATCATGGGAGCTGCAATCAAAGTTGGAGAAATATGCTATAATTTAGGGTGAGGAATAAGTTAAACAACAGATTCATGCCAATGAAAAGCAACTTGACACAAAATAATGCTCTATTATTATACTTCTTTATATTTTAGGAATCAAGTATTTATGAAAAAATATAAATGGGTGCAAAAGTGTATGAGGCGAAGTCAATGGGGGTGATTTGCATCTAAAATGCACCCAAACACATTGGGCCTCCTCTCGGCAAAGATAAACATAAATAACACCAGCATGGTGTTTTGATGGCATAAAGTGGATTATTCTTTTTTAAGCAACTTTTTGTTTTTAAAACACAACTATAGTTTATGCTTGCTTCCCAAAGGATGATAAAATGAACACCGGTGAAGCCAGTGAGAGGATTTGACAAGCAGAAGAAAGATTATATACCTTTGAAATGCATGTATGATATCTGTCAGTCGGGGCCGGTTCCTGAAATCATATTCAAAGCAGCCAGATAGAACATTTTTTATCGCAGGTGGAAGGCCGCTTGGAATAAGTGGTCTTTCATGATTTATAACAACAGAGTGGTAAATCTGCTTGGCTGATTTCCCACACCAAGGCTGGGTACCCGTCAACATCTCTAGAATACTGCATCCAAATCCCCAGGAATCAGCCTCAAAGGATATTGGACCTCTTACTTCCGGTTCCCACTGTTCTGGAGCCATATAGTTTGGAGTTCCAAGCCTGTGAACCATATCAGGGTTTGACAAGCATGCTCCAAGAAGAATGTAAGGAACCCCAATATCTCCTAATATTGCTTGGTTGCTCTCATCTAGAAGGATATTAGATGGCTTAAGATTGAGAATTAAGATCTCATTGGAGTGCAATTCCATTATTGCTTGTGCTAAACTTATACCATACCTGCAGATACACCAAAAAAGGGCCATTAGAGATCAAATTGCAACTGACATTCATCATGGATTGATAGGACTGACATTCATCATGGATTGATAGGAAAATAATCCGTCTTGGGTATTTATTTTGGAAAATTATACCTCAAGACATCATGCAATGGAAGTCTCCCACCTTGAAGCTGAGCCATCTTGTCACCAACTGATCCCTCATAAAATTTCATGATGATGCTTATCTAACATCACAAATAGCATAAGCTTGTTCAAGTAGGAGATCTAAAAAGAGGCAAAAGATACGTTTATACAAGAGACATGCATTTAAATTGATCGTCACCTTTCCATTTAGTACCGAAAAACCACGCAATTGACATACACTATCCATTCCTTGGCATTTCTGAAAGACATGATTCAACTTATCAAAAACTGCCTTCATGTTGCATTCCTTTACTAAACTTAACATTTTGATTGCCACTTCATGGTACTCGTCATAGTCCTCAGTCGACTGGTGGTGTGTAGCAAGCCAAACATCTCCAAAAGTTCCCCTTCCAATCCGGTGTCTGAGTTTCACGGATGGTGGGTCAACCCATGGGTTAGTTTCATAGGGAGGAGCAGTAACCGTTCTCATTTCTTCAGTATTGCCTTCAAAGAGTACGTACTCAAAAGGGGTTGATTGCTCAAACACAATCTTTTCAGCCATGCTTCAACATGGGTCATCAAGATTAATCAATTATCACATGTGCAAGGAAAAAAAAACTTGAAAAGTGAACACGAAAGCACAGTAAAAGATCAGACCTAGAGGACAAAGCCCAGCACAAGAGCACAAACTAAACTAGAAGCTGAGCAGAAAAATAAACCTCAACAGTCAAGTAAATATAGAAGACATCAGATGCTCATACATGGGCATCACATTCTACAAGAATTCCCCGTGTTGAAAACTTTATAGAAGAAAATATTTAAAAGAAAAAAAATCATTTACATTATTATTCCCCATGAAGTTTTAGTAATGCAAGTAAAGTAGAAAACACTACTGTGTAGACAAATTCGGAAAAGGTTCCCTTCCCATTATTCCCCATCACAACAGCCTGATTCCAGAGTATGAGAGAAAGGTAAGTATGTACTAAGTGATATCAACTCAGCACACAGTATGTCATATTATGATGTTAGTGAAGTGGCATACATGTAAGTCATGACATATTAACTTATTCATACGATGCTTGGTATGTTCTTTCCTTTTCTCCCTAATTTTCCAAAAGATTCTTTCATATTCCTACGTCAAAGTGGAAACAGCTAAAAGAGCAACATGCTCTACAATGCTACAGAAAGCAATATACAGGAATTAATTCGAGATCTACAAACAACTCATGTGAAGCCCGAACATAGCAATTTATAAAGGCAACCGTCAGCCTACCAAAAAGTATCCAAACTTCAAATTAATTGCATCAAATCAATCTTTATTACCATCGCAAACACAAACGGAGACCAAAAGGCGAGAAAAGGACTTCGTAAATTAGCAGGAAACTGGAAACGAGACAGAAACTCTAACCAAGGGTGCCAAATTAAAGCACAATCAGCGACAGAGAAGAACAGCAACTCCATCAAATTGCAAATTAATAAAATCCAACTGCAAACAAGCAGAAATTCCACACCGAAATTGAAAGCTCTGGAAAGCAAGAGCTGGCGAACCTACAGATCGGAGACGACGAGAAAGAGAACTTACTAAAATTGTCAGGTACCGCCACAAAGTTGAAGAGGAAAGGAAGCAGAAAGGGATACGGAATCAATCAACGATCAGAGATAGAGGACGTGAGAAGAAAGAAGGATTAAATTGAAGAGCCAAGAACTGCGAGTCTGCGGTTGAGTGTCCAAGCGGTGGAAGGAGAGCACAAAAGACGTAAACTATAAAAATTCGGACTTTTTTAAGGAAACTGAAATCGAGCCGTGAATGAAATCACATACAGCTATATGGTAATATGGAGAGAATCAATTTCTTGTAGAAGGGAACATAATTGAGAGATTTTTTTTTTGTTTTTTAATCATTAAAAATGGAAAATCCATCACAAATAAAATACACTAAGATTATATTTGTTAAGTCATCAAAAAAAATTAGTTGGAGTTGTAAAACTAGCTAAAGTTGTAAAAGTAGTTGAAGTTTCAAAAATATATATAAACAATGTAAGGTAATGTTCAACTAGTTTATTGTAGTAATTAATAATTAAAATTTTATTTTATTATAGAGTTATTCTTATTTAGGAAATAATTATTTTTTTAATTCGAAAAACTACTAAAAACTAGTGCAAAAGCTTTAAAAAGTAGCGTTGTCAAAAAACTAGTTTTACAACTAGTCAAACAAACAGTGTTTATACGAGTTTCTACAACTAGTTGGAAAACTCCAACTATAAGTTTTTGGTACCCAATAAATACACCCTAAAATATTCTATAACAAGGCTTCAGGGTTGGCAAGCTCACAGTGTCTCTCTATGACGAGAAGGACCCGCTCTTGCTAGTTCTGTCTTAACAAGTCTTCCGCTATATGTGATACAAGCAACCTTGATTTCGAGGTCTATTTGTGATCATATTGATAGTGTAATATGCAACTTCATTTGGGGATCAACATCCGATAATAAGAGAATGCATTTACTCGCAATACACACGATTTTCAACCCAAAGTCAAAGGGTGGTCTTGGGGTACGATCTATGAGGCATGCTAATTCTGCCACTCTTGCAAAATTGGGTTGGAGAGCTCTTAATGAACCAAAGACGCAATGGAACAAAATGGTTCGAGAAAAGTATTGTGGTGGGTGTTTGGATATCGAGATTTATAAATCAATTCCTAGGGCTTTTCACATGTGGAAAGGTTTGTTTCACGAATCGGAAACGCTAAAAAAGGGGTCTACGCATTTCTATTGGTAATGGACTATCCACCCGTGTTTGGCTTGATCCATGGATACATGATAAGTCGTTATCAGAGCTCAATATTGAACCGATCTCTAGATCTTTTATCAATGCTACAATTGCTAATGTTTGGTTAGGGTGACTTGATTTCGCCTTTCCTTCCTGCTAACATTAGGTGTTCGTTTCTTTCCCACCGTGTGCTTGATGAGGAGGAAGCTACGGATGAGATTTTCTATGGTTCCGAGACATCTGGTTTGTTTTCCACTAAATCATCCAGGAGTTTGATTAGAAGGGAGGAATCTACATGTCCTATGATATCCTTTAATTGGAAATTAATTTGGAAACTCTAGGCTCATCAAAGAGTTAATTTCATTTGTCTTGTGGTTATGGATACACTAATGTGTAACTACAACCAAAAGAGGCGACATATTACTGCCTCAGATGCCTACCCTCAGTGTGGTGTGTTAGGAATTGTGCGCCTATTCAAAATATTTGGAAAGTTATTTATGGTAATGACATGCCTGGTTGTTTCTTCTCTTATGTCGACATGACAAGTTGGCTGACTATGAATATCATGAAAGGGGATATAATGAGCACCCAATCTGCCAACATGAATTGGTATGATTGGAAATGACGTAATAAGTTGTCTTTTGAAGGTGTTGATGATGTACTAAAATTAACTTCTATTGTTGTATAACTAAGGAGACTTATTGGGCTTTGACTTTGAAAGAGACGTCTCGTGGCCATCACACTCAATCTCAAGCTTCTTTCCCGTTATTATCTGGACTCTACCTGTTGTGGGCCACATTAAATTAAATGTGGGTGGCGTTGTTGGGTTCTAGGAATGCAAATGCAGCGAAAAAGATAAAACTTTCATCACAAACATCCTAGGATCAATATGATAACGTAGAATATATATGTAGATTAAGGAAAATACCTTAAAGAATGAAACCAAGTAGCAAGCTCAAACCTTTTCTTGATCACCAAAGACCCCCAAGTGTTGCTGATGTGATTCAATCTACCGATTCATGGCCCCATGATTTGAGTGAAGATTCCATCCCTAAAGACAAGCCCAATCTGCATGATAAAGGGGAGCCAATACTTGGACAAGCAACCGAAGACGATGTTCGAGGCGCTATGAAGCCGAGACAAGGAGCCATACCCTATCTTGGGCGCATCACACGAGCCCTAGCTAAGTCTATACTAGACAAAATCAAGGAGGAGCTCATGGCTCATAAGTTTCCGATGGCTAATGACGGTGAAGGTTGGAGTGTTCTTGTGACTATTGGTTCGACTAGTGCTAAAACTCGAATTATGTTTTGTTAAGGGTTTTTAGTTGAATTTCTTAAAAATTAAGGGTGTTTTATGTAATTAGAGAGAAGTGAGGGTGGCTGAGTTGAGACAGGCGTGGCATTAGGGTTATAAGGCCCATTTTTGGCCTCCTTTCTCCCTTAGAGACTTGGACGAAATTTGCTTCTCTTTTCCTTGCATTTTCAATTCAAAGTTCTTGTTTTGTTTCGTTCAATTCTCGTTGTTCAATTGTTGGTGAGTCATATCCGACAATTCGAGCATCCTAGTTTGTTTGATTGCTTGGTGAGTCATATCCAAGTTATCAGGCATCCATATCCCCTTGTTCTCTCCATTTCGAACCATCATCCATCTCGGAGGTTTCTGCACCATCTCAGTAAATTCGACATAACTTTCAATCCACTCATCATCTTTCTCTCATATTTTTAGGGGTTAAACTAGACTCAGTGATCTAACTTCTAGAATTGGAATCACTCAATTCCGAGTTCGGAAGAGGAAGATCCATCCAGTTGAAGACGGGTCAGTTTGCATGGTGTTCGTTGTCAGAATTCCTTGGATTCTCGTGGCGATCTCTTTGCACCATCACTCAAAACCGAGTTCGGACGAGGAAGATCCATCCAGTTGAAGACGGGTCAGTTGCGTGGTGTTTGTTGTCGGAATTCCTTGGATTTTCGTGGCGATCTCTTTGCACCATCATCCCTTCCATCGATCCGGCCATCAAGTGGTATCAGAGCCACGCGAAGGTATCGCCATCTAAACCTTGTTCCGACCTTGAATTTCCACTTGTTGCAAGTTTTAGGTTCGAACACTTTATTGGCTGCGTTGTGTTGTTGTGTGCGACCATAGTGTCCTTGTTGTGTGTTGTTGTGGTCGTTGCTTTGTCTTGATCTTGTGGTTGTCTTGGATGAGTGTGTGTTCAGCCATGGCTGCCAACCATGCTCAAAAAACGTTCCAATAGAACACTCAAAAGAGTTATGAAAAGTTGGCAGTTGAAAGGGTGCATTTGTTGCTTGATTAATGTCTTCCTTTAGTGCTTGATTTAAGTGTGTCTTGCTGAATTTGGCTGAGTAAAAACGTGGGAATTGAGTCCATAATCTAGCTTTCTTTTGACCCCTTTATATCATTACATGCTTGTTGTTGGTTACGGTGCTAGGATACGGGAACGACACCAAGACGAGACATCTTGTGTTGTTGTGTTTGAGCTTTTCTTGTTCCATTTTGTTGGTCATCTTCTACTTGCAACTTGTCGGATTTTCATCTCGGACAAGTCTTGGTGATTAATTCGTGTGACCTCTATACCTTGATCTTTGCCTTGTTTTTACGATGACAAGTGTAGGTGATGACAAGAATAAGGAACAAGTTGAGGAGACGTCCACTAGTTCGGTGGCTGCCATGATACAAACTTTTCAACAATCGATGCAACAATCCGTGGAAGCTTTGGCGACACGCATGGATGCCTTGGAGCGCCAAATCCTAGGGCTGGACGAGAGGACACAAGTGCCTCAAGTGGTGAAGATCAAGGATATACGAGAAGAGGATCAAGGTTCGAGGACGACCCCTTGTAAAGGGGAGGAGAATTCCTTCCAACAAAGAGTGATGTGTGACACAGAACAACCAAAAAGAGAGACTCCTTTCCATGGATTGGAACAACTCATTACCATCAAGTGTCCAATAGAAATGATGCACATATTGCAAGAAGAGGAGGAAGTTGTGGAATTGTCTCCTAAAATCAAGCATCGTCCTGCCATCACTCCTAGCTCCATGAACTCGTTGGCTACACCATGGATGGATGCATTGCCTAAGATTCCTTCATGTTTGCCCTTCTTGCTCCATGAAGAGGACGAGGCTGTTTTAGTCACTCAAAGAGGTGTTTACATTCCTTTTCTTGTGGATGCCAAGAAGGATGTCTTTGTCATGGAGAATGCCACACCAAGGGAGCTAGAAGCCCTACCTTCTTTGTTGAGCTCACAAGGCTTGATAGATTCGAGGACGAATCTTTTTGAAGGGGAGGAGGATGATGTGATTCAATCTACCGATTCATGGCCCCATGATTTGAGTGAAGATTCCATCCCTAAAGACAAGCCCAATCTGCATGATAAAGGGGAGCCAATACTTGGACAAGCAACCGAAGACGATGTTCGAGGCGCTATGAAGCCGAGACAAGGAGCCATACCCTATCTTGGGCGCATCACACGAGCCCTAGCTAAGTCTATACTAGACAAAATCAAGGAGGAGCTCATGGCTCATAAGTTTCCGATGGCTAATGACGGTGAAGGTTGGAGTGTTCTTGTGACTATTGGTTCGACTAGTGCTAAAACTCGAATTATGTTTTGTTAAGGGTTTTTAGTTGAATTTCTTAAAATTTAAGGGTGTTTTATGTAATTAGAGAGAAGTGAGGGTGGCTGAGTTGAGACAGGCGTGGCATTAGGGTTATAAGGCCCATTTTTGGCCTCCTTTCTCCCTTAGAGACTTGGACGAAATTTGCTTCTCTTTTCCTTGCATTTTCAATTCAAAGTTCTTGTTTTGTTTCGTTCAATTCTCGTTGTTCAATTGTTGGTGAGTCATATCCGACAATTCGAGCATCCTAGTTTGTTTGATTGCTTGGTGAGTCATATCCAAGTTATCAAGCATCCATATCCCCTTGTTCTCTCCATTTTCGAACCATCATCCATCTCGGAGGTTTCTGCACCATCTCAGTAAATTCGACATAACTTTCAATCCACTCATCATCTTTCTCTCATATTTTGAGGAATTAAACGAGACTCAGAGATCTAACTTCTCGAATTGGAATCACTCAAAACCGAGTTCGGACGAGGAAGATCCATCCAGTTGAAGACGGGTCAGTTGCGTGGTGTTTGTTGTCGGAATTCCTTGGATTTTCGTGGCGATCTCTTTGCACCATCATCCCCTCCATCGATCCTCTCATCAGTTGCTCCTCTAGCAATATCTACACACACAAACATGATCCTTTTCTATACAGGAAATTACTTGCTAGAGCACTAACCGATATATATATATATACGAGAATTGGTTTTGGAGAATTGGGAAAGTCCTTAGCCAATGGTCTACGACACATATAGATATCGACCACGTTAAAAGTTCTAAACCCTCAATAGTCGAATGTATATATATACATTTAATGATAGAAAATCTCTTTCTTTCTATCTTATGATTCCACGTATATCTATCTAGCTATATATATATATATAGAGAGAGAGAGAGAGGTAGGATCAAATAAGACCATTATATTGCTATAGAGTGACACATTGTAGAGTGTTGGATTGAAATTAATCTACGATGAGATTTGTGGGTAATAGTCATCCTATTATGGGGATTTTGTATGGAATAACTACCTAGAGAGAGAGAGAGAGAGAGAGGAGAGTATCATATCTAATTTTTTAAAATATGCAAAAAAAAATAATAACAATCAAATTTGATAATTAACGTGATTTTCTCCATCTAATATTACAATTTCCATTTTAATTTCAAATCTAATTTTAGGAAACATAAAATTAGTTTCTATTCTCGTGTTTGAGAAACCTCACATAGGCATATACATGAAATCAATTATTATATTCATGGTTGTAATTTTTATATACATGATCATGATCTGTATCGAGTGTATACATGATATTGAAAATATTATTCATTGTTTTATATGTTTGTATTCATGATTTTAGATTTGAGCAATGATGAAATCCAATTCATGTAATAGTTCGTTCGAATACGTATATACATGGTTTTATTTTTCAGTATTCAATGTTTTATATTTGCAATTAGGGATTGCAATTTATGTAATAATGTGGTAGAACACGTATATATATGGTTTTGAGTATATATGCTTGGTTGTGACTATCTATATACATAACTTTACATTCCGTCTTTCTTTGGCTTCCTTTAGACAAGTAATGACAGAGCAACATTAGTGTATATTAAATTAAAAATTGTAGAAGGCCTTATACAATGAACACAACTCTCTTTTTCAATGTATTTTCTCCATTTCTTAACGAGCTCCTTGTTTTCATCGACTGCCTTTTTAACAATTTCTTTACAATCCCATGGTAACCTAAAACAAATCTCAACATCTTCCCCTTATTACATCCAATCGGTCAGAATGATTTGGCCTCTCATGGTATAATGTTTTTACACAAGTCGTAAATCTAAGAACCTACACATGACCGTGTATAAAGAAGAACATTACCATGTATTTACATGTAATAAATCATGTATATAGCCCAATTAGAATCATACATATGTAAATTAAAATTATGCATACAAACAAAGATTATATTGCAAATACATAATATCATGTAAAGAAGAACATTATCATGTATATAGGTAAATAAAGCAGTGTATATGTAAATTAAAGTCATGTAGTGCGTTGTTGCATACAAACTAAGATTACCACACAAATGTTTATAACCATGTATAAATCCAATAATTACAATGTAAATATACAATAAAACCGTGAATAAATAAATTAAAATCATATAAACTTTACATGTAAATACATACAAACATGTGTACAAACAAAGCTTAGCACGTATACAACTAAGTAAAGCGTGTATATACACCAATCGAGTCAACGACAACCATAAAAAAATCAAGATTACATTCAATTCGTACAAAGATACACCAATCGATCATAGATCTTACATTTACCAAATTTTGAACTTCTTTTGGGTGCCATTGACTGAGATAATCTCCAATTGAACTTCAATTAACTACAGAAAATAATCAATATCTGAAATATTGTTCATAAACGAAAAACCCTAAAACGAATTTGTAACCGTATCATGCTACCAGTTTGCTTAATTTGAGAACATAAGTCGAAATAACAACAAATCGGTGTTAGTTGTACTAAAAATAAAAACCCTAACATTAAATCTACAAATTTGCTCATCCGCTTCTACAATCGAGAAAATTGAAAACTTTGTATGCAGTTGCTTTGAACTTATTTGATTTAGATGACGGGCGGTAACTTCAACGAGGGAAGAGGAAGATGGAGAATCGACTCAGCCAACACCCGGATAAAACGAGCGGAGGTTATTCTCGGAGACGATTGAACCAAATTCAAAATTGTCGTCGATATCAGTGTGAAATGACATTTGGTGTTCCGAGAGAGAGAGAGAGAGAGAGAGAGAGAGAATTGAAACCGATACCGATGTGCTATGATTTTATATCTGGTTATTTTTTTGGAAAGAAAAATCACAAAAAAATCAAAATGGGCCTAAAATTACAGTAGTTCAATTATCGCTTGTTTTGCACCTATACACCAATTTTTACAATTAATCTAAACCGTCCATATTAATTAAATCCTATGGCTCAAATTGCGTTAGTGTGTAGCAATATAAAGACTAGCACTAGAAGATCTTAATACTATATATATATATATATATATATATATATATATATATAGGGTTGAGTTCAAGTAAATAGATAATTTAGTGTAAATAGTTAGGAGAAATAAGGAGTGTTGGATGCAGGGAGATGAACGGTATTGATTTACTCACTTTTATTATTTAAAATAAAAAAGAAAAAAAAAGGTGTGATTTTGGTAACTACCGTAATATAAGCAAAAATTCAATCTACGTAATTGCAGGAAGTTTTGTGTAATTTCTCTCTCCTATAATTTTCATCGCTTCTATATAAGCGTTGATGAAAAAAAACTCTCTCCTATAGTACATATTGAACAACTAATATATCACAAATGAACAACTACTTGTTCTCGAATGAACAACTATAATCTCACACCTATTAATAAGAAAAAACAACGAACAACTACTTAGTTATGAATGAACAATTAGATATAATCAGAAGAACAACTAGGGTAATATATTGAACACGGAACAAATAATAAGATATATTTATGAAGTTTTTTTCAATGAACAACTTATCTATTCTATTGAACAATTCTTTATTAATTGATGAACAATAATTCAACCCTAATATTGTGAACAACGAACAAATTAGTTCTATGTATGTAAATTTTTTTAATGAACAATTTCTTTATTGTAATGACCAACTCTATATTAATTGATGAACAATAACTCAACATAATATAGTGAACAAAGAACAAATTAGTTCAATGTACGAAGAATTTTTTAATGAACAATTTCTTTACTGTAATGAACAACTCTATGTTAATTGATGAACAACTTGTAATAAGATGCAAATGTACGCTACTTTAAATTTTAAGGCAATAAAAAAGATAGAAAAGGTATAATTTTGGTAAAGACCGTAATCTACGATATATGTTTTTTATTATTCTTTTTTCTTTTAAATCATTAATCCTATCAAATCAGTACCATTCATCTCCTTGCATCCAACGCTCCTTATTTCTCCTAACTATTTACACTAAATTACCTCCTTACTTGAACACAACCCTATATATATATTAACTAACTAGATGTATCAGTGACCTGCATGTGGTCTTTAATAGAAAAATCTATTTTATACACATATATAGATTTATAAATATGTTTTAATATTATAAAAGTGAATATTAATAATTGTTTCAAAATAAATCAAATATAACTTAATGTCAATAACTTCATATAATTTAACCTCTAAATACTAGAGTTTGGTTCAAATGAAACGAACTCTTATCTTGAAATGAACACTTATCTTGAAACGAATGCACTTTTCCTAGTTCGTAGTGCACTTTTCCTATTTCGGAGTGCACATTTTCGGATTTGCACTTTTCATAATTTGTAGTGCACTTTTCATACTTTTTGTAGTGCACTTTTTCGGATTGCATTTTTTGTATTTTGCAATGCACTTTTGTATGAAAAGTGCACTACGAACGAGGAAAAGAGCATTTGTTTCACGTTTTAGGATAAGAGTTTGTTTCATTTGAATTAGACCCCCAAATACTAAATAGAAATAATAATAAGAAAATATTTTTGAAATAACTATAAAACCAAAATAAGAAAATATGTTCGAAATAATGCTTAAGAACAAACTTCACATTACAATATTACAATAATTTGCATTTGGTCTGCAAGCAGCCTAGTCTTCCTCTTCGTGCTTCATAGTTTTTTGGAACGGAAAGTGAAAAGTTGATTTTGTATAAGTTTTCTCCATTATCATAATTTAGAGATGAGCTTTCATTTGAACACTTAAAAAGAGTTAGTGACCCATTCGACAATACATTGGAGTGTAATAGTTAAGGCTTAGATGTAGTTTGTTTGACATTATTTTGCAAAAATTAAATATATCGATTTAGGATATATTAACATTTAATGATTAAAGTATTTAAAAATAGTTAAAATGAAAAATACGGTGCTATAAAAGAATGATAAATACCTCGGATTCATAAATTAATTTTTTAAATTCAATTATCTTTTGGATCATGTATCATATTAGTAACATTAAATGCACGACTCTTCCCTTCAAGTTTAAGGGAATCGACATCAATTCTAACCAAACATGTCTTTCCAATTAAAACTTTTAGTTCTTCTGGCATGTAGTTATCATCATTATCATGTAAATAAGGAAAATATATGAATCCAATCAAACTAAATGATGTGAGTATCAACACTCCCATTTTTTTCCACGTATGTTTAATAATTGTGATGAAATCATACAATATCATTTTATGAACGGTTTTTAGGGAACATTATAAGTATACTTGAATTAGAAACTAAACCCTAAAGGGGAATAATACCCTATTTGAAAATTATTAAAAATTTTAAAAAAATAATCTTGTCAAATCTTTCCATTTGAAGATGCTTATAATGTGCTTTAAGGGCACATTATAGTAAATTTATTTTACAAATACCTCAACAACTGCTTTCAATAATATAGTTACTGATTAATTAACACGTTTATTGACATCTTGATCAAAGATAACAAAATCTGCTAAGCCAGATTCATCATTGATTGTTAACTTAAGTTTAAAGCTTGTAACAAATTGTAAATTATATTAAGAAGATTAATTTTACTATTTAAAAATATAAATTTTAATTGTAAATATATACATGGAAATGATCAATACAACATAGTTATACAATTAAATGCTCTCAATCAAAATGAGAAAATAAATTGTTGGTAAAAAGGACAAATAATGTAAACTTACCGTTGATTTGAGTTTTTGATATTGTCTCTTTTATTTAGAGGAGTATATTCCATTATAACGGTTTGATGATATTGTTCATTTTTTGAATTTTGAATGTTCTTGAGGAAACTCAACCGTTTTGCTTTAGTTGATGGGACGTTTTGCCCTTTTGATCTCCTTGGCTTCGAGTGTGTTTTGTCATTTCTATTTGTTCGCCTTTGGCCCATTTTGAGCGATCTATCTCCCCTCGAATAACCCTAGAGTCGCGTTCTTCCGCTTTCATCTTTATTTGGAAATTTCTTGCCCTAAAGCTTTCTTATATTCCAAGTGTTCGCCTTTCGTGCCCTGGATCCCATTTTTTCATGCCTAAGAGTCCTTCCTTGGGCTCACCGCCAGGTTTTATGTTTAAGTATTGGGACAAGTCCTACGAGGAGTCTTTTGACACGATGACTACCAACGAGACAAGTGATTCACAGAATCGAACCTCCCCTTCCCTCATCTTTAGTGAATCCTCTCCCATTCCCTCTGAAGCCTCTATCTCTTCGCGAATGACTCAAGCGCGCATATCTTCGGGAGTCGAAGCGGCCTCACCCTAGGTATCGGACGTGGTATATTGACAACCATGTATCTATCACACCGTTTATGACCGCTGAACGGTTTCCTATGAGCCAAAACGAGGAGCCCGGAATGTTTCTCCCTGATGAGGTCGAGTCAAATATGAGTACATCAAAGCTCGTGGAGATCGCTATGAGTTACCTGTGGCCCGAGGGGGTCTAGTTAGCCCTTCCCGAGGAGGGAGGCCACTCTCTAGGAGTCTATAAGGGTTGCACGGTGATGCATATAGAGAACCTTCAAGCCGATTTTCGGCTATAATATCCCTCGTTTTTGTAAAGGGTAAAAATGTAATTTTCACATTCCCTTTAATATAATAAGGTTATTATTTTTTTATAACATTTTAACATGTTATAAAATTTGTGTAACTTTAAGATCATATTAATAGGTTTTAATATGGGTCTTATTTATTATTAGAGAAAATTGCTTTAAACCACCCGTTAAATAGGCCAATTTACACTTAACCACCCGTTATACACGAATTTGTTTTAAACCACCCAAAACTTCGATTCCGTTAACAAATAACCACCCATTGCGTTATTCCGTCAAAAAATACCGTTAGATCGTGTACAATTACTACTTTGCCCTTACTAGTTTGCCCTCAAAAACCGAGATAAGAACACAAAAAATTTACCCCAAATCGATTCGTTCGATTCTAGGGTTCATGTTTGGGGGAAATCGCCAATTCGATTTGGTGGGGGGGGGATTTAGGGGCTCTTCAATTGGGAGATTCAAACGTGAGCAAAACGGGGCTATTCTATTGTTGTGGCGACCCCATTAGGCGATTTCTGAGGCGATTTCAGAGACGAGTCGAGAATCAGTTCAGAAGTGAGCGATTTTAGAGACGATTGAAGCTCCATTGCAAGGTGAGCAATTGGTCTTGGCGACGCAAGGTGGATTGAAGCTCCATTGCAAGGTATAGTGGCTTTGTGCTTTAAGCTTTAAGCTTTCAATGTTAACAATGAAAGATTCCTGACATTGTGCTTTAAGCTTTTTGTCTTCTTGAAAGGACTACTCTGGCACAATTTTCTACTGCATAAGATGCTTTGCTAGTATGCATATTTGAATATAATAGGTTAGTATGCATATTTGAATATTGTTGTGGTGGGGCCAAATTTAATTCGTGACACATGCTTGTTTAATGTAGATGGAAATATCTATAAGATATCTGTATGGGGGGGTATTTTACAAGATTCCAAATGGAGATCACGTGGCCTATAAGAAAAATACAGTGTCTGTAAAAGAGGTGTTGATCCAGACTTAGTGTCCTTGATGGAGTTAAAGGTTATGCTATTGGAGTGTGTTAGTATAGGCAACATAACAGAGATGTGGTGGCTTAAGCCTGGGATGATTTTGCATGATGGCCTTAGGCAAATAATTGCTGACAAGGACATTAGGGAGATGTGTGAGAATATTGGTAAGGATAGGATGATGCGTATTTATGTGGTCCAAGAAAATGAGGTGAGCCCAAGTGCAATTCGGGCTTCATTACATGGAAGTCCATCTGTGACTAAAAGCCCATTCAATGCTGGAAGATTTTTCCTAAGTCAAACTGGTGAGACTACAGACCAACTCAGCCAACAATCCCAAGCATTAAATGATGTAGCTCCCTCAACTAAGGCCATAGAAAACCCTAGAAACTCCACAAACGAATTGTCCACAGAAGATGAAAGTGAGCCATTTGAAGATGAGGTATTAATTTCAGAATCCTCATCATCTGATGATGAGTTTGCTCAGCATGAGAATGTATTTGGCGAGGAAGAAGATGATGATGTGTTATTTGAGCAGAATGTAGATCCTGATGTTGTTGAGGTAGTCAGTGAAGATGGTGAGCCAGATGTGTTTCAAACAATTCCTGGAGATGAGGGTTATCTAAGCTATAGTGGGTCTGATGGTCATGGTCATGCAAGGTACCCAGAATTCAATCCATTGGTTGATTTTGGATCTCCAATATGTTTCAAGAAAGGTATGAGATTCTGCTCTAATGAGGTTTTCAGAAAGGCACTTAGACAGTTTGCATTGGAGAATGGATTTGACTATTATTATCTACACAATGATAACTCTAAAGTCTCTACTTATTGTAGAAATAAATGTGGTTGTCCTATGATTAGAGGTAGGAAGAAGTGTCATTGTGGAAAATCTAGTTGTGAGTTCAGGGCTGTGGCTAGGAGAACGGGTACTGATGGCAGTTTTCAGTTGAAGCAATTTAATGGAAAACACACCTGTGGTTGGCAAGATGTGAACACCAAAGCCACTTCTGTTTGGTTAGCTGAAAAGTATCTGGAGCATTATAAGGAGGATGCACAGTGGAGGATCAAGAGCTTCATTCTAACAGTGAAGAGGGAGCATGGTATAGTTATACCATATCACCAAGCTTGGAGGGCAAGGTTGAGAGCCATGTTAATGACATATGGCCATGCACCTGAGCAGTATGCAAAGGTTTGGAGGTATGCAGCAACAGTTAAAAAGTGGAACCCAGGCAGCTCAACATTTGTGAAATGCTTACAAGAATTACCTCCACCAGAGAAGCCAAGCTTTCAAAGGCTGTATATTTGTCTAGGTTCTTGCAAAAATGGGTTTTTGGCTGGTTGTAGACCCATTGTTGGGGTGGATGGATGTCATTTGAAGGGTGCTTACACAGGGCAAGTGCTTTCTGCTGTGGGGATGGATGGAAATGATAATATTTTCCCAATTGCTTTTGCTGTGGTTGAGGCTGAGAGGAAGGAGACGTGGTGTTGGTTCTTGGAAATTTTGCTTCAGGATGTGGGCTCTCAACACTTGACATTCATGTCTGATAGGCAGAAGGTTTGTTGTATTACACACTTAATCAATAGTTATTGTTTTGTAGCATTTGTTGAGTACTGACATGTGCTTGCCATTTTTGCAGGGTTTGATTGAAGCTTTAAACATCGTGGCACCAACTTCTGACACTAGAGTGTGTCTTAGGCACCTTCACAACATCTTCAAGGTGAAGTGGCCAGGCAAGGCTTTCAAGGATGCAGTCTGGGTTGCTGGGAATGCCATGACAGTGCATGATTTTGGGTTGCGCATGGAGGTGATTAAGAAGATGGATGTCAATGCATGGAAGTATCTCATGGATGCAAACCCTTCCACTTGGTCAATGCATGCATTTACTCATCACTGTAAGTTAGACATGTTGCTTAATAATTGTTGTGAATCTTTCAACAGTTGTATTAAGGAGGCAAGAGAGATGCCTATTCTGTCAATGTGTGAGTGGATCAGAAGAAAGCTCATGAATATGTTTATCAGTAAGAGGGACAAAATGAGAGAGCACAATGGTTATCTAACACCAGAAGTAGTGAAGAAGGTAGAGCTTGCTAAACAGGAAGGGCTTAGGAAGTGTAAATGCCATGGAGCAGAAGATATGTATGAGGTTGACCATGGCACAAAGAGGTTTGTGGTGAATTTGGTCCAGAGAACATGTGGCTGCAACCAATGGGATCTAACTGGAATACCTTGCCCACATGCTATGTGTTGTATTTTAAAGAGGAGAGGGGACCCTCAGCAGTATGTGCATCCATTCTTCAGAAAGGAAACATACATGTTGGCTTATGGTGAGGGTGTGCATCCAATGCCAGGAGAGGATCAATGGGAGCTCACTAACTATGTTGAGCCACTCCCACCTTCATTTATAGTCCAACCTGGTAGGCCAAGGAAGAGTAGGAGAAAGGAACCTGGAGAAGGGACAAGCACCAACACAAGGACAAGGCAAGGGAAGAACAAGTGTAGTAATTGTGGCCAAGAGGGTCACTATAAGAACAAATGCACCAATCATGCCAAAGAACACGTGTCATCAACAAATCATAACAAAGGAGGGAGACCACCAAAGGAAGCTAGCACTGTCATTCCTTGTAGAAAAAGGAAATACACTAGAAGGGTAAGAATTTTTCCCTCTTGTATATGTGTCTCATAAGCAATTTATAAGTGACTAATTGATTTGTTATTTCTGTATTGCAAGATGCCTACAAGAGATTTCAACTCAGGACAAACTGCTACTGAGAATGTTGAGGCCAATGTGGAAGATGAAGAGCTGCACATATCAATGCTTCATAGGATTCAAGATGAGGAGAATGAAGATGATCAAGACATTCCAACTCAGGGGTCAACTGCAAGACCCAATGGTCAAGGAATTCCAACTCAGGGGTCATCTGCACAACTCAAGGGTCAAGAAATTCCAATTCAAGCATCCAATACTCAGGTGCAAGTGAGCCAAGATCACTCTAGGATGCCATCTACACTACATAGTGGACCATCAGTTGGTGTGGCTACATCTGCCTCCAATGCAACAAAGCAACCCATGAGAAAAGCCATTGCCTCAAAAAAGAATTTGGAGTTTGTTCTAAGGACAAGCAACAGGCTCAGGGAAAAGCGTGTGTAGGGTAGCAAAAATCTTAGGGTAATTTTTTGGGTAATGTCTTAATGCTACTGTGTTTGACTTAATGTGACTATGTTATTTCTGACATACTTTAGGATCTAAGCTATGTTGTTTCTAATGCTACTGTGATGATGAAAACAACTATGACAGTGCATTCTATGCACCACTTTTGGTATGAATTGCATGGCTGTTTATTCCTCCTGACAGATGAATTTTGCTATGTTTATACTGGTGTGTTTCTAATGCTACTAGTGTGTTTTTAATGCTATATTTATACCTCATGACAGATGCCTTTTGTTGTGGCATACCTCATGAATTTTGTTGTGTTTATACCTCATGACATATGCCTTTTGTTGTGGCATGATGCTCAAATTTTTACTAAAAACACAACTGTTACATTGTTACCATTCATCCATATGCTCAGCTGAAATTTCTAGTAAACCATTTCATTCATATGCGAGAAAGAAGATGATACAAAGACAAACAGTGAACAAATGTCATATTGTCTTAGCATAGAACATTTCACCATGTCAAATTGCCTTACAAAACAACATCATCACAAATGTGAAACTGCCTTAGAACACAACATTAGCTACTATTGCAACTACTACAACAACTACCATTATCATATTCCTGAATTTGGAATGAGCTTGCAGGATGGCAAATTCTTTTTCCTTGGATGCAACCTCGATTTCCAGCTCATGGCACCTTGTTTCCAATCCATGGCATTTTGTTTTCCACTCGTTTTTCTGGTGCACGATCCTCTTAATTATGTGTGTTGCCATGGCCTCGAATGGGTCATCGATCCATGCAAAGAACCCACAACCGCGGTTCACAGACGGTGCATATCTTGGACAATTAAAAAAACGTCTTCCATAGTTGTTAGGAGTATAGGCAGTGGAGATTCTTGCAACCAAATTGCAATTGCAATGCACCTGCTTGTTTGACCAACATCCACTACTCGAAGACATCCTTGAAACCAAATCAATTCAATTCCACACCATAAATCGCATATATGCACCCTAAATCGATAAAATCAAAGGAGATAGATAGAAGATTACCTTTATTTTGATGCCGAACTGCAAATGCCGCACAAATTGGAGTCCTAAATCTGCCCGAAAACGAGTCCTCCACACCCCAATCTGCCAACTCAAACTCCACAGCTCACTCTCCCACTGAAATTGCCCCTGAAGTATGCCCAGAAATCGCCAATTTGAGCGATGAACCCTATAAATCTAACGATGGATTTGGGGGAAAGTTTTTGTGTTTTTATTTGGGGGGAATCGTCTCTGAAATGCTGAAGAAATTGGGCTTTGATTTGTAACTCACGAACCAGTTTCAAGTTGAGGGCAAAATTGAGGGCAAAGTTGTCTTCTTACACAATCTAACGGCATTTTTGACGGAATAACGCCCTGGTTGGCTGTTTGTTAACGGAATCGAAGTTTTGGGTGGTTTAAAACAAATTCGTGTATAACGGGTGGTTAAGTGTAAATTAGTCTATTTAACGGGTGGTTTAAAGCAATTTTCTCTTATTATAATGTAAACTCCAATTATATTATTTTAAGTAATAGAGCTTAGGTAAGAATATTATAATATATCTCTAAAATGCATAACAAACACGTTTTCGTAAAATTAATCAATTGCATTATGTTAACTAGTATTTTTATAAAATGGGCAAAATCTAATAACAATGGGGTTGCTCCGCTTTGGAATCAAAACCGACGACCTACTCCCACACACGAGAACCAATTCAAGTGTCGGTTCACCTTCGTTCTTATCCTAATTTGATGTTGATTTCGGTTGAGAAAGAGGCCAATCGATCCATTCTCTAAATGTTGGGAATTCTATGGATTAAATTCAGATCTAGAATTAAGTTGGTATTAAAATTAGGGCATTGAGGGGTCTGAGATTGACTATAAGAGGGGCTGCGTTTTGATGCAATTCACATCAAAATCGGTCTCAATCCTCAAAATCCGACTAGAAAAGGGAGTGTTCGAGTGAAAGACAGGTCGGAAGTGTTTGATTTTGGCCGGTATTCATTCAGTTGTGGTCAGATCTAGTCACCGGAGTTTGGTTTAGGTATCCGGACTGGTGCGCGGCGATGGAAGCCGACGCCAAGTTCTGTCGTCCGCCAGCTCCTTTCTTTCCCTCTTGTTACTGGTTCCTTTCTTCCTTTACTATATGGTTTTCTTGCAACTGTTTGTCTCGGTTGTTGTTTGTTGTAGTCGAAGAAGAGGGTGCTGCCTCTGTTGCAAAATTTAACAGAACCACTCTAATTGAGAAATATATACGTATATACATATAAATTGTACATGTGTGATAATAACATGTATTTTGCAGATTGAACATTTCCTTCAAATCATGTTCGTTTTAGATTTTCAACTAAAAGAATATGGCTTGTACAAGTCTTTAATTGAAAGTATTTTTTTAATTTAAATATATATATATATATATGTATATTTGTAGATCCGCTTGTTTTAAAAAAATGATTCTGGTTCTTTTAAAGAAAAAACGGGGTTACACTTGGTTAAAATATATATACATAATTGTATAATAAGAAAATGCTACTAATGATGGGTCATCATGAGCATTTAGCCTAATTAGTTTATTTTAGTAAAAGATATTTTATGAACAAATCTTTTCTGGGAAGTTTTAAAAAAACGACTTTGTTAAATAATTAAAAAAGTAAAGTATGTGTTTATTGAGATTTGCAATATATATCTATATTATAATAATTTTATATTTAGAGATAAAGCTTTTAAAATGAAAATTGGTGTATATATTTTTTAAGTAAAATAAAATAAAGAACCTTATGTTGTATATACTTAGTAGTTATATTAATAAAAAAGATAATATTAATATAATACGTAAGTTTATAATCTTTTATAAATTTGGGTGGGGTATAGCTTCTTAAGAGTCAACCTTTTCGAATTAGCAAAATAAATTGACGACAATTTATTTTGTGGTTGATCGCTACAAGAACAAGTCCGAATTAGAAACGCGAGTGATCTTTTCCGTAATCAATTATTGTCGGACATCGAGGCAAGTGAAATCGGTTCTATTTTCGCATTCGTTTCCTAAGCATGATTCATATCATGATGTTTTTAAATATATGTTGGGAATTTCTGTGTGCATAAAATAAAACTTAGGATTGTTTTACATTCCTAGATTTAACGACTGTGTTTCCTAGTCATATTTTAGGTTGCATTAGTTATGGATGTAGGCCTTATTGCTCTGTCCTACTGTGTGTATATTTATTTAAGCTCCATTGTAAGGAGCCGAACGTAAAGTCTTATGACTTATATTATATAATAATTAATTCTCGCTTGGTCGTTTTTGTTAAAACCCTAGCTAAGGTCATGACCCATATCCCTCAACCACTGAGGGGTGTTCGCACTTTTTAAGTGCCATGGGACGTAGGTGCCTGTATACCGTAAAGTAGTAATCCGAGACTTTGTCTCTCGTAATCAAAGTACCTAATAATCCAAGTGGAATTATTATTCAACGCTTAAAAGCAACTCAGATAAGTGTACTCATGCATAAATTAATACGGATAGGATGGTCAGTACAAAATGGGAAACCGTCCTCGCTCTCGGATTCCGTTGTCATCTGGTTCCAATCTGAATTCACACAACACGTATGTGGTGAGGTTGGTTGAGGTGCGCGGGGTCAACGAGGGTTTAATGAACCGACTATAACGCTCTGTGTGTAACAACATTCCCAACATATCTGTATTAAAGTCCGAGGTGTCACCCTTGGTGACAGTCTCATTTTAATTCTTTCGAAAATTCATAACGTTTTCCTACAAGGATGTAGCTATTAGGTTTTGGAAGGCTTTAATTTGGATTCCGATTCTAGTATCTACACTCCCTTCCTAAATAAGGACCACCTTAGAAAACACACTTGCTTAGTCTGTCACAAGACTAACCCGACCGTTTATTTACCTTGCATGTTCGACAGGTGTCAACCGTATTTCCGTTTCGGCACATCAGGAGGAGGAGTCGTAATCAAGGATTGAAGAGGCATCTATTGAAGTTGGACAAGTTCGGCGTGCTATCTTGACAGTTTGTTTCGCTTCCGCATAATAGTTTGTTCCGCTTCCGCGTATTAAATAAGATTGGTACGAATGAGATCCTTGGTTTGTGAGGACCATTCATAATATTTGCTACAGTATGGTTGTAAACAATTCTATCAATTTATGTGATGTTTTGCTTCCGCATTATTTAAAGTTTATGGTTAAGTTCTGTAGTTACTATAAGCCTTGGGTGACTTCGAGAGTTAATCTTGAGGTCGCTGGCGGAAATATCTCTGTATAAAAAGGGGGTGTTACATCGGCTTCCACTTGTTGAGATCATAGCCGAATATTTATGGACGCTAAACGTGTCCGCCACATAGCTATCTCCCAAAGGATGGAGATATTTATGCGTGTACACCATACGATGTTACGAGATCAACGAGGATCCAGATCGCTAAACCATGCAAACCATGCTGCTGCCGAAGCCGCAAGGATGCTTTATAAACCTCAGCCTCCCTAACGTTGATCTCATCATCACTCCCTTCAACGTGGGAGTTTGGAGGGACAAGTGGCTCCTGATTCGCGACCGAGCTGGGACGCTTTTTAACTTCCACGCAGCGCTCGTTAAACCTGCAAAAGCATTCTCGAAAGCGATAGATAAGGAAAAGAAACGCTTCAAGATGGATGTGCCGAGGTCTTACAAAGAGTACTTCACCCAGGATCGCCTTGAATGCACATGCCCGAGTCTCCGTCCCCCGCAACTTGGTGACAAGGGTACTTGCCCTCTTTTTACGATTAGCTACTATGTGCTTTATTAGGTTTTTGTCAAAATGAGGTCTTTTGGTTTCCTTACTTGTGAGTTCAAATATGGTTGTCTCATTTTTTCGAGTGTTGTTTTAGTACTATTAATGGAGTGATTGTCAAATTTTGTTTACATTCTAGCTACAGTTTCAATTTTGCAACCTATGCCCTTTTGGTAGGTTATACACTTTCTCTTCTGCGTGTTTCTAATCGAGTGATTATATACCATTCCGGGTTGAAAATAAGGGGCAACCATCAGTGACCGTGCATTGGTAATTTTCTGTTGGTGTTATCTGTCAACATGTTTACTTCTTGGTCTAGTTCTTTCTTTTTTCAATCGAGTTCTTTCTTTCTGGTTCGATGTGAGGAGAGCATGCTAATTTTAGTACCGGAGATCACCAAAGAAAGGTTAAAGGAGATAGGTATTCACAACTTTGTTTGAGATTTTTTTGAGCTTCATATTGAAATTAAAGCTTTAATAATTATTATTTTTAAATTTCTAATTTTCAATGTTAAATCTTTTTCTTTCTCAATTCTATCCATTGTTTTCTTATCTCACATCCATTATCAAATTGCAGAAGAATGATTATCTCCTTCTGTATATAAATGCAATCCTAGGATACCTTAGAATGGAAAAGAGGATGGTATGATTGAAAAGCAATGTTTAGCTATGATTTTGCATGCCTCCTATTGAATCCATTTTTGTTCCGCTGGAGGTTGAGCTTAAGCTTGCACACCAAGAGGTAGCCATGGTGGAGTTTGATTCTACTTTAGGTTTTTTAACTATTGTCATGCATTCACACATTTTTCATTAATTCTTATCAAGTGATTTGTTGTTGTTTGATGATTGTCCAAGTCCGTTAATGCCTTTGCAAGGGGTCATGGATTGAGTTTTGGGGGTGTTTTTTGGCCAAGTTTGTATAAGGATGTACCCATGTTGCTTTCTTTGCAGGTATAAATATAGAACGACTTTTTTGAGAAATCGATTTAGGTCTTTTAAAGTTGATTTCATAATTGTTGGGCCCAAAACTTCTGAGGCTCTTCTCTACACCAGCCCATTAAGCAAAGACCAATTCCACAAGCCCAATCCAGCTTAGTAAATATGCAGACATCTAAGCAAGCCAATGGGGATAGCAACTGCCAACGAGCAATTTCGAACGTGGGCTATGAATTGGGGGAACGTGGGTAGTAACAGACAGGGAAGCGGGGGATAAAAGTGTAAATCGAATGTAAAGAGAGGTAGGCGAAAACAGTTGTAATCATCCTCTGAAATCAGAACACTCATAGTTGGCAATTGAGCTCTCGTTTTTACGTTCATATTTTGATCGAAATATTGCTCATCGGTTAGAAAATCCCCTCACTAGATATCAACAGTCAGTTATCTCATTCGGTCGAATTTTGACCAAAAAAATTTGGCGCCCACCGTGGGGCCCTAGCCAGTTTCACTCTTTCGATCAAAGTCCAAACCGTCCACCCTAGATGTCGAATCCACCTGCACTGCCCCCTGCCGCCTGAGGAGATGGTGACGGAAACCTCGACACCGATCTGGCAGATGACTCCGGGGAAGGTGGTGACAGAGAAGTCCAGAACCTCCGCAGCGTTCTGGACGAGTTCGCGGCCAAAATCGTGACTCTCCAACAGGATATGTCCAGCCAGAAAGACCCGGCCAGAGGCGCCCGGGGTACACACCGTCAGCATCAAACAACCAGGCGGGAAGAAGGACGCCACTCAATGGCCAAGAGTCCATGAGTACAACCTCGGCCTGGGGAATGCAGAAGTAGTGAAGGGTCTCGAGAAGTTCGGGGATAGGATCAGGAAGCCCAAGAAGGCGGAAAATCCCAATCCGAAGAGGGACTAGACGAAGTGGTGCGACTTCCATGAGGACTACGGGCATGAAATAGACGAAGTCTTTGCACTCAGGAAGGAACTAGCTTACCTCCACTCAAGAGGTTTGCTATTCGAGATCGCACACAATTCCAGGATCCCAGCTATTCAGAATATGTCCGAGCCCATGGACATCCCCTCATCCCTGGAGTAGGCTAAGATTTTCAACGTCATCTCCGGAGGCTTAGAGATATGCGGCGTCACCTACTCGGCAGCAAAACGCAATGCTAGGGAACGCCCCACTAGATAGTTGATAGGTAGCGTCTGCAATCCAGACGGACATCCAAGGGACACCATCACCTTTAACGACTCAGACTCAGCCGGTCTAGTGGGCCCTTATCATGATGGGTTGGTTATTTCTCAGTCGGTGGGAAATGCGCTGATGAGCAGAATCCTCATTGACAAAGGAAGTTCTACCAAAATGATGACACTGGATGCTCTCAAAGAAATGGGGATGAAGAAAGAAAATATCCTCAGAAAGTCAGTGGCGCTGGTGGGGTTCAGTGGAGAAATCGCGCACACCCTTGGTGAGATAACCGTTCCAACCTACGCCAAGGGGATCAACTTGCAAGTAAGGTTCTCCGTGCTAGACTGCCCTTCTTGTTATAACATCATCATGGGTCGACCCTAGATCCAAGACATGAAGGTGGTCCCGTCCTCCTACCACTAGATGATCAAGTTCTCCACCCCCTGGGGAATCCAAGAGATCAGAGGCGACCAACGGTTGTCCAGGGAGTGGTTTCAAATCCGCTCTCAAGGCAACTGTCGCCTAAACAGCATAGAAATCAAAGGTGCCCGAAGGGCCCGTGCCATCGCGGGACCCCGAGGATCGAGGAAGTAATCCTCGATACCCAAAAACCAACACATACGGTGAGGATCGGGCAGGATCTCGCCCCAGAAGCAAGGATCGATTTGATCAGTTTTTTGAAAGGCGCAGTAGCTGTTTTGCATGGACGCACGAGGACATGGTGGGGATCGACCCTGCTGTCATTACCCACCGACTGAACGTAGATCCTTGCCATCCACCAGTAAAGCAGAAGAGGCGAAAATTCACACTCGAAAGAAATTTGATTGATGATGAGGAGGTTTAGAAACTACTCAAAACCGGCAAAAGCAAAGAGGTGAAATACCCAGAATGGCTGGCAAACGTCGTGGTGGTGTGCAAGAAGAACGACAAATGGAGGGCTTGCATTGACTTCACAAACCTCAACAAGGCTTGTCCAAAAGACTCCTTCCTGTTACCACACATAGACGCCATGGTGGATGCTACCTTCATGGATGCCTTCAACGGATACAACCAAATCCAGATGCATCTGCAGGATCAGGAACAAACCTCGTTCATCACTAGTCAGGGTACCTACTGCTATCGGGCCATGCCGTTCGGGCTCAAGAATGCTGGGGCTACTTACCAGATATTAGTAAACCGCATGTTCCAGCAATAGATAGGCAGAATAATGGAGGTCTATATTGATGATATGATCGTCAAATCGAAGCAAGAAGATCACCACATCCAGCATTTGGAAGAAGCTTTTCAGATCCTTGATAGTTACCACATGAAACTGAACCCGTCAAAATGTGCATTGGGGGTGACATTCGGCCGCTTCCTAGGTTTTATGGTGACTCAGTGTGGGATAGAGGCCAACCCCGATCAGATACGAGCCATAGCCAACCAGCGATCACCTAGATGTGTGAAAGACATGCAGAAGCTGACGGGGAAAGTAGCAGCGCTAAACCGCTTCATCTCCAAGTCGTCTGATAGGTGTCGGGTGTTCTACGATGTGTTGCGAAAGAACAAGAAGTTTGAGTGGGCACCCACGCACGAGGCAACTTTCGAGCAGCTGAAGCAGTATTTTTCTAACGTGTTGCTGCTATCCAAGCCCGAAGAAGGGGAAAGTCTTTTCCTATATTTGGCGGTAACTAAGGCAGCCATCAGTAGGGTGTTGGTGCGCGAAGACGACGGAGACCAGCTACTAGTATACTACATTAGTTGCACCCTACTCGCGGCCGAAACAAGGTATTCTCCCCTAGAGAAACTGGTTCTGGCATTAGTAATGGCCTCGACAAAACTCAGGCCTTATTTTGACTCCCACACGATCACCGTCCGCACCAATTACCCGTTGAAAGAGATACTGAGGAAGCCAAAAATCATTGGTGGAATGGATAAATGGGGCATCCACCTGAGCGGTTTTGACATCAGCTACGACCCAAGAACAGGGATTAAGTCTCAGGCGCTGGCGGATTTCATGCCCGATTTCGGCCCAACAATGGAAGACACAGAAACTGAAGGCTCCGGGATCTGGACCTTGCACACAGATAGGACTTCTAATGGCCACGGAATCGGAATCGGTGTTGTGCTGAAATCGCCCAAGGGGAAAAGATAGCACAGGCAGTACGGTGCACCTTCGAGGCTACCAATAATGAATCTGAATATAGTGATTCGTTGTTGGTCTTAAACTAGATTCTAGGGACCTTCGTAGCTAGAGACGACAGGATGGCCGTGTATGCAGAAAAGGTCAGAGAGATCATGCGCAAATTCAAAACCTTCACAATCCGACAAGTTCCTAGAGAAGAGAATGCGCAAGCTGATGCGCTAGCGAATCTGGCATCCGCCCTAGATCTAGAAGAGTTCCCTTCAATCCCACTGGTGCACGTATTGTTTCTAGCAATCACCAGGGCAGCCGGTCTTCCGGAACAAACAGTGCAGCCTGATCAGAAGCTCGTTGGGGCTGAGGAAGTCTGTATTCAACATGAGATACTCGACGATGAGAATCCAGAAGCAGGTGTCCATGATACCTCCCCAGAAGAAAAATGTTGGACTCAATCGTATCTACGATGGCTCGTACATGGACAACTACCAAAAAACAAGTCTGAGGCTAGAGCCCTCAGGATGAGGGCGGCTCACTACAGCGTGGAAAATGGACTTCTGTTCAAGTAGTCTGCCGTAGGAACCTCGCTCTGCTGCCTAGCAAAGGGAGAGGTACAAAAGATCCTTCAGGAGCTACACAATGGACAATGTGGAAACCATTTAGGAGGTCGCAGCCTCTCTAACAAAGTGCTCAATTTCGGGTATTACTGGCCGACCATGCGCCGGGCCGCAGCAAAATACTCCCAAAAGTGTGTGGCCTGCCAGAAGCATGCTCTTATCTCTCACCAGCTGCCAGAGCCACTACACCCCACACTGACCCCGTGGCCCTTCATGTGATGGGGAATGGACATCGAGGGGAAATTTCCACCATTTTCTGGACAGCGAGTGCTTTTCTTAGCAGTCACTAACTAGTTTTCTAAGTGGATCGAGGCGTACAAAGAGATAAAAGAGCAACATGTCATTGTGTTCATCAAGAAACATATCATATGTCGCTTCGGGATACCCTCAGAAATAGTCTGTGACAACGGGTCGCAATTCATCGGTAGAAAAACACGAGATTATTGCAAGCAATGGAATATCGACCTGGTGACCTCCACTCCTCGCTATCCACAGGCCAATGGGCAGGCAAAATCTAGCAACAAGCTAATTATCAACAATTTCAAGAAGCGGTTGGTCAAGGCTAAAGGGCGATGGGTCGATGAGCTGCCTTACATCATGTGGGCATATAGAACCACTCCAAAAGCTGCCATAGGACAGTCCCCATTCTACCTAGTCTACGAGTGCGAAGCAGTCATCTCGGCAGAGGTAGTCGTACCCACCGCCCGGTACGGACTGCTGACATCTGACCGGAACGTCACCGAGATGGCAGTTGATCTAGACACTACAGAAGAACTTAGAGAGAGGGCCCGCAGTTACAACAAGAACGTCCGGGTCAGAGCCTTCCGTGTCGGTGATTGGGTCCTTCGAAAGGTGTTCTAAAACACCGCCGAACTAAACGTTGGAAAACTCCTTACAGGATAGTCAGTGTCACGGGCCAAGGAGCGTACAAGCTAGAGTCCCAAACCGGCGAGTCAGTACCGCGTAGTTGGAATGCTACGCATCTAAAGAAGTATTATTTCTGAGAAGATAATGACGCCAGAGACGGCCGAAATAAAAAAAAGAGTAAGGTGTAATCCGTGGTATGCGCCTTTTCATGAAAAAGATTTTAATACATAAAACTTGTCAGTTAAAGTATTTTTCATGTGATTTCCGTAGAATAATACAACCGGAAGTTGTCCCCGGCACTCATCGCCGGAGGAGGGGAACACTCGGATATACATAAAGGCGGTACGAATACCTAACTCACGAAAGTTGACACACAAAAGGAAAAAAGATTCTAAAAAAGATTTTTAGCAATCATGACACGGTTTGGGAAAACATCTCCTGGACGCCCGCTATCCGGCATCATCGCCAGAACAACCGGAGTCGGGAGCACATCCCCCAAACGCTCGACAAACGGCGGAGAGGGTCCTTTCTTCAAACATTGCTAGCACGACTGACAAACGCCAGACCCTCGACGGACGACGTTAGGGAACTGTAGAACGTCGACGGGTAACGTCCGATGCGCGCCTCCAAGGTAGGTAAACTCTTGAGCGGGCAGGGGCTCGTGTATCCCCTGAGTCACCCGTAACGCCGACCCGAATTTTCCTACTCTATCGAGCCATAGCTATGCATGCCTTCCGACTAACGAACGACCTTTTGTAGGGTCTTTACATTCGACAACCACCATTCGAAAAGAACACCTGAAAAGGACATCAGAGAAAACAAAAGCAAAGCAACCAAGAAAGATGCAGAAAAAGCAATAAAACCCCCGCCCCATGATGGGGGGTAAAACAAAACAATGTCTGTGGCCCAACCACCATCCAAATGCCTAAGAACCGCCCGGTAAAAGGCACGGCCCAAAGGTACCACTTTTCCTAAAAAAACACAAACGATAAAATAAGTTTTTACAACGGCTGCAGCCGCCAGAATCCCTCATCACTTAAAGATAAACTATGCAGGGTCAACCGAGGTCCCATCCTATTCCATTTGCTCACCATTTGCGTCCACCACACCTGCATCTTGAATTCCTTGAGCGTCAGGGGACATGGGAGAGCCAACAGTGCCTACCATCGCAGCTACCTTAGTTGGGGGAGCACCTCTAGGGTAGGTGGCCAAGAACAAGGCTTGGAATTTCTCCGCGTCCCAGGAGGTTTTCCCCACCTCATATTCCTTCATGGTCTTCAATCGAGACATCATGTTGTAGTGGGCACCTATATCTTCGGCTTCCTCCTTCCTCACAGAATTAGAATCGGTGGCCCTCGCTTCAAGCTCCGCAACCTTAGCCTGCAACGCCGACACCTCTTGCTCCAACTCGGCCACCCGCGCTCTAGCAGACTCCTCCTTAGCGGCCAACATCTTTGAGTGGGCAAGTGATTTCTCTCGAGCCTTAGCTACCTCTTCCCAATACTTCACAACTTCATGCCTCCTCCGCTCCTGCTGGGCCATCTCTTCGTCCTACTCATCTATGATCAAACTGGTTTATTGGAAGATCTAAACTCAAGGGAGTAGTCAGAAATCAGATATAACAAGAAAAATAAGAAAAAGTAAGCAAATATAGCGATTACCTTCCAAGCCCCAGAACCAACCTCAGCAGCCATAGAACGAGCAAAAGCAGATGCATTCCTCTTCTTGAAGGATGGATCGCGATACTGCTGGGGAGACTGCCAGTCAGAGGAAGCATCGTCCCACAAATCAATGGGATTGCTGTCATCCGGTGCTTGGCATTTGCGAGAGGACCGGGGAGCTTCAACCTTGATGGAAGGTGCGGCCGGAGGTTTAGAGTCGCTAGACCTGGTCTTCCGAAGAATGAGGTCAGATGCAGAAAAGGCCGAGATAGATTTGCGAGAGCGAGCATCTGAGGATTAAAAGGCAGTAAAGTCAGAAATGACAAACAAAAAAGAAGACGGTTCAAGGAAATTTGAGCATCTATTCAAAAGTCGCTTCTTTCATATCGTTGGAAGGACCGGAGACAGTGGCAGACACGGGGGCTGAGGACATTTTCACCACCGGAAGATTCTCTTCCCCGCTTGATTCTTCTGATTCAACCGATGTGGTGCTCTCTTCACCTTCATATGGTTCTTCAGAGGGACCGGTGGGAGACGCCCCGAAAGTCCTTTGTACTGATGGCAGCTTGAATTGCTTCGAGATTATCTTCTTTGACTGGGCTCAAGGTTCCACCGTGTCGGGTATGCTTGTACACAAAGCAAGGGGAAGGTAAATAAGAGTTAACGACGCTAATGGAAAAAAACAAAGGAAAAGCAGAAATCTTACTAGACTCGTTCCATCTGTCAAGAGGAACGAATGGCACTCAGGGCTCAAGGACGCAATCTCAACAAAAAAGAATCGGCTAGCCCAGTTTTTTCCATTCACTTTGGAGTTCAAGACCAACGGCTTTTGCGCAGTCTGAGACTGCAAGATGAACCACCCTCGTCGGATCGTCGTAAGACGGTAGGACTAAAGTAGATCCGGGACCGTGAGCTCTACTACGGCGATCTCATCCATCTGACTTGCCCAATACAAGATTATCCAGGTTAAGGGAAGCAATTGGGTGAGGGAAAGTTTAAACCTTGCCAAAAACTCTCGGATAAGCGGAGGAAAAGGGAAATAGCAAGAAATAGAGAAGAGAAATTCGAAAAAGCATGCCCAGCTAGGGCGAACCCAATTAGGACGCTCGCCCTCAGGACACAGAACAATTATAGTGTTGTACTTGGTCTTGAGAAATATCAGTGGTGTATTTTGCTACATTGTAATAATTCCAATATGTAGCATGTTTAGCAAAACTACTACAATTGAATGCTAATAGTGATTTGAAGTTAAAACTTATTAGGATATATTGTATATTGTGTAATATTTTCCATATCTTTCTGTTATTATTATATCAGGCTCCAAGTTAGATAAGATCCTTGGGCCCTAAGTATATCTTTTGTATATATAAACCCTATTGGGTATTCTCATGAATACAAGATTACATTCACAAATACCGTAACTTTACATGGTAATCAGAGCAATTTACGATCCTTAAAATTTTTTTTCCAACCCTAATCGTTTCCAATGGGTGATGATAACGTCACTCCTAGCGCGTCGTCTGGCCTCGATCCACCGGCCGTCACTACCGATCTCGTTCCACCAGTCGTCGCCACCACCGGCCTTACTACACCGACGGTTGTGTCTGGTGATGAACAGCCGCATTCCAAGTCTAACGCCGGTGCCCTCCTTGCAGCGGCGTCGGGCATGGCAACTCCTTCGCTGACCTTTCCGACTTTGAATGTGAAGTTGGATCGTACGAACTACGTTCTTTGGCGTCATACCATCAAGTCTTCTCTAGAAGCCTACAATGTTGATCGATTTCTCCTTGACAATAGCGCACCACCGACAACTCTTCCTATTGCATCGGGATCTACAGCCCCACCCTCTGCCAATCCGGCCTTTGCTGATTGGACGCAGAAAGACACATTCATTCTTTTATGGATTCGTTCCACTTTATCTACACCTTTACTAGCACATGTGGCTCGTGCCAAGACCACTCATGAGGCCTGGGCTATTCTCGAGCGCATGTTTTTTGCCCAAACTAGGGCTCGATCCATGTTTCTTAAGCATCAACTACAGAATCTGTCTAAAGGAAATCTATCTATTCTTGACTATGTTGAGAAAAAGCGGAGCTTTTCTGATGCTCTAGCTGAATGTGGTTATGAAGTTTCTGATCATGATTTTATTGAGTATCTTCTTAATGGTTTAGATTCGTCCTACTCGGCTTTTTTGACTGCTTACAATATGCAGCGACATGCTATTTCTTCTGATGAGCTTTTCGGTTTATTATTACAAGAAGAGGAGTGTATTAATGCTTCTAATCAACCGGCCACACTTGATTCGACTCTTTCCGCTAATGTAGCAAGTCGTGGTGGCCGCCCCCGCTCTACTTCCTCTCGGACGGATGCTGGATCCGATGCAAGTTCATCCTCGGGTCGCAAGATTTGTCAACTATGTGCCACGCCTGGACACGAAGCTATCAATTGCTGGCAACGTCAGAATTTCAACGAGTTTCCTCCTACAAACCCTAATTATGCTAACCGAGAGGGGCGTGGTGGAAACCGAGGCCGTGGTGGACGTGGTCGTGGCAGTCGAGGCTCGTACAACAACACTCGAGATGATCACCTCTCGTTCCAACAACAACAGAATCCAGTTCCTCAGTCTAACTTTGCTCAGCAGCCTCATTATGCATATCAAATGGCTAATTCTCCTTCTACACTTGTTGATCCCAATTGGTGCTTTGATACGGGGTCCAATGCTCATGTCACCGCTGATTTGGGTAATCTTTCTGTGCATTATTATTACAGTGGCAATGATGGTTTGCAAGTAGGCAACGGTATGTCTCTTCCTATTACGCATTTGGGCCATTCCACCTTACCTGCTTATCATAAACCTGTTCAATTGCATAATGTCCTTTTTGTGCCTCAAATCAAGAAAAATATCATTAGTGTTTCTCAACTAACCAAAGACAACAATGCTTACATGATATTTTATCCTACTTGTTGTTTTGTGAAGGACAAACAGGGGCAAACCCTCCTCAAAGGAACCGTTGACAACGGGCTTTATCACTTGGCTCAACCACAACCGTCCTTACCATCACCACGAGCTTACTTTGGTGAACGCACTACCCTTCAAACTTGGCATGAGCGCTTTGGCCATCCACATGAGTCTATTTTTCGTCGTTTAGTTTCTAGGTTTAAGTTGCCTGTGTCGTCAAACAATTTAAAAGCTATTTGTGAGCCTTGTCAGCTTGGGAAGAGTCATCGACTCTCTCTCCCTAGCAACCATGTTTCTAGTTCTTCTCCTTTTGAATTGGTATACTCTGATGTTTGGGGGCCTTCCCCGGTTTCTTCTTTCAATGGTAATTCATACTTTCTAATATTTGTGGATGATTGCACTAAGTTTGTATGGATTTATTTTCTGTCCCAGAAAATCCCAAGTTCTATCTCATTTTCAACTATTTCAAAAGATGGTTGAAACTCAATTCTCCACAAAAATAAAGCAATTCCAATCAGACTGGGGGGTGAATACCGTAATGTCTCTTCGTACCTACAAACTCAAGGCATCATTCGTCGGGTCTCTTGTCCTCATACACAGTCTCAAAATGGGGCAGCGGAGCGTCGTCATCGTACCATTGTCGAAAAGGGTTTGGCTCTCTTGTCTCATTCTAAGTTACCCTCTTTATTTTGGGAGCATGCCTTTCACACTTCGGTTTATCTGCATAATCGAACAATCACTCCAATCTTAAGTTATAAATCTCCCTTTGAAGTTCTTTATGGTAAAATTCCCGATTACTCATTTCTAAAGTGTTTTGGTTGCCTTTGCTACCCATTCTTATGACCTTATGTAGCCAACAAACTTGAATTTCGGTCATCCCCGTGTGTCTTTATTGGTTATAGTTCCAAACACAAAGGCTACGTGTGTCTTCATGTCCCTACCCGTCGTGTCTACGTCGCGCGCCATGTCATTTTTGATGAGACGATCTTTCCATACCCCTACATGCTCAAAATCATGATGATTCACCACCACAAAATTCACCAACCGAAACCCCTGTTTCACTTCTACGCCTGGCGTCATCACCAGCGTATCCCTCGGTCCAGGACTCGGCCGAGTCCCAGACCGAGTTTTCCCCTGTTGTGCACACCCAATCGCCACCACAACTGCCTTCCGTTGAGCCCACCTCCAGCCCATCTCCTCTTTCGACGTTGTCAAGGCATGACACACCACCACATTCCACACCACCGAACCCTCACATCACCCCTCCTAGCCATGTTGATAACTCGGTGTCTCGTTCCATTGATGGAGAAGTAGCTGTTGTTTCCTCTGCAGACTCAGGTACGAATTCTTCTCCCCATTCCTCTATTCCCTCTTATTTTCGTCCCGCTGATAATTCCACTCATCAAATGGTTACTCGTTCCAAAACGAATAAACTTAAACCCAAAACCTTTACATCCACTAAACATCCTTTACCTGTCTTGCCTGCTTCACACACAGAGCCCAAAACCTTTACTCAAGCCTCTAAAATCCCTGAATGGCAACATGCTATGCAATCTGAATTTGATGCCCTCTTGCGTAATGGGACTTGGACACTTGTCCCGCGCCCTTGTAATTCTAACATTGTTGGTTGTAAGTTGGTGTACAGGATAAAGCAGAAAGCATATGGTTCCATTGAGCGTTACAAAGCTCGTCTGGTTGCCAAAGGCTATAATCAAGAAGAAGGTGTTGATTATTTCGATACATTTATCCCAGTGGTTAAACCTACTACTATCAGACTTGTTATGTCTATTGCTTTGCAGCACTCTTGGCCAATACGACAAGTTGACATCAATAATGCTTTTCTTAATGGTGAATTGTCGGAGCAAGTTTTTATGCAGCAACCGCCTGGGTTTATTGATCAGTCTAAGCCCAATCATGTTTGTCTCCTTCGAAAAGCTCTTTATGGACTCAAGCAAGCTCCTCGTGATTGGTTCAATAAGCTTCGACAATTTCTGTTGGGTCATGGTTTTCGCTCTTGTCGATCTGACACATCCTTATTTGCCCGACGACTTGGCTCTTCTGTTTTATACATTCTTGTCTATGTTGATGATCTCCTTATTACGGGTTCCATTTCTGATGATATTGATCGGTTTGTTCATCTGTTGAACAAGACCTTTGCACTTCGGGATCTTGGTCCACTGCATTACTTTCTTGGTCTTGAAGTCTCTCGTGGCTCAGACTACTTTCTTCTCTCTCAGCAGAAGTATATTCGGGATATTTTGATTCGCAGCAAAATGCAGGATGCTAAGCCAATCTCATCACCGGCTGAACCGGCCTCCCGTCTGACTCGTTCAGGTGATCCCATCTCTGATCCTTCATTATATTGGAGTATTGTTGGGGCTTTACAGTATGTCACTATCACTAGGCCAGAGATCTCTTATGTTGTCAATAGAGTTTGTCAGTACATGCATTCTCCTACTGAGACGCATTGGGCTGCTGTTAAGAGGATTCTACGCTATCTCAAGGGTTCTCTGTCTGCTGGATTACATATTCGGCCTTCGGTTGACAATCGATTAATTGCTTATTGTGATGTTGGATGGGCTTCTGATAGTGATGACTGTCGTTCTCAACATGGTTTCGCTATTTACTATGGAGGTAATTTGATCAGCTGGGCATCAAAGAAGCAACATGTTGTTGCCAAATCTAGCACTAAAGCTGAATACCGTGCTATTGCTTTCACTGCCACTGAGCTTATTTGGATTCAGCAACTTCTGCTCGAGCTCCAGGCTCCCGTTGTTCGTCCACCTATTATTCTATGTGATAATCTGAGTGCCACATATATGTCTGCTAATCCAGTTTTTCATCAGCGCTCCAAGCATATCAAAATTGATTATTACTTCGTTCGTGAATAAGTAGAGAATGGTTCACTCGTTGTTCGTCATGTCCGAGCGTGTGATCAGACTGCGGATATCTTCACTAAGGCCATTGGCACAACTCGTTTCTTACAATTACGCTCCAAGCTTCATGTTCGGAATCCGCCATGAGCTTGTGGGGGGTATTAGGATATATTGTATATTGTGTAATATTCTCCATATCTTTCTGTTATTATTATATCAGGCTCCAAGATAGATAAGATCCTTGGGCCCTAAGTATATCTTTTGTATATATAAACCCTATTGGGTATTCTCATGAATACAAGATTACATTCACAAATACCGTAACTTTACAAAACTGATTAGTCATAGGGACATTTTGCTCGTGCAAGTTTGATGCTATTGTTCTTTTCTAGAAGTCAATTGTGCTGTGTACATTTGATGCTATTCTACTGTAAGTTTTTCTTCACATGAATGATTGTAAATAAATATGCTCTCTTATTATGCTCTACCAACAACACTTTTGTGGTGCTTGCTGGTTGTAAACAATGTGTTGCTTGACCAATCATCCTTGAGATGAAAGTGAAATGGGAAGTGATGGTAAATCCTTTGTTAATATAAGTTTCAAGCACTAGCAATAATGTTCGTGTCAAGCTAGACAAGCTGAGTGATTGATCGTCCTTCATCCAATTTTTTTCCACCTCTAAGTTGCTTAAATTGTATTTAAATTTATATTGTTTCCATAAATTTGTTAATATATCTATATAAACAAGTAATTTGACAATTGAATTGTTAACCTTATTTATTTTTCCATTATCCTTGGAGGAGTTCAAAGCCCTTGTGCTAAAAGACCCTTTGATTTATGTTTCGCTTAGTTGGACATCACATAGAAAAACATCACATGGAAACCATGAAATATGGTGTGCTATTGACATTCACAGCGCCCAAGTCTTATATTGCTGAAAATTGGATGAACCGTCAATATTAAAAAAAAATCGTTCAATAAGAGGGGAATTCGCGTTTAAACAAAAGGATAATATTAAGTTGATTGTTCCGTATTTTTTACGGAGTATTTGGTTTTTCTGTTCTATGCCCTAAGAACATAGAATAAGCATGTGGATTTAGAAACTAAAATTCTATTTTGGAAAGTATAAACTCTTATAAAAAAAAATAATTTACAAAAAATATATAAATAAAATCATTACTACTTTCTTTTTAAAATTAGACTTTTAAAATCTATACACTTAGGACATGTTAGAAAATTCGTTTGTTAATCGAATAATTGGTAACTTTGAAGCGAAAGCTCTCGGCTAACTGAATTTAATGGTACCATAACGGTTCATACTTGTAACTAACCGAAATAGCGAGTTACTGAGACATGCAGCAATCGTCTCCCGGAGAGAAACAGGAGCTACAAATCTACAATAGTCCCAACCCAAGAAAGCATCACACACGCCATGCAGTTCACACACCGTCGATAACTCCTCGCGCAAAAATTCAACGGCTCTGATCTCTCGTTTTGGAACCTTCCAGACTTGGAAGAGAATCTAGACTCTAAACCCCTTTTTTTTTGCAGGTGTATATCAGTATATCACTTTCCTCTTCCGTAAATCCCCGTCTCCCCCCTACAAATTCTGAAGCTCCAGATGAACGCGTCACACGCAACAGACAGAAAGCTCGATTCCCCAATCGCAACTTGAACGCTCTAAAGAGAGAAAGAGAGTGAGGGGGGTTTAGGGATTGTGATCGCAAAGAGAATCATTACCAGAGGATCTCGGAATTATTGCAGTTAACGGCCATTGATCAGCGGGAACGAACGTCGATTTTTGTTCAGTCGACAATCGGGCGGGTAACTCAATCTCGTCTCCCAATTCATTTTTTAGACGTTAAAATGTTCGCTACCAGACTAGTATAAATATTCGTCATTACATTCACTTACTACTGAATTGAAGTCACTCAATCGTAATAATTTGTTTCAATCCGTTGATTTAATCTCCACATCATCATCAACTGTTTGTGATCAATCTCTGTATTTTCGATTCCACATGTTCTCCAGATCAATTAATCGCTCAATCGGTGTTTACTTAAGCGAGGGCGAGGGTTTGTAGAAAAATGGCGCCCAGTATAAGAAAAGCAATGGGGGTGGTAAAGGATCAGACCAGTATTGGGCTAGCCAAGGTGGCCAGCAACATGGCCCCAGAGCTCGAGGTAGCTATAGTGAAAGCCACCAGCCATGACGACGACCCAGCTAGCGACAAGTACATTAAACAGATTCTCACCTTGACGTCCTACTCAAGGGCTTATGTGGATGCTTGTATATCTGGCGTGTCCAAGAGGCTAGGAAAAACCCGAGACTGGATTGTGGCTTTAAAGGCGCTGATGCTGGTTCATAGACTTATGAGTGATGGGGATCCAGTTTTCCAGCAAGAGATTCTGTATGCAACTAGGAGGGGAGCGAGGTTGCTGAACATGTCGGGTTTCAAGGACGAGGCTCACTCGAATTCATGGGATCATTCTGCATTCATTAGGACGTATGCATTGTATCTTGATCAGATGTTGGAGTTGATGTTGTTTGAGAGTAAGCTTGGAGGGGAAGAGATCAATAAATCTGTAACTCCATTGAGGGAGATGAAGCCTGAGAGGATCTTTGCAAAAATGAGTCATCTGCAGAGGCTCATGGATCGGTTCCTGGCTTGTAGACCAACTGGTTTGGCCAAAAACAACAGGATGATAATCATTGCTCTGTACCCGGTTGTGAAGGAGAGTTTCAACCTCTATACAGATATTTGTGAGGTATTGGCCATGTTACTTGACAGGTTTTTTGATATGGAGTACTCTGAATGTGTCAAGGCCTTGGAAGCTTATGCTAGTGCTGCAAAGCAGATTGATGAGCTTGTTGGGTTTTATAACTGGTGCAAGGACACTGGTGTTGCCAGATCGTCAGAGTTTCCTGAAGTACAGAAGATAGCCGATAAAGTCTTGGAGACTCTGGAGGAATTTGTTCGGGACAGATCAAAGACACAAAAGAGCCCTGAGAAGAGGAAGCAAGAAACTGAAGAAGAACCCATCCAAGATATGAATGAAATTAAAGCGTTGCCTGCTCCCGAGTGTTTCACTCCTCCACCACCTCCAGAACCTGAGCCTGAGCCTGAGCCTCAATCTCATTCTCAACCTCAGATAATTGGAGACTTAGTTGATTTAAGAGATGGAAATGGAACAGATGAAGATCAAGGGAATAAGTTGGCTATAGCTTTGTTTGCTGGTGCATCAAATGGTGAGCCCGAAGTAACATCTGCTTGGCAAACCCCAGCAGCTGAACCCGGTAAAGCTGATTGGGAGCTGGTTTTGGTGGAGTCTGCCAGTAAACTTGCAAAACAAAAGGCGGATTTAGGAGGAGGGTTTGACCCTTTGCTTTTGAATGGCATCTATGATCAAGGAATAGTGAGACAATACACGAGCGCTGCCCAATTAAGTGGTGGAAGTGCAAGCAGTGTAGTACTGCCTGCTCCTGGAAAGACTAAAACGCCCGTGTTGGCCTTGCCTGCTCCTGATGGGTCCATCCAGACGGTTGGTGAAGATCCGTTTGCAGCGTCATTGAGCATTCCTCCACCGGCGTATGTACAAATGGCTGAAATGGAGAAGAAACAGCATTTGCTTATGCAGGAGCAGTTAGTATGGCAACAGTATGCAAGAGATGGAATGCAAGGTCAAGCCAGCTTGGCTAAGATAAGTGGTGTTGTTGCCCCAGTGATGTCGTATGGGATGCCACGCATGAACGGGGTGATGATGCCGCCTAACGGGTATTATTACACTCCACTGTGATTGATAGGTTAGTGAATAATAATCATATGATATGGTTGAAACTTGTTGATGTCCATTTGGGAGATTGTACTGGATCCGGGGGATGAGATTTGTAAATTTGGTCGGATGGTTTGTAGTATGTCGGGGGTGCGTTAAGTACGTTTTTCTGGCATTCGTTTCCTGTGCATTGAATGTTAGCCTATATTTTTAACAACCTAATCTTCAGTTAGCATTCTTATCAGTAAATTATTCATAGCTTCGCAAGTTTTTGTGAACTACATCCAACTCGCTGGAATTTGCCACAAAATTTTGAGTGTGGTAACGTAATGGAAGGAGGCTAAGGGCGTGTTAGGCATCACGCATATGTAATATGTCACATCAAAGTTTATTTTTTCAGTTACCTTATTACTTTAAGATTAAAAGTATTGTATTGTAAGTTAGTGACATACCAAGTCAAAGCCACCCCAAGAGAAGTGGTTTTGGCCATGCTCATGTTATGTTTGATCAACTTCGCATAGACTATGACTTGGAGAAACAATGGCTGCCAGAGGTTAAACAATGGAGAACAACAGAGATGATGAAATAAATACATGCTTAGATTTGAGATGAAGAAGAATTGGATCCTCCATACGTTACAAATGATCTCCTATTCATTAAAACAAACCCTAGAGAATACATCCTTGGAAAGCTCTATATAGCTAATGCTCTTCTCCTCATCTCAGAAACTAGTGAAATAAGCAATGAAAAAACCCTACAACATTAGTGCTATTCCATGATACAAGTCTGATACCTACCCAAATCATCAAGTGCAGAATTTTGGAGGGCCTTTTTCTTCCACATAATCGTAAGATATATTTACACATTCTGCACATACTTAACATATGCACCCGCCGAAGGCCCATATCACACAAAAGAGCTCTACAAACCTGCAATTCTTGCTGACCCAGTTGAGTAAGTGCAGTGAAGCTTTGGCTGCCAAGGAGACTGCTGCTGATCCTCCACTACCTCCATTGCCCTCCTCTTCCTTGTTTCATGCTCAGGAGCAGAAACCGAAAGAGGGGCCAAACGCAATGACAAATCACACACCGCCTCTTCAGGCGGGTACTCCTCAATCATCATAGTGGACGAGTCCTTGTCACATGGAGACGCATTCTCCAACACCCAATCATCGAAAAAGCTCGGGGTAGGTTTCATGGTGGGGAGATCCACAAAGCCAGGGTGGGTCCCGTAGCATGACGGATGATAAGGTGAGTAAGAACTGGAGTGGAGGGAAGTCGGTACAGGCAATATGTTTAAGTCGCCATTCAACAAGCGTAGCTCACAATTCTGTGGCGGATCCTTCACCTGGATCTTGGAAGTGGGCATTGTGGGCATTGTGGGGTTCAAGAAGTTTGGACACTGACATGCAAGAGGTGAAGCTGTTGGTTTAAGAGGCCCAGTGTCTCTGCCTAGGCTGTAAGAACCTAGGTAGAATCTCGGGTTGGTATTTCTTTGGCTCCTTGATGCTTTTCTTGGAATGCAGCCTAAGTTAAGAGCAGCTGCACAAGGAAAATAACACAATAATATTTTATTAATCAAATGATACGACATTGGTCAGTTGGAACTTAATAAGAACTCTTGCTGGTTCCTTCTAGGCTTTTGTACTAAACATAATCATATGGCTAATATCCAAGTTAATTGGATTTTAACAAACAACTAAAACCTTTTGCCAACCCTTTAAGGCGCCACTTAGTTGAAATCTAGGTATGAAAGAAGAAATCAGGTTTTAAAAAAAAATACAACAAAATACCACCAACTAAAACAACAAACCCACTTGAAAATAACAAATATCATGGGGGCGAATCAGCTTAGCTGTTTAGGAGCATTGATCCTATAGTTTGAAATAACTGGCTCTCATTCATTTTCTTTCCAACCTCATAGTACTGCACTAATCTACTCAAACTCTTGATGGCCCGTTTGGTATGAAACCATTGGAAGCATCTCCAACAAGTTGAATCCCTCATTCCATACAAGTGACTCAACTTTGTTGAGAGTCACAGTCTACAAGACATATTAACACTAAACCACTCAATGAAAAGATTTGCAGCTTCCAATATAGCCGCAATCCGACCCACATTGACCCCACTAAACAAGAACCTCAACTTAATCAAAAATTACACATTTTAAGACCTAAAAGAACGCAACTTTTTTTAAAGGAAGAAGTAGAAGTATACCTTCAATGCAAGGCTGCAAAAACTCCCCAGCCTCATCACTGTCATCTCGCCGGATTATGGTGTCAATGGCATCATTCACTCTCTCCCAGAGTGACTTTGGATCCATATACTCAGCCTAGCAAAATGTGCAAAACATCAAAATAAAAACCCAATTCAGGAGAATACTTTTTTTTTTGTTAGGACTTAAAAAGGGATGAAATTGTTCAGAGTTAAGGCGTGAACCTCGGAATTGGCTTTAGAATAAATGATTTCCTCCGCTTTCAACACAACAATGGGGAGTTTCTCTTGCCACTCTTTGTTCTTCTTAGTTGATGGGCTGTGAACCTCATGGGCAATCCTAATTAAACAAATGGGTCATGGTAAAATTAGGCTAAAACAAAAGGGGGGCAGCTTTAAAAAATCAAAAAATATTGACAAGGACATGAAGAAGGTGAAAGGTAAAGGTAGAGAGAAACCTGAAGATCTCTTTAATGAGAGAGCCTCTCATGGGCTGGTGCCTTTCACTGTGCCAAGCCCTTCTCACACACTCATAAGGCCTTGGCCCTGGCCTGGGCATCTTCACAAAACACAACTCCAGATCAGCGATTTGAAGAAAATGAGGGAGGAGAAGGGAGGGGGGGTTTGGCCTTTGGGGGAAGAAATGAATGCTTGAATTGTCTCGGCTTTTGGTGCCTCTAGGGTGTACTTAAATTGAGGAGAGGGACAAGGACAATGAGCAATGGACTTTGAATTGAGCCCGTGCCTCCCATTTTCTTCTACATGAAAAGAAAGGTGTGAACTTTCCTGGGGTCCGTTTGGCAAAAACATCCATTTGTCTTGTGCATACATATAATTTCATATGAGCATATATATAATCAAGTGTGCAAGGACTCATATCATCATGCAAGGCAAAAGCATTCATTTGTCTAATTATATTGAATTTAATTAAGTACTTAAAAAATATTGTAGATATAAGTAATCGATCTTGTTTATTTTTATATCCCTAATATAGGAAATGGGTTTAGAAATGAATCAAACTCATATTAGTGTTAAAATAGCATTTATTAACCTATGCTTTAAAGGCATCTATAATACATCTATACTACATATATAAACTTGTGTACATGTCACATTTATTACCCCTAATAAATCCTTAATCCTTAAAATTACATACCCACTCAATTAAAATATTTTGTATTTTTCCCCTTAATGAATTGTATGTAATGAGCTTGCCATGCATTTCAAGTTTATAAAGATCATTTGACATATTCAAAATGTATATATATAAAATGGATACATACCATATTATTACATATATCTATAATACATATATATTTTTGACAATCAATTTACATATTATTTAAAAAAGAATTTAAAACTAAAGTCCTTTCATATCATAATTCACAACAATGTATATTTTATATGAAAAAATATTAATTATGATATTCATTGCCAAAAAAGCTAGAATACAATATATTTGTTAGCATACTATTTATACAATATGCTACGAGGGAGAGAGTTTTCACAAATAAGTACATTACAAATACGTAACATACATAATTATAATTAGTATCATGAATCCAAAAATATAATAGAAAAAATTTAACAAAACAATATCACCCCATACATATAATTGTTATACGCATTAGTTCATTTTTACACATGAATCCAAAAATATAATATGAGAATAAAATAATATAAAAAAAAATTACTCCATACATATTGAAGTTCTTGAAGCTTGAGGTTGAACAATGTCATTTTTTAATATGATAAAAATAACAATAAATAAAACTATAAAATGAAAATGAAAATAAATGTTCATATATTTATATTATTTATAATTTCAATTCAACCATATATTTTTATATATAATATGCTCTTTAACAAATTAAATACTAAAAACACTATATATTTTTTAGAAAAAGATGTTGACAATGAAAAAAACCACTATGTTTTTTTATTTATTAGAATTAATTGATACATAATTAAATGTTCCTTTCATTTTCTTATGAATGTTGACATTATTGTATTCTTGAAATCAAATTTATAACTCCAAGTCAAACCAAATTTCACCTTTTCATTATAAGGTTTAAATGCATTTTACAAAATTCCAGCAAAACAAAATGCATTCTACAAAAAAAAAGTTTAAATGCATGCAAATATTATGTTAATTAATTTTGACCCTAATAATTCTCTAGCAAAAATTTTTTTTAACAATTATTGCATTCTTGAAATCAATTTTATAACTCCAAGTCAGACCAAATTTTCTCTTTTCATTACAAGGTTTAAATGCATGCAAATATTATGGTAATTTATTTGACCATATTAATTCTCTAGCATAACATTTTAAAGCTTTAAGAGGCTATTTATTTAAAAAATAATGGTTGTGAAAATGTTTCATAGGTAGATTAAAAGAAAAATATTTATTAATTTTATGCTTCCACTATTAAGACTGATTTTGGTTAGAATCATAGCTATAACACTTAAACTTTCATTTTGCTTATAAGTAATACCATATAAGTGGAAGGAGACATCTTCTAGATTAGATCTGCCTCTTTAGTCAAGTCAGTGATGCAAACATTCATGAGGTATGCATTCTTAACTTTTATTCCTTTATTATCATTGTTTTTTTTTCTCTTATCAATGGTATATTAGATAGTGTATCTTAAATATTAAATATTAAGAATATTATCTAGCTTTTATTTGTATCTCCTTCATTTGGCAGAAAATAGTGTTCAATGGCTAAAGCACTCAATAATCGAGCTCTCCATCTTCAATTATTGAAGAGGTAAATATGGTAATCTTTTAAAATTATCTACTTATAGTATGGTTTCTATCTTTTTATGGCCATTGTAATGTTTGCGGTTTCATTTGAGTTGTAGATTCTCAAAGAGTCTTTCTCGAAAAAAGTTTTCTAATTTTTATTTTTGGTATATTATTTTTTCAACAAAATTTCATTATATTACTCTTTAACCAAGTTATGTACATACTCCACGCTATTAACAAAAAATATCCAAAAAAATTAATAGATTAGCAAAAAAATAAATAAAGAATACAGTAAGAAAATTGTCATGCAAATATAAATGGGAATATAAAAAAAACGTTGTCCCATCATATGCAATAAAAATTTATGAAGATCATAACGTAATTGTGTAATTACTATAAAATTGATCCAAAACTACACAAAAAAGTTATAATTAACTTACAAATACTCATAGGCTTATCTACACTATGGTCATCATTGTTTATCATTAAATTATTTTCCAAATGCTTTTGCAATCCATCGGTTAAGACTCTTCGCCTTAATCGTTAGATAATTGTGGGTCGAAAATTTATATAACTAATTAAATATAATTTTAATTAGAAAACAGTTACATAGTTTTTATGAAATAAATTCAGCTACAAATATTAATTTAGGAGATATATAGCAACCAACATTTTATAGTATGTATACCTAAATAATAAATGCGTATATGTCATGTGCAATGAAAATGTATAAAAAACAATCTTGATAATTATTGTTGAAAAGAGTATTTTTAAGTAAATACACATGCAAAAAACCATGCCCCGTGCGTATGCACGGGTCTGTTCCCTAGTATACTATAATTTTGTTTACATAGGTACATTTAATGCACTTGATAATAATTTATTATCTATTTAATCACAAATTCCTCCAATGCACGTGATAATAATTTATTAGCCATTTAATCACAAATTCCTCCATTTAATGCATTAACTTATAATGCACATGAATATTTTATTTCTTCTTTTTGACAATCAATAAACTTAATTTAAAACTAAAAAATCCATATTATACAGCATGGCTTGAAATTTATTCCAACCTTATTATAAAACTACATATTAATAATATTGTAAAACCAAAATTCAATTTATTATAATATAATGATAATAATATAATTTATATAATATTTATAGCTCAATTTTGAAATGACTTATACATAATGTTAAATAGTATGTACTCTTTAGACTATAAACATGTGAAATAAGGTTACCCATATTACAATTTTTTTTTTTTGAGCGCCAAAACATAAACTTCATTAGATAGCCAAGTCATCAGCCAATACAGAGTTTAGACCAACAAACCTATCCAAAGGAAAAGAAGAAAAAGAAATAACATTCAGACAAGAACTAGCTATGATATCGGCAGCCCTGTTTGCAGATCGGCGAACATGATTCCATTCACAGAAGTTGAACTTATGGCCAATTTCCTTAATACATTCCAGCAGCCTGCCTAAATAGCCCTTCCAAGGCACCTGATTCTTGATTTTTGAAATGATGGACAAGCAATCAGATTCAATGGTAAGATGAGTGATGTCATGCTCAAAACACATCCGCATTGCCCAGAGCATAGCTTCCGCTTCAGCGATTACAACATCAGATGTGTTTTGAATTCTTTTTGATCCAATTGCAACAGTATCACCTCTGTCATCCCTAGCGATGAAGCCGATCCCACAACCATTCGAAGAAACAGAAGCAGCGCAGTTTAATTTGATCATGCCGCTGCCAGGTCTGTGCCATTTAACCTCCCCAGGTTGTGCAGCATTGGTAGCAGGAGCAGCCACAAAAACTGAGGGGCACAGAAGATCTTGCAGCTCATGAGCTTTGGCAATGATTTCGTCAGGATGCAGGGAAGCTCCTTCAAAGACTCTCATGTTTCGACTTCTCCATATTCCCCACATGACAGTGGTCCACAATGCAATCTCATCAGCTGAAAAATTCCCTAGCAATCTCTCCATCAGATTAAGAAGATTACATGATGAATCCCGAAGAGCGTAGACTTCAGGAAGCTTTTTCCACACACGTTGTGATGCAGGACAACAAAGAAGAGCATGGGCTACTGTCTCAGTTCTGCCACACACATCACACATGTCGTCTTTAACGATGGATCGCCTCAGTAAATTTCGTTTGACAGGCAACAATTCTGTGCAGGCCCTCCACATAAAAGAGCGTACTTTTGGGATGGTTTTGATCTTCCAAATCTTTCTCCAAAGCAGAGACATGTCAGTTGAAGATGAAGATGAACCACGCCCCGAAATCTCCGGATCATTGTGCAGCAAGGCGAAATATGCGGAGCGAACAGAGAAGATTCCATCTTTCGTGTGGTACCACTGTAGCTCATCCTGATCAGGTTGATCCGTTAAGCGAATTTGTTGTATATAATCAACATCAGAGTTGCAGAATAAATCGCGGACCAGCTGAAGCCGCCAAGAACCAGTGACCCAGTCGATCAGATCGCTGGCACGAAGAAGGGGATCGCCTCCTTTAAGATTACCAAGAGGCTTGAAGTTGTTCGGCCTTGGAATCCATTTCGCCTCCCAAGCATTCAGAGATGAGCCATTGCCAACACTCCAAAAGCATCCTAGATCCAGCGCCTTCCGACCCTTTAGGATTGATCGCCAAGTATAGCTTGGATTGATTCCAAGCTGAGCATCGAGAAATTCACAGCGGGGGAAGTATTTTGCCTTAAGAAGTTTGGCTAACAAAGAGTGTGGATTTTGCAAAATTCGCCATCCTTGCCTAGCAAGCAAAGCAGTGTTGAATAACTCCATATCTCGAAATCCCATGCCACCCTCACTCTTAGGCAAGCAAAGTTTTTTCCATTTGCACCAGTGAACCGAATTTTTACTACCTTGTGAACCCCACCAGAAATTGCAGAAGAGTTGTTCAATTTCTTTGCAAAGTCCAACAGGTAGAGCAAAGCAGGACATTGTATAGGTGGGGATTGCCTGAGCTATGGCCTTTATTAAAACCTCCTTCCCTGCTCTTGACAGTGTTTTTTCTTTCCAACCACCTATCTTCTTCCAGATTCTCTCTTTATCCTGATTAAAGATCACCTTTTTCGATCTCCCTATCATGGTGGGTAGGCCAAGATATTTCTCATGTTTGTCTACCTCCTTTACTCCCAAAATTTGTTGTATCTCAGAACGTCTATTGGTGTTGACGTTTTTGCTGAAAGATAATTCCGACTTTGCAAAATTGACTTGTTGACCCGAGGCAGCTCCATAGGCATGGAGGATATTTACGATTTCAGAACTCTGTTGACAAGTTGCTCTAGCAAAGAGAATGCAATCATCAGCAAAAAATAAGTGAGAGATCACAGGAACACCCCGTGCGATTGAGATGCCATTGAGGCGCTCTGCTCTTTCACTAAACTTCATCAAACCAGAAAGGCCTTCTGCACACAACAGGAATAAGTAGGAGATAAAGGATCTCCCTGCCTTAATCCTCTTGAAGGAGTAAAAATTTGTGTAGGACTACCATCCATAAGCACCGAAAAAGAGACAGATGAGACACACCTCATTATCAGTCTTGTCCAATTCTCGGCGAAGCCCATCTTTTCCATACAATGCTCCAAGAAAGACCATTCAACACGGTCATAGGCCTTCGCCATGTCAAGCTTCAGTGCCATATACCCTCTCTTGCCTCCTCTCTTAGTCTTCATATAATGGAAAATTTCAAAGGCGGCAAGTGCATTATTTGTTATAAGTCGTCCTGGCACAAATGCGCTCTGACTCTGATCAATAATCTTGTGTAAACACTTCTTCAACCTGTTTGTAAGAACCTTCGACATGATCTTATACAGAACATTACAAAGACTGATGGGTCGAAGATCCTTCATCCTGCAAGGCTCATTTATTTTTGGAATCAAGGAAATGTAAGTATGATTTAAGGTAGTGGGGAAATCAGCACCATTAAGCAAAGAAATGACAAAGTTTGAGACATCCGACCCAATGATATGCCAGAAATTCTGAAAGAAAATTGCCGACATACCATCCGGGCCTGGTGCCTTGGTAGGATGCATAGAGAACAGAGCACATCTAACCTCATCCGGTGTGAAAGGCTGCAAGAGTTCGGTATTATCCTCGTCCGAAACGAGAGGCTCGATTCCTTGAGAAGCCACCTCTGGGGGAGCCCTAGTATCCGACTTAAATATTGACCGAAAATATTCAATAGCAACATTTATTTTACCCTCATGCGACCTCCATACCCAATTGTTCTCATCAATAAGCTTCCTTATCTGATTTTGTTTTTTCCTCCCCGAAGCCCTCTGATGAAAGTACTTCGTATTCTGATCACCCCATTTCATCTCATTCAATCTTGAACGTTGACACCACATAATTTCCTCTCGTTTCATGAGTTCAGATTCCCGCCTTTCCAAAGCTTTCCTCTTAGCTACCAGGTTGCCATTTGTTCCTTTCTTTCCTAAGGCCTGAAGCTCTTCCCTTATTTTATTCAAATCTCTCCTAACATGACCAAAAGAAGTCCTATCCCAATCTTTTAGGTCATCAGCAGTACTCACCAGCTTACTCTCAAGCTCGCTGGATTCACCCAAAACATTTGGATTGCACCAAGCATTGCGGACGACTTCCCCGCACCCCTCATCTTCCAGCCACATCGCCTCAAATCTAAAGGGACGCGCTCTGTTAACTCCCGACTCCTCCGATTCCCCTTCCCACAGCCTAACCACAATTGGTACATGATCGGAGCCGCATCTTTAGAGATGAACAACACAGGCATCCGGAAATTGCATGCACCAATCTTCATTGCCAACCGCAAAGTCTAATCTTTCTTGAATAAATTCATCTCCTTCCCTCCCGTTATCCCATGTGAAACGAGGACCCAAGAACGAGAAGTCCCTTAATTCACACACATCCAAAGTATCCCGAAGTTGAATAATCTGCCCAATGTCCGGTTCCGCTCCTCCTTCCTTACCCTCAAAACTCAGAATCTGATTGAAGTCTCCAACACACATCCAGGCATTAAGCGTCTCCTCATGAAGCTTCTTGATTAGTTCAAGAGTGTGGTTCTTCTCTTCTTTCCTTGGCCAACCATAAATGCATGTGAGTCTCCACGGCAAAGCGTCTCGACCCCATGACACCATGGCATCCAAGTGATGCATCGTGTAGCTGACAATCTGAATATCCACACTCTCTTCCCACATCAAACAAATTCCACCTGAGGTTCCTATTGAATCCAAGCCGAAACAACTCTGAAAACCCAGTCTTCTTCTTACATTTTCCAACCTTTTCTTATCGCATTTTGTTTCCATTAGAAACAAAATTTGTGGGGCCTCTCTTCTCACTAGAGCCGTGAGACGGTCAACTGCACGGGCCTTCCCCAATCCCCGACAGTTGTAACTAATAATACTCATGGCTTCCGGCAGGGAAGGGTATTTCCCTTCCGTGCCGATATCTCAACGCTATGCGAAGCATCATTAGTTTTCCTCTTTTTCTCAAGATCAAGCAACTCATTTTCCACCTCATATGCATCCACCATGATAACATCTGAACATTTGCGTTTCCCAGTTTCAATTGGCAGGTCATTATCCACCCTTTTTGTATCCCTGGCAATTCGCTTCCACTTCTTTCTTCCTACTTCAGTGGCCTGCTCACCCGTCTGCAATAGTCCAGATTCAAGTTGCTCCCTTTTTTCATTATCATCTCTCTCATTCTTGCTTTTGGTAATATTAGTTGGTACTTGTTTAGAGACCCCATCTGATTTGTCATTTTGTGCATGCCCATTTCCAACTCCTACGTGAACATTCCCATGCATGCTTTTGATGTTTTCATCTTTTCCACCCCCTAAGCCTGCCTTGATCACGTTGTTGCCCTTTCCTTCTGAACTCTCCCTTTCTGTCATTTTATTATCCTCCCCTTTCCCTTCAGACTCATTCTTCCTTTCTCCCTCGCTTAGCTTTTTTTCCACTGCCCCCTCTTGATCTTTAATCGTAAGCTTAGCAACTTTTATTAAGTCTGTGACGTCTTCAACACTAGTTGCTTTGCTCTGAGATGATGCAGTTTGTTCCCCATAATTCTCCAACAACTCTAAGAGGGATCTTCTGCTACATTTTCCTTTTTTCCCCTGATCATCTGATGCCCCTTCAGACTTCCGTGAATCAGCAATTTCACGAAGTAATTCTAGCTCTTTCAGCCTCTCTCCCGCTAGGCGATCATTGATATTCTTAACAGGGGATGCCCTAATCCAATCTCCGTACTCATTTTGGAATACCTTGGCATCATCATTCTCACAATCAATCTCCACGTGCCCAAGTTTTCCGCATGTATAGCAGAAGTTCGGAAGGCGCTCGTATTTGATCTCTAGCCACATCTTCTTGCCTCCGTAACTTATCAACACACCCCTGCGCAGCGGTTTTGTAACATCAATGGAAACCCTAATTCTGAAGAACCGCCCTCCCAACAACAGTTCCGGTTCATCAATCTCCGCAAGTCTTCCCACACTATTTCCTATCATTGTTGCAAAGCCCTTGTTCATCGCAGCAATCGGTGCATCATACACTCGGATCCTGAAAGTCGCATGATCAAATCTCATCTTTGACGGTTGCTCGTTACCTGGTTCTTGGAGGAGTAGCAGTGCTCGATCAAAAGCCCAAGGACCCCCCCTGCATGACTCTTTCCTTGTCCACTTTATTCGCAAACTGGATCAAAAACAGATTACTACTTATCTCCCTGAAAACATGACCTTTCTTGGTCCTCCACGCCCCTTTCATGGTGGACTTGAGCGCGTAGAAGTTGAAAGGTCTGTTTGTTAGTAGTGTCCCAATCAACGTCAGATTACCAAGAGGAGGAGTGTCTGTAGTTGGATCCGCCGAAATTGCTACAACACTCTCTTCCTCCGTTAAATGCAGATTCTTCCCCTTCTCCATGTTGCTATTGAAACCTTCGGTCAAATCATCGTCAGAATACAGGAACTATCTCCAGACGTGGTGAATCTCGCACGGTGTAGGCGAGGAAACCCTAGCTCTCACAGACTTCTGCCCGGAGAGAAGTGTCGAGAACTCTCGAACCCTAGGCATTTTTCTTCCCGATACCCATATTACAATTAGGCTCCTCTTAATTAAGAATCTTTGATATTACACATAAAATTACGAATTTTTGATATTACACATAAAACATAACATAAAACACAATTGTTGGTATTATATCTAACAAAACATGGTATATAATTTAATTTTTAGACTTGTCTTTCTCACTATAAACATTTTTTATATATGTATGAGAGCACATCACAACTCCATCCATCATGAAGCGAAAAATAGAAGACAACCCTCAAATTACAAGAAAAAAACCGATCAAATGGAAACACGAATTGAGATTACAAAGTGAACGTGAGAACGCAATATATGAAGATTTTTGGTGGATGGTAATTAGGTTTGCACAAAACATCTTTTTCTAAAGTTAAAATTTTAATCATTTTTATTAATTTCATTATTTTTTATTTTGATTTTGTATTATTTGTATAAACATGCATTTTAAACATTAAAATATAAATTTTGCCCCGTCCAACGGACGGGCTTGACTTATCTAGTAGACTAGAAAAATCAGTAGAAAAGTTGATTGTGTAAATAAATAAATAATTGAATATAGTTTCCAATTTTAATTGATTAACTTGTGTCTAGTTAAACAAAACAAAAGTTCTTTAATTTTCTTGTGTTTAATTCAAGAATTAATGTCATTCTTTGAGCAATATTCTTGGCATATATATCCTCTAAAATAAATTGACAGTTTTGGTTATGTATTAAAATCTAACTATCTAAGAGTATATGAGCAAGTGCTCATGGCTCAAAAGTTGAGCCTCTTGTCAATGTGCAAGAGGTCTCAGGTTCGAGCATCCAGGGCGACGGTTTGCCCTTCTTTCTTAGAATTGGTTAGTAAACCAGTTCTCACCCGTTTATGGGTGCTTTAGGCTAGTCCAAGTAGTACTTGGGCTACCCTAAATCTTACCAAATCAAAAAAAAATATAAGAGTATATTGAATTGTTTTGGAGTAATCAATGAAGCTAAAGCTTAGAAGTTAGAACCAATGCAATCCGACACAATGGAGAGAGATGTATTTAACATGTGGTAAGATCTACTAGTGATGGCTTTGATTGCCAAAAATATTTATAGTGATACTTAGACAAAATATAAGACGTATAAGAAATTTGCGCATGGCGCATGATTCGGCCGGTTAAGGCTTCAGCACTTGTGCATGAGGTCTTCGGTTCGAACCCCCGAGATGGTGGTTTGTCCCTTTTCCCTTTAAAACTAGTTAGTAACCAGTTTTCACTCGTTTACTGGTGCGGTTCGAACCCCCGTGATGGCGGTTTGTCCCTTTTCCCTTTAAAATTGGTTAGTAACCAATTTTCATCCGTTTACCGGTGCTCTAGGCTAGTCCAAGTAGTACTTGGGCTACCCTCATTCTTATCAAATCAAAAAATATAGGAAATTTAATAAAATGTTTATTATTATTATTATTATTATTATTATTATTATTATTATTATTATTATTATTATTATTATTTTAATTCTTATCAATTTAATTTCTCAACAATCATGGGCTTTAATTGCCAAAAACTTTTATGATGGTAGTTAGATAAAATATAAGTGTGGAAAAATTAATGAAACACTTCTTCTTATATAAGTGTAGGAAAATTAATAAAATGTTTCTTCATATTTTAATTTTTATCAATTAATTTTTCAATAACTATGGGCTTTGATTGTCAAATTTTTTTAGGGAAATTCCGGTTGGTACCCTCGACTTTTTGACTTTTTCGGATGGTGCCCAAAAAAAATTATTCCGAGTGGTACCCCTGAACTTTTGCAAAAGTCCGGTTGGTTCCCTTTCTTGTAAATTTTCATTAATTTATAAAAAAAATTAGTATGTTTTCTATGAAAAAATATAATTTTTTATTTAATTACAATAAAACAAAATTTTAATTTAATGAAAATTCAAAGAAATTGCATAAAAATATTACATTAAAATTTATATTATATATTGTCAAGTAGATTTTATGTTGTATAATTAAATATTATAATATTTATATTAAAATAAAAATAATGCATGATTAAAACATTTCATGTAGATTTTATATAGTAATTTTGAAAATTTTTAAAAACTTAATAGAACTTAAATTTTTAATGTAACTTAAGAGTACCATAACAAAAGTTCTATTAGTTTTTCTAAAAAATTGTCAAAATTATTACATAAAACCTACATGACAATTTTAATTATTAATTTTAATATGAATATTGCAATTTTTTTTGTTTTAGCGTAAAAATTTTTAATTATACAACATACACTCAACTTGATATATATATATATGATATAATATTTTTAATTTAATATTTTATATGATTTTATATTAATTGTTATTAAACTAAAATTTTGTTTTAATTTAATTAAATACAAAAAATTCATTAGTAAACATACTTATTTAGTTAAAAACTAACGAAAATTCACTAGTAAGGGCACGAGCCGAACTTTTGCAAAAGTTCAAGGGTACCTCTCCGAATAAGTTTTTTTCAGGGCACCATCCGGAAAAGCCAAAAACTCGAGGGTATCAACCGAAATTAATGAAACATTTCTTCTTATTAATTTAATGGAAAACTAATGAGTAGATAGATGACATAGAATAAAAAAAAAAATTAAAATAGTGCATCTAAAACATTTTAACCCATGAAATATGGGTTTATGAAATTAATGAGTAGATAGATGTCATAGAAGGGAAAAGCGAACTAAAATAGTGCATCTAAGAGATTGGAACTCATGACGTTCGAGAAATTAATGAGTAGATCTATCATAGAAAGAAAAAATGAACTACAATGGTGTATCTGAAAGATTTGAACCCATGATCTATGGGTTCTTGGAAAAGCACTCTCACCACTATGCTACACAATTTTTTTGATTTGTTATTGTCAATAATAATTGTATAGGTAATATTGTGAGTGTAGTTAACGAGAGCAATAAATGGGGAAAAACCCAATCTTATATATATACTAGTGGTGATGCCCGTGCATACGCACGGGGTGATTTTTTTGTACAGATATATTAAGATATTTTATATTTTTAATTATACCATTTTCATGCTTGTATATTTATCTTAATTTATTTATAAAAAATTTAAATGCATTTAATGATGCAAAAATATTTAAAAAGTAAGCATTTGACCATCTTACATTCTTCTTAGATTAAAATTAATAATGTAAACCGAGATTATAAGGTTCCTTGTTAATGTTTGAATATATGGCTATTTTTATAATATGTGCTTAATGTAATTTTTTGAAACTATTGTCTCATGTAATAATTAAATTATCTCACTTATAATTCTTCCCAAGTACTATAAACCATGTAATTGCAATTAACATACATAAATATATATAAAAAAACAAATTCTAAATAGTTTAGGTTTTTTTTCTTTTACTTTCAAGGTTTTTTTCTTTTTCATTTGGATAAATAGAGTAACATAATCCCATTAATATATTTTAGTTCTTATTTGTCAATAGAGTAGCATTGCATTTTGTACACTGAAAATTTCTCATAATATATCTTATTATCGGTGAGAAAATTATACAACAAATTAATTAAACCAAAATAAGTATTTTCTCCTTTTACAAATATAATTTACCCCGAATTTGATAAATTTGAAAATGTGTAACATTTTTCTTATTGTTTCCTTAAGTTTGAATTGCTATCGTCATTAGTTACCTAATATAAACATTTGCAACATATATCCTTTGGTTTATAAAAACTTCAACCTAATCTTATTTTTCATTTGATTATCTTTCACATTGCTTCCTTATTCTTTTATTATATTTTAGAGGCTAAAACCATTTACAAATTACTAAAAATAGCGCATGAATCACGTACGACCAAGGATGGAGCTTAAAATATTTTTCAACAAATATATGCACAATATATGTGATAAAGTAATTCACACCTTATGCAATAAAACATACATATGGTTATTATCTTGGTGTATTGGCCAACAAAGATACTGCTTCAAACTAAATATGGCCATCAATACCATTTAGGAATAGTATGAAAAAGAGGTTGGACATTGTAGAGGATGTAGTGCATGTTTGAGTTTTGAGTTGTTGTTCTAAGGATCCTCCGAGATCCCTTTTTTTAATTTCACTACATAAAGAGGGTTTGAGGGGAATGAATTAAATTTTTTTATAGGATTTTAAAAATAGGCGTTAGATTTGAGTGTAAGTGTTGTACGAAATTTTAATTATTCAAATCTTAAATTTCTTTGATTTATTATGAAATGCAAACATTATAAACATTGAGTTAAAGAAATACTTTTGATTTAATATGAATGAAAACATAATATATACGAAAAATGTTTCTCAATTGTCATGGATTTTCTTCATTTTAAGCTTCTTATCTTATATAATAAAATGGATTTATTTTGTAAATGGGAAAATTATACTTAACTTTAAAATTATGGTAGCAAATGTTTATATGAAAAAATGTCTATAAAATGATATCATATCGATTTGAATAGTAATTTTTTGATTTGTACACAATCACCATAACCATCGAGTTAGAAAAAAAAACCTTTGCTTTATATGAAATGAAAAATATACACAAAATATTTCTTAATTATGATAAGGCTTTGATTGCTAATTTTTTTTATGATGATAATAAGATAGAATATACATGTGGGGAAATAAACTTACAAATAGAGAAACTAATAAGTAGATAGATAAATGTCATTGAAGAATAAAAATGAACTAAAAAGTAGTACACCAAGAAGATTTGAACCAATGACCTATGGGTTGATGGGAAATCACTCTCACCACTAAGCTACACATAACTTTTTGACTTGTTTTGCCAATAGTAATTATATAGGAATTATTGTGAGTATAGTTAATGAGAGCAATAAATGGTGGCAAAACCCAATCTTATATGTATATAAGATATATATATATATATATATATATATATATATATATATATAAGATTCCTGAAGCCCTAAAGCAGTGGCGGACCCAAGTGGGGGCCGGTGCCCCCACTTCCGTCTGAATTACAATTGAGTTATCAGTGTTCTTAAATTTTTTCTGAATTCCAATTGAGTTACAACTATATACAAACTAATATTTTGTTACATATTATTGACTATGTACACGGTACGCCACAACCTTATTAGAGAAAAATTAATTCAAAGATTGATTATACTAGGTTGTGTCTTAATATTTGTCCAGTCCACCATTTTAGATGGTCTTTTAAATTTTATTTTCAGAATTTAATCTAGTTAATTTTGTGTTTCTTTTTTCCAAGGATCAAAATTCCTTTGTAGTTTCACTAGCTTCTTGTAAGGCTTTATAATATTATTTTTATATCAAGGTAAGTCGAGTTAGAGCGAATACATTAATTTTTTAATCAGGGGTACAAAGTCGTTGTGTGGAATTCCAAAACGACGTCGTTTTGATAAAAATGTTAACTTCGAGTGCTTTGAATATAAAACGATAGAAACTAAAACGAGCTTACGATTGAAGAAACAAAGTGTGCCACTATGATGGATTCCACGCTTCACACTTTCACTGCCTTCAATAAGTATCGAAAAATGTTGACAGATAAGTAATTATCCATCCTATTTTCACGGTTACAAAAGTATCAAAAACTTTGCATGTATTTTTGGACACGCCTATTTAGTAGTAATTTTATAGGCATCCATGCCAAAATTTCAACTGAAAAAAGACTCGTATAAATTTTTTGTTTGCATGTTGTTAGTGTATTTATATAGGCATGCACACCAATATTATTGAGGCCTTCGGGCACTTGGTTCAATGTTTCGAACCCTACGGGCGGCGGCTCATCCCGAGTGGATGCTCTAGAATTGCTTAGTAAGCAGTTCTCATGTCCAGTGTCCAGTCCAAATCATTAAATTTTAATGTCAGACGGGGAATTTATTTTTAAAAGGTCTAATCTTGCAAAAATGCTAAACAAATAAGAAAAACAAATTTTTATCATAAAAAAGTATATAATATGTATATATGAACCGGACATGATCCAGTCTAGTAACGAATGCACACCCATTTTCCATATATAACATGTTCTGATATCATAGGATGTAGCCAAACAAATAAATAAGTTGAGTTTGTAACTCTGTGTACATACATGTGTATATATATGAATAATATGAAGAGGAAAGAAAGGGTAGGGATATTACCATAAGGAGGGCTGAGGAGGCAGGTAGATTAGGCAGTATTGAGTAATTTGATGATGATCGAGGCACAGGCAGGTCCAGGCGAACCGATCAGCTTTAAAAAAAATGGAATAGAAGGGGATGGTGGGTCTGTCTGTGCAACTGTTGCAACAGACACTTCTGAATTCTGATGACTTTTGATCTCACTCTTATTAATTATAATACTATATGCTATACATACATTATTGAGTACCCGCTGCTTGAATTTTGGTTTGGTTTGGTCTGGGTGTGACTGTGTGTCTGTGTGTGTCTGTGTGAGTGAGTAATGTGCTCCAAAATGATTACTATTTAGTTGGCTGTTTTCCGCCTGCCTTTGTCATAGTCATATATGCATTGCAATTGAAGCTTTGTCCCAAACTGTAAGCGTTTTGGCTAGCTTTAGATGGGTCATTTTTGGGGTCGTCTCATATCTACACGCGCATACATTAGCAAGCCTATCTCTATTGGTTTTTCTTAACACGTAAGAATTAGATCGATCTCAACTATAGAAGGCCAATCTAGATCATTTTTTAATTAGAATTCCAAAGTTCAAGATGGTTCTGACTGGAGTCAAAAGAGAGCAGGTGAGTATTTTTTTTTTTGATACAGATAAGAATTCGGAGTACCAAACATGTTTGGTAGTCCGAGAGGCCGTTAAGAAAACGGAAGCCGTGAACGGCTAATGGGATAAAAAAAGAGCCACACAAGGCAAGTAGAAATGACTAAGGATGTACAAATCCTCGAAAAGAAGAGCAAAATGCAATCAGAATCGGGGTGAGTAAAACACTAAAATGAATAGTGTCATAAACAACAGGTCAACCCATCATGGGGTGTACGAAATGGACAACTGATGTTCCCTCTACCGAGATGAAGGATCTTCAGAAGTCTCAAATCACCATGTGACCTGGCCTTATACAACTCGGTCTGATATGTACCGACCACAATTCCAACTCTTCGAAAAATAAGTATAGAAAATAAGTGCAGCCATCCTACAAAAAAAAAGAAAAACTTACACCCAAGTAAAAATACTTGTAATGTAAGTGAAACAACTTGCAATGCAAGAGAAGCTCGGCTTGCCCAGTAAGTAAAAACACATTTGCCTTGCCTTCCAAAGACTTTTTTGATAAAATTTAAGTTTATTCTAATTAATTTTAATTTCAAGAAGAGAATATGGTTATTGGTGAGGCATTCCAAATATACCCATATGTTGTACTAAGAGTGTAGATCTCTTCAGATTCAAATTTCACGATTTAAAGTTATTCTTCAGAGTAACAACATCAGTCTTAATCAAAAATTAGAACTGAATTCTATCAAAGATTCCATAGAGTAGTAGTAAGAAATCTATCCTCCTTACAAACCATCCATCATATACCAAAAGAATAAAGTTTGTTTCATAGAATTAACTTAATAGTCAAAACAGGAAAAATCATATCCCTTTAGATTGATAGCTAGCAACAGATTGTATCCAACAAAAATATGTCATCACATCTAAAGCATTGATCAGTCATGGCATCAAGTATTATGCATCCCCTAAAAGGAGCACAACCAAAATTGGTAGATGTTTGCTATTAAGCAAATTCGATCCTTTAAAGAATTTCAAGACATCATATCCAACAAGAGTCACAGAAGGCAGAGAAACCTGCTTGTGTTTAGTAGAAGAAGCACCACTATTTTTTGTTTCCGCAACCATAGTGGGTAAATTGTTCAAAGGTGCAGTTTGTTCAGAATTGATCGGGTTCAGAGAAAAAATTTCCACAGAGTATACATCATTTTTGAAAGGTTTCTAAACTTTCTCCCGAAACCATGTAGTTTATATTGGAACGAACAAGGAATCTCCAAATGACAAGACTCTCGAAAATCGATATCAATCCAACTAATAACAACTAGAAACGAGCCAGAAACAACTCACTCCGGACCCTTTGGTTGGGATTTCAATCTAGAAACATGGTTTCGGGATTTAGGGTTGAAGGATCTCCTAAAATGGAGTGAAATAGGTGACAAGATCTCCAAAATTCCATCACAGAAAGTACTAATCAAAGGATAGATGACTAAGAGCAAGAGATTCCTTCTGATTTCACCCCAGTTTCGTGATTATGGTTTTCATGAACAGGGTTGGGGGTGCGGCACAGGAAGAAAAGAGAGGTTTTCAGGGTTTCGTTTACGAGAGCAGGTGACAAATGGTACCCTTTCCTTTCAAAATTACATGTCATTTTAGGATTTGTTTTAAAAATTATAAAGTTATATAATTTGATTTAAAAATCCCCAATCTTGTTGAGAACTTTCCTTCTATTATATACGTAAATATTTTTAATTAATGAGGATATTATTGAAAAAAAGTGTGGTAAAATATTTCAAATGACAAGTATTATTGAATAAAAAAAATTACGTATGTATTTCTGAACGGAACGAGTAGTACTTTTATCGACCATTGTAAATATGTAAAATCAAAATTGTTTAAAAGTAGAGACCCGAGGAAAGAAATTGGAAAAGAAGACTTGGTCAAAGATTGTGAATCGGAAAAGAGATAAGAGTGAAAGATTGTGCTTTATTAATGGAGATGAAAGATTTTGAAGATCTTCAAGTGAAAAAAAAAGAGATTTCAAAGACTAGAAATTAACTGATTCTATAAATCATCATAAAGAAAATAAGATCAAGTCAAAGAAAAATGGAAAACAGATGACACAAGTTGGAGTTTAGAAGGCAGACCACTATGCTCGCACCGTCCAACCACACCATTTCATTGCTTCTTCCAGCAACAATACAACGTCTTCTACATCCACCATCCAACCCATAAATGACGTCTTCTTCTTCTTCTTCTTCTTCCTTCAATGGTTTCTCACCGTGGTCTAGTAAAAAAGTGCAAGGGGCCTTTTTCTTTTCTTTTATTTGTAATACTTAATGTTTTCATTAACGCTTCACTAACGAATAGGTACAAGACAAAAATTTACAAAACTTGAGGGTTACCACACGAAAATGTCCATGATTGTGGATATTTCGCGAATTTGACAATACTATAGGGATATAAGGCGAAAAAATCAATTTTTTGTGAGTTGCTAATAATAAAACCCAAAATCGAAGTCCAAGTTCACAAAAATTACAACACTAGGTCTCAAAGCTTTCACTCAAAGCAAAACCAAAACCAAAACCAAACGAGTTCTACCAAGAAACAAAGGTCGAGACTAACATTCATTCTATTAGAAAGCCTTAATGCTACTCGCATCCTAGGAAGGATCAAACCACACAAACTCAGCTTCCGTTCACAAGCACACAAACATCATAATCTCAATCAAGAGTTACTGAAGATCAATGTCGGGTCGAATTACAACTTTTAATTCATATCGACAAAAGGCATAATTAATCTTTTACGCCATTCAAACAAAATTCCAATTCCACCATTCACAACTCATTCAAGCATAAAAAAGAGCCCAACTAACTTATAACGCCAAACTTCAACACCAACACTTAAAGCAAAATAAATCGAGGCTCACCCACCACTTCTAGTTGCAAGCCTTAAACTACTATTAACAACCCAAGAATGGTCAACCAAACGGGGGGGGGGGGGGGGGGGGGGGTCGGTCTCCAACAGATTCATAATACACACCCAACTATTACTTACTACTAGAATGGAGCCACAAAACCTATTTGAACCAACCAAAACAACACAAAAAGGAAACATAATTCAACCATAATAAAACTAACGATTCAGCAGATCCAAACAATCAAAGTAGCAGCACATCAAGTGCATGGATCAAAACAAAACAAAACCACATATAGTAGAAATACAAGGACGATCCAACAAACAAGGATATCCAAACCTTTTGAGAGTCAAAGTCGAACAAACTCTTGAACGAAGATGGGCGCCTGACTTGGGGCGCACTGCCTCACAAACTCAGATCCGATCGAAGATCTTGACCTCAGATTGGTGTGAAGCCGACTCACTCTTGAAGGAGGTAAGTGTAGAAGTGTCTTGGTTACGGTTGGCGAAAATCAAGCCTGCAGCGGCGAGTCGCAACTTCACGCAACTCTCACTCAAGGACCGAGGCTTTGTTGCAGCCTATCGACTCGCGTGATGTCCCCGGTTCATGGCCAGATCAGACAAGAAGTGAGAACGAGGAGAGTTCTGGCTAGTACGACCTCTATCGAGGCGGCGTGACCTGATGCAATGGCAATGGGACCGACTTTGGTGGTTCCAGATCGTGGCGAGCAACAACGACGGTGTGAAGGCAATAGGACGAGGACAACATGCTGACGCTCTTGGCAAGGTCGATTCCGGTGACGCTTCACGGCCCAACTCCGACGATCTTGTGCCTCTCGAGTGACACAGGCGCATCGTGGCTCCTCGAGCCTGTTCGCAAAACCCCCCAGAATAGATGGTAATAAGAAGAAGAAAGAGGAAGGGGTCGAGGGAGGAAGGACGGTGTAAAGTGATCGGTGGCGGACGGGAACCACTCGAGCTCTCGCTCTCTTCCTTTCGATCTGTTGAGCGGTGCTCAAAGGAGAGCATGTAGATAGGAGTTAGGGTAGGAGATGGAGAAAAGGAGGTGGGCTTAAAGAAGGTGGGCTAGGTTTTTGGGCCTTTCGGCCCAATCAACAAGGAGAGGTGAAAAATATACTAAAAAGAAGGGAACAAATGAGACAGAGGAAATAGATATCGGGTTTTTGGAAACCCGGGCATTACAACTTTCATTGTCTCCCTCGTTTCTGGTTCTTGGCTGGACTTTGGAGATGTGATTTCGCCTGGATCTGTGCTCTTTATCCTTCTGATCTCCTGGAGCCCTTGGTGTGGATGCTTGGTGTTTCCCTCTGTTGGAGATCTGGGTGTCTCGTTGTTGGTCTGATCTCTTTAGGCTGGATCCATCTCTTGCTTTGGACATGGAATTTATTCTATGTCCCCAGGTTTGACTTCTTTTGTTCCCTTTTGATTTTTATCCTGTTTTCCCCTTTGTCTGATATTCTTGTGGGTTGTGTTTATATATCTGCTCCTGTGTTATGGTTTTTACATTTTCCTGTTTGGATCTTGTACTAATTGTGAGGTGGGTGTGGCGGATTGTATTTTCATGCCTATGGGTTTGGTTGTTTTGCATCTCTGGCTTGTTGACCTAAGGCTTTCGCCTTTGACAAATTTGTTAAACCTTCTTCTGCAATATCCTTTTGAAATTATAAGTATGAATCCTTTTTCTCTAATTTCACCTTGCTTCTTTTTGTTGAGTTACTAGATCTGCTCGTTCATTTAAATTCTTCTCCCGTGTTATTTGCTAACTTGTCTTCCAGTTTTCTTCAGGTTTTGTTCAATTGATTGGAGAATTTGTGGCTTCTTTTGCCTCCTGTAATGGTTTCTTTAGATGTTGTTGTGTTTCTGTTTTCCTTTTCCCAAAGGAGGCCGCTTGCTAAAAAAATTTTGGTTGTTGTTTTGTTAATTGACTGGCAGCAAATGCTCCTTCATCTAATTGTATTTGTGCAATTATTTGTTGTTGAGGTTTTGTTCCTCAATTTTTCAAACATAGCAAAATTCAAATTGTTGGCCCTGTATCTAACCTTGTGATCCTGGCTTGTGAGTTTTTTGTAAATGCTCCTTTTTATGAATGAGTTTTATCGGTTGTATTTAGTTGAGGTATTGCTTTTCCCATTGCCTTACTTGAATGCAAACTCTTATGATGAACAATTGACGATCTACTCTTTTGACTCTTATGTTCTGAAAGTTTGTATGACACAAAAGAGAGAAGCGGTTGGTAGGCTTGTTTGGACCCTTGGTGTTGTGAAATATGGTTGTTTAATATCATATTTGAACTATTTGCAGTATCCTGAAATTTGTTATGACAAGTTACACTTCAAAGTTGTTTTATGAACATCGGATATTGGAACATGAGAGGGGTTCAAAGAAGCAATTTCTGGGAAGAAATTGGTTTCTTAAAAAAGAAAAATAAATTGAACATTCTTTGTTTGGCCGAAACGAAATCAAAAGATCCTCCTCCTATTAATTTGGTTCGAAAGTCTTTTTCTTCTCCTTCTATTGGGACTAAAGGCGGGTTATGGGTTCTTATTTGCCATAATTCCTTCACCCGCCAACTTTTAATTTTTTCTATAACACTTAATCAAATCGTTTTTTAAATAAATGCCAATAATATTTTTTTTTATCATTTTTGTATATGCTCCTTCTCGTGAAAGTGACAAAAATTGTTTTTGGTCATCATTATCGATGACTCTTTCTAATCTTAATGATCCTTTTATTATCATTGGAGATTTAAACGAAATTTGTTGCTTATCTGACAAAATTGGCGATCGTTCGCCCATTAATTCTCAGTTCACCCGTTTGTAGGATTTCCTTAATTCGTTTGGGATGTTAAATGCAAACACTTCGGGTTTTCCATTTACTTGGCGAAACTCTATGTCTAGTTTGGAAACAATTTTTGAAAAATTAGACCGAGTGTTGATCCATCAAGATTTGACACAATTGTTTTCCAAATTTTTTAGTCCGCCATCACCTGTTCACAACGTCGGATCACTACTGCCTAATTTCATTTTCTATTGGCTCGGCTAATGATTTCCCAAAATTTTCTTTTCGCTTTGAAAAAGGATGGTGTGCAAACTCTTCTTATTCAAATTTGGTAAAAAAGGTATGGAAATATCATTTATCTGGTTCGTGTATGTTCCAGTTACAACAAAAATTACATTTATTGAAACAGTACTCAAAAACTTGGGCAAAGCATAATACGAATAATAATTTCGAACAATTGAAAAAATCTAATGTTGGTATGGAAGCCATTCCGTCTGCCCTTCTTCTAGATCCTCTCAATTTTTCTCTTCGAACAAAATTACATCACCATTTGAAGACTTATAACGCTTTACTTTAATTCCAACATGACTGCTGGCAACAACGGGCTAAAATTACTCACTTAAAAAATATGGATAAGAATACAAAATATTTTCCATCCATTTCGAAAATTAGATCGTATAAACAAAAAATTAATTCCTTTACTTCGTGTGATGGGATTGTGTTTTTTGACCAAGGTTTGATCTCTAGAGCTATTTCGGATGAATTACTTCTACGATTTCAGAGAAATAATTTGTGTCATGCTACTATCAATGATCTTGACATTATCCCCTCGGTAGTCTCCTTGTTAGCAAATGATGGGCTTTGTCGTTCTCCAACGGACTTTGCAATTAAAAACGCAATTTTTGATATAGCGGCAGATAAATCGCCGGGTCTTGATGGAATTCCGTGAGAATTTTTCCAACACTTTTGGGACATTGTGGGAAAATCCATTATCCTAGCGGTTAATGCATTTTCCCACTCTGGCCATATGTTGACTTCTGTTAACAAATCGTTTATTGCACTTATTCCGAAAATTCAAAATCCAACAACTATTAATCATTACCGACCTATTAGCCTCTATAACACACTTTATAAAACCATAAATAAATTTCTTTCGTTCCGTTTAGCAGATATTCTTCCTGAGATTATTCACCCCCTTCAGGGTGCGTTTGTCAAAGGACGTTTAATTCAAGACAATATTCTAATTGCTCATGAGGTCTTCCACTCCTTCCATAAAAAGAAAAAAAGAAAAATGGGTTGGATGACCTTAAAACTAGATATGGAAAAGGCATACGATAAACTTGATTGGAACTTCATAAAGCTCATTATTCTCAAATTTAGGTTCCATGTGAAATAGGTTAATCTTGTTATGACTTCTATTTCGACGTCTTCAATGTCGGTTCTGGTTAATAATGAACCTGGACAAGAATTTAAACCTTCTTGTGGAATCCGTCAAGGAGGCCCTAATGCTCCTTTCATCTTTGTTATATCAATGGAATATTGAGCGAGATCTTTGAAGGAAGAGTCCTTTCAATCAACTTGTCGTGTTGGCATTTAACTTGTGAAAAACGGGGTGTGTATTCCGTTTCTTTTGCTTTGCGGATGATACGTTGATCTTTGATGAGGCTTCCTTAACAAATATGCTTTTCATCAAACAAAAGCTAGAACATTTCGCTAAAATATCGGGTTTATCAATCAATTTCCACAAGAGTTCCTTCCAAGTTTTCCGCTAATATTTCTCGTCCGCTTGTTGTTTCGCTTGCAAGTATTCTAAATATCCAAATTATTACTTCTATGGAGAAGTATTTAGGAATTCCGATTTTAAAAGGAAGAGTTCAGAATAGTGTTTTTGTTGAAACAACTTTAAATCTTAAAAAACAACTCTCTTGGTGGAAGGCAAATTCAATTTCCCAAGCAGGTAGGGTTGTCCTTATTCACTCCAATCTTATGGGTCAAGTAAATTATCAAATGCAATCCTTCCTGCTACTAAAAGGGGTCTGGGAGGATATTAAAAAATTAAACAAAAATTTCTTTTGGAATAAATTTACTCCTAATTATCACCCGCTAATCAGTTGAGAAAAAATATGTACTCCTAAAAACGAGGGGGGTATGGGATTGTGCACGGCACAATCTAATAACTCGGCTCTTCAAATGAAATTATTATGAAAAATAATGACCCAACCGTCCAATGTTTGGGTTAGAATCATTAAAGATAAATATATGGGATCTGGGTCCCTGCTACATTTCCAAAGAAAAAAATCCTTCATCTATCTCTTGGCAGTTTGGCCGTCTTCTCAGTATTCGACATCCCTTTTCTTTTGGAATCCGTTGGATGGTAGGAAATGGTCATAACATAAACTTCTGGTTGGATATCTGGATTGAAAACTTTGAGCTAACTAGTTATTATGACACTGTTAATCCTCTGCTTCGAGTTTCCAATTTCATTTTAATTGATGGCTCTTGGGATGTGTCTTCCATTTATCTTATTCTTCCAAGGAATATAATTGACCTCATTCTTCGAATTCGTATTCCGCAAAATGGCGTTGATGACCATCTTGTGTGGCTTCCAGCTACTGATGGGTGCTTCTTAGTGCATTCTGCTTCGAGTTTGACAAACACTCCTACTCGTCCTCTGGTGGGTCTCAGGTGGATTTGTAACTTGAACATTCCTCCAAAAATTAAATCCTTCTTGTGGAAAGCATGTTCGGATTGTCTCCCTACGACGGATCGTTTAAATAGATTTTTGAACAGGGTCCCGAGTTGGTGTTTGTTGCGCCAAATTGAAGATGAAACATCTAATCATTTGTTCTTTTGTTGTCCGTTCTCTTAAAGAATGATTTGTAATTTGGGGTTAAAATTAAATAGATCCTTTTCTGTTCATTCTTCGGGAAATTTCCTTGAAAATATAACTTCCACTATGAAACATAATGAACACTTCATTCAGTTATGCTTCTTATGGTGGTATATTTGGTGTCATAGGAATGCAATTATTTTTAATTCGTCTACGATTTCCTCAAACCGTTTGCCAGATGACTTATCTTTTTCTCAACATCTTCAACGGAATTCTACAAACCCTATTGCTTTAAAAAATAGGTTTACCAGGAAAAGAAATAATCATTTGTCTTGGCTTAAGCCTCCTCCTAACTGGATAAAATTAAAATTTGATGCTTTGAAAAAACAAAATTCATCGACTTTTGCAAGTTTCATTATTCGAGACCATAACAGTAAGATCCTTGGTTTAGATAGGAAGGATATGCCTTCTATGAGTGTGTTACAAGCGGAAGCGTTTTCTCTTTTGTTTGGTCTTCAGTTTGTTGTTTCTTCTAAATTTTCTCATGTCATTATCGAGGGAGATAGTCTTTCTCTTATTAATTCTATAAAACGAATCTGGAAAATTCATTGGGAAATTCAATCTTTAATCCAAGATATTAATTCCTTAATTACTTCTATTCTGCATGTTTAGGTTTTTCATTGTTACAAGGAATGTAATAATGCATCTGATTTCATTACTAGAAGATTCATCGCCATGCCCCTTCTCCAACAATTGATCCTTGCAGAGCAAGATTTGTCAGTTTGTAATTCAACTTTATCAGCACACTTAAATTCAAATATTATTCAGTGTCCCATTGTTTTGGAATTCCTAAAGATCATCCGCAGCGATGATTCGGATTGGCCCTGTAATTTACGGGCGACCTAATGTTTGCCTAGTGTTATCAAAAAAAACTTCCATTGTGAATTAATCAGGAAACTCATAACTATTTTCAACACACAAATCACTTATAACATTTCTCAGCTTCTAATCAACATTGTGAATCCCAGAATATTCTGGCACATTGAAAATATAAGAGCATCCCTTTTATTAAAAATTCAGGTGGATTAATACACACTCAAAAGGCCATATGGAATGATTATTCCCTATATAAAATCTTATTAAATTGAATAATATGGTCCTATCTCCTATACATTGAAATTTGTCAAGTAATCTTCTTTGGTCACTAATTGGAAACCATAAGAATGAATAAAAATTGTGTTTTGGTGATTACTGTAGGGCACATTGAAGGTTGGTTCCTTGCAGCATGTTGATGTTCATGCTATAAGTACTGGTGGATGGAGAACTATAAGATCAAAGGTTTGAATTTGATTGATTGTTGCTCAACACTTTTTCTGTTTTGCTAAAATTATAGAGCACCGTACACAAAAAGACCATCGGACTGGTATTTCGATCGGTAGAAACCCTTCTTGTTTAGTACGAAAGAATGAAAAAATACCCTTGATCTTTTGTTTGGACATGAATAATAATACTGATGTTAATGACTCCTCTTTTTTAATTTCTGCAATTTAATTTAATTTAAAATTGATTAAATTATTTGACACATGGATAAATATTATTGGTGTAGCATCCTATGTAGCAGCATATGAAACAGAGGATCTGAATTCATGAACAAAAGAAGGTTTTGATATACCAAGATATAAATGATATCCATATACTCCTCATATACTCATATACCAAATATGGATATGGCCCGCCATATCCATATCTCGTATCCAAGTATCAATATCAAACGATCGTTCCCATTATGATAGTGGTGCTTTCTGAATTCTTCTCTGCCTCGTCAAAGCCTACAAACTTGCCGTTCTCATTAAGATAGTGGTGCTTTATTATTTTTTCTTTCTTACCTTTAGGCCTTGATAGGATCGTTTGAAGATGTCAACTTTGAACCATATATTGTCAACACCACTTTCTTCATCCTCATTGAGCTTCGTTGCAGAGACGAGCTTCAACACAAGGTTTCGCTCCATGTATTCTTTTTTTTTTGCGTGTATCATGACTTTATGGGAACTTCTTTGTTTGGATTGACTTAGTGTTGTAGTCTTGGCCTTAATCCAAAGCTCACTCTGTTACTATTAGAGTGAATCGCAGAGTCAAATGTGTTGCAACCTCTCCTTCTGAGAAGACTGGTCTTTTCTTTCACCCTCTCTCTTTTACTATATGGCTATTTTATTGTGTTTTGTAGATTTACTTCATATATTATTATTCTGCACCGTATCCTCTATTGTGGTTAATTTATTGGTTATTTGTGTGCTAAATATTTTCCTCCCTTACATGAATTTTGAATGGTCATATCACTCTACATAAATATAGTTCAACCTACAACTATTGAAGGATGTAAATATTTAAATGTATTTGTTGTTACCTTATCTAGATGTATTATAAAGTATTTGAGTAGAAGGTGATCAGCTTTAATGAGTTATAACAAGATCGAAATCAACATCATCGTCATAGTAGAATGTAAAATGCATCTTTTTGGGAAGAACAAATAATTTGCATTTCAACTTTTTCAACCCAGAGCAATTTGCTTTCAAATTAAATGGTGGCCACACCAGAATGGAAAACACTTGTCATCAGAAATAGACAAACAATGTGCTATATATTGTTAACACTTCGTTTATATTTACTGATAATAAGCTGAAACAATTGTCTTGAATGAATTTATTATTTTAGTAATTGTTAGTGCCACACTCGTACATCTAGACAATGATTTGCAATTGATAATCTAACTTCATTTATTCTCTCTATTGTATGTAGTTTACAAGACCAAGGTCTCGAGAAATGAAAATATGGTGAAGCTTCAAGCCGACTATCTCTTTCCTGAGGTCTATATATTGAAGAAATCTCCTAGGCTTCACATTGCTGCTTGTTTTTGTTTCTTCTAGAGATTTTTACTTTTTTTTAATTTATTACTTTATATATCAACTAGTTTGAGGCCTAATATGTAAATGCTGAATTGCTTTAGTTGATATATGCTTATTGGTAATTGTGAATAATAATGCAAAAGAATTAGTATGTTGCCTTTAAGCTCTTATATAGTATCATAGCTAGAATGTCAAATTGAAAGAAACAAGCTCACTAATCGTAGGTAGACTTTATTAGAGTGAAGGTATGTCATTAGATGTAATATACATTTTTTTACCGGTTACCGCCTGAAGACAAAACTTGAAAAGACGCAACAAGAAATCTCTTGTAAAAAAACTTATAATTCCAAATCTGATCAAAATGCAAAGATTTTGCAAAATCAATTTTCTTGGATGATCAAATTATAATCACATTATTTGATTCTAAATACTTGCATCTAAAAAGAATGTTTGATATAAGAAGTATAAATATGGAGCCTCGTTGCATCACTCAAATTTGTGTTTTGCAGGCGATGAAGCAAGTTATTGGCTTATACAAAGAAAACACCGGCATCTTAGTTGATACGTTTAAGTCTCTTGGTTTCAAAGTATATGGAGGGAAGAACGCCCCGTACGCGTGGGTCCACTTCCCTAGAAAAAGTTCTTTGGATGTGTTTGCTGAGATTCTTGAGAAGACCCATGTGGTGATGATGCTTGGAAGTGGGTTCGGACCCGAAGGAGAAGGCTTCGTTAGGGTGAGCGCCTTTGGCCAACGAGACAACATCTTGGAAGCTTGCAAGTGATTCAAGCAGCTTTACAAGTGAATGAATGATTCATTGGCTTTGACTTGTGTGATGACTGCATTCAGTCTGTTTGTTTTGGCTTTAATTCGGTGACATTGAAAAATTATATGCTCCTACTATGCAAAAGCGTATGATAGAGTGGAGTGGGTTTTTTTGTGTCAAGTGATGGTTAAGATTGATTTTGATGCTTGTTGGGTGGATAAAATTATGGAATGTGTTCAGAGTACGTCATTCAGTTTTAAGGTGAATGGTCAAATTCGGGGGGGTGTTGTGCCTTCTCATGGTCTTCGACAAAGGGGCCCAATTTCCCCCTACTTGTTTATAATTTGTGCTGAGGTGTTTTTTGCTTTGATTCACCAACAAACTGTCGCAAACAATCTTCATGTCATCAGGATTTGTAACGGGGCACCTTTTGTTTCACATCTCTTTTTTGCCGACTACGGTCTTGTTTTTGCAAGGGGAATATCTATGAATGCTATAAGATAACCGATGTGTTCAGTTTATATGAAAGAGCTAGTGGCCAGAAAAATAACTATGATAAGTCTGAGATTTCCTTTTCTAGGAACTTGACTGTTCAAGAGAAAGAGAGTATAGCTCAGTTCTTAAGTGTTACTCTTGTGGATCGCCATGCCAAGTACTTGGGTTGACCACTATTATTGGTCGTTCAAAACATGCAGCGTTCCAGAGTTTTAAAGATCGTATTTGGAAAAAGATGCAAGGCTTGCAAGGTAATCTTTTGTCTCATCTTAGTAAAGAAGTGATTATCAAAGTTGTGTTGCAGAGCATCCCGTCTTATATGATGTCCATTTTTAGGCTGCCTGATTCGTTGATTGATGAAATCCACAACTTGCTTGCGAAGTTTTGGTAGAGTGTGTCTAATCAAGAAGGTATTTGCATTGGAAACGTTGGGAGGATTTGTGTGTCCCTAAAAGATTAGGCGGGGTTGGCTTTCGTGATTTAAAGATTTTTAATCAAGCTTTATTAGCTAAACAAATCCGGAGGTTGCTTCATAATCAAGATTCTTTTGTGTGCAAAGTCTTCAAGGCACGGTATTTTCAAAGAGGTTCAGTTATTGATGCTCGTCTTGGCTATATTTCTAGCTATACTTGGCGAAGCCTTTGGGGATCTAAGTCACTATTGTTTTTTTTTTTGAAAATGAGCTACTAGCTCATTACAAGGCAAACATTAGGATGCCTGTATAATACAAGGCCAACCTAAATCATCACTGCGAATGATCTTGAAGAAATTAAAAACTAAAGGTTGAAGACGAAACAATAGTCTTAACCTTTCTAGGGATAAAACATCAAAACACAAATCTTGGCACGAAGAAGCGATAGCATGACGAATATGAGAAATACTGACATGTCTTCTGGCGAGGAAGTCAGCAGCCGAATTAGCCTCCCTAAAATAATGAAAAAAAGCACAGCAGGAAACCCCGACACCAACTTACAGATGTCTTGAATAATTGTGTATATTTCCCAGGGCACTTTCCAAGTATTTTTTAAAGAATTAATAAGAATTAAATTATCACCTTCAATAATTAATTTATCAATCGGTAACGTAGCTGCAAATTTCAATCCTTCCAGAAGAGCAATAGATTCGGCCATTAAAATAGACATTGGTTGAAGAGATAGTCGATCACATCCAAGAATTGAACTAGCATGATTTCTAATAATAAAACTTGCAAAAGTTAAGGAATTTTTCTGTTTAGAGGCATCAAAATTTAAGTTTAGCCCATAAATGAGGTGGTTTAATCCATGAAACACCATTTTTCCTTTTCGCTTTAATCCCATTAACTTTTAATTTTTTCGAGTTTGCGAAATCCCATTGTAGAAATTGAGAAAAAGCCAAGTCACTTGGCAAACTATTCGGGTTAATTCTTGATGGGTTAAAAATAAGAGAATTTCTATGACTCCAGATGAGTCACCATAAAAAGCAAAGAATTTCTTTGTTTTTGTTTAAATTTAGAGTTGATATTAAATTGTCATTAAAGCACCCAGAAGTATCAAAATCAAAAGAACATCTTAAGATATTTTCCAATTTTTCAACCATTTTCTTCGTAAACGGACAATGGAAGAAGAGATGATTTAAATTTTCATTTCAATATCACAAAGAGAACAACAATTAGGTACACAATTATAAAAATGGTTTAATCTATCTGTGGTAGGAAGGCAATCTGCACAAGCTTTCCATATAAAATTTTGAATTTTAGGAGGCACATTTAATCTCCAAATCCAAGAGAAGCCTATTGAATCAATATTTCGATTTGCATTTATCATAACTGAAGCTAACTGGACTGAAAAGCATCCATCCGAAGAAGGAAGCCAAACCACTCGATCTTCACAATCAGAAAGCGGAATCCTAATATTAGTTATGACATTTATGACCTCCCTGGGTAGTAAATTCGAAAGAGCTTGAACATCCCAAGTTTTATCTGTAGTAATGAAATTAGCAACTTTAAGAGATGGATCTTGATTATCAATATAACAAAGTAGATTTGAATCTCCAATCCACCTGTCTACCCAGAATTTGATAGAGTTACCATTTCCTACAATCCATTTGACACCTTTGGAGAATATATCCCTGATGTTTAGTAAACGGCCAAATTGCCAAGAGCAAGATTTCTTTTGGAATTGAAGAAGGTCTTGATTTCCCAGATATTTATCTTTGATTAATTGTACCCAAATACTATTGGGATCCGATATAATTTTCCAAAGAAGTTTCATTTGAAGAGAAATGTTCATATTTTGAGCCGTGCGAAGGCCAACACCCCCATTTTCTTTCGGTGTACAAATTTTTTCCCAGCTACAAAGCGGATGATGATTAGGAGTGAATTTATTCCAAAAGAAGGACTTATTAACTTTATCAATTTCCTCCCAAACCCCTTTAGGGAGCAAGAAACTCTGCATTAGGTAACTGACATGTCCTAACAAGTTGGATTGAATTAAAACCGTCCTACTTGCTTGGGAGATCGAATTAGCTTTCCATTTTGATAATTGAGATTTTAGTTTTGTTATTGTTTCTGAAAACATGTGATTTTGAACCCTACCTTTAAGAATAGGAATGCCGAGGTATTTTTCCATGGAAGAAGTAACTTGTAAATTAAGAATACTTGCTAAAGAGATAGTGGTAGGTCTGGTAACATTTGTCGAAATTTGGAAAGAGTTGTTATGATAATTAATAGATAATCCCGAAACTCGAGAAAAAGAAGCTAAAAATTCTTTAATAAAGGTCATATTACTCTGAGAGGCATTTGCAAATATAATTGTATCATCCGCAAAACTGAGAAAAGGGATACGAGTACCGTTCTTAACCAATTGGATACCTATACGAGGATTTTGGTGCAAAGATTCAGTTTGAAGTGATCTGGCAAGATATTCCATTGCAATTACAAAAATAAAAAGAGACAAAGGATCTCCCTGTTGAATTCCACAGGAAGGCGTAAATTCCTGACCTGGCTCATTATTGACTAATACCGAGGAGGAAGAAGTACATATGCAAGTCATAACTAAATTAACCCAATGCGAATTAAAGCCAAATTTAAGTAGAATTTGTTCAATAAATTCCCAGTCAAGCTTATCAAAAGCCTTTTCCATGTCTATTTTTATAGCCATCCAAGCTTTATTTTTGGATTTATTTTTATGAAAAGAGTGAAAAATTTCATGCGCTATAAGAATATTGTCTTGAATCAGTCTTCCTTGAACAAAGGCTCCCTGCAAAGGATGTATAGTTTTTTTTGCAAAATATGAGAAATTCGATTAGCAAGTATTTTAGTGATTACTTTATAAATTGTATTGCACAAACTTATTGGACGGAAATCACCAATTTTTTGTGGATTAGAAATTTTAGGAATTAAAGTAATAAAAGTTTTATTTATTGAGCGTAGCATATGTCCTGAGTGAAAAAAGGCGTTAACCGCTAATATTACAGATGATCCAACAATAGGCCAATAATGTTGAAAAAACTCAGCTGTGAATCCATCAGGTCCCGGACTTTTATCTGCTGGCATGGAAAAAATTGCATTTTTAATCTCAACATTGGAAGGAGATTTACACAGTGCACTATTTTCGTTTGAATTGACTAATTCAGGAATGATATCTAAGTCATGAATGCGAACTTCACACAAACTACTTTTCTGAAATCGAGCTTTCATTTCTTCTGAAATGTGATGAGAGATTAACTCGTGATAAAAAATAATCGTTCCAGCGTTGGTTTGAAAACTCAAAATGCGTTGTTTAAAGGATCTAATTTTAGAAACAGATTGGAAATACTTAGTATTTTTATCCATATTTTGTAAATGTTTAACTTTTGACCTTTGTTTCCAAAAATTGTGTTGAAAAAGTAAGAGCATATTATATTTATTTAAGTGTCTTTGAAGTTATCCTAAAGTATAACTGTTGGACGGATCATATAAAAGGTCATTTTGCAAAGACTGTAGCTGGCGTTCAGCTATTTTCAATTGTTCATAATTATTATTAACATGATGTTTCGACCATACTTTTGAATATTTCTTTAGAAGTTGAAGTTTCATAAAGACCCGAAACATAGCAGAACCTTGAAGGCTATAGCGCCATACTTTTTTCACTAATTTTATATAGGAAGGGTTTTGAATCCAAGCATTTGCAAAGCGAAAAGGAAATTTGCGAAAGGATTTTTCTTTGGAGAGACTAAAAGTTATAAGGCAATGGTCCGAAGTTGTAAAAGGATGATGATGAACAATTATATTTGGAAAATTCTGTATTAATGATTGGTGAATCAGAATTCTATCTAGTTTTTCAAAAGTATTTTCAGAAGCATTAGAGCTTTTTCTCCAAGTGAACGGAAAACCTGAACAAGTAACATCGACTAAACCTAAATGATTTTTAATATTTAAAAGTCTAGAGAATCTAGATTGAGAGGGAAACAAACCTCCTAATTTATCTGAATTTTGACAGATTTCATTTAAATCTCCAACTATAATAAAAGGCAAGCAAGCATCCTCTATAATTTGGAATAGAGAGTTCCAAAACCGATTCTTACATTCTTCCCTAGAAGGAGCATATATAAAGATAATTAAGTAAACAAGATTTTGTTTAGAATACCTTAGAATGATAATGTTTGTTGATTTGAGAAAAAGTTCACAAGAGTTAGTAAATGCATTTTGACAAATAAGAAGCCAAAGACCTCCTTTTGTACCAATACGTCACTATTGTTGGAAGGGTAGGGATGGAGGGTTGGTAATGGTGTTTCGGTTCACCCTTTTCATGATGCTTGGATTCCCGACTCGACTCGTTTTCGACTTCCTTTCTCAACACCTCAGCATATTCCTGATCAGGTTTGTGTCGCTAATTATATCCTTCCCGATCTTAATTCTTGGAATATTGTTGCTATGAGGCAAGAATTTTCAGAGCTAGATGTTGATGCCATTCTTTCAATTCCTCTAAGTTTTAGAAAACCTTGTGATTCTCGGATTTGGTGGCCAACAAGTGATGGTTGTTTCACAGTTAAATCTACATATTGGATAGGTTGTTATGGGCATTTATTCGATTGGCATTTTCGTTTGACGGGTCCTATTGATGATGTTTGGAGACTTGTTTGGACTACAAATTTGCCCCTAAGATGCGTCATTTTGCTTAGAGGGCATATTCTGGAGCTCTTTGGGTGAAGGCTAATCTTTTTAGAAGGCATATATTATTGATTCGTTGTTATGTGATCGATGTGGTTTTTTGAGGAAACGACTCTTCATGCAATCATTGGTTGTCGTGAAGTTGCTTTAGTGTGGGATGGGTCTGATATTCGGTCTAGGATTGTTATTCAGTCATTTCCATCCTTTCCAGAAGCTATTCGAGCACTCGCTAGTACTCAAGGTTTAGGTGCTCTTAAGGAATTCTTATTTCTTAGTTGGGTTGCCTGGTTTTGTAGAAATAAAATGGTTTTTGAAGGCTTGCATTTGAATTCCCTGATCATTCGGGAATACACAATTAATTTGGTTTGTGACTACTCTCAGCTTGCAAGTTGGCGATCGACTACTGCCTCAGTGCAGAATTCTGACCATATGTGGTTTCTTTCGCCTGTTGGTACTTTAAAAATGAATACCAATGCGGCCATTTTTTGAGGATGGCATGGTGGGTTCAGGTGGTATGTCGTGATTCTCATGGTCAGATTATTCGAGCTATTGTTAAGAGGATTTCAGGTACTCATGATGTTCTTCTAGTTGAGGCTTTGGCTATGTTGTTTTGGTTGTCTTATGTTTGTAGTGTTGTTGATGTTGTTGTTCTTGCTGAATATGACTCTTTGTGTTTAGTCCAGAACCCTCTAGGTCCTTTTTCTTTGTGTTGTTCTTTTACTTCTTTTTCTTTTAAGCATATTAGAAGGGCGGGAAATCGTGTGATGCGATACTTGTTCTAGCTAATGGGTCTATACAAATGTTTGATGTTGTAAATGTCCCTCAATCTCGGTCTTAACATAATATAATTTCCTGTTTATCCTAAAAAAAACTGCACATCCAGCCTTATTGACTTGGATTACGTTTTATAACCAAATAGAACATTTGATGATAAATAACTAAATATAATATTCTTTGTGTAGATTTGTCACACATGAATTGAAAGAAAAGGAATCCATCAAAATAACGACAATGTATTAGGCACACATTTGCACATATATTAATAAATGCATATTGGCCTGTAATTAAATAGGAATTAATGCCAAAAAAATTAGCCTAGACTTCACTGGTGACATAGCTCGAATATCACTCGTGATTAGCCTAGAATTAATGCCAAAGCCTCAGCTAGAAGAACATCATGAGTACCTGAAATCCTCTTAACAATAGCTCGAATAATCTGACCATGGTCACTCGTGAGTAATCACCGTCGTCACCATGATCCGTATGTGTGTTTAGCTTAAAGTTTGGGCCTTTTTATGTAATTTTCTCTTGGTTATTTTTGTCACTTTTTCAAAGTATGAGGCTTCTTTGTGAGAGGCATCCTTTTGGCTAGATTTATAACCTTGTAGACGCTCATGTTGCCTCTTTAGACAAGAATGAACATGAAACCTTGAACCCTTGTCCCCCCTTTGATCTCAATCGAAATTTCCCTTGTTTTTTTGGCTTTCATTTTTAGTTTAGATCCTTGAATTTGTGAGTCATATCAAATCCAAACCCGGAGATTCAACGTCATATCCTAGAACGAACCTCCTAGTTCGTGTTTCTGAGAGGTGAGTCACATTCTCTTGGGGGTACGTTCATATTCAGCCACCACACTTGAACTCCATCCTCCATTTCATCACAAAATTTTGTTCAAAATCACCATCTCATCCTCCATCAAACTTGGATCCATAATCCCCTTCAAAAAAACTCCATCAAAACAAGTCGAAATCTTTCTTGGTTGATTCTGCGACATCTCAGTAAAATTGCTATAACATTCAATCTATTAATCATCTGGGACTCAAAATTTGAGGAGTTTAACTAGACTTGTAGATCTAAATCTAGGATTTAGAATCACCCAATTCTGAGTCCAGACGAGGGAGATATACCCTTGTGAAGCTAGAACAGAATTTCCTCCATCAAGGTTGCTCGGGTTTTCCTCGAATTGCCTTGCACTGCTTGCAACATCAAGATCTTTCATAAAAAAGTCAGGCAAGTGACATAAAACCCACAAAAACCACAAGAGTCCAAAAGGACCAAACCAAGGCCCAACCCAAGAAGGAACTAAAAAACACAAACATGAAAACGAAAAACATAAATCTGGTTGACAAATGGCCACGTTAGCCGGATAATCCCAGAACGAACTATCGACGATCGGAGTGAAAGGTCGATGACACCCGTCTAATATCGAGAGGCAAAAGGAAATATGCAAGAAAAGCAAACGACCACGACGGCCAAACCAAACAGAAAGGCCCACGCCTCGAAGGCCGTATCACCGAAAACAAAGACTGGACAATCGTTGTTGATGGAGACGAACAAAGGTCAACATCTCCGAAAGACCGAAGCATTTCAGAAACCTTTCCCAAGGAAACAAGATCGTAATCCGAGTCGGAAACCACCGACGATGGTCATTACTAGAAACACAAACCATTAGATTTGAGCATACGAACGACTTTAAATAAATTAACAAACCTTGTTGTTAATTTATTTAAAGTCGCTCGTATGCTCAAATCTAATGATTTGGCTTCACTTAGCGAAATTAATCATTGAGGAAAGAAATATCAGAACAAATTCACACTAAATTTGGCTTTTAGTTCTCTTTGAAGAGCACACATGAAAATCAATTCGACTTTCTCGGCCATAAATTGATGAAATTAGAATCAATTTCAGCTTCCTCGACAATGAGATTTGATAGAATTCAGAAATGGAGATTAATGATTGTCATTTTTCTAGTTCATCTTCTAATTTCTATTGTGCTCTCAAACTATGCATTTTCTTTCTCTGCAAGATATGGTGTATTGATTGTTGTGTGATTCTTTGTAACTTAACTTTCTGATTATTGATTATTTCAATTTTACAAAGTAAATAAAAGACGGGTAAAGAATGAAGGAATATTTAATTTGGATAGGAATCAGATACGGAGTACTACGTAGGTTTTGAATAATTCAAGGTTAGTTAAAAAAGCATAGGGCCATGACAAATTCTTGAGTTGAGCAGAATCTTTATATGGTAGGTTAGCTTGTTAAAAATTACAAATGATAATTGTTTTAATGCGTAACACAACAAAATAGTTACCTCACCGCGCGCCGCCCGCGCAGAGCAGACAAACACAAGAAACAGAAATGAGCGGACGCAAGTGAAGCCAAAATAATTAATTAATATAACTAAATATTTTATTAATCAGTAATCATACTGAAATTAGAAATTAAAAATTAAAGTAATATACGTTTTTTTTTTGTATCTGTATGAGAACATAGAGAGATGGGTGGAGATCATCTGGCCATGTTCAGGTTGAAGTGAGTATAAATTAGCATGTGTTCACGATCTCTTCAATTTCCACTCTCCTCATTACTCAACTAGCGAAGCTACAGAGATGGAAGTGGCGGATGATTTACCGTTTCCCTTCAGATTAACGCTGGAGGAGAATCAAAGTTCTGAGGAATCGTCATCGGAACCAACTGACGCTTTGATTTTCGTCGGAGTTAGCTTGGTCCTCGGAATCGCTTGCCGTCACCTTCTCCGGAGGACCAGAGTTCCGTACACTGTCGCTTTGCTCATTATTGGCATAGCTCTTGGATCGTTAGGTCAACTCTAACTTTGCTGTACTCCCTTCTATGCTTATGAGTTATGATCTTACTCTCTGTTGGACGAAACTTGTCTTTTGATTCACTGGTTGGTCTAGGATATTTCCCAATTTGAAATCTATTTATTGTGCTGTTAGTTCAAATTCCATTTATTGTGATTCTTCGGGTTCGCAGTTCAGTTCATTTTGGGAATTTGACGAGCTTCTCACATTCTGATGTCTGTCTTACTGAATAGACTGATTTCATATCATTAGCTCTAGAAAAAAAAAACTCAATGCACTTCCATTAAGAACACCCAGAGAGGTTGTATGTACATTTCAGTTTACAGTATTTTGTATGTATCTTATTTAGCCTCATGTATTCTTCATATATTCACAGTACTTTTACATTAGGGAACTCGTGCTGTGTGCAGTATGTGCTTTACAATTATAATTTATACCTAACAATAGCTGAAATTTTTTAGAATATGGAACTAAGCATGGTCTCGGAGGGTTTGGCCACGGCATTCGTCTTTGTAAGTTCATAGTCTTGTTCTCATGGAGTATGTTTTGTCTGCTATATTTGTTTTTTGTTTCTGAGTAGACTTTATAATACTTCACAGGGGAACATATTAATCCTGATTTGCTGTTGGCTGTATTTCTTCCCGCACTTCTGTTTGAGAGTTCATTTTCAATGGAAGTTCACCAAATAAAGGTTTTTTCCTAAGTTCTTACTTCAAACCCATTGCATGACTTGTAAATTACCTCTCTATCCCACAACCCCACTTTCTCGTTCACATCCCTGTCTCCTTGGTGATCAGCTCCTATATCTTCTTAAACAAAATTTTCATTAAACATAAGAATTGGATCTTTACAATGTGAAACCAAATGAAATATGTTGTGCTTGAACTATAGAAATGTTCTTTGGGCAGAAATGTATATGGCATATGCTCCTGCTTGCCGGTCCAGGTGTTCTGATATCAACCTTCTGTATTGGATCAGCTCTCAAGGTACTCATCTTTCTTCTTTCATTATATAATATTTGCGTATTCCCATGTTCTTACCACAATATTCTGTTGATTATAAATTTCTTCATTTTATTATAAGAAAACTTTTTGAATGTCGAATTTGTCTAATTTCATATGTCATAGTTCTCTTTTCCTTATGACTGGAGCTGGAAGACATCATTGTTGCTTGGAGGACTTCTTAGTGCTACTGACCCTGTGGCTGTTGTTGCTTTGTTGAAAGAGCTTGGTGCAAGCAAGAAACTTAACACAATAATTGAGGGAGAATCCCTCATGAATGATGGGTATATCTGTTGTTGCTTATTTGCCTCTGCATGTAGCGCTGCCCTACATTTTCTCCATTTTCTCTCAGAAACCGATTTACAAGTGAATTGGATATCGTGAGTACTCGACCCTTACATCAAAATTTTCTGAACGTGCTTATTTTCGTTTTTTCAGGACTGCAATTGTTATCTATCAGCTATTCTATCAAATGGTCCTTGGGAAAAGTTTTACCTGGGCATCCATCCTGAAATTCTTGGTGCAAGTGTCATTGGGAGCGTAAGTAACAGTTTGTTCTCATTATAGTTTTAGAATGAATGGAAGGATCCGATTACCAAAATATTTTCTTCTTCTCCAGTGTAGGGATAGGCCTAGCATTTGGAATAGCATCAGTGTTGTGGATAGGATTTATATTCAATGACACAGTGATCGAGATCACATTGACACTTGCTGTCAGCTATATTGCTTATTTCACTGTATGTTGCTTCCCTACAAGTGATTGCGCTTTCAATATCTTGGCTCTTCTTTTTAGCAATTGTGACTGAGTTCTTGCCAATATTAAAATTTGCTGAGGTTTGTTGTTTTCAAGTATGTAGAACGTATATTAATTCATTTTTGTCACATAGCTGAACTTAGTTTTCTTGTCTTGCTCTTGTCATTTTTTGGTCTTTCGGAAAAAAATCTCTTGAGTTTCTTAGGGAAGGATACATACATCTTGACCCCCCAAACTCCCCTTAAAGCGGGATTGTACTGGGTTGACATGTGAGTATATTAAAGTATGCGGAAAGTATAACATAGTTGCAATTTGAACTATTCAGAATTTTTAAATTATCAGTGAGTGGTAATTTCAAATGTATTTCCCTCTTATTTTATCTTAATCATCAACGTATGAAGGGGAAATACGAAGCAATTGGACTTAAAATCAAAGTCTGTATAAGCTTGGTCATGAAATCCGTTATATAGTCTGATTTTAACTTATTTTATCTATGAAGGGAAATGCAAAGCATTAAGACAGACTTAGATTTGTTTAAGCTCGGTGGTAAAATCCATTATATTGTTATCATTTCAGTTTTCACTTACCATAATTGTGTTTTCTTTTCTTAATGCAGGCTCAAGAAGGACTTGATGTATCTGGTGTATTAACAGTGATGACTCTGGGAATGTAATATGTGTTATATCTGTTAAATACCATTTAGACATGAAAAGATGTTTTGCATTAAGCTGTTGTTTGTTTCCAGGTTTTATGCTGCAGCTGCCAGGACAGCTTTCAAAGGTGATGGCCAACAAAGTTTGCATCACTTTTGGTAAGTACTATTTCCCTAGGTTTGTCTTTTTTCAAAAAGTCAATGCCTTAGAATTAGAATAGAAAGTCATATCAGCAACTCAATCGCAGTTGTTGCCTCTTTCTTCCTCCCATGTCTCTACTAGGATCTAAACTGAGATTAATAATTTATAAATGACCTAATTCTTAGTTGAGAAGAGAGGGGGATTATGGAAGCAATAATTTTGTTGGGGTTAGGAGTCATAGTAGTGAGCAAATGCAGGGCAACAACAGTGTTGGAACTGATAAAATTGGAGTTCATACTGCGGAAGAAACAGCGAAGGTCCACCCACTTCTTTTTCTTTTTCCAATGTATGATTTGTTAAGGATAGATGAGTGTTTCTCTATGGCTTGATAAACTTTCATGAAGGGTATGATCTTCAAATGTCTTCTAAAGACATTTTTGTATCTTGGAACGTGTGAAAAATGACCTTTTCACACTTTTCTAGATACATCAATGTCATTATAAATATAATTATCTTTATAAAAACTTTTGAAGAACACACCCGATGTAATATTATGGCTTCACAGTAGTAGGAACTTTTCTTGTCTTAAAGCTCCTCAGGTGTGAACTCTTCCGTGCTCCGCATATTTTTAATGTTTTTTTATTGATGAATTGGTTCTCACATATGTATGCTTTTACTTTGATTGTCTTTTATTCTAGTTGTTGCCTATGTTTGTTTTGCAGGGAAATGGTTGCTTACATTGCCAATACGCTGATATTTATCTTGAGGCAAGATTCATCATGACATTTTTCTTTTATTCTGTAATCTATATTATTGATATTTTGTAAGAGATTATGGTGTCTCTTGGCATGAACTCATGAAACACCCATTACCAATGCCATTTCACCTCACTTCTTTTAGATCCCCTTGACCAACATTGCAAAAAAATGGATGCTTTACTATGTTATAAATGGTTATTAGGAGTTGATTTGAAATTCTTTTATCTATATTCTTTCATACAATCGGTAATGAGAATTTTCGAATACTTATGGAGTAATTTGAATATCTACCTCTAGATATAAGGCCAGTGATATCAATTTATCCTGTACTTGACTGGCCAAATGTTAATATGTTAAAGAAACATCTATTGTAAGAGTGTCATGATAAGGTTTCTGTTTCTTGTCTCATACTTTCAAGGTGTGTGTGTTTGGTGATCCAATGCTTCGATGTTTTCCATTTTAACTACATCCCAGTGCTTTTCCTATGTTATGTTTGTCTAAATCATTTTTATTGATATGCAGTGGTACAGTCATAGCAGAGAGTGCTTTGAGCAGTGATGGCTTGTTTATAAACCATGGTAAGCCTTACAGAAGAATCAAATCTGGTTGTATAAGGAGCACTTCTACATGCTTGCCATCTCATATTTGTTTTTTCTTCATTAATTTCAGGAGTGAGATTGCATTGTATGCTATCTTCTATAATAGATAAACGATGATGAATATAAATCCTGCATGTGAAAAAGACATGATTTTTTCCCCGAAACAAACAGCATTTGTATACCTGCTAACAGACTTACTGGAAGTTCACTTACTAGGTTAAACATAGTGGGCATGTTAACCTGTCCATTTTTTGCACTAAAAGTGATATTTTTCAAGCTGACAAATAATTTAACACCTTTAGCAATACCTATTACTTACATGATCAACTTTTTTCTTCTATCACCATTATGACTCAAGAAATTTGTGTTTGCATTTTCTAAGGTTATTCCTGGGGCTATCTGATCCTCCTTTATGTATACGTCCAAGTTTCTCGGGTAATAGTTGTTGGAGTGTTGTATCCAATTTTACGGAAGCTTGGCTATGGCTTGGATTGGAAGGAAGCTATTATCTTGGTCTGGTCTGGTCTGCGAGGTGCTGTGGCATTAGCACTTTCACTTTCTATTAAGGTATGGTAGACAATGTATCCCTTTGGGAACTTACTAGTTGAATCCGCATGCCATGCATGGGTTTTGTTTAAGATTTTTGCCTAAATAAATTGTTTCAATTTCTAAAAATTGATATGCCATGAATTTAGGGATATTAAGTATTTTTATTTTAATGAGTGTTAAAATTTATTAGCTAAAGTAAGGTGGGTCCTAAAATATTGATAATAATAACAGCAATTCAAAAATACCATGACACGTAGGCAAAATAAATGAGAGGCCAACACATCACGAAAAGACTCCTTTAGTGTGTGTACGTGCACACTCACGCGGAAAATTAAAGAATAATGTTTTGAAAATTATAAGAAATTTTAACATGTACAATGTAAAACAAGAATAACTATAAGATACTTTTAGCATTCAAGTTAAAAACAAAATTTCTGGAATATGGAACAATTCCTCAAGTTTCAGTACTTTTTTTACCTACACTACATTTGAACCATAATACTGTTTAGACATTTGCCTGCCCCTGCCTTGCAGAATATTGCCCAAAAAATATCCCCTGTTAGAGGACAGCCTTGTAATATAGATATTGTCTTCTTTAACTAGTTTTCAATTAAAACAGATTGCTATTTTTTGACTTCTTGTTTAGTATATGAAACTCTACTGCAATGCAATGCGTCTTATTAGCTATATTCTCATTCATTCTTTCAGCGTTCTAGTGGTGACGTGTCACGTATCAACTCTGAAACTGGGTCCCTGGTATGTTGTTTGCAGATCTTGTAATCTGCTTCTTGTTCAATTCGTAGGTGGCAGAATGTTTTAAGATTGTTTAAAGAATTCTTATGGGGTGACCTTATTTTGAATGCAGTTTGTTTTCTTCACTGGCGGAATAGTATTCTTGACATTGATAGTAAATGGATCGACTACACAGTTTGTTTTGCATCTGTTGAGGATGGATAGATTATCAGCTGCAAAGGCAAGCTCTCTTTCTTTCTGTCAAATCCTGGGTTTTATTTAAGGGGGCTTCCATGATTTAGCTATTTCATATGACATTAGTTTTTAGCTTTAGTTCATCCTCCCACAGGGACGGACCTAGGGGCGGGCTGGGGTACGCTCCAGCCCGCCCTAAAAAAATAAAAAATAATAAAAATAGGGTAAATTTAATAATAAAAAAAATAAAAATAATGTAAATTTAGTGTTAAATTAAGGTAATTTAGCCCACCCAAAAAAATTTAGTGAAAATTAGCCCACCCTAATATTAAATCATGCGTCCGTCCCTGTCCTCCCATCATAATACTAAGCATAAGTATGTGTTTTTGCATGCTAAAACGATTATTAGTTACGCGCAAAAACCATGTGATGAATGTCGGCAAATGTGAGCTGAAATTAAAATAAGTATAGCAAAAGGCTCGTGTACGAGCAGGTCCTGGGAGATGTCAGAACTAAGCAAGCCTCCACAATTCTAATGGCAGAAGGGCAGTTTAAGAAGGAGCCTGAATAAAAAATAGTATGGTTAAATGAAACATTATCTCAGTGCTTGGGTAGGTGCAAATGAGTTGTGTAGGCAATGTAAATATTTTTGCAACTGTATTCTATTTTAATAAGTATATACATATATCTCACTGAAATTAGATCTACATATGTGTCTGTGTTTGCTTATTGACTGATAAGTACTATGTCTGACAGGGACGCATTTTAAAATTCACAAAATACGAAATGTTGAACAAGGCGTTGGAGGCATTTGGTGACCTCGGCGAAGATGAGGAACTGGGACCTGCCGATTGGCCCACAGTCAAGAGATTTATTAAAAGCTTAGATAATGTTGAAGGAGAGCGTTTGCAACTCCATGATGAAACCGACTCTGGAAGCACATTGGATCCCTCAAGCTTGAAAGATATCCGTGTTCGCCTGTTGAATGGTATTATTCTTCCTGTGAAACTGTTCGAGTTTTAATTCCTTGACAAGATTAGCTCAATAGCACTCTATTCTTTTCTGGCATAAATCTTCTGCATTTTAAAATCTTCATGTCAGATTTTGTACTTTATCAATTTGGCACTTTGTCTAGAGTAAAAGGTTGTTTCCACAATAAACACAAAAAGTGGGCTTCTGCACTATGACCTGATTTCCCCCCGTTCATCTATAGCCTTGATTTACAATAACACCACAAACCACATGGAACCTCTCAACTTTCCAAGATAAAATATGCAGTACAAGTAGATGAAACTTGTCTTCATCGAGTTATAAGCTAGTATCCTGTACTTCAAAGATATGTTTTGGAATGTTGAGATTAGTAGTGTTGAACTTCCTAATGAAGCATTTTGATTTAGGTGTTCAAGCTGCTTACTGGGTGATGCTTGATGAAGGAAGGATAACACAGATTACTGCCAATATTTTAATGCAATCAGTTGATGAGGCACTTGACATGGTAGAACATGAGCCACTGTGTGATTGGAAAGGTTTAAAATCTCAGGTTAATTTTCCAAGTTACTACAAATTTCTTCAAATGAGCATTTGTCCACGTAAACTAGTAACATATTTCACTGTTGAGAGGCTGGAATCTGCATGCTACATATGTGCTGCATTCCTCAGGGCTCATAGAATTGCACGGAGGCAACTGCATGAATTCATTGGTTAGTGCCTTAAAACTTATAAACACTCAATAAATTTTGTTAATTCTATTTAGGTGAAAGTAAGATTTACATTTATATTAATTAGGTTATTGGATGACTGTATTTGGATTTTTCAGGCTTCATTACCTCACAGTTGTGCTTTTTCTAAGATGTCTTTCTCATTATTGAATAACCATTTATGCAGGTGAAAGTGAAATTGCTTCTATTGTTGGTAATGAAAGTGAGGCAGAAGGAGAGGAAGCTAAAAAGTTCTTGGAAGAAGTTCGCATGAGTTTTCCTCAGGTCAAGTTTTGTCCTAATACCACTGCACGGTTGCACTTATATTACATTTCATGACAAGGAAACTTCTGTTTTTTTCTTGTTTTTTTTTTGTCTTGTGCTCTTATCTTGAAAAGAAATTGCTGAAGAGGACCTTCGGCATGTAAAAAATGAGGAACTCTTAACGTTCATTATATATTCAGGTTTTACGTGTCGTTAAGACAAGGCAAGTAACACATGCTGTGTTGAAACATTTAATTGATTATGTTCAAAACCTTGAGAAGGTGGGAATACTTGAGGAGAAAGAAATGCTACATCTTCATGATGCTGTTGAGGTAGATTTTTGACTCATTTTCTAGTTACTTGTAATGTTGAGGATTTTGGGTTAACACTGGGTTGGTGTTGATGTCATCTGAGCTCTGTTGTACAGACTGACTTGAAGAGACTTCTACGCAATCCTCCCCTAGTTAAGATTCCCAAGATTGGAGATATGATATCTGCACATCCTTTATTAGGAGCCCTTCCTCCTACATCCCGTGATTTGCTCATTGGTTCTACCAAAGAAGTTATGAAACCACGTGGCATGACTTTATACAAGGAGGGATCAAAGCCAAATGGGATCTGGTTGATCTCTAGTGGTGTTGTAAAGGTAACCTCAAATTCTGAAATCGGTTGTTAAATTTTAAATCTTTATTACATGTCACATCATCAGCACAAAATCAACACAGAATTTGATTGCAGTGGGCAAGCAATGTCATTAAAAGCAAGCATGCTCTTCATCCAACATTTACACACGGAACTACTTTGGGCTTGTATGAGGTCCTTATTGGGAAGCCTTACGTCATGGATATGACAACAGATTCTGTGGTGTTTTGCTTCTTTATTGAAACTGACAAGCTACTCTCAGTTCTCAGGTCAGACCCTTCAGTGGAAGATTTCTTTTGGAAGGTGAGATCATTCATACAGCTCTTTTCTTGAACTATTCTGATCTTGTCTTATTCACAGTGTGCATGCATTTCAAATAACTGGGAACTTAAAGTCAGTAAGTTGCATCGTAATTTTAAAATGCATAGCTCACAATTTTGAAGCCCAAGAACACAATGGGAACCTTTGGTAGATATAAGCTATGATATGACAAATCTGGTTTGCCCTTATTTGTGACTTGTGAGTACAAAGGAGGAATGACATAAATAGATCTGTGCATAACTGGTTGTGAATTGTATTGAATGGCAAGTGCTTTTTTTTTTCACTTAATTCCACATAAGCTTAGATTAGGAAGTGTGACTCATAATACGTATCTAGCTGACATAGTTAAACTATAATTTTGGTTGCCATTTGCAATCCGATCTAGGAAACTCTTAACAGTTGACAAAGGAGAGGGAGATTGCAAAAATGAAAAGAAGAGCAAGAAATTTAATGGTGTTTCTGGGTTGTCTAATGCCACCTGTGTGTGCTATTTTTGTATGGATAAGTAAATGCTTGACATACAGCAGTGAATAGTTGCCTTAGTTATATGAGCAAATTGCTTCTTTTTTTTCAAGCTAAACCAAAGGTTTTTTTAGGTACTGAGTGGGGTATATGAATATGATTATGAGCAATGTAAGACAGGATGCTTATCTCTTATAATTTGATACTATTTTATTTATCTTTTGTAGGAAAGTGTAATTGTTCTTTCCAAGATCTTACTTCCTCGAGTATTTGAAAAGATGGCAATGCAAGATTTGAGGCTACTAATTGCAGAAAGATCAACAATCACTACATATATAAGTGGAGAAACTATAGAAGTACCACGCCATTCAATTGGCTTTCTTCTAGAAGGATTCATCAGAAGCCATACTTCTCATGAGCAATTGATCACATCTCCTGCTGCACTATGTCCTGCAGATGAGGATTCAAATCTCCCAAGCCAAGCCGAAACAGGTCAGTTTCCATTCTTAATTCTTTTTTTTTTACGTACATATTTTCTAACTTTTTGACTCCTTATTTGTGTCATCATATCTGGTTATGGCATTTACTAATTGAAGTAAGCACTTATTTTCTTCCTTAAAATGCAGAAACTAAATCAGCTAGTTTCTGCTATCATGGGTCACTGTTCCATGTTGAGACAAGAGCTAGGGTGATCATGATCGACGTAGCAGCGCTGGAAATGGAGGCTCTACAGAGAAGGCCATCCTCATTACTAGTACAATTGGATAATTCTAGCAACTCTTTATCAAGAGAACATGGTGGTCTTATGAGCTGGCCTGAGCACTATTACCAGGCAGCAAACCGCCATCAGAATAGCGAGTCGGTGGATGAACAAATGAACTTGTCGGCTAGAGCAATGCAGTTGAGCATCTTTGGCAGCATGGTAAATTCTTTTCCCTTGAATGGAAAACTCATATATATAAGATTCTAATAAGACCACTCTTATAGTGATACAGAGTGGAATAATATAGAGCGTTGGATCTAAATATAATACACAGATTAGATTTAATCTTGAAATTATAGGAGAGAGAAGATTTACAAAATCCCGTAATTATAAGGAACCGAAAAAAATTAGTCGCCTATATACATAACTATAATACGTTATATACATGATTATAATAGATATATACATAATTACAATACATTATATACATGTTGTTTTATTGATTGTATTCATGAATTCCTAAGGTGCTTACGAATAGCTTCGGAATTTATTAACATATTATAATCATGTATATATCAGTCCACCCTTGGCCGTCCCTAGCTGAGATCCCCCACCCTTGGTCGTCCCCGGCCAAGGTCCCGCCCCCCCCCACCCCCCACCCCCATCTTTGGGTTGTCCCCGAAACCCTCCTGGCCTTGTACGGGGCAAGGGTGTATACATCTCGACCCCCCCCCCCCCCCCCCCCCCCCCCCCGATCCCGCCTCAATCGGGAGCCAACTGGGTCAATGTAGTTGTTGTTTATATATCAATATGATGTAGGAGATGGGGGTATGTAAAAAGATTCAGAGTAGAGTTTCTCTAGTTAGGGTTCATTTGGATGACACATTATTATGCAACATTTTGCATTCTAATGTAGAATTTTGTATTATAATATGTCCCCTTCGAGGAAAAGTCTCTAATGCAAGAGATCAACATATTGTAGAATAGAAGACTTTGGTCTATGTTTTCTAACACAACTCCTCAATATACGTTTTTTAAATTTTGGAAGGAAGAATCCCGAGTTTCTCTACTCTTGTATGTTTGCGGAGTGTTTTTTTTGTTTGTCTCAAATTTTTAAGGTGACCAAGAACCCAAGTTTCTCTACTCTTGTATGTTTGCAAAGTGATTTTTTTTTTTTTGTCTCGAATTTTAAGGTGACCAAGAACCGATTGCCTGCAAGGAGCTTCCAAAGGAGCGTCCATCCAAGGCCATCACATAGTCTTTCATTTCCGAGAGTTCCATCGAGTCATGGACGACCTCTCCTCACTGTCAGATCTGAAGGATCCGCCATGATGACCAAAAGACCCAAAGAAGAGCTTAGAAGACCGGATGCGGGACAACCATCACGTAGTGCAAAACATAATGTTTTCGTGGACAAATCTAGTGATGATGAGTCTGGTACGGAGGATGTCATTGTACGGATCGACTCACCAAGTGGACTCTCTTTTAACCATGGCTCATGAAGATTACTGAATTTTTATTAGGGATCCAAAATTTGTTCTCCTTGTGCCACTTCCTCTGATATTGTTGCCATGTCCTGTGTGTTTTGCTAGCTCAAAGGGTTTGATGTACATAGTTATGCTCTTGAATAAGCAAAGACTTGCTACTCGTATGGTGTAATGTTTGTGGGTTGTATATGATCTTACGCATTGTTGTCCGATTATAGTAACAACGTATCAAATATAAATCACGTGATCTGCCGGAAGACTCAGAATAATAATAGATAGGATAGAATATTATTTGTTGAGAGATCTTCTCACACTTTGTGTTCAGATATGTATCCTATATTGTATTTATTCTATCTAATACAAGGCAATCCTTTTATGTGTTTTTCATACTCTTACGTGGTATCAGACTTCTATCTAATACAAGGTAACCCTTTTATGGGCTTTCATACTCTTACATGGTATGAGGTTTTTTCCTTTCCCTAACCCTTTTACACCAACCATCCTCCTTTCTGCCGATCATGGCTACCGGCGGTGGTGAGTGAGAGATCCTCCTCCGGCACTGGACAACACTGACGAACGAATCACTCCCCTTTCATCCACAACCACAAACACCTCTCAAACTACACTTGCTTTCGGTCAAGCGTTTCATCACTAGCATAAAAACACATGTTACAATAAAACTCGATCTCTCTTCCTTGTCACTCTTCCTTGTCAAACTATGATAAGTGGAACGAACTCTTCCTTGTCACTCTTGACAAGTTTGCCCTATAATCTCATGTCGACAACTCCTTCGTTGACCCTTTTCAAGATCCAGATTGGCAAATGCTCGATTACATCGCCTTATCCTAGATATACGGATCAATATCCATGGATATATTCGATAGTGTGATGAAATCAAATGCGCCCGCTCAAACAATATGGACTGCAATTGAAAACCTCCCCATAGACAACAAGAAGAGTCGGGCTATTCAATTGCAAGCCCGGTTTCGAAACCCCCTCTCATGGTACTCTCTTTGTTATTGAGTAACCAAAAGTTGAAGACATATGTTGATGGTCTTTCTGATGTCGACCACCCTGTCTACAACAAGACTCTAGTTCTTCAAACAATCAAGGGTCTCAATGATGACTTCCCCACCATGGCAGCAGTCATTCCAATGCAAAAACCCTTTTCGACATTCCATCAATGTCAAAGCTATAGAGAAATATTGTTTTGTAAACTAACATACTTTCATTAATGAGTGCAATGTTTATTTATACAGGAAGAGACTTGATAAAAGATATGCTCTAACTAATAGGAACCACTAACTAGGTTTACATAACAAGAAGATTCTGATTCTAACAATAACCTAATCACATAAGAGGAGACAAAATAATATAGAAATAATATTATCAATATTCTCCCTCAAGTGAGACAGTCTGTTGATAGTCGAAGCTTGGAGATGAGTTCTTGAAACCTTGGCTTCAACAATGGTTTGGTAAGAATATCCGCTAGCTGATTTTTGGTAGAGATATGTGAAACAGTTAACATACCATTCTGTACTTGTTCCTGGACAAAATGAAAAGCAATGGCAATGTGTTTCATACGGGAGCCATCAATGTTGCATCATACTCATTGGAAAGGAAGTCGGTGAAATTTAGCAAGACTATAAGCATCACAAAAATTATCATTGTCATCAAAACTGCCCACATTTGGCAAGTGTTTCAACTTGGAAAAATAAATCTGTCCTAATCTGGAATGGAAAACATGTCTATCAACTCCTATGCTTGAAGCTTGACAAGATTTATTTGAACTCTGTCCTTCTTCACTACTTGCTTCCATTCTGTAAAGTCCCTTGAATTCCCTTCCAACAACCACAATCTTCTTACTCATAGGGTCCTGTATTTCACATTTCCAACCATCAAAAGATGCCACCAGTCTTTTCTAAGCAATAACCTTCCCAATGGACATCAAATTGAACTTGAAATCAGGTATATAAAGAACATCTGTAATGAAAAAATCTGGCTTAATTACCACACTCCCTGAGTGTGTAACCTTCTTTACAGATCCATCAAGCAAGTTCACCAAAACAGGTTGATCTAAAGACTTTAAATCCACTAAACATTCTAGATAGGGAGTCATTTGATTGTAGCTCCCGTATCCAGTATCCATTCATGTTTAGTAAAATGACCAGAAACAAGATTAATGAAAATGCTACCTGCAAATTTAGTCGAGGAAGGAATCACCATTTTTCCTTTGAGCATCCTCATCATCTCATTGCACATAGCCTTCATAAGTTCTGGATCAAACATGCTTTGATGTGTGCCACTATCTGCATCCAAAGGAGTATTTTGCTGATTCTGCTAACTTCCTTCATTCCTAACTTGTCCTGCAACAACTGACACTCCATTTTGCTTCCTTTTACCCATGTACCATTCTGGATAGCCAATGATCTCAAAGCATTCTTCTCTAACATGCTGTGTCATATGACATTGAAAACATTGTTTCTTGTCATCTTTGCTCTTTCTTTGGTCCTTTTTCTCAGTATAAGTGCTCCTAGAATCAGCTTGAGTCCCTTTATGTCCTCCATGGTACTGACTTCTAGTGTTAACACTAAAGGCCACTAACTCTGGAACAACCATTGTTAGCTTCTTTTGCCTCAATTGTCAGTAGAATAGAGAATGCTTTGCTCAGCTTTGGCAGGGGATTTTGTGCTAATATTTGGCTCTTAGTGGCATCATAATCCGCATTTAAGTTTACTAGAAAATGCATTAGCTTGTCACGATCTTCCATCTCTTGAATCCTGGTCAAAACATCACAAGAGCACTTCTCCACAACACCACAATGACACGTAGGCAACACATTCATAAATTTCAACTCCTCCCAGCATTTCTGGAGTTTAGAATAATATGTTGTTATAGTCAAATTTCCCTGGTGCGTCTTAATCAACTCTTGTTTAAGCTGTTAAATCAAGGGAGCATTAGATTTACTATAACGTTCTAGCAAATCCTTCCACAACTTGTATGCCGAATCGATGTAAATAAATGACCCAGAAATCTCAACAGTCATAGATTGTACAATCCAACAAGCAACCATTCGATCAACCCTTTCCCAACGTACCATTTCTATTGGATTTGTTATTGATTTCACCACAGTGCCATCTATGAGCCCTAATTTTAGTTTAGATCCTAGGGCCATACGAATTTGTCAACTCCATGTCATGAAATTGGTCCCATTAAAGAGTATTGTGGTTAATGACATACTTGGATAATCTGAGTTTGACATATGTAGATAATCGCCTTGCGAATTCCCCTGACCTTGTTCCATTTGTGCAAGCTGAGCGAGTAGCCTGACGCTATCTTCTCCACCAATCATCTTCTCAAACGCTCTCTCCTCATTTTGGTTGTGGAATGATGAAGGTAAACACTCTAGTTCACTCTGAGCTCACTCTTAATCGATCGATTGTAACTTGATGGCTCTACCAAGAAGAAATGAGCAAACTTTTGATCTCGGCTATGGAGAATTAGCTAAGAGAGCACGAGAAAATTGAGAGGAAAACCTTGATTCTCATTCATTCAAGTTGCAAAATACAAAGAGCGTGCTTGATATACTTGTTGTACAAGCTGACTCCAACGGCTAACTAGGGTACAATAACTCACGGTTAGTGTTTTTACCATGGTTCTAACAAACTTGCCTATACATCATTACTATGCCACATAATAATAAAAGCATTACATGATTTTTGTTATCTCAATTGAAGGTGTTTCTGAAGGTTAGTTTATTCCATTATTTAGCATTCTATTTTAGTAGTTGTGTCTTTTTTACAAATTTAAACATATTGGATCCTGGATGTTCTACTGCCAAGCTTGTCTGACCTCAATAGAAATATCAAGTGTGTTTATTAAATTTAAGATAGAAATTTAGCCATATAAAAACCAGAAATTTAATGATGTAGGTAGATATATAATACTAATAATAGGCTATAGATAGGTACAATTGTTTTTGAGAGAGAGTGACAGCTTCATTTTCTTGGGATCCATGAGCATGGGACAATTTATTGATGTGTAGAACTTGGGCTTGACTAGTCGGCCCAAAACGTAGGCCCTCGAGCGGACCCGGAAATCAAGAGTGAGGGCAACCGGTAAAATGGGAGCCCCGTTTTTGCTGGTGAGATCGGATCCGCCTCCGTAAACGGGGACGCTGATTCCCGTGACGTGTACAGTTACAAGTCGTTGACTTTTCCTCCTTTGGTAGAACCTATCAATCTGCATGTAGCACGCCATTTTCCTTCCGTCAGCAATAATTAAAAATAATAAATAGTAATACAGTAGTGGGAATGGGGGGAATAATCGTACGGTTGCAGTGGCGAGGACGATCCGGTGGTGGAAGAGATGAACAGGGGTAGGTGCCACGTGGACGCCGAAGAAGGTGCCTGTGTTTCGGTAGAGCAGCTTCAGCGTCACGTTCATGGTGACCATGGCCGTCGCTACGCCGGTGCCGTCCGTTCCGGCATGGACGTCGAAATCCTCAAATCTAACGCTCTGCAATTTGCATCCTTCAATTCAATTCAATTCAATTTAAAAAAAAAAAAGATAATAAGAAGCAATTAATTAAGCTAAGATTAATCAAAACTTGAATTACGTACCTTGATGGTGATAAGGGGTTTTTGGTTCCTACTAGCACCCCACAACACAAGCGAGAAGAAAGTGAAGAGCACAAAAAAGGCCACCAGAAACCCCACGCCATACAGGCACCGCCGGGGCAGCGGCGGACCCTCCTCCTCCATCCCAAGCAGGCACTCCTCCTCCTCTATGGCGTCGAACCGCGATAGAGGAGGCTCGTGATCCTTGCGCAGGACGTCCTTGGAGGCCCGTCGGCCCGACCCAGTCTTACCCGGCCCGGAAAAGCGGGTGGAAGAGGACTCCCGGCCCAGGGAGGAGTGGGAGTGGGGCGGCGAGCCCATCGGGCTCAGGGCGCCCGGAGTGGAGTGGAAGGAGTTGGTCGTCTTCTCCCCGTCATTCGACTCCCGTGATGGGCTCTGGACATAGTAGACGGGCCCGCTTTGGGCCCGGCGGGACGGGGAGGAGCCCGGCACGCTGCTTGCGTCGGAATCCGTCTTCGCTAGCATTGCTCGATTGTTTGAATTGATCAACTAATCGAATTCTATATAATTGCTTCTCGATCAATTTCTCTTTCTCTAGCTGCTCTCTTTTTCTTGGTTTGATGTGGATGGGCGTGTAGTTGTTGTTCTAGAAGACGTGCTTAATTAATTTGGGTTTTTTCTCCATTTGTTTATAATGATTAATTACATATATAATACGGAGTAAACTATTATAGTAATAATTTGGGGAGGAGAAAGTTGTGTAATGCAGAGATTGAGGGTGGGATGTAATTATTAGGAAGGCGAGTAGTGGACACAAAATCTTGGGGACAACTGACGAACAGAGATGCCAGCGTCAGCGTAAGTAAAGGGCGTCTTTTGTTTTAATTAAACTAATTAAATTTCCGTGCCATGCACGGGTTTTATTTAAAAATTTTCTAAGTAGATATTTTTTAAATTTTCAATTAAATAATTAGATTAATTTTTAAAACTTGAAATGCCTAAATTTTAGGAATAGTAAGCATTTATTATTTTAATTAGTATAAAAATTAATTAGTTAAAATATAGTGGGCCCTCAATTGTTGAAAAATAATAAATCAAAAACACTAAAAAATGACATATAGGCAAAATAAATGTGAGGATAACATGTGGCCAAAAGGCTTTTTCTTTAGTATATAGATTGATTGATTGATTGATGTCTTCTTCAATCCCTTCTAGTGTTTGCTGCTTTATATTGTTTCGTATATTTGTCGTTATATTTTATTGCTTCTTTTTAATTTATACGGAGTAAAAATCATTTTTTAAATATAATTTTTTTAAGAAATCACCTTTTAATTTTTTTAGGTAAAAAGTAATTTTTATAATACAAATACCTAAATTGAACCACCTTAAGTCATATTTTTTCATTAAAATAAGAATGGCCAAAATTTTCGATTAGATTTTGTTATATATGTAGTAAAAATAAAATAATAGAAAATATTATTTTTAATTAGTTAAGAATGAAATTAAATTTTATGTAAATAAAATTATTTCACATAACTTTTTTATATAGTTTAAAAATAAATATCTATTAAATTATGAACTTTTTACTAAACCACCTTATATTTGTTTTAAAAAATAATTATTTTGTATAAATGAATAATTAAATGAAAATAATATGAATCTAAAGGGCATTTTGGTCCCATTAGGATTAAATTCCACCGAAAAATGACTTAAGGTGGTTGAAATTGGGTGTTTGTATTATAAAAAGTGTTTTACTTAAAAAAATGGTTTCTTACAAAAATATTTTAAAATGTGGTTTTTGAAAAAGAAAAAAAACTATTTAATTTACTTATTTAATTTAAGCCTAATTAATTCCCAATTTTTTTAGCTTAATATTAATTCCCAATTTCGGCCGTTCTTATTTTAATTTAATTAGTAATAATATATGGCTAGTAAGGCTCTATATATAATGTAGGTTTGACGTTGTATTTTGGTTTATTGTATAAGTGAAAGGTGTGATTTTAATGTGAGGTGCGTGGGTTCACAAACAAAAACCCCACCAAACTAGGCAAGCAGGCTGGCTGGATACGCCCATGCAGGTGTATGTGTGTTTGTGTTTGTGTATGTGTCCCATTCAGAAAGTGTGCATAATTGGGCGGGCTTGGGGGACTACCTTTCATGTCCATTCGTAAATTTAAAATCAGTTTTCGTCCCTATTCATGTCGATCGGCTCCCCATCCTCATCCGATCTAGCTCATATTCCTTCATTTCCCCTTTATTTTCCCCCAATATAAAAACAATTGTAAGATCGATATTGAATCAAATGAAAAGGGTGTTTATCACGAAAACTATAAATGAATATGGATCATCCGATTAAAACACTAGAAATGAATCTAGGCCATTCAATTCAAAAAAGTAAAATAAAAATATACTTTTGGTCCTTGGGGGGAGAACCCCGAGGTCGCCCTTGCAACACCCACCGGCGACGAAGCCCCAATATTAATTTCTCAACAACTGTTCACAGTTCTCACCCATTCATGGATGGGTGCTCTAGGCTAGTCAAAGTAGTACTTGTGTTATCCTAAATCTTACCGAATCAAAAAAAAATGTAAACGTACCTATATTATATGTGAATGTATACTAAATTTTCTGAAGTTAAAATGCGGCTATATGTGAACAACTCTTGTAATAATGTGAACATGTGTATAAAATATGTGAACAAATATAAAATATCAATCAACATGTTTTAGGCAAAAACAAGCGAAAAAATATAAAAAATTTATTTTTTTCTCAAAATTTTTAATGCCATTTAACGTCTGAATGATGATTTAATCAAACATGAACATATTACCATAAAACATGAACAAACAATATTAATATGTGAACACACTTTTAATATTTGTGAACATATTATAAAATCTCTGAACTGAAAAGGTAATAATATGTCAACATGTCTTATAATAGTGTGAATATATGCATAAAATATGTGAACGTAACGTTAAAAAAAAAAGAAATCGCGTATTTTTGGCAAAAACAAGCGAAAATAAGAAAATAAAAAAAATATTTTTGTATTTTTTTAATATTTTGTTGTTAAAATTACCATTTTGTCATTATTTCTTTTAATCTTAGCCATCTATTTATCAAATAAGGGTTCTCATTTGTTTCTAGTTTTTTATGATAAGAGTCATTTTTATGTGAATCAACCTCTATTAATATGTATTAAAAAGAGATCTTTGAAATTTAAAATATAAAAGAGATCTTTGAGAATAGATAATTGCATTTAAAAAATATGTTGAAAAGATAATAACTTCTAATTGGGAAAGTAGAAGATATTAATACTTATTAAATAGATAAGTAGTTGGTTGTTCAGATTCTATCTTTTTTTTACGTTAAGTTTATATTTCAAGAGAATCAGGCGCATTGCCTGGCGCCTTGGCTCGCCTGGCCACCTTAGGGCGCTTGAGCCACCTAGGAGCCGCCTCTTACAGGCAGCCTCGCCTTGCATGATGCAGGCGATGTCATGTTCCAGGCGCGCCCAAGTGCGCCTAGGCAACACCTTTTAATACACTGGTCAAGAATCAATGGACAAACTAAAGTTATCCATCAAAATCCAATAATTCATCTATTAAAAATAAATGGACAAGGCTCATATAGGCTATAAGCAACAGATTTTACCTATGCACTATAAATCAATGAACCCAAGATTTCCTGAATCACTCAGTCTTCAGTCTCAATTAGACCAGAGGTATGTATGGGAATATACATGTAATATGGTCAAAAGTCAGTGATGTATTAGGACACGTGTACGGCTCTAAGACTACTTGATCAAAATCGGTTAGAGCTTCTAGTTAAATAGGAGATTAGCTAGCATAAACAGAAGAGAGATTTTGTAACAGAATGGAGCTTCTCTAGTTTACTCTCCGTTCTTGAGTTTTCTCTCAGATTCAATAATGAAGATTCATACTTGATTTTCCTTTTCTCTTGTTCAACCACATCGATTGTGGGATTTTATATGGTATCAGAGCGCCTAGGGTTGGGATTCTAGGAATCTTGAGCTACGGAATTGATGGTGAAGGAGATCGAAGGTGAAGACAAGTTTTCGCTCTAGATTCGTGATCGTGTCAGATTTTGCGAGTTTTTGACTCAGGAAGAGCTTCAAAGTTGTGATCGTGAGCAAATTTTGAAAGATTGGAGGAAGATGGCTGAAGATCGTCATTCTGTAACAAGAGGTGATGGCCAAATTGGGGGAAATGCAAGAGGTATGCAATTCGATCCACTTTTCCTTTCCCATTCAGATAATCCAGGGATGTAACTTGTTTCTATGCATTTTGATGGCACTAATTTCGGTAGCTGGAGTAGACAAGTGAAGCTAGCTTTAGGATAAAAAATGAAGCTAGGTTTCATTAATGGGGGATGTATTCGACCTAGTAAGGATTCAGAAGATTATGATCTTTGGGAAAGATGTGATTTCATGGTTACTAGTTGGATCTTGAATTCTATGGTGAGTGAAATGCCGCAGAATTTCATCTATGTTCAATCGGCTCAAGAACTATGGGATGAGTTAGTTGAGCGGTTTGCTGAATCCAACACACCATTGATTTTTCAACTGCACAGAGAGTTGAGTAGGACTCGTCAAGAAAACATGTCGGTTGCTTTGTACTATAGCAAACTCAAGAAGTTGTGGGATGAACTTCAGGTTGTTGAAGGGATTCCGGTTTGTACTTGTGGAATTTTTGCTGGTTGTTCTTGTGCCTTGCTCAATCGTATTGTTGATAAGGATTCAACTATGAAGCTGATGCAGTTCTTAATGGGACTAAATGAAACATATGAGAATGTTAGGAGTATGATCTTGTCTAAGGAACCACTTCCTGGTGTCAACAGGGCTTTTCATCTTGTCTTACAGGAAGAAAGACGAAAGGAAGTTACTCGAAGCATGATGCATTCTCATGATGCATTGGTCATTAACAGATCAGGAGGTCGACAGAATTATAATGGTAGTACTGGATGGAATCAGAATACATGCCAGAATCAGGATGGTAAGAATGTTTCAGGATCAAGATCGGGCTCTACTTTTGGAAGGGATTTCAAGAAAGCAAAATATGATAGAAAGTGCTCATTCTGTAATGAATCAGGACACGTGAAAGAAACATGTTTTAAGCTTGTGGGTTATCCAGATTGGTGGAAGGGGCCCAAGATTTATGGTTCAGGAAAAATGATGGCAAATGTGGAAGAGGTTGACAATATGGATAATCCTCTAGAGGTTGATACTGAGAAGCAACCAGATTCGAAGCTTGTCAATGCTGTTTTTCAAGAGATGATTAAGATGATGAAGGGCAAGGGTATTATGGGAGAAGCTTCAAGTTCAGGAACACACAACAATGCAAATGGTTACATAAAATTTGCAAGTAATCTGATTGCTTTCCCATCTATTAATAGTTCTGTTTTGCTTGATCAGAGTGTATGGATTTTAGATTATGGAGCTACAGACCATGTTTGCTTTAATAAGGATTTATTTTCAGAAATCAGGAAATTGAATAAGGCAATTAAGATTGGTTTGCCTGATGGAAATGTTCAGTTAGTAGAAGAATATGGAACAGTCTGTTTGACAACTGATTTGGTATTAACAGATGTGTTATATTTGCCAGCTTTTAAGCATAACTTGATTTCAATATCAAGATTGTTGACAAGTGATGCTCGGGTATTGGTTTTTGGTGTGAATAATTGTGAATTGTTGGACCTTTCACTTAAAAAGGTCATTGCTTATGGGAAAAGAGAAGGAGGATTGTTCATGTTCAGGAATTCAAGACAAGGGTGCAAGTCAGATGGAAGCTTGAAGATTGTAAATAGTGATATGATACAGTCTAGAATAAATGTTGTTTGTAATAAAGACCAATTAGAATTGCTTCATGCTCATCTTGGTCATATTTCTGTGTCAAAATTGAAACATTTGAGTGGTTGTAGTGGATCTGAATCTCATCAATTTCAATGTGATATATGCATTTTGTCCAAGATCCATAAATTGCCTTTTACAAGAAGTACTTCAGTTGCATCATATAATTTTGAGTTGTTACATATGGATTTGTGGGGTCCATATAGAACACAAGCTTATTGTGGTGCTAAGTATTTTGTGACGATAGTTGATGATCCTTCTAGATGCACTTGGACATTTTTAATAAATTCCAAACATCAAACTTTCAGGGTTATAGATCAGTTTTTCAGGATGATTGAAAATCAGTTTGGTGCTAGAGTAAAGGTGATAAGGACTGATAATGGAACGGAATTTGTTCAACAGAAGATGGTAGATTTGTTGAAAGAGAAAGGGATTATTCATCAAAGGTCTGCTCATGGGGTTCCAGAACAGAATGGGAGGGTAGAGCGTAAGCATCGCCATCTTGTTGAGACAGCAAGAGCAATTCGTCTGCATTCTGGCTTGCCTATGAGATTTTGGGGTTGCTACATTTTGGGAGCCACTCATTTAATCAATATGATGCCTTCTTCAGTGTTAGCATGGAAAAGTCCACATGAGGTATTGTTTGGAAAGGTACCAGATTATGACAGTCTCCGAGTCATTGGCTGTTTATGTTTTTCATTAGTAGGCAATGCGTATTTTTGGGATATCCTAATCACCAAAAGGCATATAAAGTCTATGATTTACAATCTAAGAAGGTATTTGTTGCTAGACATGTTGTTTTTAAAGAAGGAAGTTTTCCTTTTAAAGATCAGACATCAAGTTCTTTACAGAGTCAGGGCAATTCAGTCTCTTTGCCTATAGTGACACAAGGAGTAGATGTTTATAGCCAGAATAGTGCTCCTATTGTTTCAGATGATCCAGTTTTTCCTGTTGTAGCTTCTGATCTTTCTAATTCTCCACCACATAACCAGATAATATGACTACATCAGATTTTGTTCCTGATACAGAAGCTGATGTTATTCATGCACCAGTTCAAGTTGTTGCACTAGACTTGAGAAGATCTACTAGACTTACTCAAGTCCCATCCAAATTTCAGGATTATTATTGTCCTTTACTAAATCATGATAATGATGTTAGTAATGATTCATTCTCTCAAGCTTTTCATGTGGTATCTCTCACTGACTTTCAGAGTTATGCTCCAGATTATGTCCAGTCTATTTTCAATATTTTTTCTGTGCCAGAGCCATCATCCTACGCGCAAGCTTCTCAAAGTTCTGAATGGATTGCAGCTATGGAAAAGGAATTACAGGCCTTGGAGCTTAATGACACTTGGGAGCTTACCACTTTGCCACAAGGTAAGAAAGCTATTGGCTCTAAATGGGTTTATAAAGTTAAATTTCAACCTAATGGCCAAGTTGAAAGATTTAAAGCCCGTTTAGTTGCTAAAGGGTATAATCAAGTTAAAAATAAAGATTACAAGCATATTTTTTCTCCGGTTGCTAAGTTCACCACTGTGAGGGTCTAATAGCTTTAGCCTCATCTTTTGACTGGCCATCACATCAGTTAGACATAAACAATGCTTTTCTCCATGGTTTTTTGGAAGAATAAGTTTACATGATTCCTCTTCATGGCTATTCTAAAGCTAAGAAAGGACAATTTTGCAAGCTTAAAAGGTCTTTATATGGCCTTAAGCAAGCTAGTAGGCAATGGAATATTGAGCTTATTATGCATCTTGTTCATTTAGGCTTTGTGCAATCAAAACAGGATTATTCCTTGTTATTAAAAACTCAGCTAGCTTCATCACTGTTGCTCTTGTTTATGTTGATGATATGCTTTTAACTGGGAATAATGATGCTGAAATTTTAAAGACAAAAGCTTCCTTGGATCATGTATTTACCATAAAAGATCTTGGCTTTGCTCGGTATTTTCTGGGTATTGAAATCAGTAGGTCTGCTGAAGGGGTCAAAATCAATCAGAGGAAATATGTTCTTGACTTGCTCACAGATGCAAATTTACTTGATTGCAAAGCTTCCCCATTTCCAATGCAAAGGAATTTGCATCTTCAACCTGATTCTGGTGAGCTGTTGACAGATCCTGAATCCTATAGGAGAATGGCTGGTAGGCTTCTCTATCTTACACTTTCCAGGCCAGATATTTCTTACAGTGTTCAGCAGCTCAGTCAGTTCATGTCCACTCCCTGAGTACCTCACATGGATGCTGCCATGTATCTTCTCAAATATCTAAAAGGTACTATTAGTGCCTCACTCTTTTATCCAAGCAAAACTGAGTTGACATTACGTGCCTACTGTGATGCTGATTGGGGAAGTTGCTCTTTCACCTGTCGTTCATTGACTGGTTATTGTGCTTTTGTTGGCTCTTCTCTTGTTTCTTGGAAAACAAAGAAACAAAACATTGTCTCCAAATCTTCAGCTGAAAGTGAGTATCGTAGCATGTCTCAGACTGCAAGTGAGCTCGTTTGGCTTGATGGATTGCTCAAGGATTTTGCCATTCAAGTTCCTTTGCCTATTCCTCTTCACTGTGATAACAAAGCAACCCAACAATTAGCCGCCAACCCTGTTTTTCATGAGCGCACACAAAGCATATCCGCATAGATGTTCATTTTATCAGAGATATGGTGCAATCTGGCTTCATAGCTACTTTTCATGTTCCATCACATTTACAGCTTGTTGATCTTCTTACGAAAGCACTTGGAGCACAACAACATGTGTTTCTTTCTCGCAAGCTTGGCCTAGCTTTTACCTAGTCCTAGCTTGAGGGGAGTATATGGGAATACACATGTAATATGGTCAAAAGTCAGTGATGTATTAGGACACGTGTACGGCTCTAAGACTACTTGATCAAAGTTGGTTAGAGCTTCTAGTTAAATAGGAGATTAGCTAGCATAAACAGAAGAGAGATTTTGTAACAAAATGGAGCTTCTCTGGTTTACTCTCTGTTCTTTGAGTTTTCTCTCAGATTCAATAATGAAGATTCATACTTGATTTTCCTTTTCTCTTGTTCAACCACATCGATTGTGGGATTTTATAGTATGTATTTATAGAGTTAATGCGTTGCGTGTATGGTTAATTGTGCAAATGTATCTGATTAACTAAATCATGTACATAGAAGAGCTACGAAGCTAAACGCTCTAAATGCATTACTTCTCTGTCCAAAAATGATGCCCCTTGATCATTCTACTAAGCCCTAATTCCAAAATCATACCCGATATCAACCAAACACCACCTAAGGAATGTCAACAATTAAGGGTGAATCACCACGTGAAATAAGGTTTATGAGCACTTCTCCTAACCGGATAGCTACTTAACTTGTATATAGAGTATTCAGGACAAGTAGCTTTAGTAGACCAATAGGGTTTCTCAGTACTTTGATTTAGAATTGAAAGGGGAAAAAAAGAAACGTAACTAGCCATTTCTTTCCAAAGCATCAATTACCAAACCCTACGCTCAATACACAAACGTACATGTTCTTCTCCATATGCTCAATCATATAAGCCTTCTTGCTCCCAAACCTCAACGAGGAATTCAACCATTTCCTGAAAAGAAAAAAAACCCGAAAATCATTCAGGAAACAGATTTGACCAAGTCATTAAGAAAGCATATCTTTTAAGGAAACGGCCTGAAGGTGAAGGTACTATAGCAGCAAGAAAGCAGAAAAGTCCCTAGAACGCGTACAGATAATGGAATGGGTTCAGGAAAAGGCTTGCTTGTACCAAGAAGACTTTCATATGTTGCATTCATGCTGCACAAAGAAGGATTAATACAATCAGGATAATTTTGGATGAACCTGTGAAACAGGTAACATCAAAGAATGCGAAGAGTTAAGATAATTTTCAAGCTTCAACCTAAGCTTCAACCTTCTTTGATAAACCAAATAGTTAGAAGTTTAGCATCACTGTAGTTACTTATTGCAACTCTAGAAGACAAAAATTATCATAGCATCAAAGAATAACAGAATTTGCACCTTAATCTGGGTTCCTGCACTTTTGTTTGCTTCTCAACTTTCTTCTCTCCAACCCACTGTTGCCTTACTTGGTTCCAAAGAAGAAGTCCTGCAAATGACACAAACAACACAGCAACAACCCAATAAGAGTAAGTTGGACAGAAGAAAGAGCATTGTATTTACAAAAATAAAAATAAAAATTCAGTGCAAGTCCTGGAATCAACTTCCAATTTCCAAACTGCCATCAAGGCTGCAACCAGCCAACAACAACACGACACAAGATCAATCTATCCCAACAGATCAAGGACGTATAATACACCAAAATACAAGGATAAAAAATAAAAAAAAAGTGTACCATGATTTACATATTCAGAAGGGTTGCTTGTGCTAGTGCTGCTGTTGGGATCAGGATTCTGGGTGCTAATAGATGAGATGCTTCTTTGTGACTGAATTGCACTGTTTTCCATTTCATATGTGCTGCTGCTCCAAAATTCTTCAACTACACCAGCTTTTTTAACTGCCCGACCTTGAATTTTAAGTCCTTTGGATGGTTTGTCCACTGCAACAATTAGCTGGGGCTCAGCACAGCATCCAAGACAACCTCTGCTCTGTTACAAAACATTTTTTGCAAAGATGATTAGTACCAGTCCCTGAAATCTGCAGTTTACATGAAAAAGGGACAAGAAAATTTTCCTTGAATATAGAAATGTATACAACAAAGCATAATATAAGCATCAGATTCCATGCCAATTACCACATCACAAGAACCCTTGTGTTGATACTTTCCTTCACTTATTAATTCTAAAAAAAATACAAGCCACTAATAGGTGGAAGCTGATATTGTCCCTTATATTTCCATAACAAAACAACAAATAAGGAGCACAAGGTATGGCAACATTTGGTGCTCCAATAGTCTAGTTTCCCCCACAACATTTGGAATTTCCACATTATACAAAATAACAATAAAGCTTTTGGAAGGTACAAACCAACAAATGAAAACTTCCCAAGAGGTGTTTGGTTAAAACTCAGGCACTGTCATCGAATGAGGAAATCGGTTGGAACACTATTCTTCAAGTTATGTGATAGCTTGTATGTGGGAATTAAGTTAGGATTAGTTTTCCTTCAAAACCCCAAAGTTAGGTTTAGTTTCTACTCCTTTGTCTGCCACCCCAAGCACACAATCACCTCCAAAGATAGATTATTTGTGTCTTCCTTCTTCCTCTACATCGTTGACTGCCACCCATCCTCCTGGTTTATCACTCACCAACACCAACACCCTCTTTTGAGGCAATCAAATCATGAGTTTCATAATTTAGATGGAGACTTGAAACATTTTCCATGGAAACAAAATATAAGCCATGCAATAGCAACCATTTGGTTAGCATGATGAGAAAGTTAGATTGGTGTTCATAGAACCTGGTGGGTTGGAAACATTCAAAGTTGTAATGAATGTATCAAACATACATGATACATTACACCAACATTATTTTAAATGTCTAGTCCTCGACTCCTCGTCAATGGGATTATAACTTCATGTTTAGGAAGATTAGTTAGAAATCACTATGTAGCCAATAATGATCAATCCATGGATTAATAGAAGTTTTTGAGCTTTCATTCTGGGAGATAAGATGTCCAAAATGCACAATGATAAGATGGATAATGGAAACACAGCCACAAAACTAAACTAAATCAATAATCTTGGCTAAAAAAGAAAATACATCAGGACTCAAAGTAAAGCATGTGCTAAAACTGCTAACTGCATAAATTTGTCCATCAAAAACTCTTCTCATCAACAGGTTTAGAGAATAAAGCCCCGTTTCAACATGAGGAAAATCAGAAGAGGGGAAACAAAGACATAAATTTCTCTTACACAGAAAGAACTCCTGCATGCATTTCTTAGCCTTGCTATCATTTGATGAATAAGACCATCAAAACAAGCTCCAGAAAGTCCACAAAACGTACAAAAAGGTTGCCTTCCAGCATATTTGTCAATTTGAAGCATCATACAACACCTCGAAGAATGCACGTCTGGTGTAGCCATTATTAGAGTAAAGAACAAATGAAGTGGAATCCACCAGAGAAAGAATCAGGCAAAATTTTGGCCCATCATCACCTCCTCTCTACCCTCAAGGCCTTCCAAGCTTGCTGTAAATGCAAGAAAACCCCAAGTATTCCAAACCAAATTGAAAGTAACCACCTATTCCGCTATCTTAGTCTCTCAGGAATCCACATGTTTAAAGAATAATTTACAGGTCCAAAAGCATTAGAATAAACGCCTTCAACTGTACATATAGGAGCACTTTGATTATTGGCTGTAAATTCCCAATAAGTGCTCTCTGATTACCCAAATTTCCACCTCGCTATTCCCCACTAACTAAAATAGTCAATCCCGATTCGAAAACCACGGGAAGAACAAACTAGTGGGGATTAAAAATAAAAATTCAACAAACAGAAAGCGCATAAACAAGAATGAACACTATTCAGTCGAAAGAAATTCATTATCCCTCCATCAGCAGGAAAAAGGAATAAGGTAAACTTCTAGATCGATCAACACAGGTAAGCAGTCGCCCGCAGATTTTTCTACTTGTTGTTGAATATTTACACTGCAAGAAAAGCGGAAGCATGAAATCGAAATAGTCAAAGAGCGAGGAGCGCTCACCCCATGCAAGCAAAGATGCGAGAAATCCAATCGGTGGAAGCAGATAGAGAAGGGCACATTTACTGTCAAAGAAGCCAATCGAGCGAGCGAGCGAGAACCATGGAAGCAATAGCGACTAGAGAGATTCCTGCGAAAAAAGACACGGTTACAATTTCAAGAATGAATGAGTGGAGAGAGAGAGGACAAATTGGTTGAAAAGCAACAGCCACGAGAGAGAGAGTGGGGGAGGGAGAGCCTTGGCTTTGGGAGCGCAGTTGCAGAGGTGGCTTTGGAAGTGCTTTTGTGACTGTAACTAACCAATAACTAGTGTGTTTAATAGCTTTAAAAGGTGTTTAATAATGTAAATTATTCATTCTCTTATTTAATGTAAAATTTTTTAAAATAGGTCATTATTCTATTTAATTTATTTAACATTCTAAAAATATATATTAACTCAAGCAATTCTACTGATATTAAAATTTACTTTTGTAGGCCACTTCGGAATCGGTCTCCAACTTTAGATGCATCAACCCCATCATCTAAAGTTGGAGACCGATTCCGAAATGGTCTACAAATTGTTGTTGCAGAAATCGCTTCTCACTCACCAGGATTTCAACACAATCAAACAATGTCAAGAGATGTTGAATGATCCAAATTGGGTTGTTCATGTTGCTCACATTAGGAGAGGAGCTAATAGAGTTGCAGATGCCTTAGCCCAATGGGCGATTGTTCTTGATTCCCCTTTAAAATTTACAATGATCTGCCTCCCTTTATTTCTAGTTTTGTTTCTGCTGATTGTGTAGGCCTTAATGGCCAAACTTTTTCTAATTAAATAATATCAGCTCCCTTTGATAAAAAAAAAGTTTACTTTTGTAAGGAGTATTTAGTGTATTTATAAATCCGAAATTAAAGAGTTAATAGTGCATGTGATAAAAACAAACATTAAATTATCATATTTTCCATTTTAAACTTGTCTTAATTCTTGTATAAAATCAAAAAACGACTTACATTACAAAATGGAGGTAATATGTTTATGAGTGAATTCACCACTTTTTCCCCATAATTTAATAAATGTTTGTATCAATCTAAGAAAAAATGATGAACTTTTCCTATTCATACATAAGAAAAACAATAAGAGTAATTAAAAGTCTTCTTTTATCAAGATTGAATAACTTTGAAATTTGAAATGATAAATAAAAAATTAATTATAGAGAATTGGAAAACTAAAAACCCATATAATATGGGACAAATATTTTGGCCTAAAAACCCATATAATATGGGACAGAGGGAGTATATAAAAATATTTATAAATGTAATTTTAATTTTCCTTTGACGTGAAAAAATTTAGGAGAATGAAGTCTTTTTATCTTGAGAGTACTAGTTGTACCTGTCGTACCATGTTTGACAACGAGTCGATATTTTATAGACATTATAAATAGGATGTTAATAAATAAAATATAACATAAAATTTATTATAAATAATTTATTTCCTGTAGGATGTATAATTTTTTAAAACATTATAAACGATTAAATTTAATGTTGAGAATAAAGATATATTATTAAGATAAAATAATTACATTTCTCGTTTTCCTTGATGATATTTCATAGATATTTAATTAAAAAGAAGATAAAATATGAATAAAAAAATTATATATTCAAATATGGAAGAGATAAGAATCTAAAAAATAAAAGTTAACTTAAAAAATAAGATATGATAAAATATGAAAGATAAAGATAATTCAATTATATAAAATATATAAAATTTAATTAATTTAAATTAAGATGGAGCAAAACTCATTTTGTGGTTCAATAAAGTAACATTAGATAAGCTTAAATATTATATTTTTCATATTTTTTACTTTCAATGTACGTAAATTTAGAGATTATGAAATATTTTATTATCTATTTTTATTAATTTTAAATATTATAAATATTTATCATTAATTTTTATTATAAAATAAAATCAATATATTTTTATAAATAAATTCGCCAAAAGATGTTCGCTAAAAGATTTATATTTATTTTAAAATATTTAAAATATCTTGTCTTTAATTTTAAATACTTGTATAAGGAAGCTTTCAAAAGATATTGTTATACTAAATAGATATTTGTTTGATGTTAGACATAAATTTAAATAGCTAAAAAAGAATTTAATAGAAAGAAGTTATAATAATAGAAATAAAAATTAATTTTTTTAAATATAAGGTGGAGCCATAATCGTTCTGGTGACTCGAAAAGGTATAGCTTTAATATATAGTTATAGATTTTCTTCCCTAAGTGTAAAGAACTTCTTCACAAACTATGTAAAAATAGACTACCAATAAAAGATAGATTAGGAGAGGAACATGTTGCGGTGTCAATGAGTTGTCTTTGTTGATATATAGAACGATTCAACAAACAAACCTGACGGCTAATCCATGCAATCAACCTACAAAACAAAACCTTCAAAGATGTCGTAGCTGAAATAAGCAACCACTTAAGTAAGATGCCCTCACACAACTAATGGTAATCTGTTGGTGCCTATGGCACTAGAAAAATAAAATCATCTTCCATCAAAATCCAGAGGAACTATCTGCTCACTACCTTTCTCTGAACTCCTCCCTGCATACCTTTCTCTTTGGAATGGCGACAGCCCCGCCAGGGGTTGAGGCCGACCCGGGCCCTCCACCAGCCCCCCCGACTAACCCTAACCCCCCCATCAAGACCTGGAAACAAATTATCCAAGGGGACTCAGGCCAACAGAGGCCGACGCTAGCCCCCGATTTCCTGAACGGAAGAGTGAACGTCACATTTCCTGGTGGTGCCAACAGTGACCCTGTGGTGACGATCTCGCCGGAAGTTCTGAATGTATTAGCTGATGTCTGGCGTTCCTCCCTGATCATCAAAGTGTTAGGGACATTCGTGCCGTTCCATATAATGGATAAGAAAGTGCGAGAACTGTGGAAACCCACAGGAAAGATGTTGCTCACAGACCTCCCAAATGGGTACTATGTGGTCCGCTTTGAGACAGAGCACGACTACATGAGGGCACTCACTGGGGGCCCTTGGACCCTATTTGGACACTATATCATCATCAAAGCGTGGACACCGAGCTTCAATCCGGAAAAAGATATAATCACCACCTCCCCGGCTTGGGTGAGAATAGCCAAACTTCCACTGATTTATTATAAAAAGGAGCTCTTGTTACGCGTCGCTTCAGGGATTGGCCGCCCAATTAAGGTGGACACACGCACCTTGTTCACCAACCGAGGTAGATTTGCAAGAGTTTGTGTCGAAGTTGATCTCACACAGCCGATCAAGGGCACAATCACCATCAATGAGGAACACTTCTTCTTGGAATATGAAGGGCTGCATCTAATATGCTTCAAATGCGGTAGATATGGACACTTGGCTTCGAGATGCCCTACAGCCAAAACGCCGGAAACAAAAGTGCACCAAAAGGACCCGGCGAAAGGGCAAGGCACGGAGGGCAGCACCATCGCGGTTGAACCAACGGAGGCGCAGAATGACACCAGCGCCATGTACGGACCGTGGATGGAAGTACAGAAGAAAAAACACAAGCAAAAAGGGAAGGAAAAGGTGGCCGGTAATGCCACCCCGGTGGAACCCTCCGGCAACCGGTTCAAACCGTTGAACAAAGACCGAGAACATGACCCAAACCCCAACAGTAAAATGAACGTTGACTGTGTGCAAGAAAGCGACTCCTCCTCAGGAGGGAAAGAATGTCAGAAAGAAGTTGCTACACGGGTCGGCGCTGCGTCGAGCGAGGCTACTGAAAAGACGGCAGAGGGTCCACTAGGGATACCCATCAACACTTTCCATAAGGGAGACAAAAAGGATGAGACGAGGGCTGGCAAAAGCGGAGCAAAGAGAAGACAGAAAGGGAAAAAGACCTTAGAACAAATAGGCCCAAAGGGAAAGCCCAATGATGGACCACAAAAAAGGCCTAGAAGCGAGGTGGCCCAATTCTCCTTCAATCCTGCAGCCTTTCAAAATCAAAATGGCCACAAACAGGCCTCGACCCAAACCAGCACTGAAGCATCAGAATATATTACACAGGAAAGGCCACCTTCTACAACACATCAGGAAAAGGCACTGAATGAAACTCCTGCCGGCGTTAGCATGGAAGATGTTTTTATGGATGCACAGGAAGAGAAGACGGAAGTAGATAACACCCATGAGCCAGGAACGAAAGGAGGGGGCGCGGAACCCTCTCCGACGCAATCCTAAGTTACTGGTTCCCTCTACCACACTTATTTCTCCATGATGAATGCTATCTTATGGAATTGTCGCGGGGCCGGTAGTGACGGGTTCCGTCGAGCCATAAAATATTTAGTTAAGCAACATGGCATTGACATCCTTTCCATACTAGAACCCAAAATTTCAGGCCAACAGGCCGACCATGTGTGCCGACGCATTAAGTTCACGAATAATGCTCGCATTGAAGCAATTGGTTTCGCGGGGGGCGTCTGGCTACTGTGGAATGATACCAAAGTGGATCTGCAAGTGGTCCGTCTATACGAGCGCTTCATTCACGCTACAATCAATAAATATGGTAAATTCTTCAATCTAATAATAGTGTACGCACCTCCGAATGATACTAATAGAGCGAATTTTTGGATGGAATTGCAGGGCGCTGCAAGACGAGCAAAGGGAGCGACGTTCATAGGTGGGGATTTCAACTCGACGCTTCACCCCTGGGAGAGCAAAGGAACGAAGAACAGACTCTCGATTGACTCGGATAAATTCCAAGACTTGGTAGACCGTTGCAACCTCCTTGACATGGGCTTCAACGGCCCTACCTTTACTTGGTCCACCGGCAACACGCCCCAAACCTACAAAGCTAAGAGGCTGGCCAAAGTTCTTCTCAACGCGGAGGCTCGATTCGACTGGCCTGAGGCGGTTGTCCGCCACCTTCCCGTCTTCGGGTCGGATCATGCCCCGATACTTCTCCAATTTGAGAGGCCAAAGGATATGCGACCTAAACGCCGCCCTTTCCGGTTCGAGGCTGCGTGGTTCACCCACGATAACTTTCATGAAGTGATTCAAGACAATTTGGATAACAACGTTGATACCCCGATGACCTTAAACTCGCTGAAAGAATTCCTCATCAAATGGAATGTGGACACGTTCGGCAATATCCACACAAAGAAGAACCAAATTCAGGGCCGCCTTGCAGGAGTCCAAAAAGCGCTCACCACTCGCATCAGCTCCTCCTTGCTAGAGACTCAAAGTTTCCTTCAGGCTGAATTATACAAAGTCCTCGAGCAAGAGGAGCTTTTATGGCTGTAGAAATCGCGGGTGGATTGGCTTCAAGCGGGCGACCGCAACACCAAATTCTTCCACCTCTCGACTCTTGTCCGGAGACAGAGGAACCGGATAGAGATGTTGCGCAATGACAATGGGACCGCCATCACTGACAATAAAGAGATGGAGGAACTGGCGGTGAAGTATTTCAAGGATTTGTACACAACCTTGGAATCCGAAAGCCACCCCCAAGAAGTCATCAGCGGTGCGTTTCCTCCTCTCCCGCCTGGCTGCTGGGAAACGCTGACCGCCCCAATAACAGACGTTGAAGTCACCACCGCCATCAATCAGATGAGTGCCCTTAAGGCCCCGGGTCTGGACGGATTTCAGCCATGTTTCTTCCAGAGTTGCTGGGGTTGCGTTGGACCCTCCACTATCAAGTTCGTTCAAGATTTCTTCAACACTGGCAGATTAGCAAGAGGGGTCAATGAGACGCTCATTGTTCTCATTGCCAAGGTCACAAAGCCAGAGAGCATCAAGCAATACTGGCCCATCAACTTATGTAACGTCATCTACAAAACCATCACTAAGATTTTGGTGAACAGAATGCGGCCGGTCCTCACAGAAATTATCAGTCCGATGCAAAGTAGTTTCTTGCCGGGGAGGCTTATCTCGGATAATGTCGTCATCGCTCAAGAAATTGTCCACTCCATGCGGCGCAAACAAGGCAAAAAGGGGTGGATGCTCCTTAAGATAGACCTCGAGAAAGCCTATGACCGCCTCTGGTGGAATTTTATTGTCGATACGATCCGCGATGCCGGATTCCCTACCTCTTGGGCCAGTTGGATCCATGAATGCATTAGCACAACTTCCATGAGAGTGCTTTGGAACGGAGAGCCCACGGAGCCCTTCCAACCGTCCAGAGGCATCCGTCAAGGAGATCCAATCTCGCCTACCTCTTCATCCTTTGTATGGAAAGGCTAAGCCAAATGATCCAAGCGGTCGTGGCCCATGGTGAGTGGAAGCCAGTTCAACTTGCTAGGAACGTGCCTAAGATATCCCACCTTTTCTTTGCGGATGATATCGTTCTTGCGGCCGAAGCTTCTATAGAGCAGATTAAGAAGATTAATGACTTGTTGGAGACCTTCTGTGGGCAGTCGGGACAAAAAATCAATACCTCCAAATCAAAGCTCTTTGTCTCCAAAAATGTGGGGAACGATCTTATAGATGGACTTCGATGTGAAAGCGGTTTCGAAGTCACCACCAACCTCGGAAACTACCTCGGGATGCCTATACTTCATAAAAAGATCTCCAAGAACACCTTCATGCCTCTGGTGGATAAAGTCAGTGCCCGGCTGGCCTCTTGGAAAGGAAAATTCCTCTCTCTAGCGGGCCGGATCACGCTTGCAAAATCGGTTCTTACTTCCATACCGGTTTATACCATGGCCGCGGTCAACCTCCCTAAGGACACTTGTGATCGGATCGACCGTGTTGTCAGGAACTTCATTTGGAATGGCTGTGAAAATAGGAAACGCATGCATTTGGTGGCTTGGTCTGATGTCTGCATGCCAAAGAGTGTCGGGGGCCTGAACATTCGCCCCATGCGTGCACTCAACCAGGCTATTATTGGGAAGCTAAGTTGGAGATTCATCAACCAACCGGAGAGCCTTTGGGCTGAGGTAGTGCGAACCAAGTACATAAGAGCGTCTGGTGTGCAAATCCCCTCCTCTTCTGCGGTCTGGAAAGGCATTCAGGGTGGAATTCGCAAAACGATCTCTAAGGGGTGCTGTTGGATCCTTGGGAATGGGGAGTCTATTAGATTTTGGATTGACCTCTGGATTGACGAAGTGCGGCTCATTGATGTGGTTTTGACCGCGATTTCTGCTGACCGATGGGAGGACCCGGTGAAGGCCTACTGGACGAGGGGGATTGGCTGGAATTGGGACATCCTATCGGACTTACTGTCGGTTAAGTATAGACTCAAACTGGCAGCCATGGCGATTGGGGATGACCCCAATACTCAGGACACACTCAGCTGGAGGTACACCGACTCTGGGAACTATTCTGTCGCCTCTGCTTTTGCGAATGTAATCAATGGCGGCCACCCCATCTGGAACGACAACACCACCTTCCGAGCCATTTGGCGTATTCGTGCTCCGGAGAGAGTTAAGACCTTTATGTGGCTTGCTATCCGAGGTAGTGTTCTCACCAACAGCGAGCGGCAAAGAAGACACCTAATGGATGACAATAGATGCGCCATTTGCAACAGCCAACCGGAAACTTTGGACCACCTGTTTCGTGATTGCCCCCCTATTGCAGGTATGTGGACACAAATTAATTTTCCCCATGATTTCACTGATTTCTTCCAACTCTCTTTTGCAGGTTGGATGAGAAAGAATTTGTTTTCCATGGCAAAGTATGAAGGGGACGTGGAATGGCCTGCGACCTTTGCCAATGCCATTTGGTGGACGTGGAGATGGAGGAACGAGCGAGTCTTCGCCAACTCGGAGCTTCCCCCGAATGCAGCGAGATTTATCAAGGAACACACCAGGGAATATCAAGCGGCCTGGCAACGAAGAATTGACAATACCAAAAGGCGCAGAAAGGAATTGAGAATGATCGCTTGGAATAAACCCCCGGAGCGAACGATTAAAATAAATACGGATGGCGCGGTTAATTCCGAGGATCAGGCCACAGCTGCGGGGGTCTTTCGAAGTTCTGATGGGGAGTGGATTCAAGGCTTTGTCGTTAACATCGGAAGTTGTTCTGTTCTTAAAGCGGAGATGCTTGCGATCTTCCATGGAATCAGTATCGCGTGGGCTTGTGGACTCCGCGACGTTTGGGTCGAGTCCGATTCGCTCCAAGCAATCAACCTGATTGAACACCCCCTGCTGCTTGTCACCCCCTCTCGGGCTTGGTGGCCCAATGTTGTGAACTTCTCAGTCGGTAATGGTCTGTCCGACTCCAACATGTCTTAAGGGAGGCGAACTCCGTCGCCGACACCCTCGCTAGAGCTGCGGTCTCTTTTCCGCTGGGACTCCACCACCTCCCTGACCACCCGGAGTTGGTCTCCCGGCCGTTGGCTGACGATGCGACAGGCAAGACTCATCCTCGCCTGTTAGTTGCTTAGTTTGTTTTTGCTGTCAGTTTGTTGTTGTTTCCTGGGGGCTAGTCCCCTTTGATCAAAAAAAAAATCCAGAGGAACTAATCAAGAATGTGGTAGGATATATTCAACACCAAATGAAAAACTAGATTGCCTCTAAAGAGGTGGACGAAGATGATATCATCAAATAGAAAAGAAAAAATAACAAACGAAGAAAAACAAATGGGAAAACAGTCATCGAGTTTCTACAAACTCAACGTACTTTGATGGTTTCAAACTAAGAAGCGTTGAAGCATCTTATGTGTAGGATCGTTAGTACGTCTAGGTCGTCGACCTCAACTAAGTCGTCGACCTCTTAAGTAAATGCAGCGGAAATAAACTATAAGAAAGACTTACTTGCACACAATGATGTTTTATAGTGGAAACACTTGATCAATGAACTCAATCAATCAAGTGTGAAAACCACTCCCTTCCAAGTTCTCGCTTCGAAGGATTAAAAGCCATAGCTTGCTTTATTGATCTTTTGGATTGTTTACAAGAACACCCTGGATCTAGACCTACTTCCCAAGCACTCTAGAACTCGTTGTGAACGAGTAACTACAACCCTCAACCCGTCTAACAAGCCTACGTCTCTCGAACTCTCGTTTTCTTTCTTTCTTAACACACAAAATGGAGTATGAGTTCGTGAATATTCTAACCTAACGCCTTAGCTTAAATACACATAAACTAGGTCAGATAAAAGAGAATAATATCTTCCAATTCGGTTATGGCAAGATAATATTTCTTTTATCCTTACAAAATCATCCTAAGCATAAGATAAGATTACAATAAATATGGCTTAGGGTAAAGGCAATAAACAGCTAATAATATAATCCACAAGAGATCTTTCCTAAAACAAGATTATACCATCCAATCTTCAAAGATCTCACGTGTCTTCAAGATCTCCGAGATTTTCCTTCAACACACGTCGATGACCTGACTGACGTTGGGGACTCTGTTCAAAGACTCGAGGTCGTTCACATGATAGACGTTTGGAACCATCAAAATCAAAGCTTCCAGCTTTTCTAACAAATTCCCCCTTTTTGATGGTGACTAATAGCATGCATTTAGACATAGTTTAGGACATGTTTACTTTCATGTTTTGAGACTTTTTAGCTTAGTTTTGAGTTAGTTTCATGCTTGCATCATTTGTTTTCTTCGTTCGGTATCTACTCTCGTGTTGTGTGGATTTCAAGTCATTTTTGGCGGAGATTCAAGCGTTTCAAGGATCATATCTAAGAGGTGTGTTTCATGGAGTCTAAGTGATGAAGGACGGAGCTAACAAGTGGTTGCTCGGGTGCCAAGACGAAGAAAGAGCGGAAAAAGGAAGAGAAGACAGCCCAACCGAGTACGTGGCTGAGTACGTGGCCGGGTTCTTAACTAACTGACCGGGTTCAAGCCCGGGTTTAAGACAGGGTTCTCTAAAATATCGTTTTGAGCCTGCAGAAGATTACCCGACCCGGTACGTGGTCGGGTAGTTGCCCAAGTAGTTCCCCACGTCGGGATTTGACTGAGTTTTATAATATTTTGTTGCTTAAAATACTTTTACCCTAGTTTTATGAGGATTATTAGGTTTTATTGTTTCTAGCCTCTCTTTAGAAGACCCCTAGTTGGAGATTGCTTGGAGATTTTTCTAGATCTGTAGGAATTGAAGATTGAATCGATTTGCAAAAAATTTCTTATGTTTATATATTGAATTTGATTTTCTCTCTTCCTTGACCATGTTTGGCTAATTATCTTATTATGAGGTTGGGTGAACCCAATGATGAAGTAGGTAGATCAAAATTGTGATGTTTGGTTGAATGAAAACTTGATTGAAGTTTGATTTAATCCTAGGTTGCTTTATGCCTATTTGCTTTGCATATAGGATTCTTGTTATAATTTGAGACCGACGGGAGATAATTATAACAGGATATTGATTAGACAAGTACCAAAAATTGGTTTTGAATAAGATCCCTATGTATTAAACTAGAGAATTATCTATGCGACAACAATTTAATTTCTCTTGTGTGAATTTACACTATCGTAGTAGTTCTAGGGTTTGGGTGATTCTAGCGGAATGCGACAGGAAATCCTAGGTTGTTTGCCCATAATCTCTAAAGAGCTTAAGGGGTCTAAAACTGATTAATCTTACGCGACATCGATTGTTAGTTGAGTCTAGGCACATTCACATATCTTTTGAAAAAAGATTTGTGTTGGTTTTTGATAGTGAGTTCCTTCAAACGACATTTAAGTTGAAATCCAAATAAACATCACTTAAAATCTACTGAAACATCATTGTGGGAATCCTAACCTTGGAAGATTTTCTCCACTGAAAGTCCTTGTTATTTTCGATTGCTTGTCAAAAATTCAATTCAACCATAAACCCTTTTTTTTCTTATTTATTTCGCTTGGTCTACTAGCTCGAATATCAATTGGTACTACGTAGTCCTTGTGTTCGACACCTTAGTACTACAACTGATCCCGTACACTTGCGGGGTAGGAAAATAGCCTATCAAGTTTTTGGCGCCGTTACCGGGGAGAGCAAAAAGATGAGACTTGAGCGATCGGTCTCAAACCCTAATAAGAATCCTATATACATAAAACAAATAGGGCATAATGCAACCTAGGATTGAATCAAATATATTTCAGTTCAGGCAAAGAATATAACTTTAATTAAATATGCATTGAATGGATCACCAAAACCATAGAACTAGGAATTTAGCCAAACATGATTGAAGACGTAATCAAAATATATAAACTAGCCAGGAATTATTCAATACAATCAAAGAGTAAGAAAACTTAGTCTCAATTATGTAGATAATTCAAAATAAGTGCTAGATCTTGAATAACACCAAATCTCCAATCATACCGGCCAAACTCGCATGAAAATCGTCCTCGTACGATCGAACAAAAGCTAAAGCTAAAATAATATAAAATCATTTTGACACCATCATAAATTAAATTAATTATGTTCTACCTATTTTTCATAAATAATTTATTTTTTCAATCATATCAAATTATTTCTTATTTGTTAAAATAATTTTTAAAATTTATCTGTTTCATATTTTAAAAGTATATATCTTTTTTGTTTTATTTTATTCATATTTTATCTATTTCTTAAAATTAAACCTATTTTTTAAATATTGTTAAGGAAAATGAGAAAGGTAAATTATTTTATTTGAATAATCTATCTTTATTCTCAACTTTAAACTTAATAATTTAAATTTGATTTCTTTTATTTAATTCCAAAACAAAATAATTTTTATACTTGATATGTAGAACAAATTACTTACATTAAATTTTATATTATATTTTTATTTGTGAATATCACAGTTATAATATCTCTAAAAAATATTGAGTCGTGGTCGTGCATGGCACGACGAGTACAACTAGTATAAAACTAAACCTAATTCTAATGTACTGTATATAATAATCTGGCCACCACTAAAAGTGAATCTAATGTCCATATATATATATCCCCTTGAAAACTTGAAATACACGCACCAATTATGAATTGGGCCTTTAAGATTGCCACTGTCCAAATTAATAGTCCAATGCACATTTGTCTTTACGCAGGCCCTCGAAATTAGAGTTGGACCCACTTCATTAATAGACTTGTTTCCTCTTTAATTAAGATGGGCTCTCCAGCATTCACATCACAATTAGTCTTCTTGAAACTCGCCTTTAATTTCCCCATCTAAAATTAGAGTTTGGTTCAAATGAAACTAACTCTTATCCTGAAACGAATGCACTTTTCCTAGTTCATAGTGCACTTTTCCTACTTCAGAGTGCACTTTTTCGCATTTGCACTTTTCGTACTTTTCAGTGCACTTTTCGTATTTTTTATAGTGCACTTTTTCATATTGCACTTTTTGTACTTTTCAATGCACTTTTGTATGAAAAGTGCACTATGAACTAGGAAAAGTGCATTTGTTTCACGTTTTAGGATAAGACTTTGTTTCATTTGAACCAAATTCTCTAAAATTACTCAAATATACCTGAAATAATATAAAACAAGAGTGTAGACCCCGAATGCAAATTAAAATAAAATAAATATAAAATATGTAAAATATGTATGAAAATGACCTAAACTAATATGTAACTAGACTCCTAAAATATGACTAAATTAGGCGTAATCAGTGACAAACTCCTTTCTCCTGTATAAGCATGGCAAGATCAAATACCGAACAAGATATGCAATAATTTCAAGTTTGCCAAAAGTTCCCCCTAAGTTGGATAACCCACATGTAATTTAGTATAGATATTCCCATTTATTTTATCTACCCCCAACCTTTTTCCCCTTTTGGCATCATCAAAAAGAATAACTCTAAATAGTTATGCAAAAAGAGATAATCAAACGAAGGTAAATAAAGCAATGATCCAACGTACATATGCAAACCACCACAACAAGAGCAAAATAGTCTTCAACATGCAACAGAGAAAGCAAAAACACACATATGAAACCGAAGAGATGTTTTTAAGAAAGTAGATGTGCTAGGGAAAGTTAAAAGGGATAATGGATGTCAACAACTCGAGCTAAGTCAAGGACTGAGACAGGTCCTCAAGCGCAACAAATAAGTCATGAACGTCAGTCTTGAACGCAGTGTGACCTTGCAAGAGTTGTCCAACCTTTTCAAGCAATTCCTAGTTTTGGTGTTGTATATCAACCGGCATCTTCATGAGTGAACCAGGTTGCGAACCTTCCCCTACTTTAGCATTGATGCACAACTCAGCCTCTTCCATCTCAGCATCAGAAATAACATCCTTGCATGCATCCCTTGACACCCACTGATTATCAAGCAACTTGTAGCTCATCTTGCGAACGATGTTAGAATTCAGGTGACGGGCGTGTTCCACTTCTTCTTCAGCCTCATACACCTCATGATATTGGAGCACCTTCTTGACAATTGAGCAGTAAGGTAGAACATGTCTGGTACTGTCCTTGACAGATTCCATGTGGAGGAGCAGCAATCGATCAAAGTTGACAAGTTCCTTCTTGAGAATTTTATCAATGACAAGAATGTCTTGGAACATAGCAGTGCTCCTCTTTTGCTCTCGGGGAATCAAGTTGTTGATTACCCAGGTGAAGAGAACCTTCCTCTTAGCACACATCGAGTTAGTGGCAAAGGAGCCACCTTCGACGTCATCGACCTGTGTAACCTCCTTCAGCAACTCGGCCGAATCTACCTCCTCAGGCCATGCACCTCTATGATATTCAACAAAACCCTTGTGTGGAGCTTTTAGAAGAGTAGCTAACTCCATGCTCGACATGGTAAATTTCTCACCATTTAGCTCATAGTGACCCATTGTCGTCTTTTCCATGTCTTCTACAGTCAACGACCTGTAGAACTCTCTGACCAACCCAGGATTGAAGCTTTCCTCTTCATGAAACAAGTGATTCCATCCTTGAATCGATAGCAACTCAGAAACACCCTTCAAACCAGTTGACTCGATGAACTCATCGTCCAGGATGAGTTCCTTAACAAACTCATGCTCAGCCATGTTACTTCCCTCACCCTTGATTTCTACGCTAGTCTTTGATACAGAATTATCTCCTCGATTGCTCGATGATGACAATTCGGTCTTATTTTGGCCCGATCTTGACAAGTAATTCTCTTTTTCAAACCTGAATTGACCTTAAAGTTAGAAACTTGTAACACAAGTAACACGAATGAACAAATAATGAAACTGATTTGGGATATTGATAAAATCAACTTTGATAGTTCAACTGGAATGGCTCTAACGCTAAATCAAATTGATTAGCTAGGTTTGATCTTTAATAATCAAACTAGAACAATCTCAATTGACTAGACCAATAACTCAAATTGAACAAACGTAAGAGAGAGAGAATTCGAATGGAGTATGAAGATGAACGATCAGTTTGAGTGCTTGAACACGATTGTTTTAATGGCCCAAAAGCAAGACTAAACCAAAGGGGTTTAATCTTACTTCCAGTTGAATTTTTATTAATGAAATAACAACTATTTATAAGAAATACAAAGTAACTCCTTGGAGAGCAAGGCAAGATCCCAACCAGCCTTAGATGGGTATTTTTGAGCTTTTGCTAGCTTCCCAACATAATATAAAATAATGAAAATGCATCTATCTAAATTCTCTTACTTTAATTAAATCAAATAAATAATTATCTGACTTAATGAGTAAGGAAATTATCCTAACAACTTAAAAGATAACAAAAATAATAAAACAAGACAATTTATCCATCTAACAATCTCCTATGGCCGAAATTATTCATAAATATAATATCTAGAAATAGATAGAATTAAAACTAAAGATAAGATTCCCGTAAGACTTGAACAACTCTCAGTAAATCGCAATTTCTGCCTCTTTTCTGTTGGATTCTGGATTCAACGTAAACTACAAAATTGTAGATCTGTTAATTATCTATCCAACGCAATTTGAACGGACTTGAGATCAATTTTCTAGCCCAAGTTATGGCCATTTTACTGAGCATTGTTTTTAATTTGACGGGTCTCTTAACTGTTCAAACTTTCAAGACTTCATCCTCTTCCTTGGTGGCCTTGGATGCCATTGATGAACATAATCAAAGCACAATATCGAATCCATGAAAACCTTCTTGAACTTGAATGCTCGGGACCTTAGTAAAGGTCTTGGTGTTTGGCCTATATTCATCTTCGACGAATCATTCGCTTGGATCCTCCCTTGATTTGTATAAGTCTTCTTAGGTTTTGTTGGGCCCTCCTAAATCAAAGCCCAGAAGGAACGCTGAAGGCCCAGTCTATCAAGCCCTGGTTACCGGTCAAGAGAGAATCCACGCATGGCGAAATTCTTGGGATCATGCATTTACTCGCTTCAACGGCTACCACATTGATACCGGTAGCGAAATCCCCGGGATATGGTGAGCGTCCCCCCAACGGTCCAAAAGGAAAGAAGCAATATAAGAGGAGGCAAAGGCGAAAATAGGGGGGCATATGCACATTGAGCACGAACCATAAGCAAAAGATCATCTCAATCATTCCGTTTTGAATTTCCATTCGAGTGTTCTCAAATATTAGGGAGAGATTTCTCCACAGCAATAATCGCAATACGCATTCCTACTTACTCGACATTTGTTCTTCATTTTTTTATTCGATTCTACATCTTGCTTTTAGATCATAACGCGTTACAATTGTTTTTTGGTTAGGAATTCCCCTATTTTAGCAGGTAACGTGTTAGTACGATTATCCTGCCCAAAACAATTGGCGCCCACCGTGGGGACCTAGCCAAAAAAGAAGTCACGCCAAAACAACCGCAAGATCCATCACATGGAGGGAATCCAAACTACATACAGCCACGTAGGGGAGCTCGACAATCACGAGGTCAATGAGGAGACGAACAATCAAGGAACTGGAAACGTGTACGGAACTGGAAACGTAGACGGTACAGGAAACATAGATGAAACAAGGAATGGTGATGGAGTCGAGCAAGGTTCCAAGGACACCAATGGCAATCCTGGTACTTCCGAGCAACGGGGAGTTGGAGGAGGCGACGCTGACGTCATTATGGAACTCCGATCAACAATGATTGCTCTACGGAAAGATTTGGAAAGCCAGAAAGTGGCCAATGCCAGATTCACCGAGGTATATGAAAAACAAATTGAAACTCTAACTAATGAACGCAACTTGCTTCGATCGCAGGTACAAACAGCTCCAACCCGTCCCCGAGGAACCGATGTGGTAGAGGGAGTTGCTAGGCGATTAGACATGGGCGATCCAAGTCTCGCGACACCCGATGTCGTCAGGCCAGTAACCGGGTATCAGGTAAATGGTAACTCCTTAAGAGCGGTACGGGACGATACTGAGGTCTCCCAATTACGGGAACGCCTTCGAGCCTTGGAGGACCGAATCACTCAGGTCCCAGGGGCACCTCAACCGATAGCGATGGAAAGGAGAGACGGTTACACCGACTCCCCCTTCGTGCCCGCTATCACAAGGGTCGATATCTCCCGGAAGTATCATGTCCCCGACGTACCTAAGTACGAAGGGGTAACAGATCCCGATCAACACATAGCCGCATTCAAACAGGCTATGAATATTAGTACAGTCCCTTTTGATATGAAGGAGATTGTCATGTGCCGATGGTTCCGGAACACGTTGTCTGGACCCGCTCTTAATTGGCACTCGCACTTACCGCTTGGAAGTATCTCATCTTTTGCTGAGTTGATTGACAAGTTTAGGATTAGGTTCGCAAGCAGTCGACATCCCAAAAAACGATCAAGTGATTTATATCTCTTGGTCTAAAAACCGGGAGAATCTCTGAAAGCTTTCCTCAACTGCTACAATGAAGAATTGGTGACCATTGAGGGATGTGATGTCGCTACGGCTGTGGAGGCATTCCGAAGGGGTATATCAAGATGTAATCTCGAGTTATACCGTGAACTAACTAAGTATCCTTGCTCGAACTTTGATGAAGTACAGGTAAAAGCCTTAGCCCATGTCCGGTTAGAGGAAGACGACCTCTTCGCTGAGAAAGCAATGAGTCCTCATCGACCCGATCGGAGACAGGGAAGACGAGACACAAGATACATTCCGTATCCAACCGCACCTCATGCTAAGACTACCGTAAATACGACAATGTTTAGACAAGGTGACAGATATGAGAATCTTACGCTGCCTCCGAAACTCTCTCACTACAATTTCCGCGTGGATGCAACCGAAGTGGTCCGAACCCTCAACGCCATGGGGGATGCTGTTAAATGGCCTCGAAAGAGTAACATGCCGGCACATCAGAAAGACAAATCTAGATGGTGTGATTTCCACTTCGATCATGGGCACATGACCGACGAGTGTATCGCTTTGCGAAAGGAAGTGAGCGAGTTGCTACGAAGGGGGCATCTCAGAGAGTTAATATCGGAGAAAGCAAAAGAGCAGTTGGAGCGCAACAAAGAAAGAGCCAGTCCACCACCTCCACCAAAGCACACCGGAGTAATCAATGTCATTACAGGGGGTCGAAAATTTGTGGTATAACCTAGTCTGCAGCCAAAAGGATCGCAAGGGACACTAGAAGGGAGTACCCAAAAGCCCCATCACGAGCAAGTCTTGCCATGATGCCAATAACCTTCGACGATGTCGAAGAAGAGGAAGTTCACCACGATTGTTTAATAATCTCTTTAACGATATCTAATTTCTTTGTCAAAAAGCTCTACTAATTTACTCATGTTGGACGCCTTATACAGCTTAGGTCTCGGGATGGACGATATCGTCAAAAAATCAACGACTTTGGTGGGCTTCAGTGGTGAATCACGCAATACGCTAGGAGAGATATCATTACCCACCATCGCAGGAGGAGTTAACTACCAGGTAAAGTTCCAAGTGCTTGATTGTCCTTCACCTTTTAACGTCATTTTGGGCAGGCCATGGATACACGGGATGAAAGCGATCCCCTCTACCTACCATCAATGCATAAAATTCCCGACACCATGGGGAGTTCAAGAGATTAGAGGAGAACAGAAACTGGCAAGGGAATGTTACTCTATAACAATGAAAATGACGACTTCCAAAAGCCTACAGCTTGGACCCGGGAAGAAGGCGTCAGATTAGCAATTAAAGGACTGTAGAACGACCACTTATTATGTAAAGCCGGAAACGCCCGAGCTCGAAGAAGTGGCTCTTGATCCCTTAGAGCCATCTAAGAAAATCAAAATATGAGCAGATCTGGAACCAACTTTACGTGAGCAGATGGTGGAATTTCTACGGTCCTACAATGATTGTTTCGCTTGGTCGAACGAGGATATGGTAGGTATTGATCCCAACGTAATCACCCACGCCTTGAATGTCAACAAAAAGGTGCCACCGGTGAAACAGAAAAGGCGTAAGTTCGCTCCCAAACAAAATCAGGTATTTAACGATGAGATAAAATCCTTACTTGAATCTGGACAAATTAGAGAAGTAAAATACCCTGATTGGCTTGCGAATGTGGTTGTTGTTAAAAAGAAAAATGGTAAATGGCGCGTTTGCGTAGATTTTACCGATTTGAACAAAGCATGCCCCAAAGATTCGTTCCCCTTGCCTCATATAGACGCAATGGTGGACGCAACGGCAGGGCATGAACTCTTGACTTTCATGGACGCATTTAGTGGATACCATCAAATATTGATGCACCCTGACGATCAGAAAAAAACTGCATTCGTAACCAATCAAGGGACTTATTGTTACAAAGTTATGCCTTTCGGGTTAAAAAACGCAGGTTCTACTTACCAGAGATTGGTTAATAAGATGTTTCAGGAAAAACTGGGGGATACGATGGAGGTATACATAGATGACATGTTGGTCAAATCATTGAAGGTGGAAGACCACATTAATCACCTGAGGGACGAGTTCGAGATCCTACGAAGTTACCAGATGAAGTTGAACCCAACCAAGTGCTCTTTTGGAGTGACATCAGGAAAATTCCTCGGATACATAGTAACGCAAAGGGGAATCGAGGCAAGTCCAGAACAAGTCAAGGCCATAATGGAATTGCAATCACCAAAGTGCGTCAAGGATGTCCAGAGGTTAACGGGACGAGTAGCTGCATTAAAACGGTTCATATCAAGATCTTCAGACAGAAACAAATTGTTTTACAACATTCTGAAGAAAAACAAATCGTTCGAGTGGACAGAAGCACATGAAAAAGATTTTGGGGAGTTGAAGAATTATTTGTCTAATCCGCAGGTATTATCCAAACCCAAGCCAGGCGAGAACTTATATGTGTACTTAGCCGTGACAGAAGTAGCAGTAAGTGCAGTCTTGATCCGAGAAGAGAATGGAGACCAGTTGCCCATCTATTATGTAAGTAAAACTTGGCTCGATGCGGAAACCAGGTATTCCCCCATGGAAAAATTAGTATTATCTTTGGTAATGGCTTCTATAAAGTTACGTCCTTATTTTGAAAGTCATTCTATCATTGTGAGAACTAATTACCCAATGAAGAGTATTATGTCAAAGCCAGAATTGTCAGGTCGGCTAACGAGATGGTTGATCCACTTAAATGGCTACGACATAACGTACGAGCCTCGAACAGCAATGAAGTCTCAAGCGTTGGCAGATTTTGTGGTTGACTTCACTCCTACCACTTCAGAGCACGAAGACCAGGATGTGCTGCATGTGATAGGAAATGGAAAATGGCTGATGCATACAGACGGGGCGTCGAACCAGATTGGTGTAGGATTGGGGGTAATCCTGAAGTCACCACAGGGGGATAGGATAGCCCAAGCTGTTCGATGCACATTCAAGGCTACTAACAACGAAGTAGAGTACGAGACGCTTATTGCAGGGTTACTTGTTGCTAAGGATCTGAATGTACAAGAAATCGAGGTAATCTGTGACTCGTTACTTATTGTAAATCAAGTTACGAACTCGTATGTTGCCAGGGATTCAAAGATGAAGGCGTACTTGGAAAAGGTCCAAGAGATCGTGAAGCACTTCAAACATTTCGAGATAAGGCAGGTTCCTCGAGATGCCAACACACAAGCGGACGCCTTATCCAACCTCGGATCCGCAATCGATCCAAGGGAGTACGACAAGATACCTTTCGTATATCTTGATGCACCATCTATAACCAAGGAGGCAGACATGTTGGAGATTCGAGGACCTGATGGAGACAAGTCATGGGTAACCCCTTATCTGAAGTGGTTACGAGATGGGGTTTTGCCAGAAGACAAGGAAGAAGCTCAACGACTTAAGGTAAAAGCTTCCACTTTCACTGTTAAGGATAACATTTTGTTTAAGTGGATGTCGTCAGGAATACACGCACGGTGCGTAAAGGAAGAGGAGGTACAGAAGGTGTTACAAGACATACACGACGGAGAATGCGGAAACCATACAGGAGGTCGCAACTTGGCAAAAAAGGCAAGCAGGATGAGTTATTACTAGCCTACTATGAACAAAGACGCAGTGGAGTTCGCTCGCAAATGTGACGCGTGCCAGCGTCATGGACCCATTCCACATCAACCCTCGGAGCTGTTACATCCCATAACTTCCACTTGGCCATTCATGAAATGGGGAATGGACATCGTGGGAAAGCTTCCTCCAGCTTCAGAACAACGCGTTTACATCCTAGTAATGACTGACTACTTCTCCAAATGGATTGAAGTCGAAGCCTTCAAAGAAGTCAAGGACACCCAAGTCATTTCTTTCATAAAGAGAAATATCCTGAGTAGATTCGGAATACCATCCACCATAGTCTGCGACAACGGGTCCCAATTCATCAGTGACAAGACGAGATCATTCTGCCAGCAATACAACATTCAGTTAGTAATGTCAACACCACGCTACCCTCAAGCTAATGGCCAAGCAGAAGCAAGTAACAAAGTGATCATCAACAACTTGAAGAAGCGACTCAAAGAAGCTAAGGGGAAATGGGCAGATGAGTTACCCCTTATTCTATGGTCAGATCGAACAACCCCTAAGACTGCTACGGGCCATACACCTTTTTCCCTAGTTTATGGATGTGAAGCCGTACTACTAATAGAAGTAACTTTGCCTACGGTTGGATATGGGCTTACTACCGAAGAATCAAACCTATCTAACCTGTTACACCATTTGGACATTGTAGACGAGTTACGAGATGAGGCTTCAATTCGGATGGCGGCATATAGACAGGGGGTAGCTCGGAGTTACAACAAACGCATTAACGCCAAGGTGTTCCAAGTGGGAGACTGGGTATTAAGAAGAGTCTTTCAAAATACGCAAGAATTAAATGCTGGCAAATTGGGAGCAAACTGGGAAGGACCATATCAGATCACGAAGATCATAGGACAAGGAGCCTACGAATTAATGTCACAAGAGGGGAAGACGGTCCCCAGAAGCTGGAACGCAATGAACCTGAAGTTGTATCACTTTTAAAAGACGCATGGATCGCGATAAGGTATATTACACAAATTCGTTCTTTTCACATTATCTCGTTACATCTTTATACACACATAAGACAACAACGGTTTCATAAAAACTAACAAGGGACGCCTTGTGACGTTACAGGCCAAAACATGGGCCCTCGCCTTATGATCAGGCAACGCTGTGCACACAACGACTAGTCAAAAGATGCAAGAGACGAGAACGTGTAACAAGAAATCTAGAACAAGTGGAACTTTTCATTTGTAACACGATTCATGAATTTATTGCAAATATTCAGACAAATACATCATTCTCTCTCTTTGCATCTAACACAGAAGGCGCTATACAACGAGGAGTCTATTGCTAAAATTATAAGTACGTGTTTCAGACAAATCGGTTTCCCCATGAACGCATTGATCTTCTTTCTCCAACGTTGAACCTACTTTACCTGCAAAAAATCAAACACAAATCCAAAGCCATAGCAACTAATGAAAGATTATCAAAATAAAGCATAACCCCCTAAACCAACACGGGGTGTAAAGTTGTCCACATCTAGGCCCTAATACAAGCAGCCACAACGTAAAGTTTTCAAAAAGCCCCATCACTGGGGGTAGGAAAAGAGTTCGAAAATAGAAAAAACAAGAAGGAGTCATTCTTTGTCTGCGCTCTCGACTGACTTCTGGTTATCCATCTCGACCTAGGCTACTTCCTTGGCGAAATGTGAAATGTCGTCGATGAGAGAAGATTTCTTGGACGCGTTGGCCTCTTCAGGAAACAGGTTCTCGAATTGCTCCCTTTCCTTAGCAGCATCCCAAGAAGAATGTTTTCCGGCAGCAAATTCTTCAATCGTCTCGACGCGAGCCCTGAGCGACCAGTAGTCAGCTGTATCCTCAACCTCTTGGGCAAGAGCGGCACTTCTCTTTGATGCTTCCTTGAGTTTGTCCTCCCACGTCTTGGAGTCATCCAGAGCTTTCGCAAGGGTACTTTGCAGATCAAGGACTTTCTTCTCCAGAGCTTTCTTCTCCTGTCCTAAAATGATAGACCTATCCTTTTCAAGCTGCGTGTCGATTTTACTCTGAGCCAATTGCTCAGGGTAATCTTTGAAGGTGTCGTAAGCCGCAAGAGTGAGTTGAAGTCCCTGGGCAATAAGTATGGATTATGTAGACATCTAGATAATCAATAAGTAAGAGCAAAAAGGGACCTGTTGAATACCTGCCATTGGGCTGCCAGAATTTCGCCAAGAAACTCAGGAAAAGAGGAGCGATGGCTTGAACCATGGAGGCAGTCCACTTGGAGAGGCATCAAAGACTTCAGGCATTTCTCAGCATCCATGTCCAAGGACATCATAGTGCTAGGAAGGTCCGTCATGCGAGAAGAAGTACCTTTCTTTGATAAGGAGGCCTTGGGAGAGTCACCTACCACCTTGGGAGGTAAAGACACCATCATAGACGTATCAGCGGTGGAAGCTGTGTCCGCTTTCCTTTTCTACCTGGCCTCGACCCTTTCCAGAGTAGATAACGCAGCAGTGGATCTGGTGGCCCTAGAGCCTGGCAAGATAGCGTAACAGGGTCAGTAGAAGACGAAGATGTAAAGATAAGAGGTAAGCAAGAAGAGAGGAACTTACTCGACATCTCGGTATCTTCGGGTTCAGCCAAACATGTTTTCACTAATTCAGGATATGATCTGTCTCCCAACGGAAGAGCTTCGATGTGAGCAATGACCTGAGATGACACCCTGCGGGGTGTAGGAGTAACAAGATTCTCTGCGCAAAAATAACAACAACCAACAAGCGGCCAGAGGTCAGATTCGAGTAAGGACCAACAAGTAAGAGATGGAAACACTACCTGTTGGACACCAGTGGCTTTTCAGGAAAGAAGAATCGGTTCTCAGGGAGGATAATTTCACGAAGAAAAACTTGTCAGCCCAACCCCGGTCAGATTTCGATACGTTGAAAATTAAGTCGGATCTATTGGTGAAGGTTTTTAGGGTTAAGCGACCAGGACCACCTTTAGATAAGCGGTAATTCAGGAAAAAGTCGGCATCTTTGAAGGGAAGACCTTGAGAGGAACATAATCGATCAATGGAAAGCAGAAGTCTCCAAACTTGGGGAAGCAATTGCCCTGGAGAAACCTTGAGAGTCGATAAAAAATCGACAATTAGAGGAGAGAATGGAAAACGGTGGCCAATACGAAAAGGGTACTCATACAAGCACACCCAATCGTTGGCACAAAAATCCGCATGGATACCAGGGGGAGGGAGAAACACCTCCGCATGCGAGGGGAACCCCGCAGAAAAAGCAAATATGTGGGGGTCCTCTGAAGTGCTATCCCTCTGGTGATAGGGGGTGAGGAAACCAGAAGAAGTCAAAGAAGGAGGAGTGGAGGCTTCAAGGCAATAAAGAGAAGAGGGACTAGAAGTAGCCATGGTGAAAGAAAGGGCAAAGCTTGAAGATGAAGAAGCAGAGTAGAAGGAAGCGTACCTGAAACGCCAAGAAGAATGATTGAAGTCTAGGAGATCATCATAACCGCTATAAATACAGATTGATGGGACACGTCTTTACTCACTACAACTTCCAAGACATGAAATCAAAAACCCTAGAAAAGTGGTGGCGGGAGTTTTCCCGGGTTTTTGATGGGGGTATTGTTGGGCCCTCCTAAATCAAAGCCCAGAAGGAACGCTGAAGGCCCAGTCTATCAAGCCCTGGTTACCGGTCAAGAGAGAATCCACGCATGGAGAAATTCTTGGGATCATGCATTTACTCGCTTCAACGGCTACCACATTGATACCGGTAGCGAAATCCTCGGGATATGGTGAGCGTTCCCCAACGGTCCAAAAGGAAAGAAGCAATATAAGAGGAGGCAGAGGCGAAAATAGGGGGCATATGCACATTGAGCACGAACCATAAGCAAAAGATCATCTCAATCATTCCGTTTTGAATTTCCATTCCAGTGTTCTCAAATATTAGGGAGAGATTTCTCCACAACGATAATTGCAATACGCATTCCTACTTACTCGATATTTGTTCTTCATTTTTTATTCGATTCTACATCTTGCTTTTAGATCATAACGCGTTACAATTGTTTTTTGGTTAGGAATTCCCCTATTTTAGCAGGTAACGTGTTAGTACGATTATCCTGCCCAAAACAGGTTTCCCACTAGCAGCAAGTCGTCCACTCGACCTAGTGGGTGCGTTTTTGCTCTTCTTAGACCTTATGGTTTTCTTGGAAACCACAGAGTCACCACCCTCGGATCCAACAGGTGTGGGGGTCGATTCTCTACCCCTTTTTCCCGTAACCTTAGCACTAGATCCCCTAGTCCTTGGTTTCTTTAACTCCTTGGTTATCACAACATCATCCTGTTCAGATTTCTCAGATTCAAACAACTGCCTAACAGTTTCCTCTTTTGATTTTACCTTAGACGAGCATACAACTTCTTTCAAAGAAGAGAGCTTGGGATCACTAGGAGTATCTTGTTCATAATCATCTTGGCCTTCGATATTTAGAGGCATGAGAGGTGAGTCTGGATTGTCAATAGGGTCGACCACCTTGCTTAGGTCAACGACCTCTGTAGGGTCATCGACCTGAGTGTCTTTTCCCGCCAAGTACACATTAGTCGTCTTCTCCACGACGATTGGTTCTGATTCCATTTCTTGAGACTCCATAGCCTCGATTGATTGCACTACCTCCTAGATGAAATCGAAATCCCCTTGCATGCGTTGAGATTTGGAACTCTCAACTCCAAGCATAGACTCGGTCTCTACTTGCTCATTCTCTACGGGATTTGGAGAATTGGGCATAGATTTTTGTGGAGATAAGGAGAGATTCTCTGTTGAGGCTTGAGTGGGAGGAATTTCTTGAGGAATTGGGAGAGATTCGGTGGGATTGTGAGAGGATTGGCCTGGTTCTTGAGTTTGGGTTGTTTGGGGGGCTTCGTGCAACAATGGAGATACGGGCTTGTTGGCGTTTTGAATTGCAGCTAAGAGCAAAGCCAAGGTTTGTGGATCAACCACTTTCCCGAGCTTGAGTGCTAGGGTTCATGGGGTTTCGGTTCCAAGAATGGGGGATGAAGGGTTAGGGTCAGGGTTGGACGCCATTGATGAAGAAAGGTTTGAGCTTTGTGGAAGAAAAAGGATTGCATAGAGATTGAGAAGAGCAAGAGAGCAAGAATAATGCAAGAGAGAGAGAGAGCGTACCTTTTGGGTGAAAATTTATCTGTATTTATGATTGAACTTAGTTGATGTGATAGAAACAAGATCTTCCCAAGATCTTTAATCAATGCAACTAAAACGACAATTTTCTTTGGAAAAAAGATCTTCAAATATTTGAAAACATACCGTTGGAAAAAGGTGATTCTTGTCTTACTCTGAAATTGACATTCTCAACTTGTTCAGCGTCAACCACTTAATCAGCAAATTTTTCGGATAAACAACATTCCCCATGTAATTCATAGTCACGAACCTCACTCAAGTTGCCAACATTCATTGAAAAGAGAATACGCCTGGTTCTTTGGGGTTTTACATAGGGGTGCCAAAGAGAACTAGGGGAAATATTTTATGTGGATTTGTCAATCATGTAGATAAGTATTCGTTTATCATAAGATATATAGAAAAACAGTTCATAGAGACTCCCTAACATGACAGGCTTGGGTAGGCTGTAGAGTCAACCGTCATTTGTGCTTGTAATGAGGGTTAGGAACATCAGGTTTTGACTCTTTTGGGCTCAAAGAATGGTTTCAAATTGTACTTAAGACATAACTCAACAAGAAACGAATGAAGACATAATGATATGCATGGTCCATGAGTATGCAACAAGGAAGCATTCAAATTTAACACCTCAAGATCATAAAACTTTTGAATCATAAATAGAGCATCTAATCTATCCAATCATTGAGGGAGTATAGATGGGAAATAGATTAGTTTAGGGAAATCATACCTAGCTCCATGCGGAGCTGTACGAAGGGTTCACGATTGAGAGTCTTGGTGAATATGTTCGCACGTTGTTCACTTGTTCGAGAAAAATCCATGGTCACCAACCCTTTCTCAACACAATCATGAAGAAAATGATGATGTATCTCGATATGCTTGGTTCGTGAGTGTTGTACATGATTCTTTGAGATGTTGATGGCGCTTGTGTTGTCACATAGAATGGGTATGCCATCATACTTCAAATCGAAGTCATGAAGTTGTTGCTTGAGCCATAGAAGTTGGGTGCAGCACGCGACAACGACGATGTACTCAGCTTTTGCAGTAGAGAGAGCAACTGAATTTTTCTTCTTGGAGCCCCATGACACAAGACATGGTCCAAGAAATTGAGCCATACCGGAGGTACTCTTTCGATCAACCTTGTTCTCAGCAAAATCAGCATCCGTGTACTCGACAAGACCAAAATCACAAGAGGTTGGGTACCATAAGCACAAATCGTTAGAACCTTTGAGATACCTTAGGATCCTCTTGACAGCCTTGAGATGAGATTATCTTGGATCGGACTGAAATCTAGCACATAGGCATACATTGAACATAATGTCCGATCTACTTGTCGTGAGGTATAGTAGGGAACCTATAATACCTTGATACAAAGTTTGGTCAACCTTCTTCTCGTTCTCTTCTTTTCCTAGAGAAGTATTGGGAGAGATAGGTGTGTCAAAGGATTTCGAGTTATCCAGACCAAATTTCTTGACACACTCCCTGAGGTACTTTTGTTGATGCACTCTAGTACCCTCACTTCCTTCAACAACTTGAAGTCCTAAGAAGAACTTAAGTTCACCAACCATGATTATCATCCATTAAATTAGAGATGGTGTCTTCTTTGTCATCAAGTTTATCACTGAGTTCGGTAACCTAAGTTCCCAACTTCCCAGCGATAGCATGCAACTATTCTTTTGTTTTATTGGAAAAAATAGATGAAAGTTCAAAATTTTGTACCTCTTTTGGAGCATCTATAGCCATTAGACACACTTATCCTTGTTGACTTGTTTCATCTTCAACATCGGAGTCATACCAGGTGGCCAACAAAGCGCTCTTGTCCCCTTCTGACTTCTTTTTGACATGGTTTCTTGCAAGGCTTTTTTACCGGAAACCATCCTTACAATATGCCATATTAGCGTAAACCACCCTTTCAATGGCTATTTACCAGAAACCACCCCTACAATGCCTTCCGTTACGTTTTTACCACCTAAGCCGTAATTTCCGTCCAAAATTCCGTCAAATTGTAAAATGACCCTTTTGCCCCTCTTTTTTCCACCAAATTACACCCCTATCTTCCTCTTTCTCCCTCTCAACTGAGCAAAATAAAAAAAAAAAATCAAAACTTTTCTCTCTGTAAACAAACTCAGAGCAAATCAATGGCAGATTACACCAAAAACACAACGACGGCCACATAATCCTCTCCCTCCTCCGGTCTTACCTTCACTCTCCAAGCCCCTCCCTTTCCGCATCTCTTCCCCCTCCCTCAAATCTTTCACCTACAACAACCAAACCCCCGCCTTCTCCCCCGCGTTTGCCGCCGCAATCGCGACCCAAACCCCTAATTTCGACCCCCTCTGCCTCCAATCCTCCTCGATTTCGTTCCTCCACGGGATCTCCACCATCGGATCTGGATCTGCACCGTCCCTTAGGATCCGGCAATAGATTCGTCAAAGGGAGGCGCGAGGAGGTGATTAAGGTGGCGGTAATGGCGGCGGTTTCGTGGGAGGATTAAGAAAAGAATAGGCTGAGGGATGAATTGAATCCGGGGGTTTTGATGTTGAAAGGAGTTGTTAAAGCAAGAGGAGAAATTTGGGGGTTGTCTTCCAATTGACGGAGAAGTTCTACGGAAAGTCCGATTGGAGCTCGACGGCGGCGGTAAACGACAAAGGTGGAGCAGACGAGCTTGGCCGGTTGAAGTTGGAGGTGGGAGCTCACGAGCATGGACGGAAACTAGGTCAGTTTACAATTGGGGGAGCTCACGAGTAAGGGTGGCGCAACAAAGATGGAAAATAGAATAAAATAACGTTAAAAATTGGGGGTAAATAGGTCATTTTACAATTTGACGGAATTTTGGACGGAATTACGGCTTAGGTGGTAAAAACATAACGGAAGGCATTGTAGGGGTGGTTTCCGGTAAATAGCCATTGAAAGGGTGGTTTACGCTAATATGGCATATTGTAAGGGTGGTTTCCGGTAAAAAAACCTTCTTGCAAAGTGTCCTTTTCTCGAGCAATGATAACAAATCACTTCCTTCATGTCTCTGACAGGTTCTGCCCCTTTAGATGAAGTTTTGTTGTTGCGATTCCAAAGCCTTTTCATAGCTCTTGAAGTGAGTGTAACTTCATCATCACCGTCATTTTGATCATCATCACATTGAGCAAGATCGAAAGCTCTTTCTACTTTCAAGGCAATGTTCTTAACCTTGTCAGTTTCAAGACGATCATCTCGCGTTTGCTTGATTCCTCCATACATATTCAACTTCCCAATCACATCTTCCAAGGTGAGTGACTTTGTCTCACTATTTGTTAGCAACGCAGCAGCAACCTCGTTCCATTTTGAGTTAAGCCCTTAGATCAACTTGCTAATCTGCTTCCACTGAGGAAGTTTTTCATCAAGAGATTCAACTTGACTAACTACAGCTTGAAATATTGAGTGATAGTCACTCAAGGATTCATTCTTTTCTTGACTCATTCCTTCATACTCCCTTTCCAGTGCAATGATGCGATCTTTCTTCACATCATCATTTCCTTGGTGGAGCCTTTTGAGAGAATCCCAGATTTGCTTAGCAGTTTTGTACTGGACAACCTTCTTCAAATCTCCAGGGGTTAGAGCATGGTGGAGAACCTTCTTAGCATGAGTGTTCTTCTCTAATTTCTTGTAATCAACATCACCATAGTCCTCCTTCTTTTTCTCTTCCTTTCCATCAGTAGTGAGAAAGGTTTCAGGACCCATCTCGATAAAGTTGTCCATCGAGTGAGCAAATATGGGTCTCCGTTTGCTCGACCCACCAATCATACTCACCAGCCTTGAACACTTGTGGCTTCCAAAACGAATCATTGATGGCATTGTTTGTTGAAGTCATCTTTCCTGTAAATGAGAAGTACTAAAATAGAACTAGAGTCAAGCTCTGATACCAATTGTAGGATCGTCAGTACGTCTAGGTCGCCGACCTCAACTAAATCGTCGACCTCTTAAGTAAATGCAGCGGAAATAAACTACAAGAAAGACTTACTTGCACACAATGATGTTTCTTATAGTGGAAACACTTGATCAATGAACTCAATCAATCAAGTGTGAAAACCACTCCCTTCCAAGTTCTCGCTTCGAAGGATTAAAAGCCATAGTTTGCTTTATTGATCTTTTGGATCGTTTACAAGAACACCCTGGATCTAGACCTACTTCCCAAGCACTCTAGAACTCATTGTGAACGAGTAACTACAACCCTCAACCCATCTAACAAGCCTACGTCTCTTGAACTCTCGTTTTCTTTCTTTCTTAACACACAAAATGGAGTATGAGTTCGTGAGTATTCTAACCTAACGCCTTATCTTAAATACACATAAACTAGGTCAGATAAAAGAGAATAATATCTTCCAATTCGGTTATAGCAAAATAATATTTCTTTTATCCTTACAAAATCATCCTAAGCATAAGATAAGATTACAATAAATATGGCTTAGGGTAAAGGCAATAAACGGCTAACAATATAATCCACAAGAGATCTTTCCTAAAATAAGATTATACTACCCAATCTTCAAAGATCTCACGCGTCTTCAAGATCTCCGAGATTTGCCTTCAACACACGTCGACGACCTGACTGATGTTGGCAACTCTGTTCAAAGACTCGAGGTCGTTCACATGATAGACGTTTGGAACCATCAAAATCAAAGTTTCCAACTTTTCTAACATTATGGATTCTCCATTTGTGACAATAAGGGGTCCATTGTTTTCATTGGTGAAGGGAGATGTGACACAGTCTTAATCCTACAAGTTGAAACACTTACCCTATAACAAGGAATCCTCAAAAGTCCAAACACTAGGACTGAGAAAATTCTGGAAAGAAGGAGATAAACTAATAGTTATCAACTCTAGTGAAGAAAGTTGTATTTGTTCATGGGAAATCAGGATCATCATCGTTGATATCTGGGTACTTTTTCAAAAAAATGTGGCAATACAAATAAGACATGGGTTATGCTAAGTGAACATTGTGGCCGATAAAATTGCACGTTTTGCCCATTCACTTCCAATCGAATCAATTCAATCTTCCCATAACTTCTTATTCTCATTTGTATCTAATTCTAGATTATGCTAATGAAAATATTACAAAATCTAGAAAAGTCTATGACTTTGATTTTTAGCTCTAAATCTTCCCATGGCCTGTGCATTTATGCCTCCTAAGGTGTGAGTGGACGGTTAACTGATACTTTGGTTCATAATTTTGTAAAATAGTAACTGATATGTAGTTGCAGAAATTGGTAGGAAAAACACAACACAAAGAATTGTATGTAGAAAATTTAGAGCATTCCTTGTTTATTCATGGAGGCGTCTTCTTATAGGAGAAAGAGTAGGAACTAGGTTTTTTTAAGATAGAATTGGATGGGAATGGATAGATATTAGGTTTATTAAATTATTATTAAAGTTTTTATTTATCTTTATTTATTAATTGTAATTATTTATTATGCTTTTGTGATATCTTTATTTGAGGATTGTTATTATTCTAAGATATAGATATATTATTATTATTATTATTTATTTATAAGTTAGCTTATTTAATGGACAGAAATTTACACCACAAGCCAGTCCCTTCAATATCGTGATTTTATGGACAAAATCACACACATTTATACCTAGGAGCTTCTATGGTGCCATACGAGCGATCTTTGAGCCTCATATGAGTTATAACACATTCTCATGTGTTTTCACATTAAGACGATTGACCAACCCCGGAAGCCTCATCATGATAATCACAAAATCCCTAACCGGGGTGATCGAATGCATCCTCTTCACACTCATAAGACGCTCACACGCACCTCTTCATTCCTTGTCTTGTCGATTAGATGCATCCCTCTTGGCCTTGCTGAGGTGTGCCGATAATTTTTAAACTCTCTTAGAATGATTAAATATGTCTCTCTCGTGAACACGCAACACCAAGATGATTAAACGCATCCTGGTTGCAAACACACTTCAGCCTCTTGTCAAAGAAATCGTAGCAACCTACCAATTTTCAAAACTAACAAAATAAAACAACTACAACATCTCAATATGATCGATTTAACCACTTTTATCACGAAACTCCTAAGAAACAAAACGAGGACAGAATAGCCTAAATGTAGAACTTTTTGACATGAGTCACGTTCTAAGTGCGAGGAACATTCTTGCCAATTTCGTCCTATAACTTGTAGGCCTCGAAGCCTAGGTTTTTGATGACTCGGTAGGGTCCTTCCCATCCTGGCGCGAGTTTTCCCTCTTAGGAATCCTTTGTTGTGCCGAGAACCTTACGCAAAATGTAATCTTCGACCTAGAATTCTTGCTGACGGACTCTCTTAATGTAGGCTCTCTTCATCCCCTACTGGTATGTGGATATTCTAATAGTTGCAACTTATCTTCTTTCTTCCAAGAGGTCGAGATTCTTTCCAAGTGCATCATTGTTCTCTCCAACTTCGAACATGGCTATTTGTATACTTGGAAATCCAATTTCTAGTGGAATGACGACTTTTGTTCCAAATGTCAAAGCGAAAGGTAGTTTTGCTTGTGGCCTTTCAGGGAGTAGTGCGATGCGCCCATATTATGGCAGGAAGCTCCTCGACCCAACTTCCTTTAGATTTGCCCAACCATTTTCATATTCCATCCATGATTTCTTTGTTATTCACTTCGGCTTGGTCATTCACCTAGGGTCATACACTAAGGAGTATATATTTGGAATCCCATACCCTTCACAAAACTTTTGAAATGTTGTACAAGTGAACTGCGTTCCATTGTTGGTAACTAGAGTGTACGAAATCCCTAAATGAGTAATTATATGCTCCCATACAAACGTTTTTATGTTCGTGTCGTGTATATGGGCCAATGGCTTTACCTCGATCCACTTGGTGAAGAAATCGATTGCAGTCACAAGAAACTTCAAATTCTCGACAACCTTAAGAAGAATACCAACTATATCAAGCCCCCCACTAGGCGAAGGGCCACATGCTCCTTAATGACACAACTCTTGAGCTGGTGGGTGGATTGATTTGGTGAATTTCTAACATTAGCTGTATTTTCTGACATAACTTTGTGCGTCTTTGTGCATGTATGGCCACCAAAAACGCTTGCGAGATTACTCTATGGGCCATGCTCCTCCGTGCTCCATGTTCCCCTAAAGGGCCTTCGTGTATCTCATATAGCAGTTGTTGCACTTTGTTTGTTGGCACACACTGCAAGTATGGCCCAACCCAGTGTAGGATTTTTAGTATGCGACCTTGTCACGAGACACCCAAAAGCAAGTCGTGTTCCTTCACAACCAATGAGCTCCCTTCTTGTCCTTTAGGAAAGTTCCATGGCCTAGGTAATTATATATTGGTGTTATCCAGTCCGGGTTGCTTTCTTGTAACTTTCCCCAGCCCAGCTCAATGCTTGGGTGGTCAATGTTGTCGCTATTAATTTGCCCCAACCTTGGTCTTGAGGTTGCCAATGCGGCTAAAGCGTTGGCAACCTTGTTGAAAATTTTGGGGACTTGCTCTATCTTGTACTCAGTCAATTTTTCCAGGAGAGACATGGTTTTGGATAAATATGCATTCATTTGCTTGGTCTTCGCTTCATACTCTCCATTGATTTGTTGCACCAAAAATTGTGAGATAGAGTGTTTTGCAAGCATCATCACCCCGAGGCCCCTGGTGGTTGTTACTCCAAAGATCAAGGCCTCTTACTCAGCTTCATTGTTAGTAACCTAAAAGTTGAGACGAATGGCAGTTTAGATGGCTTCTATGGTAGGTGACGATAAGACGAGCCTTGTGTTGGTTCCATCTTGATTCCCAACGCCATCCACGCTGAGCTCCTAGAATTCTCTATTTGTTGCTATGGTAGCACAAGAGTCTGCTACTTGCTCAAATCGGCCAGCACTAAATTCTGCCATGAAATCGGCTTGGACCTGGCCCTTGATCTTCGTAGGTGACACACATCTGAGGTCATATTGTCCTAACTTGAGAAACCATTTTATGACTCTTTCGGCCAAGTTTGAGCTTGCCAAGAGGTTCCTAAGTGGGAAGGTGCTCACGACCTAGATTAGGTGAGCCTAGAAATAGTGATTCAGCTTCTGCGATGCCATGACCAATTCCAAGAGGAGGCATTCTAGAGAGGGATACCTCGTTTCTACCTTTTTCATCATCTTTTTGATGTAGGATATTATCTTTTGGACCTTCTTAACCTCCTTTACCAACACAACGCTAACGGTGTTCTTTGACACAATCAAGTACAACTTGAGCGTCTTGACTTCTTCCGACACGAACAAAACAGGCGGGTCGCACAAGTATGCTTTCAACTTCACGAAAGCCTCCGAGCACATGTTGCCAAGTATGTTTTCAACTTCATGAAAGCCTCCGAGCACATGTTGCTCTAAGAGAAGGGCTTCGCCTATTGCAAACCATCAAAACATTCATGGACCTTGTCCAAAGATTTGTTGATGAATCTTCTTAGTGTCACCATCATTTCGACTAACCTTTGTACCTCCTTCATGATTTTTGGGCCCTACATCTCGTGTATTGCTTTTATATGCTCTAGGCTTGCTTCTACCCAACATCGGGAGACCTAATGCCCTAGAAACTTCTTGGAACCTACTTCAAATGCACACTTTGTGGCGTTTAGGCTAAGGTCGATCCTCATGATCACCTCGAATGTCGCTTGCAAGTAATCTTGATGCGTTGAGGCCTTCTGCTCGTTAGGACCATGTCGCCGATGTAAACCTCTGTGATTTTTCCTATAAACTCGAAAAAGGTTTATCATCATTCTTTAGAACGTCGCCCCTGCATACTTTAGGCTAAAGGGCATCACCCGGTAGCAGTATATGCCTTGAGGTATCATGAATACTTTTTTTCATGGTTCTCCTCCAGGAGTGAGGTCTGATGATATCCTTGATATGCACCTAAAAAGCTTATTCATGCACTTTCTACAATCGCAACAACTACCTGATCTATCTTCGGGAACAGGAACATGTCCTTTAAGCACGGTTGGTTTAGGTTAGTATAGTACATGTCAATCCGCTAGTCTCCGCTCTTTTTCTTGACGATGACAGTGTTAGCCAACCAGGTGGGGTAGTGCACTTCCCGAATAGCATTCGAATCCTTGAGTCTAGCGACTTAGGGAATCACGGGCTTCGTATGTGGAACAAAAGACCGTCTCTGGTGTTGGACAACCGGTCGCGCGTCTGACAATGTGTTAAGGCGATGGAAGGCGAGTTTCGACTTCAGTCTAAGTGTGTCATAAGGGCTCTAAGTGAACAAGTCTTTATTCCTTCTTAGCAGGCTAACCAATGCGTCATATTTGTTGGCTTCTAATTGTTCGCTGATGAAGAAACACTTATATGAGTCTGCTTTGTTTGTTGGTACATGCTTCAGTTGGTCAACAAATTTGTCGTTGGATACTGATCCGGATATGGACTCGAGACGCCCTTGTTAGCGAGCGCGATGGGTCGGGGCGATCCCACACTTGAGGTCTTTGATGTGTTGGTTGTGCATGGCACAAACTAGGTTATGTGCCTCAGACCCTGGTTCGGCCCCTTGGGAGCGGCCTGATCTGCGATTGCAATTCTCTCATCGGCTAGTTGCACTCTAGCGCTAGCGGGTTTGATCCCGTGAGCCCTAGGCATCTCGTCTTTCACTCCCAGACGTCCCATGCCCTTTGGTTTGTCCAACTTCGCTCCATCTCGAACAATAGCGATGCTTAGTGTCGTTCCGCCTTCTTGTCTCAATCCGCGACCGACCCTTCTCGGATGTCGTATGTTGTTGATGCGTCCACCACCTCCCTTTCCACCGATATTCCCGCTTGCTCCAGTGGAATCCTCCATCATGTTCTTTTTCTTATTCCCACAGGCGACGCCAATTTGTAGTTGTGGAAATTGGTAGATGTTAGTGCACAAAAATTCCTTCTTCAATACACTAATTGAATGCTCCTCTTCCTCTTTCGTTCCAACTGATTCTCTTAACCTATAACCTGCAAAACAATGGACACAAGGGGCGGGGACCCCCTAATCCACCTCCGATGCCTAAGTCAAAAGAGTATTTATCGATTGAGCGTCGAGGAATAAACAAGAAAGGTAGAGATTCAGCGAGTATGAATCTCCTTGAACAGTCGAGCTAAGCGAATATTAGCCTGTCCAATGCTAGAATTGGTGTTTTCAATATTCTTAGCGAATATCAGAATATTCAATGTATGCCTTCTCTACACGGCGAAGACGTGTATTTATAGTGGAAGAAGGAGAGCTAGGGGGCCGAAATTTCTATCTTTTGGGATGGCCAACTGCCTTAAAGCCCAAGCAAGCAATATCTTACCCATTTCTCCAAGTAAAATTCTATCTTTTATTAAAGATATAATCTTCCATTAATTTGCATAACCACCATTTTTAATTTTATCAGAAAATAGATAAAAAATAATAAATACGTAATAAATAAAAATACCTTTATGACGATGATAGAGAAAATAATAATAAGTTAATTTTTTTTACCCGCTCACAGTAGAGAATATAACACAAAGAATAATACGTGGAAAATTTTAGAGCATGCCTTGTTTATTCATACAGCATCCTATTATATAGAAAGAGTCGGAACTAGCGTTTTTTAAAATAGAATTTGGTGGGATTGGATAGTTATTAGGTTTATTAAATTATTTCTAAAGCTTTTATTTATCTTCATTCATAACTGTTCTTATTTATTATTTATTATGTTTTTATTATATCTTTATTTTAGGGTTGTTATTATCATAAAATATGGGTAAATTATTATGAGAAAGAGTCGTGTGAGAATGGTCGCTCAGGTGAGAATTAAGAATAAAACTCGTTCGTCCATTTCAAAAAATCAACGCCCCTGATTAAACATTCATTCAAAAAGATAAAATACGCCACGGACGAATTTTTCCCGTATTATTCGCGTATTTTTCAATAAGATACGGCAGAGGCGAATTTTTTCCGTATTATTCACGTATTTTTCGAAAAATACGTTTTTATGAGACGCGCCCAATTTGTTCATCAAAACTAGCGATTTGTTCATCAATATTCCCCAATTGTTCATCAATACTAACTAATTGTGCATCGAATTTTTTGATAACATTGTTCATGGATTTCGAAGTTTTTTAATTTTATTTTTTAACCTTATCTATGTGTATGAATACAATATTATCTAATTTTTGATTCACATATAATTATTTTCAAACCAGAAATGGTGTTCTGATTATTAAAGATAAGGTCATTACGATACTTCCAAGTTGTCTACAACATATAAGCAAAAGTTAAACCCCAAAGGTCTTCTTTTTTCAAGTTCAATAATTGATGCCAAACATCCGTCTATGACTCCTAACGACGTCGAGGAAAAGCTAAAGGTGTTATTTGACGGACCAATCACAAGAACTCGAAACAAGAAGATACAAGATGCAACTCATGCTCTTCTAGATCATGCTTAGACATCAAGTTTAGACAAACCCGAGCCTAGATCAAGAAGTCTCAATGCACATATTTGTTCATCGATATACTTCTATTTGTTCATTGATATAACTTGTTTGTTCATTGATATATATCCATATTTGTTCATTGATATACTCATATTTGCTCATTGATATAACCTTGTTTGTTCATTGATATACGTACTCTATTTGTTCATGGATATATCCCCATTTATTCATTGATATAACCTTGTTTTGTTCATTGATATAACTTTTGTTTGTCTATTATTTGTTCATTGATATACCCTATTTGTTCATGGATATACCCTTATTTGTTCATTGATATAACATTTTTTGTTCATTGATATAACCTTGTTTGTCAATTGTTTGTTCATTGATATACCCTATTTGTTCATGAATATACTGCTATTTGTTCATTGATATAACCTTGTTTGTTCATTATTATACCCTTATTTGTGAATTGAAATAAACTTATGTTTATGTGTCAATACCATCAATTTGTACATTTAGGACTATCTACACAATTTTCATGTCTACCTATATGAGCACAACAAAAGAAACGAATAAAGTTCTCAACATAGTACATAAATAAGTTAAGGTTGATATAGAAGCTTGAATGAAAAGGATAATAGATAAATTATCCAACTTTGCAATCATATGATGTATGATAAGAGAACAAGCCAGCTGTAAACCGAATAGGAGTGCTTGTGCCTTATTTAGCTATGTTTGGAGCTCAAGAAGTAGCCACATGTTTCACAATAGTAAAAATGACAAATCCAAAGGAGTCAAACAAGACAATACCAAGACCGACATCAAAATAATTAGTTTTTTCTCACATACGACCAATTATGATGAACACACATATATTAATGCAACAATTTCGATACACATTCATCCATTTTTTATGTACAAACAATAGACATTTGATACACAAACAATAGTTCATTTATTCACAAAATCACAATTTTGATGAACAAAATCACATTGTTGATGAACAAAATCACAGCGTCCTATTTTCGTTTTTTATGAACAAAATCACAATATTGATGAACATATTGCATGCAATTTTGATACACATTTGTTCATTTTTTATGTACAAACAATGTATTTTTGATACACAATCAATAGTTTATTTATGCACAAAATCACAGTTATGATAAACAAAATGAAAGTGTTGATGAACAAATCCACAATATTGATGAACAATCTGGGCGCGCGTCCTATTTCCCTTTTTTTCAAAAATACGTCAATAATTCGCCCGTGCCGTTTTTTCCCCTTTTTAAGTGAAATGATCAACGAGTTTGATTTTTCTTCATCCAACGCCTCTTGTTCTTTCTTATTTCGCACATGGGCGCCCATTCGCACCTGAACCGGACCCTATTATTATTTATTTACAAGTTAGCTTATTCAATGGCCAAAAATTTGCACCACAATTCACGTCAGTTAATTTTAACGGTTAATCATGATGCCGGTACGGTTACTCAATAGTTAGTTTTCAGAAAGAAATCTTTACAAGTTTTCACAAGAAATCCATACAAACAGATGCAAAACCCCGAGAATTTGAATCGTGCAATCAAACACTTATCTTGCACTGGGCAACAGAGAATCTGGGCTTTTATCAACTTCACTACTTGAATCTAGATAACCACTGATCTCATAATCATCATAATCCTGAGCTAGATCAATTTGTTCAGATGCATAACACAGTTTGAGGTCAGCCACAACCTCACTCATCCTCGGCCTCTCGTCGCCTATCGGTCTCACACACTCCACAGCAATCTCCAAAAGCCTCCAAACTGAATTAGGATTGAACTCTCTTTGCAGCCTCTCATCAACTATCAGCAAAATATCTCCACTGGCCACCACTCGCTTTACCCATTCGGCAATGTGAATGTGATCATGACTTTCACTCATCGTATACCTTATGAAAGGTGGTTGCCCCGTTATCATCCCCATAAGCACAACTCCAAACCCATAGACATCACTCTTCTCGCTCAATTTGTACATTTGTACATACCTTACAAACATTTGACTAGTCAGACGATTTTTTTGATGCTATTGCTAACACAGGCATTATTAATCACAAGCCATGCTATAAAATGAATTGCATTTTCTGATTAAAAAGAAGCTTACTCTGGATCACAATAACCAGGAGTGCCTGCAACATCGGTCATGGCAATAGCTTGAGAATGAGTCGTGAAATATCTTGAGAGCCCGAAATCTGATATCTTGGCGTGTCCTGTTTCATCTAACAGAATGTTTGCTGGCTTCACATCTCGGTGTATGATTGGTGGTTGGCACCCGCTGTGCAAGTATTCCAACCCTTGGGCAGTGTCGATTAAGATTTGAAGCCTTGCTTTCCAGCTCAAAGGATGCTCATTTCTCACTATAAGCAAGCACAAAAACAAGAAAGGGTCGTTCAAGTTACCAGAAACTTCACATATGAAGAAGATCAAAGTTGTGCAGGAAAAACAAGAAAGGGTCGTTCAAGTTACCTGATAAATGCATTTGTAAGTTGCCTTGTGACATGTACTCATACACAAGTGCCATCTTTTCATGTTCATCACAATAACCGATAAGAGAGACCAAATTTATGTGATGAATCTTCATCAAGAGTTCAGCCTGTGAATCCAGGGACATATCATGTTGTTTTATAGCCAATTTAGATTTTAGTCAATCATAAAAAAACAAAAGGAAGAAGTTTTTTTTTGTCTTGTTTAAACTAGCCTCTGCGCAGAATTGCTTGATGGTTAGGGGGCATGTATTGTTGTTGAGTATCTTGACTGCCACTTGAGTTCCGTCTTGTAGGAGACCATAGTAAACTGTTCCAAATGCTCCCTTTCCGAGGATTTTTCTAAAATTGTTAGTGATTTTTAAAATTTCTGAATAGTTGAACTGCTTATTTCTTGACTTTATGGCTTGATCCACTGAGCCTATAGATTCAACCAGAGTAAACCAGGTTACTACCGAATTGTATACAATAAGAAACAGGAAGTACTCAATAGGAAACAATATACAATACCTTCTTTTGCTCTCTTTCTGTATGCAACTAAAATGAGACCACATATCACAAACAATGAAATGAAAGCAATAGATGCAATTAATGGAATGATGAGACTGTGTCTTATTTGCTTGACTCCCTTCTTCTCACAAGGGTATGACTTGCAAACATCAGGATTCCCTTCTAGTCTACATAAGATGTTTTATTCAAGATTAGACATGTTTATTTGAAATCAAGTTAAACTAAGGTATATATGTTTATACCTCAAATCTATGGATTTATTTCTTGCCTTTTCGGCGAGTTGATCAGGAACTGGACCAGTGAGATTATTTCTTGACAAATCACTACAAAGGAAAGGTATAGTGAAAATTTTCTCCATTTTTTAAAAATTTATCAACTTCAGAAAAAAAAATTTAACAACATGATCTTACATGACTTTCAATGCGGGCAAATGTGCTAAAAGTTCTGTTAGCTTCCCAGTAAATCCATTGTTGGACAGATTCCTGAAGCAAATGCACATGCATATCACACCTTGAGTGGAACCATTGCAACATACTCGTGAAAAAAAAGTGAATGGTATGTCTAAGATTGAACTTTTAACACAATCGATCAATGGTATGTAAGCCATTGGTGAACACTTACAAGTAGTATAGTGATGTGAGGTTGGATAAAGAACTGGGCAGGTCACCAGTCAAGTTACTTGAAGACAAATTCCTATCTCATCAGAACACAATCAAGAATTAGACTTGTGTATGATTGAATTAATGAATTTAAAAATAAGAAAAGAATGAGATTGTAACAGCTAGGAAAATAAAAAGACTCACAAGGCAGTTATTCTTGGTGGATTGCTACCATTATAGGCACAAACCACACTATCCCATTGATATTTAATTGGAAGGCAAGGGTCTCCCTGCCAAATTCTTGGTACATTGTACTTGCTCTTAATATGAATAATAGCATCAACTGATCATACAAACATATACATAATAATTAAATTTTGCATCATGAGGTGCAATCCAAAGAGACCCTAAGTATGTAGGCAAGAAATCAAGATTTGAAAAGGTAGGATACCGTCTTGTTGGTTTGTTGGTGAGAGACGACGTTCCATGACAACATACAGCTCAACAGCATTAAGAATAGGAAGAAGGGTCGAGTGATTAGTCTTCTCAAGAGAATATACAAACCTTTGAGATCCGTTGAGAGGCATTTCAGCGGATTCTATGGTGGTAGGTCTCAAGTAAGTTGGCCTTAGCGGTCCAAACTTGTAGCCAGGGCCATGAGGTACAAGAATGTGGAACTCTCTAGTTTTGTTAGAGGGGAGAGGGTGGAGCTCAGCAAAGTGCCAATACGCGTAGAATTTGGCCGTGGGTTCATTCACCGGATGACCAACCGAGAATTTAGTGTGAGCATCGATTTGCTCGCCAGCTGTGGCGAGCACGCCTGGTGGTACTCTATAAGGATTCTCATGAGTAGTATGCATGGATTGGTTTGTGGTGATTGGTTTCCAATTGGAGGGCTTCTTAGAGTAAAGCCATACTCGATCATATGCATCGTCTGTCAGACTATAGAAACAAATTAATACCAGTTGGTTCTTTTTAAGAGAGAGATAGCAATACGTACTTGTACCAGCGGTGGGCTGGATCATCATCAGCCCAAGGCCCCACATCACATCGATTAAACTGGCGGAGGGAGACTCGGCGAGTGGCGGCGGCGTAGGCGGCGTTATCCAAAGGCCTCAACTCCAGCACCGATATGAAAGGGGTTCCGTGGCCGGTATTCACCAGGCACACGTCAACCCGGTCCGCCGTCGCCACGTATATGATCTCCGACCCAAACTTGGCTCCGACGCTCTCTATGGAGACCGTCACCCAGTAATCGACGCCGACGTAGAGATCGAAGCCGGGCAGGGAGGTGGCGCCGTCGTAGTTGCCGTACAAGAACCAGGCTCGGATCAGGTATTTGCGGTTGGCCTCCACCGGGGAGAGGTTGTAGCAGTTTCGGTTTCCGTCGGGGAAGCTTCGGAGCTGCGAGAAACGGACGTCTCCGTCGTCGGGGTCGGGGATGACGTAGCGCTTTCCGGTGGAGATGTAGTTCTCATCGGAGGTGTAGTGTAAGTTGGTTTTTTCGTGGTAGTAGAAACCCGTTGATAAACCGCAATCTATGTTTATGAAACCTGTACGCGGCATATATATAATTCTTCGTTAGGCGTTCAAATAAACCTTCAATTCAAACTCTTTGCAAATTTTGGTCATAAAAAGGAAATGGTCTGTTGGATTACTTTTCTGAAATTGATCGCATTCCTTATGTTCAATTTTGCGAAAAATAATGGGTGGGTAAGTGTAATTATCCCAATAAAACAGTTCTTACCTCAATAATTAAATCAAATAGCAAAAAATGTAAAATGAAAAGGCATACAGTATCCCATTTTTATTGGATTTGGCTTAAAGCTGCTATAGTATTCTGTTACCAAAAAAAAAAAAGAGGGAGTTGGAAGTTGGAACAAAGTGTAAGTAAGAAAGGTAGAAAAGAGCAGATGGAAATGACCCAGATCACACCTGAATGATCAATTAATCGCCTTTCTGTTGGAGTAGGCGGAGCTACAGCTTCGGCGGCGGCAACAATCAAAGCCAGAGTTTGAAGTAGGATTTGGTTGACGACGGCCATTGTTATTTGCTAGATACTAGATAGCTTAAGAATTTCGTCGAGTTGAGCAGCAACTATACGATACGATAGTTCCTGGTGACTTCTCTCTTAATATATCTGACTGACTGACGTGTATATATGTATAATGTATGTATCTATGCATGTATGTTATCGAGGTCAACAATATATGTCAACGCTAGCTAGCTGTAGTCTGTGTAGTCTGTACTCTAGTAATGAGTTGACCCACCGAATTGATAAAATCGCAATTGTAATTTTTATAATATTAAACTTTTGAATTAAATATACAACAAAACAAGACCTAATAAAAGACCTGTATTCTATAACAGAGAAAGGAAAAGGAAGGGTAATTTCTCAACCTAAAAAATCCGGAGTGAACGGGTCAAATTGAAGTAACTATTTTTGACTCAGTTTGAATTACACATAGCATCAGTTAATTTATATTAGCGCCAATATCATTCATTTTATCATCAATTAAAAAATTACAAGTCTGCATCCAAGTACCAACTAGCAAACACAGCATTCCGAAAGAGGGTTCAATTTGTGCTTGTGGAGGAAACTGTCTTATTCTTTCTCCTGTTCTTTGGCTTAACAGCATCCTTGAGTGACAGTATGGTTTTGGTGTTCGATTCGACTTTAGACGCCTCTGCTACTATTAAAGGCGTTTGATTGCTCTCTTCAAGTGCAAGTGGTACTTTAACATCTAAACTGATTGGATCATTACAAGATGATGTTATGCTCTGCTTCTCTACAAATTTACCTGCAATCATCAAATCAAATAATCAAATCCCGACGGCTTCTTCACATTGAATATCAACAGAATGTAATTCTTCGGATTTAACACTAAAAGTAAAGTGTACTCCAAGAAGAGATTGATTGATACCTTGGGCTTGGGCAGCATGACAGATTTTAAGTAGTTCTGAGTCTACACCTTTTGGATATGGATCCCTGCAGAGATTATATATTGCACAATTACTGAATATGGTATAGCCTTTACAACGAGAAAATGCAAATGACATTCTTCATAATTCATCCTTGATTAGTGGCTCATTGGAAGTATTTTTTTTTTTTTAAAAAAACAAAGAATCACTTGGGCAAAACCATGCATTATCTTACCTAATTTTGACAAAACCACTTCTTATTTCATAGTTTAGTACTAATAAAACAGCTTTATAAATTTAAGATAAGAGGTGCTTTTGTTAATTAGTGTAAATCAATAACTTACACCACACAACCTAAGACCAATATCAAGAACTTGCAGAAATTAGGTGAATCATACCAATTTAAAGGCTTTTTAATTGAACTTTTAGCTTTGCTATTCCTTCCATCCACGTCTTGTTCAGGTGATTGCATTTTGACTTCTGTACGACTGCTCTTACAACTCTCTTGCAGAGTTAATTTCTCAACGTCAGCTCCTGAATCTTGATCTTTATAAAACGGCCGCACTTCTCTGGAACCTGGTAGGCTGACATCCAGACTAGCATCAGGAAGATTGAGTTTCAGCTTGGCAAGTGCTCTTCCAGATTTATACAATTCTACCTAGAAAACCTACAGTAATTTAATTAAGACTTCTAAGAAAAGCATAGACCACAGAATTTCACTAATTTAATCAACACATTCAAGAAAAGCATAAACGTGAACCTCCGGGGGGAAAAAAATCAATTATCGTCACCACAGAAAACTCAATGCAGTAAAAAAAATGACAGAATGAATGCTGTCAAAAGAACTTACAGTATTCTGTATTATATCAGTTATTTCAGCAGCCTTTGTCATAGCAATTTGTAAGCACTGTGTGATAATACTTTGTGTGACACCCACACCACCAGGTTTTTGAATGGCACAGACATCTCCATTTATATTTACAGTAAAAGTAATTCTTCCCTCCATAAGGGCCTCCTCAAAGTGGTTAGGATCTACCACCTACGTAAAATTATTGTACATCAAAAAGAAACCATGCAAATGAAGCCAAATATACAAGAATAAAACATACTTTCTACCTTACCATGCTATTGATCTTACTAAAAAATGCAAAAGTTACAGCTATTGGAAGATGATGTACAATCAGAGATACGGGCTCACTGACCTGTCAGAGCAAAATAACTCAAAATCATAAGTGAAAGAGAAAGCATGCTTCTGCAGCCAACTTCAAAACAGAATAAAAGGTGAAGAGCATAACGGAACGTATTAGTGGAAGCCATGAGTTCAAGCGGGTTTAAAATTATCCTCTAAAACAGGCAGTGTGTGGTAGCATTCAACTATAACATGTTAAATGTTACCGAAGAGTCAGTCTTTGACGTGATTAACAGATTCCATTAGTATGAATTTACAATTTTACCTCGGGCAGATAAACCGTTACTTCCTGTCCATCGTTGCCTCCTAAAGTACATTCAGGTCTCCTAAATGTTAGAAGGGCAGCTAAAGCAGCGATATTTGCGGCATCAATAAGATTCCTGATTTCAGATAGGATGAAAAAAATATCATAAATCAAAGCAACAGCATGCAGTAAGATGATTTCTAAGACAAGAAATTTCTTCAGGAATTGCAACATACCCCCCATTATCCAGAATTTGCAGATCGACCCTTAATGACCAAACTAATTTTCCAGGTACAACACAAAGAGATTCTGTATCCACTGCCCTGCTTTCCCTGCAAAACAATGAACATTAGAATATCATAATATAAACCTACAATACTTTTAGAGAAACAAAACTGAGAATGAATGCCTTGAAATACTTGATATTTTTACAGGAATTTCCAGCAGATAAATCAGAAAATTAAATATGTACCATCAATTACTTGTAACCAACAACCTATGCTGAAAAGCGTAAGGAGGAAACTAATTAAGTACAAGTAAACTACAAGTAAACTAGTATGCTCAAAAAGAAGTGAAAGGAGAATTCTTCACCTGAGACCACGGTCTATAATGCGACCTAACTCCACAGCAAGCTCTCCAGGACGGCCTGGTTCAAATGAAGGATCAGCCAATGGAGAAAATTCTGTATAGATATAGAGACTCCCTTCATTTGGCCTGTCTTGGTAAGGTTGACCCAACTGGGCAGTTACCAGTCCGATTACACGAGTCTGACCCAGCTGAACTTCTGATGACCCATCTTTCCTGTTATAAATATAAAATGAGCATAATATGCAAGCATACCATCTATGAAGTTCAAATTGAACACCTTGTTCATTATCGTTGTCCAACCTGGATAAGATAAGCTTATATTCCCAACTTTACACTCTACTCAACCTAATGTCCGGTGCAAACTGCCTTTTTCCAAATCACAAAACACAATTTCAATTTCTCCATCACTTTTAGATATGCATGTTAGTATACTTTAAGATATGCATGTTAGTATACCAATTAACTGATTTGGATATAGGTGCTAATTAAAAGCACAAAAATGAAACAAACGATTAAAAAATTGAAGCATGGAAAACTTCCAAATATATGGATACATTACAACTCCATTAGAGTTGAAACTTGCACAGGTCATTTGACCCAAAGGTCACTGGTTATACATGTATAATTTAGATTTACATTAATAAAATCCTTTGCTGAATATTCTTATTTAAATAGATTGAGAGCATATTTATATTCTAAATCGAAAGCATGAAGTGTGAACCTGCAAAAAGGGTCATCACCTAAGCCAAATTAAGTATAGTATCATAAAATACCAAGCTCAAATTTTCAGAAAATAACTTTTCCAAATCTCTAAGAGAATAACGGCCTTTGTTCAACAAAAAACAACGGGCCTCAATTTGTCCATAACAATGAACTTCAGAAGCAGTTCAGGAAATCAATTCAGGCTATTGCAATACTCACATAGGAAATAAAAGCTAAGTAAACTTGCACCCACAACTTAGCAAAAAGGTAAGTTGTTTCTTGGAAAAGGTAAGGATACTATTATACTTACCAACCAAAATCAATAGTTAAGTCACGATACTCAAAAGGACTCCGTCCATCAATTCTAAGATTTGAAAGCAATGCAGTCTCAATAAAGCGCTTCTCATTCACAGTCATCTGCCATGTATTCGCTAATCTCTGTTCCATCAGTTAGTCTGCAACATTCCAAAATACATATCATACACACAGCACATGGTGATAATGCTTATAAATAACAAGTAATATATAGAGAGTAAATATGGTCAAAATAGGTATGACAAGAATAACACAGATCTCTCTGCAACTATTTAGAGCAGATGAAATAAAAAGGCATCGTACAAAGACTTCACGGAAAAAAAAAACTCAAATTGCATGCATTTTTATTCTCAAATCAACACATAAAACAATGAAGAAGTCTTTGTAAGAAGTGAAAAGAAAAAGCTTCCGGGTAATTTGTACAATATAACCTAATAGTCAATCATTTAGAGGTTAATACAACCTATAAGCCATTCAAATACTTATGCTATTAAACCGTATATTTCCAGGAGTTAAAGTGCCTCATTGGCCCCTAAACCCACCCCCTCAACTTGCAAATCAGAGCAACTCAGCCACTAAAATTTAAATTTTGACCAAAACTAAATCTCTCTATAGTATACAAGATAGCTGCTATTTCAAGTATAGTTAGAACTTGAATGAACAGTGAAAACTTCCTAATCCATTTATATGTCTCCACTGAGCTTTTACTTGGATGTTCTCAATTTCACAATGTGAATAAAGCCTATCATTCACAATTATCATCACTCTTAAAAGATGCTTCAGACTTGTGTTGCTCTTCCCAAACTGTTTATGATAATTTTGACTATAATGTGGAGCAAATATGGATTCAAGACGTATTAATTAAATCTAACTCTAATGTACCAGGACATTCCTTTATCATCAAAAATGTTTTTCATTTCACCTAGAGAAAACGGTTACCGTATTTAAATTCCTTTTTAATAACAATACAGTCAAATTGCAATTCCTTCCTAATGAGAATACAATCTTACGAACCCAGCAAGTGATGCGGATAAGTAGAAAAACCTAATCTATGAGCAACTTGAACGGAGAAACATGAGAGGGAAAATTCACACGATTCAGTCAACTAGAACATAATCAAATCAGAGCGCGATAGCCAATTCACGGAGAATTGTGAACTGAAGAAAACCTCGTAACAACATTTCAATCCTTTATTCAATCAAGAAATCCAAAGTGAGAGATCCATGAGAAAAATAGAAAGAATAGGAAAAGACGGAGAGAAACCTGAAGCGATGTATGGATCGGAAAGGGGTTACCTCTTCTCCAGTCGCTACAGACATGTAGTTTTCTTCACACTACAATCCTCCCGCCGAGTCCTGAACTTCTTCTGAACAGAGTCTCTCTCTTCAGTTTGTGTCACAAGTGAAAATGCTCAACCCAAACTACTTGTGTTTTTTTTTTATATCTAAAGGCCCTTACTTTATTTAATTAAATAGAACTAGTGTTATGGCCTCCACCAGCTTGAACAATACTAAAAATCGGGAAAGGCACAACATTATAAATGGTGAACGGGGAATCCACGGCTATAGGCCAATGTGCAATGGCATTCGCAGTTTTGTTGGAATCACGCCTCACATGAGCAATTTAAATGTGCCATGAAGGATCATCTAACATCTCCCAGCAGCTCTTGATTGTATAAAAATTCAGGTGAGCTTGAAGCAGCCTCATATTGAGCAACTTACAGGCGACTTCAGAGTCAGACTCCACAATGAGGCTGGGGAGCCCATAATCTTCGCGTGCTTCAGACCATAATAAAGAGCAAGCAGCTCAACAGTAAGAGTTGTACCAATACCACAAGATAATGGTTCTATAAGTAAAATGCTAATACACAATATAACAAAGCTGAAAACACAATTCCATATATAAAGATAACGATTCTAAACGTAAATTGTCAATTGAAAAATATAAATAAACGGAAACACAAATTCATAATTCCATAAAGCAATATTCATGTAAATAAACGGAAATAGAGGTTGAGGCCTCAATCAAAAGAGTTTGGGTTAGGATGAGAGAAGAAAATTATGGAGAAAGAAAATTATTTTCTTAAAATATAAGAGTAAGGTTCACATAAAACAACTCCTTATCCTATAAAATAAGGAGCGTTTAGAGCACTTGGATCAAGGTGATCCAAGGGCTGATGTTTAATCCCTTTTAGGGACGCAGTGACATTTTGGTAATTTCTCGTAAATTACAAAAGTGCATCGCTATCGTGAAAAAGTGCATTGCTAAATATAAAAAAGTGCATTGGTAAGCCGAAAAAGTGCAAGCAAAAATGAAGCCAACAGGGTGCGCGCTCTATGTTCGGTTCAGTGTAAAAGTGCATCGTTATGATGGAAAAGTGCATTGCGAATACCGAAAAGTGCATTACTAAACCAAAAAAGTGCATCATTCTGGCGTCTAATTAACTCGATTCCGATTGAACTTAATCGCCCAAAATATTTGGGTTTAATAATGCACTTTTTGTATATAGTAATGCACTTTTTCACCATAACGATGCACTTTTGTAATTTACGAGAAATTACAAAAATGTCACCGCGTTCCTAATTTCCGAGAATATCAGCCCTTGGATCTCCTAGATCCAAGGGTTCTAAATGCTCCTTATTTTATAGGATAAGAAGTTGTTTTATTTGAACTAAACTCGATAATTATATATGATCAAAAGATAAATTAACTAACTATAATTTTAGAAATTTAATAAAAAGATAATAGATAAATTTATCTTTATGACAAGTGTATAATATATAATAGTATTAATAAATTTGAAAGATAAGATTAATATATAAATATTTTTTTAATCTATATATAAAAATTTGGCTTGATGGATTAGGATTTTGATTGAATTTTATCATAGGCCAATAATTCATATTATATACATGATTTCACGATTAAAAGGTAATTGTAAAAGTGATTAAAAGGCACTTGCGATTAAGCTTCTCCATTTGTATTATAGTGCCGATCTCAGAAACCTAGTCACATAGGCAATTGAAATTTGCCGACTACTATTCATCCAACCAAGCACTAGCGGTTTTTTCTAGTAAATAAGTTCGAAATGAAAATTTATTCTGATATCGAGCTCCTTTGTGACTTAAATTGGGGTTTTTTTTTATTGACCTAGATTCAAGATTTACGATCCAAAATAAAGAAAGGTTTAAACTTGCTATTTGGATTCGTCTTTTAGGTAATTTTCTAAACTATTTACATGTTATATGCTATCATACGAATTCTAATTGGATGAAAGTTTTAACCTTTTTCCACTTTGTTTGTATCTCCAAAACCCAATACCTAGGATGTCCGATTATTGATAAACTTGGGAAAGAAAATCACCTCTAATTCAATTCTTGCTCTATAGACAAACAATTATCCCATTGGAAAAGCCGATATTTATCGCAAGCGGGTAAGGCCCGATCTTGCTCTAGTAATGAATGGATTTTGAAGAAGAGAACTTAAATTGTCCTTGGATGGCACACTGATACGAAACCTTATAGATCTCGTATCGGATTCAATAGACAAAGTAATTGGGAGAAGGGAAGAAGGATAATAGTGCAGATGCACTTCGGATGTGAATGGCCAAAGTCGGGGATAAAGGGTGAAGACTGGGTAGAGAAGAATTACGCTAAACTAATTAATCTGATTTCTCATTCATTCTCCCATAGAACACAATACAAGGATATATATAATAATAAAACCCTAATTGCTAAAATACTTAAAAAGATACTCTTCCTAAAAAGATAAAATCAAATCTCTTAATTAAAAGGAAATAATATTCTTAAATATAAATTATTATCCTAATTAACCTAACTAATATAATCTAGGGTATCACACACCTCTTCTTACATTGGTGTGAAAGACTCCACCAAGTAGACTTCGAAAGAAAGGATCAAATCCTTAGACCAATAGTACTCGATTTCTCTTTGGCAAGTACTTGAATTGTATTTGATTTATCTTTGATTTGTGTATGATATGAGGCATGATATTCAATGTGCATGAAATTATTCTCATGTGAAAACAAAAGTATTAAAGACAGAAGATGATGCAACCCCGCCTATGGATGCTAGTCATGAGGAGGAGCCCTTGTCCATGAGCTCCGACATACCCATCACTAGAGCACGGACTCGCGCCATCGCTCGAGCCATAGCCTCCATTGTGGCACACATACTAGCCAGCCATGGTGAGCCCATGGCCGAGCCAACCATCGTGTGTGTCACTCTAGGCACTGCAGAAGACCTAACACTCGGCGTCGAGGACCTCGAGACCATCGTTCTAGACTTGGCGCACCTCACCGGCCACGTGGCAGTGTCGACGCACCCCAGCCTTGGCACATGAGGTTCTGACGCGCGCCAAGGTCGTGCCACACCGGACACAGCAAGTCGCGACACGCCTTGTGCACGCTAGCTGGCGGGCCAGCCCCTTTGTGGCATCGCGCTAGCCTTGTCATGGCCTAGGTCGTGACAGTCACGACCCCTTGGCCATGACCATCTATCTTTCTTGCGTTATTTAGCATTTTTTACTATCTTAAGACTTTCTAATTAAACATATGTTGCCTTTATTAGTAGTTGTTTTATGGGCTTTGGCTTCATTGGGTCGCTTGCATGCGCAACCTTAGACACCTCTCTTTATGTTTCCTAGGGTTTCATGTCCTCCTATATATAAGGAGCCACACCCCTTTTTGTTAGACATTCTTGATTTATTGATAACGAATTTTTGTCGAATTGTTTCAAGACTCTATCATATTGGGCATCAATCTTCTCCTATCTCTCCCTCTCGTTCGAGTTCTCCCTTGAATTCGAGCACCTCTAATCTCTAAAATTCTACTTCTCCCACTTACTCTAGGCCTCTCACCTCAAAATCTATCACTTTTGTATTCGCTCGAGACCTACTACTCTCTTCAAGACAAAGATCCACGAGTGACTCCATCTTTTACAAGATGGGTTCACATCAGAAGACTAGGGTTTGACGAAATAGAGAAACACCTTAGCCAATATGCTCTCTAATTTTCAATATGATTTTTATTAAATGAAAGCATAACAGAAAGCACTCCTTGGGCTGGCCCATATCATCCAATTTTGGCCCTTATGTTGTTCGCAACATAAGATAGAATCCTATGCTAAAAAATAGAAAGACTAGTCAACTTTCCTTATTAGAATTCTTATCTTCTTTGCCTTAGAAGACAAGGAATTCAAAATAAATAATAAATTATATCTTCTTTACCTTGGTAGAATATAATTTATTATTTAAATAAAGAAGTTATATAAATAATAAAAGCTAACAATAATAATAATATTCCTATGGAAAGTCCAAAATTAAAAACTTCCTAATTTGGACTTTTCATAAATAGTTCAACTACTAAATAAGGAAACCATTATTCTGGGATAAGCATGCAACAACTCTTGCATGTGAGTTTGAATAATGCATGTAGGCACTCTTCACCCTACTAGACAAGGGTTGTTGAAAGAAATGCAAATTCTTCAACGCCATTTTGTACTTGAAAGCTCGTGATCTTCGGAATGGTCTTGGTCTCAATCGTTGATTTTCCTTCTTCACCTTTTTTAGTTCCATGGGTCTCTAATTGATATCAAGGGCTACCCTAATTTGGGATAATCTAGCATTCAAGCCAAAATTTTCAATGCAAACGTTATGTTGTCGAAAACAACACCAAGAGAGTTGAACAATATTAGTTGGCAATTTTTGTGGAATAAGAATCCTAACTACATCTCACTAATTGGATAAAAATATGTAGACCAAAAGTGAAAAGGGGGACTTGATCTATGGAAATCAAAGCATGCGAACTAAATAATGCAAGTGGAACTTTTGTGAAAAGTTCTAGCTAAACTTGATAATATTTGAGTTTGTATTATCTCGAGAAAAGTATTTGCACGAAATAAATCGTTTGGACTATAAATGTCTTGGCAATGGAGGAATATAATAAAACTGAATGACCAATTCAATTTAGGTCAATATGGCAAATTAGGGATGGAAATCCAATGAGATTTTGGAAGGTTCTATGGTTGTTGGATCCTTGAATTACCAAAAACAATGTTGATTTGGATGTATTGGTTTTGAGATTTATCTCACCTAATCAGCAATGGAGGCATTTAAAGTTGTTTGAAATCCTACCTAGATGGTGGGTTGAATGTTGGTGATTTGTGAAAAGTCATCAATCTCATTGCGTGCATATTGAGAAAAGAAGTCACGAAGAAGTGTCGATCAAGAAGATAGACCATGTGACTTGACATAATCGTGTGCCAAAGTATGCTACTTGAGCAACGGCGCATGGCTAAGGGCGCGCCATGTTGGCGAAGAAGCGGCACAAGCGACGCTCAGGAGAGACGCGCCGATGCGTGGCGAGCGGCACAAGCGATGCTCGGGTAAGGCGTGCCGATGCGTGGCTAGCGGCGCTTGTGTGACGCGTGCGTGTAGACGGCGGGGGCGTGCCTACACCTTGGCTATGGAATGACCGAGTGTGCGCGGTGTTGCGGCGTGCCTATGGTTTTGGCACAAGGCGTCGGGCATGTGTATTGAGCTAGGGTTTTGGTTTTGAGCAAGGAAAGATTGTCTATTAGCTTTGTGCATTATCATTTGAATGATTGGTAGCTTCTCTAAGCTTGGTGAATGTATTATACAAAGACCAAAGCAAGAGAATAGCTTGGCACATAGTTATGAATGCTAGATAGGAGTTTGAAAGCCTCAAACTAGTTTAAAGTTAGCTCTACAAGCTTAACTTAGCTTTTAACTCAAAGAACTAGATTGATAGGAAGCTCATTTAGCTAGGGTTTAGCTCAAGGAAGCTCAAACTAGCTAAAGGTTAGCTCAAATAGATTGTAAGTCAACTCAATGAGCTAAATCTCATCTCAAGCCAGCTCAACTAGCTGGATGTCAGCTCAACTAGTTGAGGGTCAGCTACACTAGCTAAGCGACCTAGCTTGGTACCTAGCTATGCTAGCTTGCCATGGGGCAGAGTGAGCCAGCCCATGGGGCGTGCCTTTGGGCTCGATGGGCTGCACATGTGGGCTGGAGTTTTGGCCCATTGGTTGCCATTTTGGGCTTTGATTTTGGGCTTTGAGATGGGCTTTTCTAGAAGAGTTTTGGACCAACTCATTGGGCCTTCTAGGCTGGATTTTGGACGACCATGTGGACCTTTTATGGGCTTATTTTGGACGCCTATAATGATGAGTATGAGAGAGGATTTGCATAAGGTTGAAGTTAATTATGGAGAGAAAATATTCTGACTAACTCCCTAGATTCTCTCCTAACTTCTCTCAACTTCCTAACCGATTGGTAACCGCTCTATAACCGGTTTTTGGACAGCCATGGTGACACCTATTTAAGGGTGTTGGGCGTCCATGAAGACACATGTGGAAGACACAAAAATTAGGTGGTGTCTAGGGTTGTTCTTAGTGAGCGCTATCAAACAAAAACAAAAACAATTTGATTGATATCATGGAGCAATGTTCTAGTATGGAAATCAAGGAAGAACCTCAAGATCCATGGATGGATGACTTCGTTCGTGTGAAGGAAGAAGAGGAATCATGGGACTCGAACAAGGTATGTTTTTTCTTCATAGAATCGTCTTGCCAACGTTTCTATTGTCGTTGTTGGAACATTTTATCTCGCAACAATATTGCGGAATCCCTTGGCATGGAATAGGGGCAATATTCGTAGAAGGAAAACTCGAATTATTTGAGTGACTCGTTGCCATTATCCAAGACACTTGTATAAACTGTTTTAAATAGTCGGTGGTGATTACCTTTATGGTCTACATCCAAAACAAGACTACCATTTGGGGTCTACTCACGAGATTACCCTTCGGGGTCCACTCAAACCGCCTTATTTTACAAGGGCCGACTTTTACTTCAACTTGACTTTGCAAAATGCTATTCTTTATATCCTAAAATCAACAATCTTCAACGAATATTATGTTTATGTTGTTTTTTGCATTGTTGTCTTTGTTTTGTTAAGTTTGAGGATTTGGCTAAATGAGGGGATAAAACTGTTGATGATGTGACCTCTTTCTTGAGGGAAGTCAAGATCGAACCCCCTAGTCCCATAAGGATAAACGAAGTGGACAGAGGAGGGCTCCAAGACTTTGATGAGTGGCTTGAAGAGTACAACCGAGGCATGGCTTATTGGGATTGGTACATCACTAACATGAGGGTTGAACCCAATCTCGAAAGTGCTAAGGGAAAGGAGGTTCTTGCCACTCAACCCTCCAATGCAATGGAGGCTCGTGATCCTAATCATGGACATGAGGGAAGTCAAGGGTACTCGAGGTTCAAGAGGCGCACGAGGTCTAAGGCGAAGCACACGCGTGCCAAGCCTAGGATGAGCGACCCTAAGGCCGAGTGTTGGTGATTTGTGAAAATTCATCAATCCCATTGTTGTAATAACTGCGGTTTTTGAGGATATTTTCGAATTTTTCTCGGATATCCTTTTAACCTTTTTGGTCCGTTTTAACGCTTAATCCGATATTTTTGTTGGAGATTAAATCCTAGAAAATTGTTGGTAGTATCCTAAAATCACAAAGAAATGATTTTATGGATCGGTGTGAATTCTAGGATTTTTCAGTGGAAAAAGAATATTTATTGGATAAGCCGTCTTTTTAATTATGTACCGGAAAGGATTTAAAATACGAAACGGAAGCCTTAAAAATTGAAGGTAGCGTGATAAAATCATGGAAAATTGATTTTATTGGTCTACATAATTTACGGGACGTTTTTCGTTTAGTAAGCTTTTCCACCCGAGGTACATAATTTTACCGCTTTAACGCGAGTCCCGTTCCGAGACGGATTTAGTTTTCAAACCGACTCTTTCATGCCTTAATTGAGAAGGAAAGTTAGGCATATCTTCTTTGCCTTTCAAAGTCTACGTGTTGATCCCCAAAATTTAAAAAAAAAAGAAGAAGGGGAGAGGGATAGAATAGGACGGAACGTCGACGAACTCGGGGAAAGAATTCATACTCACCGTCGGCGCCAAGCTTCTTCGTCCCCGGCCACCTTCTCCAGCCTTCCTCCACCTCTTCACCTCTTCTTCTTCCCCTTGCTGGGCTCGTGTGCTGCAGCAGAACCATGGAAGAATCAGGCGGAACGTTGGCTCGGGAGAAGAATTCAATCACCGTCGGTCTCCTCTTCGCCTTGCCAAAGTGACGCCGCCGGTGATCACCAGGCCCTCCGACCACCACCCACCGCAAGGCCTGCTGTCGGGCAACGCCCAGCCACCCTCGGACTCGAGGATCGAGCCATGATCGAGCCACACGAGCCATGGGCTCGAGTGAAGGTATATACGATCGAAATTAATTAGCGGTTTGATTGCGGAGCCACCGTAAGGGCCTTTTGGTGCCGCTTTGCTAATTAAACTTATGATTTTTATGATCTTGACATTAATGCGGTTCTACAGGTTCGAACCTCTCGTGAAACGGACGTCCGGATCTTCCGTTATAGCGAAGACAAGTTTTGGATACCGATTGTCAGGTAAAGGACTTGGGATAATTACTTGGGATTCGTCGTTAATCCGTTTGAGCTGAAATTTGGTAATCTTTTAGAATTGTTGCTGATGAACAATTTTTATTTAGAAAATTGTTTCAAAAGAGAAGCGGATAATTAGTTATAATTCCGCCAAGATGGCTCCTTGAAGCATGATAACTAAGGATTTATTATATATCGATATTCGGAAATTAAATCGTTTATTGATTAGGAAGTTGTAGGAGTTGAGAATACAACTAAGAAGTGTTTCTGTGAGCTCGTTGCTGAGAAATCCTTTTGGTTATATTTGTCAGAAGGATGATACAGATTATTGTTGGAATTGCTAAGGACGTCGAACACGTCTTATAAGGCAAGTGGACGATTCTCTCTTGCTTTATGGTTATTAATGAGGAATTGAATTCCAGTTGATCCTCATGTTGGAAATAATTTGTATGTTGAATAAAGTTTGATAGATTGTTATTTTGTTAGAAATAACGACTATGTCGTTATTGCGGTTTTTGCGCTAGAACTGAACTTAGGACCTTTGTATGATTAGCTGTCTCATGCTGAGACATTGCTGTGAAATAAGATGGTAGAGATGGGAGTTTAGACTCTAAGACCTCTCTTTAGTGGTCCTGTATTGAAACACTGTTGCGAAATAGGTTGTCCAGGGGTAGGAGCCGAGTCCCTCTTTATAACAAAATCTGTATTGGGGGCGTAGCTTGCTAGCGCATCCCAATATTGGAATCATGACTAATGTCACGCTTCACGTTGAAGGAGAATGATGGTGCACTTTAGCTAAGTGCAATTGACACTCGGTTGTTGGCCGAGCATGTATAAATGATCATGGATGAAACAGGCCCTCTAATCTCGGTTGTTGGCCGAATCTCGGTTGTTGGCCGAGCATATATAAATGATCATGGATGAAACAGGCCCTCTGATCTCGGTTGTTGGCCGAATTATGTAAGAACTATTAAATGGTGCGAGTGCACAGATTGAGAGTAATGATAGATAAGTGTGTTGGGCACATTAATGTATCCGAATGGTTAGTCTATTCGATAACCATTCTTTCTCCCGGTTATGAATGATTCTTAATCAAACAGTGATTAAGTCAAGTTGTTTAGTCGTTGAAGACGATGGTGAACGTTGAGTGATTAGTATAAGTTTCCACTAATTGTTTATGCTTCTTAAAGAAACCACAAGCGGTGGTGATCTCTCTTGTTTATGCAAGACTCTTTCTTATTCTCTATAAGACTGCTAACTGTTGGATCATAATCCGAGTCTATTCGGATTTTGGATGCCAATATGTTTAGTTACAACCATAAGAACCAAGTTAGTTTCTCCGCTTGCTAGTCTATCATTAGACTAACCCGTCCATCTTCTTTTCTTTTATATGGTCGGCTGGTGTCCATCGTTGTATACGATACATCAGGTTCTTCTTGGAAGTTGATTCAAGAGGCGGATTCAGATGTTTGAAGCTCCAGAAGTTGAAGAAAGGTTTTCAATAGTTATACTTGAGTGAAGATCATGGTTGAACTACTTCAAAGTGAAGCTGAGTTTCAGAAAGAAGAGCTTAAGGAAGACTGGATGAAGATTTTGTTCAACTAGAAGGTTGTTCTATTTATTTATTCTTTTTGGGTTAAGATTTGTATAAGACCAATTGTTTTTATTCCGCTGTAATGTTTGTTTTAGTTTTTTCAGTCAGTTTAAAGCCTTGGGTAGCTTCGGTTTAGTCTTAATCGAGGTTACTGGCGGTAATACCTCCAGGGTAGGAAGGGGGTGTTACAATTGTATGCATGTTGAGGGAAACGAAGTCACAAAGAAATGTCGATTGAGAAGATTGACCATGTGACTTGCCATGATATGATAAGAGTAGTAAAGTGGTCATAGAAAAGATAAAGAGTCCAAGAAAATTCCAACACTAAGGCAAGGAACCTCGTGTGTCAAAGGCTGCTACATGTGCAACGGCGCATGGCAAAGGGCGCACTTTGTTGGCAAAGGCGCGGAACAAGCAACGCTCGGGCAAGGCGCACCGACGCATGGCAAGCGGCACAAGCAACGGTGCACGGTAAGGCGAGCCGGTGCGAAGCATGCGCTCATGCATGATGCGGTGGTGGCGACACGAGTGTGCAGGCTGTCGGAGTGCGCCTACGCCTTGGCAATGGTATGATTGAGTGTGTGTGGTTGGTCGGAGCAAGGACGTGATGTTGCGGCGCGCCTAGGGTTTTGGCACAAGGCGCCGAGCATGTGTATTGAGCTTGGTTTTGGTTTTTGAGTAAAGTAAGAGCGTTTTATAGCTTTGTACAAGATTATATGTATGTTTGGTAGCTTCTCTAAGCTTGGTGAATATTTTAGACAAAGACCAAAGCATGAGAATAGCTTGGCACATAGTTATGAATACTAGAAAGGAGTTTTGAAGCTTCAAACTAGTTTAAAGTTAGCTCTGGAAGCTTAACTAAGCTCTTGACTCAAAGAACTAGCTTGCTAGGAAGCTCATGTAGCTAGGGTTTAGCTCAAGGAAGCTCAAACTAGCTAAAGGTTAGCTCAAATAGCTTGTAAGTCAACTCAACAAGCTAAAGCTCAGCTCAAGCCAGCTCAACTAGCTGGATGTCAGCTCAACTAGTTGAGGCCTAGCTACACTAGGTAAGTGACCTAGCTTGGTATCTAGCTACGCTAGCTTGCCATGGGCCATGGTGGTCCAGCCCATGGGGCGTGTCTTTGGGTTTGATGGGCCGCAGATATGGGCTAGAGAATGGGTGGCATTTTGGGTTGTGGGCTTTGTAATGGGCTTTTCTAGGGGAGTTTTGGACCGATTCCTTGGGCCTTTTGGGCTGGATATGGACGGCTCATTTGGACTCCTTGTGGGCTAGTTTGGATGCCTAGAATGATGACAAGGAGAGAGAGTTTGGATAAGGATAAGTTAGTTACAACTTCTCCTAACTTCTCTCAACTTCCCAACTACTTGGTAACTTCTCTTAATCGATTTTTGGACAGCCCATGGACGCCTATTTAAAGGGTGTTTGATCGTCCATGGATAAGCATGTACAAGACACATAAATCGGTGTAATACTCACATAAGAAGTCAGTGGACGACTAGGGTTTGTGTTAGTGAGCGTATTCACGAGAAAATCAAACACTTTTGTGTGATATCATGGAGCGACTTTCTCAAGTAGAAATCAAGGAAGAACCTCAAGATCCATGGTTGGATGACTTCGTCCATGTGAAGGAAGAAGAGGAATCGCAAGACTCAAACAAGGTACGTTTGTTCGTGATAGAATCGTCTTGCCAACGTTTCTATTGTCGTTGTTGGAACGTTTTATCTCGCAACAATATTGCGGAATCCCTTGGCATGGAATAGGGGCAATATTCGTTGAAGGAAAACTCGAATTAATCGAGTGACTTGTTGCCATTATCCAAGACAACTTTATAAATTGTTTTATATGGTCGGTGGTGATTACCTTTATGGTCTACACGCAAACGAGACTACCCTTGGGGTCTACTCACGAGATTACCATTCGGGGTCAACTCAAACCGCCTTGTCATACAAGGGCCGACTTTCACTTTAACTTGACTATGCACATGCTATTCTTTATACCCTTAAAATCAACAACGAGCCTTTGGGGGATGGAGGAGTTGTTGTTGGTGGCGCCTATTGTGAGAATGTCTAAGGCCGGTTTATTGCTCACTTTGTGGCGTAAGGCGTCGTGCTTGATTTATCCAAGGTTGTAGTTTCCTTTATACACATGTGTGCTTTATTAGCATAGAAAGTGTGCTTTAAATTTATGTATGTGCGTGTGAACCTTGAATAAAGGGTTGTAGTGTATGATTTGATCGCTTAAAGTCGATCATGTAATTGTTTATGTTTGAAATAATAAACTATGGTTTGATTTATAAATATGATCTTAACAACATGTGTGCAAGAAGAGGACTATGTCCTATTCTTAAGATCTACTTTGAAAAGTTGTTTCTTGGTTCATTCTCTTTTGGATGATCCTAAACAGATTACCCTTGAGTCGACCATTCTTTGATCGGGATGACTCATGCTCTAGACTACCTTCGGGTCTACTAGAGTAATTAGACTACCTTCGGGTCTACTAATGTAAGGGTCTACTGGATTGTCTCCCACGTCAGAGTGTTGACATATGTTGGCCATGAATACACTAAAACAATACACTAAAAAATACATAAAAGAGATGGTGAGAGTCTCTTTGATAAGATGCATGTGGAAGATCATTTATGTGATTTCATGAAAATCATGCTTCTTATGGAAAAGGAAATTTGATAGTCTTGTTTGGTTTAAATTAAGATTTCGTGCATACTTATAAAAAAAAGTATTGTTGATATATTTTTATTATCAATATTTTATATTGTCATGTCACGTAATATGGTAAAAAATTTACTACGACTTTAGTTGTTAGTAATAGATAGATGGTGACAAATTTACTACCACTTTACTTATTAGTAATAGATAGATAGATAATAGATATACCACGCATCCTCCAATCACATGGCGCTAGCGTGGCTGGAACCCATCATTCATCAACACCTTGCTTCTAAACGCGAAAAAAAAAATTGATGGGAATCAAGGGAGTGTTGGAAAAATCAACACATGAAGAAAGAATTGCAAAGCCATAGACACACTATTGCACTTGAGCGAAAAACCACTTAATATGGGGTGCAAGATGACCAAGGCAGCTGATCACTCCAAGGTTTACTATGCTCTCCAACAAATTGTGCACTCGATATTTATGGAGATGGAACTTTAAGAATTTTAGATGAAGAAGGGAAAGTTTTTGTACGTGTATTTGCTGAGAAATTGACAGCCCTATTTGAAGAGTTGCATATTTAGGTTTCGACCAAAAAAAAAGAGTTGCATATTCAGGAGTAATTTTTTAGCCAACTAAACACTATCTCCGACAATCCTAAATTCCCTCCAACGTTTCAATCCGACGACGACGACGACGACGACGACGATGACCCAGTGTACTCCGCTTCAGCAGAAACTGGGGGGCCAAGATGGGGATACCCCTAGCTTAACATTGAGGGGGAGCGCCCTGAATGGGTTGTTTGGCCTTATGGCTCCTCCCATGCTCCCTCCGGGAAGGGTTGTCTTGGAATTAATGCAGATAGAGGGCCTAAGTCCTCTCCCTCATCGTACCATTCTGCTCGATCCAATACCACAATTTTACGACAACTTGATGGCATGGAACTAAAATCAAGGGGCGAAAGCTCCAATAACGTCTTTGATTCAATCAAGTGGAAGGATTCGGAGCCTGCCGTCGAGCATCCGGCACCGCGGACTACCACTAAGAAAGCTAGGAAGAGTTGAGCCAAGAATAAGCAAACTAATGTATGATTTTACTCCACCCACCCTTGCTAGTTCTCGCTTCTTCACTGAAGTCTTTTATTATCTATGCTTTTTCCTTTTCTTGCTTTGCTAGTGTCAAGTTGCCCACTGACGAGCACTTTTACGTCGTTATAAAAGCACTATCAAAGAATTATTCCTAACTTCCTAACCTTAGTAAAGTGGAAGTAAGGGTCGAACCCACAGAGACTCGGAATATTTGTATTTAAGTAATATTACTAAGTAAAAAGGGGATTTTATAATTATAAACTAAAAATCTAAGTAATCAAATCAAAGCAAGTAAAACGATTGAAGAGTCAAATATGGAGAAAAGCGTCCAACTAGTTTTGGATCCATTGCATACATGAGTTTTGATCATCGATTATCCTTATTTCAATTTCCCTTGACTAATCTATTGTGAATTTATGAATTCAAGCTTATTGTGGTTGTTAATATACACCGTCTTTAACAACCTTTTAATCAATTAACCTAGAAAACCTGCTATGTCAAGTTGATCATGCAATTAAGTACAAAGCATTCAATAGAAACAATAATCATGAATTCCACCGTCTATTCATGAAGTCTTGTGATTAAATTCTCCGCCTTTGATTAACCTTATTCCACCGTCTATAAGTTTAATCAAAGGATTCATCCATGAATAATCAAATTCCACCGTCTATTTAATTATTCTAGTAGTAATTCAACCTAGAAGTAGAATAGGTGATCAAGCTATTATAATCCTAAGTGAATTTAATCAATCAAGCACGGAGAGATTCAATCTAGTCAAGGCAAATAGAAATAATTCAAATCTCACAAACAATCATGCATACAACTTCAACTAACTAGTTGGACATGAGAAAATTAGCTAGAAATTGTCATTGAAGAAAAATAAAACTTACAAGAGTCAAATTTAACTTCCATTGCAAAACTAGGGTTTTGTCTCCCACAAATCTCCAAACTCAATCAAACTTAGAACACAAGAATAATAGATAGCATAAGATCATAATAAAATCTTAAAAAAGTATTTATATTTATGTCTAAAAATATCTTAAAAGGCAATCCTAAGTCGGCCCACAAGATCTCGCAAAGCCCAAATCCTTGCCGCGTCATCCCGCCGGAGCGCGGTTTGGTGCACATGAGAGCGCGACCGCGCTCTCCCTACTTTGGCCGCGCCTTCGCCGCAGCAACTTTAGTGACACTTCATAGGCTGTTTTGACCCCCTTCGAGTTGGAACTTGGACTCGGAGTGAAAATATGAATTGTACCTCTTCAAGTTAGATTTCCAGTGATACCAAATTCAGCTTCATCTGACGACTGTAGCTCCCAAACCAAGCATTGCAAGATAGAGGTGTTAAAATAAGACTCCAATGCATGACCCGGATTTAAGCGTTTTTATCCCTCAAGCTCTTGGGTCTTAGCTCTTTCAATCTTCACTTGTATCACTCTAAGCCTTTTCAAACTCCACCATAGTCCCCTAAGATCCGTCCCTTAGCTTCATATCCACCATGCTTCACCTTCCAACCTACAATAAAGCACACAAACGCGTAGATTCCGAACTAAACCGAAATAATTAAAGCCTAAACTACAACTTAAAGCGAAATCCTATCTAAAAATACATAAAACAGAAATAAAAACATGCTCTAAGACCTATATCTATATGCTCTATCACCCACCCTGGGCTGTTATAGCAGCTTTTTCTTCCGTTTGTTGTTCCTTTTAAGGTGTTTGGTCTCTTTGAACCTTTTATGATCCATTGTTTGTATGATATTGATTTCACTTTAATGACAATTGAACCAGCATTTATCTATCCATCAAAGCTCACAAATTATTTTTTATGGTTATTTCTTAATCACCTTATTTATTATTATTGCTTGTATAATACAAGGAGCAAATTCTACATTCTTGATCAATCAAAGAATGAACCAATCCTTTATCTTGTATGCAAGATGTTTGATTCTATTTCACGAAATTCGAAATCGCTGACTTTTTCAAAAGGAGGCATTGAAAACTATAAAAGGATTTATCATATAATATGAATGTCAGTTTTTGGAATGTACGGGGTGTTCGTCACCTCGGCTTTTTGGAAGAATTACTCTTTATTAAGAAATCAAATACACTTAATATTTTATGCCTAGCAGAAACAAAAACGGAGCAACCACCTCATGATCAACTTCTCAATAAACTAGGGTGTGATAACTTCGCCTTCTCACCTTCGATTGGTACTCGCGGGGGCCTTCGGGTCCTATGGAACCAAACCTCATTCACAAAGGACTTCACAATTTAAGAAATTCATCTAAATTGCATTGTTGGAAAAATTTCGATCCATGATCAAAACTTTATCATTTTATTCTTATACGCTCCTTCTCAAGAAGAGGATAAACCGACGTTTTAGGATAACATAGGACGTTTCTTAGTCTCCTTGAACTTGTCTGCATTTATAGTAGGCGACCTAAATGAAATTGAGAATCCTTGTGAAAAACGAGGAGGCCTAGACCCTCCATCTTCTCGTTTCAAGCGTCTCTTGAATTTCCAAAACGAATATGGTCTCTTAAATGCAACTACGACAGTCTTCCCTTTTACCTGGAGAAAATCTTCATCTAATATTGATACTACATATGAAAAGTTAGACAGACTACTTCTTCACCTGAACATTGTAAGTCTTTTCCTAACTTAGTCATTCAACATCATCCCTTTACAACCTCAGGCCATTGCCTCATCACCTTTTCCAATGGGAAGTCGAAACGTTACCGAAACCTACCCTTCAAATTTGAGAATGCGTGGACTACTAGGCCGGACTATGAAAAACTTTTCCATAAGGTCTGGAGTTATACAGTCAATGGGTCTTTTCTGTTTCGTCTTTGTTCAAAACTTAAACTCGTCAAAAAGTATTCCAAAACTTGGTCTCGATTCAAACTCTCGAACACCTATGACCAACTTAGACGAACGAAAATTCGCCTGGCTTCTATTCAAAATGATCTTTTATGTAGTCCTCTTGACACTCTTCTACAACAACAACATAAACAATATTTAAAAAATATAAATGTTTACTTGACTTTCAACACAATTATTGGAAACAAATAGCGAAAGTAACTCATATTCAATTTTCTAACAAGAATACACGATACTACCAAAACATTGCAAAAATTCAACAGTACAAGAGGAAGATTACATCCTTCCAAAGGCATGATGGGGTTACTATTTATGAACAAGATACTATGTCTAAGGAAATCACTAGTGAACTTAAAAGTCGATTTTGATCAGTATCACACAATACTACTACTCAACAAGACCTCCTTGTCATCTCAAATATTGTCTCCGAATCGGACAACGAATGGCTTTGTAAACAATCGACATCTTTGGAAATCAAGAAGACTATTTTTGACCTAGCAAAGGACAAAACACCAGTACTTGACGGTTTCCCGGTAGATTTTTACCAGAAATACTGGCATATTGTTGACCAGTTAGTAACTTTAGCGGTTAAATCATTTTTTCACTCAGGACAATTACTTAAACAAGTTAACCATTCCTTCATCACGCTCATTCCAAAAGTAGATATCCCTATTAATATAAACCATGTTCGTCCAACCAGCCTATGTAACACAATCTATAAAATCATAACAAAACTCTTAGCTAAGCGTTTGGGAACAATCTTACCTAAGATTATACATCATCTCCAAGGAACTTTCCTACAATTTTATTCAGGACAATATTTTGGTAGCACACAAAATTTTCCATTCTTTTCATAAGAAGACGACCGCAAAAAGGGGTGGATGGCCATCAAGCTTGATATGGAAAAAGCTTATGATCGACAAATTAGACTGGAATTTTCTTAAACAAATCTTAACAAAATTTGGCTTTCATAGTAAATGGATTCAGTGGATTATGACCTGTATCACTACTTCTTCTTTCTCGGTCCTTGTAAATAATGAACTAGGACTTGTTTTCATCCCCAATAGGTGTATCAGACTAGGAGACCGATTAGCGCCATACATTTTTGCCATTGCAATGAAATTCTTGGCCAGAACACTTCAGGAGGAAGCAAATCAACCTCGGAGATGAGTGGGTATCCAGCTAACTAGGAATGGTACTATTTTGCCTTTTCTTTGTTTCGTTGATGATACTCTTATCCTAGCCAATGCCTCTCATGACAATATGTGATACATCAAGTCCATCTTGGACCTATTGGCTTGTAAAATTAGACTAGTTATTAATTTTCATAAAAGTAGCCTCTAATGTTCTAAAAATATCCAAAAGCCACTGGCCACATCTCAGACAAGTATACAAAATATACCCTTGACTACTAACTTGGAAAAATACCTAGGAATTCCAATTTTTCGGGGAAGGGTCAGAAATGATACCTTTGATGACGCCCTTACAAATCTTAAGAAACAGTTGGCTCGATGGAAAGCTAACTCCCTCTCACAAACAGGACGCTCAATTCTTATTCAAGCAAATTTGATCTCCAAAGTACAATACCTTATGCAAAGTTTCCTTCTACCGAAAAGTGTTTGGGAGCAAATAGACAAAATAAATAAGGATTTCTTTTGGAAAAAATGCTCCACTAACCATCACCCCCTAATTTCTTAGGATAGGATCTGCACCCCCAAGGATTCTGGTGGCCTTGGTCCGCATACAGCAGAGACTACTAACACCTCTCTTCAAATAAAACTTCGTTGGAAGCTTCTTACGGATCCTACCAATGTTTGGGTCAGAATCATGGTGGAAAAATATATTGGAACCACAAATATCCTTGACTATGAAAGCAAGAATGGTAAGAACTCATGGCAATTTGGAAAACTTCTACAAATTAGGGAACAATTTCAAAACGGTGTTAGGTGGCAAATTGGTGAAGGGTCAAAGATCAACTTTTGGACGGACTGTTGGGTTGGGAATATGACCCTCCAACCTTATTATAATGGCGACAACTACCACCTCAAAGTTGCATCCTTCATTAATCATAATAAAAAATGGAGAAGGGATCTTCTCCAACAGGTACTACCTATACACCTGGTGGATGAAATTTGTAAAATTCGTTTATCGATTACAAATGTTCCCGAAAAGCTTATCTGGACTCCTTCCTCGAATGGAAGTTTTACAGTTAAATCGGCAACAAAATTTTGCACAAGGAATCTCAATCATTCAAACTTCAAGGGACAGTGGATTTGGAAGTCAAAACTACCACCCAAACTTATTAACTTTTTATGGAAAATCTATTCATACACACTTCCCACAGCATGCAGGTTAAATAGACACTTTCCACGGGTTTATAATCGTTGTTGTTTCTGTGATGTCTCTGTGGAGGATGCAAATCATCTTCTCTTTAATTTCCCTTTCACTCATAAAATGAAAATGAACTTAGAAGACAAACTCCAAAAATTGATAAAATTTGTCTTTTATAATGATGACCTTTACACAAACATCGAACAAACCAGGGCTGCTAATGAGGACTTTGATCTTCTAGTGTTTCTCTAGCTGAATATCTAGCTTGCAATAAACTCGTTCATCTTCCGACAAGTCCCTATTGACAAACTAAACTCCACCTATAAGAGTGCGTTTAAAACCTTCATTAGCTGGAAGGAGACATTATTACTCTCAGGGAAGAAAGGTAAGAAACCAAGAACCAAAATTCTTTGTTGGAGAAAACTTGACCACGGGTGGCTCAAAATCATTGTTGATGGATCTTTTCGACAAAATGAAACTGCTCATATTGCCTTTATTGCCCATTCAGATGATGGTAGTGTTCTGTCCCTCTTTCGTCAGGAGTGTGGTGCCAAGTCTGCGTTGGAGGCTGAGGCTATGGCTCTTTTGCAAGCTATTCGTAGAGAGGCGACGCTTAATCCAAAAAGGATCTACATTGAAGGTGACAATTTGACGGTGATCAATTGTATTAGAAGAGTCTGGAATATCCCATGAGAAATCTTGCCAATCATTAAATATATCATCAACCTTATTGCAACTTTCGAAGATGTTCGTATCTCCCATTGCTTCAGAGAATGTAATCAAGCAGTTGATTTTCTAGCAACCCATGATATCTCACCGATGCTTATGGATTTTTTAACAAGACACTCATCTTTCATTTAGAGGGAAAACGTTAATAGTGCCCACCCGGACCTTAGGAGACCTGAGATTTTTCGCCTCCTAAAGGAGTTTTGTATAATCATTCGTAAGAATGATCTAGGGTGGCCGATACTTAGATTGGGAGCCTAATGTTTTCCTAGTTTGTTTTCAAAAAAAAATCATATAAACACATCGGTATAAAGATTTAATTTGAGAAGCATACCCAACGGCGCGAGCCCCACCGCATCTCCACTTTACAAACGGAGCATCGCATCTCCCATTCCTCCCAATCACCCCAATCATCTATAGCAATTAGCAACCGATAATTATGCTCTTAGATTTCCTTCCCAAATGGCTACTTAACAGCATTGCAAAATACTTAGATTTTGACAAGACGTATCTTGACAAATACCATAGACTGCAAAATCGAAAGCACATATCTTTGTGTCCAATAGGAAAAGCACTTAGATTTCCTTGCCCAAATGGCTCCTTAACTGCACTTGCAAAATCCGAAACACAGAAAAGCGACTACTGTTTGTCAATTCTTCCGAGCCAAAAAAGAACCAGTTCCACAGAGGGAACAATGGGGCCCAAGAAATTTATGAAGTTAAAAGATCAGCCTTTTGCTGCTCATGTTGTGTTTGAGTGTCCGGAAAACCATGGTAATCCAGATTGAAGACACTGCTTTGATTCTGGCAAGGGAACAATGGGGCCCAAGAAAATTCGCCACAGATCAAGGATGATGGTGACAAGCATGGCTGCTCCTAGTGCATCAACTGCCACCCTTGGTAGGTCCCACTTGTCCATTCGATTCTCATCAATCCTGCAAAAGGAAGAGCATTCATTTATGTTCCACCAATGAGAGGATGATCAAAATAGCAGTTGAATCAGTTGAAACAGAGAATCTCATATGGAAATGGTTTTCCATTGCTCTGATTGTTTTAAGCATAATAGATGCCAATATGCCATACTTTATACAGATCAGTTTCCATTTCTTCTTGTGAAAAAACGCTTGGCAATTTTGAAGCACGTGAATGATGCTTTGATCTATTAGATCTACCTACCTCTTGAACATCGGGAAGCTGACTAAGAAGTAAATTGCATAGAATAAGGATCCAACTTTGTACATGGCATCTCGGTCCACAAATTCGTAATATGGAAACTGCACGTAGGAAACAAGAAGCAAGAGAGACGCGTCAGTCAATCAATTCCACTGTTACAGCCTTGTCACTACTCAGCAAAAGTTATTAGTCACTTGTAGATTAGATCACGGGCATTGGAATCATAAATTTGCAGTTTAATGAAATGAAGAAAATGCATTTATATTATGATTAATCCAAATTTTATACAACTAAATATCATGGTATTCTCTAGGCAATTTCTAGAGGAAGATTTCAAACAGCAGAAAGACATTGTACTAGGCAAATATATTAACTAGAATCATCATTACAGAGTTTATATACAATATGTTCAAGGTACAAAAAATCTTTCAAGTTTAGGCTCAAAGAACATCATCCAATAGCACCAAAATGGAATCTAAATAAGTATGGCCAAAGTGGTGATTACTAAATTAACTTGCTTTTTGAAACATCCTAGCAAGAGAAGAAGTGTCCAAGTCATTAAAAGTAACAAGCAAACTTTACAAGAGATTAAGGGTGTGTTTGGATTGCGCGTTATAATGCAACTTCAGGAGTGGAAGCACTTACATTTGAAATTGCAATGGTCTCCAACCATGCAATGAAGTAAGAAAGAGCCAATACCCAAGCACCTTCCATAAGCCACTGAAGCTTTACCGGAAGGTGAGAAACGGAATGTCTCAGCCTCCGGAGGGTCATGTTTGAAGAAACATGGTAAAACAGGAAGACAACATGGGTAAGAAGGAATGTCGTGTGTGGTACCTACAATGATTAAACAAGGAAGTAAATTACAAACTGAAATCCTATCTGACAAAATAGGTACCCTGATCATTCATGAGAATTAGCTGCTTACATCATTCATCCTATATGATGGGAAAGTGTATGATGCTCCCAATACTTTGAAGAAGTAATGGGTCCAAAAGTAATTACCGACATAGCTGAATAGCACTATCCACACACTCGCCTGCCAAATTGGAAAATCAGAAGGCTATAATAGTAGACATGAAAGATTTAAATCCATTAGCCTATATAGCATGACTATAATATCACAAAACTAGTCCAGTAGTTAAATATTATGTTAATTATGGGTTATGTAAATTTCATGAAGGATATATAAGAAACAGAAAATTTTCTTCCTTGAACTTTCACAATTCACAAAGTCAGGCCAATGGCTGAAATACTTGAATTTTTTCATTTCTTCTTCCAACCACAAGATAACCCAAAATTTCAAGTCAATATGAACCCACTAGCTATAGGAATCCATATATCATAGCCTACATGCTTTTGTCATGAAGAGAGAAATTACCTTGACCCAATATCGATCCTTCAAGGGAGTGCCCTTATCAGCCTGCAAAATGCCAATTCACCAACTGTAAAAAAAAAGGGCCAAAATGGAGACCTTGGGGCCTAATTTTATTCATTTAAAGACATATTCGCAACTCTCTTCCTTGTACCCCAAGGAAGTCCTTTATAACAACTGCTTAGCCTCACTAGGACAAATATCCAACCCTTTCTTAACGTTGGATATACCAATACTCAAATTATTTGTATATATAATTGGCTTCCTCTACACACTTGCTCAATTCCAACTTCCCAGTCTCTACTGGGCAATAAAGTCTTTACAAGCCTTTTCTAAAAACTTAAGTAAAATGAAGTAACAAAAACTACCACTCTGTCAACCAGATAATAATATATTAGCAAAACATTATCTCGAAACAAGACTACATGTGTTCTGACCGAAAAAAAAATACAAGACTACATGTGTCCAACATTTTGAGCTTGCAAATAGCTAGACAGTAGCATATTACCTTACCCACAAACAGAAGTGGTATCAAGAATGATGGTACAGCAGAAATCAGTCCCAATAACAGGTACTCAAGCTCCTTGAAGTTCTGTCCATTATCAGACAAGGCATTTAGTCATTCTCACATTTACATAATGACAGACCAACCAAACAAAGAAGAGGATGCAACCTCAAAAGCCTCGCAAAAAATGTTGTAATAGGGTTTAAACATCAATGACCCCATGGCATGCCCAAGAAACATCCATACAGAAATGCCTAATATATTTTGATCATCCCAACTTTAATGTACAGGAACAACAGATATTTATTAAATCATTCTCAAATTATTGGTTTGGTCTAAAGTCATTATACATAATAAGGAGCTTACAGCTAAATTTTCAACACAAACAAACAAGTACTTGTTTGTGCCACTTATAAGCTCCTTTAAAGGTATATGGAGTTTGCACCAAATGAGCCCTTGAATGCATTAGATCCATCCTGGAGATCTGGATTGGATTAGCTGATCCATCACCATGCACATAAGCACAAGCCAATCTATAAATCATCACCATTATCCATCCAGAGGACCCTACTAGCACAAGGTAATCTGAATCTAGCTTTCTCATTCAACTGAAAAGGTTTGATTGAATTAATAGAAAAAAAAAACAGGTAGCCCTCTCTGTTCAATTTCCAATTCAAATTCTCTCAGCAATGGAACTCTTCCCAAATTCACTCAAATCATCTAAAATCCGGAAGGGCAAAAAAAAAAACAAAGAAGAGAAAAGAAGCACATTGACGAACCTCGTATAATTTAAAGGGTACGACAATCCCGAGGCTGAGAGTTAGCCAAAATGGTGTGTAGAGCAGGAAGAAGAGTTCAGCCCATCTCTTGCTCGGATTATCGGCTAACCAAAGGTTCTTAGTAGCAGCAGATGCGGGTGACCCATTTTTACCTTGCATAATCACAGAACACCAAATTCGAAAATCTTTCCAAATCAGAGCGAGTTGTAGCGGCAGCTCAATAATTATTAAAACAAAAACAAAAAGGCATCATGCAACAATGGAGAAATGCAAACAAACCATTGGATCTGGAACTTCGAACGCCTGGTTTGCTGCCCATGTTGATTGTCGGGATCCTTTAAGAATTGAGAGCGGTGTTTGAGTTCCACTAATCAGTAACGTGGCTATTTGTTTTTCGACGGGTCTTCTCTCCCCTTTGACTGCACGCAGTAATTTTTTTTTGTTTTTGTTTTTTTTTTACTGCACACAGTAATAACTAATAAGTGAAGAGACATCGGATTCCCGAGCAGCGGATTTTTTTAATATCCAAGACTTATCTTGTATCGGAAATTTTTGTTAATATCCAATACTTATCTTGTATCGGAAATTTACTTGTCTCGCTGATTTAGCGAGCATGACATTTAAATTCAACACCAAGTTAAAGATGAATATGGATACTTAAATCTGTCAAAAAAAAAATCAGCATGAAACACTCCAATCAGAACAAAATCAGAACTCAGAACATTTAAATTCAGGGCACAAACCCTGAATATTTAACTAGACTGAATATTTAATTCCATTGATGGAAACTGATGAGTATCCATCCAATTCTAAACAAATTCATTTTGAGATGCATAATTTCATTCACTCCAATCTGTCAAAAATGCCACAAAATCAACATTTAGGGTTTTAAATTGGTGAATAGTTTACCTTCAAGGACGAGAGGAGCAGGCCGGATAAGGACGGGTTGGCGTCGGCCAGGACGGAGGAGGGCGGCTTTGACGATTCTTAAAATCTGGTTTTCACTTTGGTCTGGAAAAGAGATGGGGAAAGACCACACTTTTTGATGCACCTCTTTTCTCTAAAACAAAGAGAGAAAAAACTAAAATCAATTTAGATCCATCTAGGCTTTCCAACAATCAAGCAACATGAGAAATTGTAATTAGAATCATTTAAGCCGAATGATTGACTTGAAAACTTGTGTAAGTTTCGTAATGTATCTGTATTAAAAGCTGAAACATTGGCCCTCCACAAGACTAATCGGTGAAATGAACAACATAAAACTAATGAATGTAGAAATTGAGAGGAATAATCTCCAAGTAAGTAATTAATATAGTTAAAGAAATAAATAAATGTTCGTGAAAAATTGAACTAATAATTTCCGATACCCTTACTTCCTTTCATAGAGCACATGATATTACAATTAAGCACGTTTTTAGGGAGTGTAACGATGTGACCGATAAAATTGTTAAATTGGGTCATAGTCTCCCCGATGAGCTTATTAAGACTCATTTAGAACTTGATGTTCTCATCCGAAAGGATGCTCTAGGACGCCCTCTATGAAGGAATGTGTTCTAATCCTTACCTAATCAAAAAAAAATTGGATAGGGCATCAGGACCTTTATGTAAAAGAAATAGGAAAAAAATAGAGAAATTTACCGGAAACCAACCGTAGTATAAAGGTTTGTTTGGATTACAATAGTTTATAGTTTATAAAGTCTTTTAGTTCTTTTTTAATATTTAATTGTTAAAGTTGTGTTTGAATAATGTTTACATTTAAATTTTTTCAAATTTCAATACTTAAGAGCATGTGCACTAGTTAACCACATTTCTTTGGTCATGGGATTATTTTATTAGTTTTTTTTTCTTTTTTTAATTTTCTCTTTAAAATTACCCTCTCTCTCCTTTTTTTTTTACTCGTGTCAAAGTGTGTAGTTTATGTCCAAATGAAATCTTGGTCATGGGTATGACCAAATTCTCCATCTCTCTCTTCATTTTTACCCCCTCTCTCCTCATTTAATATTTTTTTATGTTGATGACCAAAAATTGGTCAAGCAATGGCAATACACTGCTCAACTCCCTATGGAAAAAAGAAATGAATATTTTTTTTCAAATATGAATAATATGGCCCAATTTCCGATGAAAAAGATAAAATAAACTTTTTTAAATTCTATCACACAAACACACCTTAACAAAAAAATATTAGAAAAAGAGTAAAATGTTTTATAAACTTTAAACTAATGTAATCCAAACACACCCTAGGTCATATTACACTTAATCATCCACTTAAATACAAATTGCCAAAAATCACATGTATATTGTATTCCATCAAAAAATTACCACCCAAGGTCAATTACTTGTTAAAGATCGTCAAATGTGCGTGGGTGAACTTTTTTTATTTTCCTTTTCCTTTATCCCTTAATATATGTGTATATTAGAAATAGATGTAGATTATTCAACCAAAAAAAGAAATAGATGCAGATCTCATCGGCCTCGGTGGATCTCGCCATCGCCGGCTGTCGTCGTCGCCTCTACCGTGGTCGTCGTCGATCTTGGCCTGTTTGAATCAGGTACACTTGTCTTCGCTTTAAACCATGGTCGAGCCCTCCCAAACCCAAATCTGTGCACCCGAGCCTGGATATGGCCGGACAACCCAGATCATTTCATGCCTCTTTCTCCAGAACAGATCTAGTTCAAAGAGGCATCTTTTTAGGCCTTTGAAGTTTGATTCTAGTGATTTCATCAACAAATATGAGGTTTTGAGCAAGAACGAAGTTGTTTTGTCGAAGATCCCACAAGAAACAACCTTGGTGGTGTCGGAATTGAGCTTTTCAAGCGGCGATGTGGAAGGGTCGACTAGTGGAGACCTAATGGTTCAATTGGAGACTGAAGATCTCCCATTTGCTATCTCAAAAGCTTCAAAATCGGCCATAGATGAAGCAAAATGGGTGGATATCGTCGGAAATGGGAAGGAAGACGATGGGGTGGAACATCTAGTAGTGAAATCGGATCCTAGGGTGGCTGAGCAAGTCAAGGCGGTGGGGTTGAGGAGTCCAACGACTTCTTTGGTCTCGGACCCAAAAAATCCTAGATTGCTCCTTTGGGCGTTTCTTGCCTACAACCCATTTTTAAATCAGATATGAAGAGGAAATGGGTAGATTTGCTAATCAAATCTAAAGGGGAAAGGGGAAAGGGATAGATCCAAAAAAAAACTCTTGATTTTGAATTAAAATAAAATAAACTAGGCAATTTAGTTTAATTTTAAATTTAAATAAAAACAAAATATTGCATCTAACGATTTGTTAACGAAAGTTCAAGGGTGGGTGGTTGATTGTTAACGGAGATAGGTATAAGGGTGGTTTGCGGCAATTTGTTATTGAGTGGGTGATTTTCTCTAATATGGCCTATAATACGGGTGATTTTCGGCAAAATTCTCAAAAAAAAATTAAATGTCCTTTTCGCCACAATACACCCAGCGAAGTCATCGACCGCCACCATCCCCAATGAAATCGTTTACAACTACCACGACCTTTTCGCCATCAAGGAGGAGAAAAGTTCTGGTGAAGACGTTCTGATAAAGAAGTTCTTGTGAGAACTGAGAAGACGAGAATCCTACCTACTTCACGTGTTATGGATGAAGTTAAAAGTTGGGTACTGGGCAAAATATTTTAAAATAAAAGGGTTATCATGCGAAATTTGAAAACTCTTTGGGTACCATACGAAATTACCTTAATATGAGGGTTACCAAGCGAAATTTCCAAAAAATTTAAAAATAAGTGGGCGGAGCCTTTCACGTCAGAACGAGATGGTTTTCTCGCTAAATCAGCGAGATAAGTAGCAAATTCCGAAAATAAATACAAAATCAACAATAAACAATCGGAAATGTCTTTCATGACCCTCGTGTTAAGGTGAATTTGCGTTGTGCCCCAATATTTTTTGACATTTTGCATGATATCCCTAATTTTTAAAACTCTTCGCCACGTGACTTGCCATTATCAAAAGCCTCGATAATGTCATTTTTTGGGTTAAAATTTAAAAAAAGGAAAATATTCCTCTCCCACATGAGGTGGCCTAGTAGTAGATCATATGGAAATGTTGGGAGGTCACAACTCACAAATTCGATTCTTGCATCCGCTCTTGCACTTGGGTAAAAGAACAAGTCTCATCATTCTTCTTTCCATTTGGTTGAGCCATTTAGCACAAACCGATTTACATGGTTTGTGGGCTTGTCGCCTAGTTCACGAACCAGGGGTTTACCACTAAAGGTGGCTCCCCCATTAAAAAAGTAAATATTCCTTTATTCTAGTCCATTAATGGTGGTTCACTTCATGTCGGATATATACATTAATGGTAATGCACTTCCTCACAAGTTATTCAAAATTGTATCATTCTGAGGACTCGAACTCGAGGCCTCTGATTAAGGAAGTTGGTCCCTTACCAACTCCACTATGCTCGTGTGGGCAAAGATAAATATTTCTTACGTGTGAAGATTCTAGTCCCTGACAACACCATAGTTCTCTTCACTCCTCTTCTAGCAAAAGCTCAACGATGTGGGATGGATTCACAAAATAAGACAACATTGACCTCCAAAAGAAGGACATTGAGAAGGTGGCATCATACAATTTCACGCAAACTAACAAAAGTTGGGATGAGACTGAAAAACCTAGAATTAGGAATTTTAAGATTAAAATTGTATTCAAAGAGATTTGGAGAGGAAGATTAAAAAGAAGAAGAGATGTAGGGAGTTGATGATATTCAATAAAAAAACCTCAAACACATTTATAAGGGTTTGGCATGTGAAGGTTGATATTTAGACGATTGTAGGCGAAGACGGGGTCGAAGACAAAGGAGTAAAGACGGTCTTTGAGAAGATTCAAGCAAATGTTCACAATAAATGTGACTTTGAAAGAAGAGGGGACTAGGATGACGAACTATTTCAATAAAAGACCATCTTATAAGATTTATTGAACGGAAAAACAGGAAATCAAATAAGGAGTGAGTCTATGTCAAAAAAAAAATGAAAATAAGAGATGATTTTATAAAAACTTATCCAAATTATGGGAGATTTTATGTAAATTAACTAAAATAATTACATGAAAAAGGTCCAATAGCAAATTCCCAGTATTCAATCCTCGGAAAGCCGCAATTTTTCTTGGTGTGCCCTTTTTGGCGGGAATCGAGCAAGACAAGGAGGAAAGCAAAGTCGAGTGAGTGAGGCAAAGAGGGAGAGCGAGGGAGAGAGATGGGATCAGAAGCTTTATTACCCAAATGGGCGATGAGTCCTTGCATAATGGGCATCGATGAAGCTGGTCGAGGCCCCGTTCTAGGTTATCTCTCCGAGTGTTCTTGCTCCCTTGACTCTTTTTTTTCGTGTCATTCTCTGATTTCCGTATCTAATTTCAGTTTCCTGTGTATAAATTTAGGGCCTATGGTTTACGGCTGCTTGTACTGTTCACGCTCTTACCAGAAGACGCTTTCCTCTTTGAGCTTTGCAGGTCCACTCTTTCTCTCTGTTGCTTTACTGTATTTTTCTTTACTTAGGGTTTTCCGATCGGTAATTCTCCCAGCATAGATGCATTTTGATGTTTTGCATCCTTTTTAATTACCTTTCTCATTTTGCTGCAAGTTGGTCAATTACGCTGATCTGACATTAGGGTTTCATATCGTATTAGTACAAACACAGGCTAGGTTTTGCAGTTGCCTTATGATAAGGGTGCATTTGTCATGACAACAGTAGAAGGCAACTAAAAGGTTACTAGTAAATCATGAAATCGGAATCAGAAGAGTTTAATCAGTCATAAGTTTGCTGCATTCTGAATGTTGATCTCTGACTGACTGTCTTGTGGGTGTGAACTGTGAAATGAAAGTGTTTCAAGGGAATTCAGGGCATCTGATGCAATTTCGCACTAAGCTTTTGGGATGAAACATTTTTTGTCACATGCTATGATATGGTGTTTTGCCAAGAACTAAACTCAAAGGTTTTGATTTATTAGTCAGCACAAAGGGAAAAAATTTCATTAACCTTTCATGGATTCTGTATGTTTTTTGTTTTGTTTTTTGTAGTGAGAGCATAGATCCATTTCCTGGAGTATCTTCCATTCCAACATTGTTGTGAAGCTGTATTTACTCTTTCCATCTTTCTTCAGATTCTAGATATTTCCTTCTCATTTGAGTCTTGGACATCTTTTCAGTAAAAGTAAAGATGTCTTTGTTCCTAGATGAGTGGCATATGCTTTGTTACATTTCCATGACAGTCTTTGTTTCTATTTGGATGTGTAATTTTATTCCATTTATTTTAGTAATGTTTATATTTTTTTGTACCTTTCTAGATTCAAAAACATTAAAAGAAGAAAAGAGAGAGGAACTATTTGAATTGTTGAAGGCCAATGAATCAATTGGATGGGCTGTTGACGTGATAGACCCAAGAGAGCTCTCCGCCAAAATGCTGAAGAAGTTAGTAAAATTCACATTCCGTTGTTCATTTCTAGCTGCGTTCATTATGCTTACTAAATTCTGCTTTCTTTTTGTCAACTTGCAATGTTTATTTCTCAATAGGAATAAGATAAACCTTAATGAAATCTCACATGAGTCTGCTATGGGACTTGTCACTAAGGCTCTCAGTATAGGAGTCCTGCTAACAGAGGTAAGCATTTTTTGACTGCCTTGAATTATTCTGCATCATCTTTTCTTCTACATTGAATAAGTTTTGGGGATGGAGTCTTAACTGTTTGATACAAGAGATTTTAACATACAAAAATGCAAATGGTGGTTTCGTTGTTTCATCTTTCAGGTTTATGTAGATACGGTGGGAGATCCAGACAAGTATGCAGCTAAATTGACTGAAAGGTTTCCTTCCATTAAATTTGTGGTTGCCAAGAAAGCCGACAGTCTTTATCCCGTTGTAAGTGGAGCCAGCATAGTAGCCAAGGTAAGAAAATTGTGATTTTTCTTTTAATCTTGCCAAAGTTAGCAAAAACAATATCTGCTCACTATCATTTTTTGTTCCGAGTACAAGGTTACTAGAGATAGAGCTTTGCGTGATTGGGTATTCGATGAAACTGCTGACAACATGCAAAGGAACTTTGGATCTGGATATCCTGGAGGTGCACTTTCACATACGTTTTAAGAAACAAACAACAGCTCAAAATTTGTGTAGCTCTAAACTAATTTGTGCTTTTGTTTTGATCTTATGTAGATCCTGAAACTAAATCCTGGCTAGAAAATCACAAGCATTCTGTGTTTGGATTTCCTTCTCTGGTGCGTTTCAGCTGGGGCACTTGCAATGCGTACGCCAAAGACACCGTTGAAGTGCTATGGTAATACTTAGTTTCTCATCGCTCTAATATCTTGTAGTTTAAGTTCGTGGCTAGTGATGTGTGACAATGTTAAATTGTGTTGTATTTACAGGGAATGTGATAACGAGGAGGAAGATTCTTCGTCAAACAAGAATGGGAAGCGGCAGAGGACATTAGGAAGTCTTGGTTTCACTGGATACAAGAAGAATAGTGAGGAAATCGAGTCCAATGGTAAAGGACGTAGCAAGTTTTTCCAGGCCCGTAAACTCGAACAACTCACAAACTTCTGAGAAGGACTCTGGATGTGTGATTGTCTTTGGTTTTTACTTGGTCTGTCGTTGTTATTGAAGAATTCTTGTATTCCTATTTCGAAGCATCTTTATTTACATAACATTCACTTCATGTGGATTATTAGTTCAAAACATCCAAAATCCAAATCAACCATGCATTTGCTAAGGAATAGTTGAAGACCTAGGCTCTGTCTTTTGTGGTTGTTATTTAAAGACTACTATTTATAGATTTCTTGAAATATGTGAAAAATGCCTTAAAAGGTTATGTTTGGTGATCTTGTTTATGCTAGGATTTTTTTTGATAAGGTAGAATTTGATGTACCAAACAAGCATAGTAGATTGAGAGGTCAAAGAACTTGGTAGTTGAACAACAAGGCATTAGAAAAAACATACAAATAAAACAAAAAACAAAAAACAAAAAACAAATAGATCACATCATGAAAGGCGAATTATGTGGAACACCACAAGAAGAAGAAATATTATGTCAATCGAATGCATAAGGCGAATATTGAAAGGTAAAATTTCATGATTTTCATGATCACCCCTAAAAAATTGACGAATTAATTACCAATTATAAATGTGGTAGTCATTTCTTAAATTAGATTAAAGATTAAAAATTAAAAATTAAGCCTTGTATGATTTGCCATTAAGACATGTACCTTGATTAAAGCACAAAGGCTTACTCAAGGCCCAGAGACTTGTCTACATACATATATATACTGTATAAATTAAATAAAGAAGAATAAAAAGAGAGAAGTTTTTTTTAAGAAATGAGCTACTAGTTCATTTACAAGGCCAACCTAAATCAAATAATAGAGGATGATCACGGGCCCAAACATTAAACTGAGAGTGATCCAAAGGATCAAACAAAGATCCTGGAAAAAAAAAATTCAAAATAGCAAACCTAAGCTGAGAAAAACTAAACCGCCTTCTAGCGAGGAAATCCGTCGTTGAATTGCATTCCCTGAAACAATGAAAAAACACCACACAAGGAATAGAAGCAATAAAATGACGGATGTCATTAACAATAGCCTGAATTTCCCAAGGCACTTTCCAAGTTCTTTTTAAAGAATTAATAAGAATTAAAGTATCACCCTCAATGATAAGATGAGTCGGTTTTAAGGAAACTGCACTTCTAATCGCATCTAACAAGGCAAGAGCTTCAGTTTGGAGGACCGACATGGAATGTACTTGTTTTCGATCAAAACATAAGATTTTAGTGTTATGGTCACGAATTAAGAAACTTTTATAAGTTGTGTTATTTATTTGTTTGGAAGCATCAAAGTTTAACTTCAACCAATCAACAAGAGGGTTAATCCATGCACTATGGTTTTTCCTTTTTGGACGAGAATTAAGCCTGCGAACTGAAGGGGGGTTTGAGCAGACACTCATGGTAAATCCTGAGAAAAGGCCAAATCACATGGAAGCAAACTAGTCAAGATCTTAGCAGGATTAATTTTTTTTTTGAATTTCTATGAACCCAAATAAATGACCAAAGAAAATATAGAACATTACTATTTTTATTTGAATTTAGAGTTGAGACAAAGTTGTCATTAAAGGCACCCGACGGACAAATTTGAAAAGCAACATTCAACTTTGTTTCTAATTTGAAAATCATATTTTCAGTAAAAAAAGTGGTGATTTAAATTAATTTTCGTCTTCAATTTCACACAAAGAACAAGTACTTAAAACACAATTGAAATGCCGATTTAATCGATCAGTAGTCGAAAGACAATCAACACAAGCTTTCCAAAAAAAAAATTAATTTTAGGTGGAAGAGAAGTCTTCCAAATCTAAGAAAAGCCATATGCAAGATCAGTGGGAGACAGGTTAAACATGGAAGAAACAGAAGAGACTGAAAAGTCCCCATCAGTCGTCGGAAGCCAGACTAGGCGATCCGCAAAAAAAAGAATAAAATCCACTATAAAAGCAGGAATGATTAACTGCAAACTTTCAAAATTCCAGGTATGATACGAAGTTATGAACAAAGAAACTTTTAACTTTATATTAACGGAAATTTCGCTTGGTGATCCTCAGTTTAAGACAAATTCGCATGGTATCCAATATTTTTCATTATTTCGCTAGGTAACCCTAAATTTTCTAAATATTTTGCCCCATGTCCAGCCATTAGCATCAATCCAAATAAGTAAATTTTAGTCAAAAGGAAAGACCCGTTTCAAAAGGATGTCGAAGGTTTACGTGTGCAATGGTGGGAAGACGAGCTCGACGACATCGTTGCAACGACGGTGGTTGTTGCCGAGATTAACAATATCGTTGGAGAATGAGGAGGCGACATCATCGCTACTGGTGTTCGCACGTACTCCTTTTGAACGATGACGAGGAGCGGTGGTGGACGGTGTCTACTGGTGAGATCGACGATGACGGTGACCATTGCTGCTTATATGGATATGATTTAGGTAAACATTTGTATGATTTGTGGTTAAAGCATATGGATTTAGCTTACAATATTCAAGCTATTTGGTTGAGAATCAAAATTTTAAATTTGATTTAGGGTTTTAAAATCGGTAAGATTTGGGATGTTAGAGTGTTTTTTGGTTCTTCATGTAGTTAATTTTGATATTTCGATATAATCGATTGTTGCTTGGTTGCAATTTGTGAGGGGCATTGTTACTAGTATAACCATTTGATTCTGATTTGATCTCAGACAATTTCCGTGAGATATATCTAATTAAGGCTTAATTAGTGAGTACTTGAGTAATCTCGGTTTAGTTCATGTCTTAGTTTAATAAGTTGGTTTATGAAAACACAATTTAGGGAGTGTATTTAGCTTTTTTGAAAACATGGTTAGGCTATCCCATTAGGTATAAAGGTCCAAAACTGATCCAGGAGGCTAGCTAGCAGCAAATGTGAGACATTGTGACAATGGTGGAAATTTTGATACTCCATTGGATATGGAAATTACTGAAGTTGTACAACCTGTTGTTGTTGTGAGTTTGTGCTGGTGGAGATTATGAAGATAATGAAAGGGAAGGAATTGTATATAACAATTTGAGTTCGGGCTAGGTAGGTTTGATTAACTTTGTTAGTACTTTGAGTTCTTCTTTGTAGAATATTTCAACTTTTGGACAATGTCAGTTGTTAGTTGATGTATTTCAGCCTAGAAATCAAATTCAGTCTGTTGAGTCAAATAAGTCATCACATTTGGCTTGTAATGTGTATGGCAACTTGGATTTAATGCATGCTCAACTTGGACATATGTCCTTGTCTAAATTATGTTATATGAGTATTTGTGGATTTGATGCATCACCGTTTTGTAGGAATCAACTTTATAAGCTTTATGATTTGCATAATAGTCAACTTTATAGGCTTTCGACAATATGTTATATGAGTATTTTTGCTTTTGCTGGTTTGGGACAGTTTATGCTTTGCTTGAGTAATTTTTTTGAATTGCTTGGAAGTGATTTTAGGGAACTGTTGGTTTAAGGCACCTTTCCCACTTGATTTTGTTTAGCTGATAATTTAAGTCATGCTTTCCCTCCTTTTCTTCCTCATTACTTAGACTAGTATTGTAATGATTGGTGACATTTGTTTTATATTAGCCTATTATCTCAAATGGTAGAGAAGTGTGTTGTACACATTGATGTGGGTTCGAATCCCACACAGGCTTTCTTTAGTATATACATGTTAAATATGTGGTTCCAATTTGGACATGGACTTAATTTACTTAAATGATAAAATGATTCATGAGCTGAGAATGCTTGTGTGGGATTCAAGCTCACATTTTTGTGCATGAGCAATGTAGTGTTTAGAAAAGAACGTCTACAAGCTACTATTAATACTACATTACTACATCATGAGTATAAGAAAAATAACCTTCTACTTCTGCTTGAAGGGGTAGATGACATCTTGGCAGGGAATTTCATACCATATCCTATTATCCTAGCATTAAAAGTTATACTATATAGTATAAGTAATAGATTCAAAACAAAAGGTATGTAGCACATTTGAGTTTTGTTTTCATCCCTGACTTGGGTGAAACAAAATAGATACACTTGGCAGGCAATTTTGCAACAAGTCAATTGTGATAGCCCTGAATCTCAAATGAAACCAGAAGAAAGAAAATGAATATACAAACAATGGCAATTAATAATATAACTTCAATTTTCCAAGAAATCATCTAAGACTTCTTTTCTTTTGGCCTCTAAACAACTCTTGAGGCTATGAACCATAGTCCATAGTAGGGTTGGGACTTTATACCCGTGGAACCGAAGAACTGAACTAAATCGAACTGCACATTTCAGTTTGGTTATTGATAATTTGTTAACATATATTTTTCGGTTCGGTTCGTGTAAAAAACTTCGGGTTCGGGTTCGGTTTTATAAAAAAAAACAAAAAAACAAAAAAATGAAATAACCGTATTATATTAATAATATATAAAGTATAAACATTATATGATTATATTTATAAGTTTATAACCTAAAAAAACCTACTTCTCAACCTCCTCGTCACTTCTCGGCTTCTCGCCGCTTCATGAAGTTTATCTCAACCCTACTTCTCGCCGCTTCTTCTTCCCACCGGCTTCTTCTTCCCACCGACTTCTTCTCCGGCGCCTGCTCGTCCTCACCAGTCGCCACCACTCCTCGCGCCTCCTCGTCCTCACCAATTCATGGGTTAATCTACTCGTCCTCGCGCCACCACTCCTCCTCGTCCTCGCCAGTCGCCTGCTCGTTCGAGTAAGTAGCCACCGGTTTTGTGTATATTTGATTTGAACATGGTGTTCTCCATCCTCTGCTTCTGAGGCCTCTCTTTCTGTTTTGTTGTATTTATAGCTTTGTTGTGCGTGTTGATTTTTGTCTGTGTTTGTTGCCTGTTATGTAGTGCACTCCACCAGTTCGACAAAATGTTTCTACCTGTTATGTCTTTCCTCTCTAAATTGGCTCGCAAACGGGTAATTCTGTTGGAGGGATGAGATTATTTGTTGTCACTAGCAAACAATTGACCCTACTTTTGAGGATTATTTTACCAATTCCTAGGTTTTGTGTATATTTGAACATGGTGTTGTGTTTATAATGCTTGTTGATTTTGTGCAATTCTGTTTCCTTGGCTCTTCAGCTGTCCCATGGATGTTTTATTTGTGTTCTAATATCTGAAAATGATGTTGATATTGTGAGCTTGGTGGCAGTTTAGAAGATTGTCTAGTCCTCAAATTGATGAGTTTGTTAATTGTTACTTGTGAGACTATAGCTTTTGTTTTGTTTTGTTTTGAGTTTCTTCTTATGCTAGTTGCATCTAAAATGAAGCTGTTAATCCTATTTTATTCTGAATCATTCTTTTTTTTAATCTGGATTGGAATTATCCATCTCTTGCTTAGTGTGTTGTTCAAAGGTATTCAAAGACAATTTGAGTTGGAAAAAAACATTTGACTACTAGAGTATATTGGTTCTATTCCATATATTGGTCTTTGCAATTGAATCCGATATATTGGTTTCTTTTTTTTGTTAGGTAAGATTTGTATTAGGAGCTGCCAATGAGTTTTTCATCACAACAAGTCGACAATGTTGAACTGTCTGATTCCAGTCCAAGCAATTCTAGTGATAGCTTGGACGCCGATGAGACTAGTAATCAGACCAACGCAGTCGCTGCGGTCACGAATGAGAAGTCCAAGGCGATTGTACCAGTTCGAACATCAAAGAGAAAGAGAGAGAGTAAGGCAATTGAGTTGAGGTCGAAGGTCTGGTTGCATTTTGAAAGATTTAATGAACCAATTATCGAATTGGTTGATGGAGTCAACAAGCAAGTGGGGCAAACGAAGAAGGCCAAGTGTAATTATTGCAAGACAATCCTTGCTTGTGATTCAAGAGGTAATGACACATCATCTCTTAAAAAGCATGTTGAAGTTCATTGCAAGAAATATCCTAGTAGCTTAGCTAATATGAATTTGGAGGATGAGAAACAAACTCATCTAGGTTCTGAATTGGTTGAAGGATTTAACCGTTTGAGTACTAGAGTATGGTCACAGGAAGCTTGTATTGATGTTGCAACTAAGATGATTGTGATTGATGAATTGCCATTTAGTGCTATAGAGAGGGATGGGCTCAAGTTATTTTGTGAAGTTGTTATACCTAGGTTAATATTGCGTTGTAGGAAGACAATTGTTAAGAATTTCATGAGGATGTATGAGGAAAAGAAGTTGCAGTTGAGGACCGAGTTGCAGTCAGTTAGTGTTTGTCTTACAACTGATACATGGACTAGCTGTCAGAACATCAACTACATGGTCATAACTGCTCATTTTATAGATTTTGCTTGGACAATGCATAAAAGAATATTGAATTTTTGTGTTATTCCCAACCATAGTGGGAATATAATTGGAAAAATCCTAGAGGATGCATTGATTGAATTGGGGATTGAGAATGTTATAACAATTTCAGTGGACAATGCTTGACCTAATAAGCATGCCATTGAATATGTTAAGAGGAGGATGATGGGTTGGAGTAAGACACCATTATTTGAAGGAGAGTTTTTGCATGTGAGATATCTTCCTCATGTCATCAATTTAATTGTCAAATCTGGTTTGAAAGAGATGGAAGGGTCAGTTGCTGCAATAAGGAATGCAATCAAGTTTGTTAGGAGTTCTATTGCTAGGACAGATGCTTTCAAGAAGTGTGTTGAAAAGGATAAGATTGAATGCAAGAAGATATGCATTCTTGATGTCCCAACAAGATGGAATTCAAGCTACATGATGTTGGACACTGCCATAGAATTGAAGAGGGCATTTCAGAGAATGGCAAATGATGATCCACTGAATTACAAAAGCTATTTCAATGAGGAAGAGGAATTATATGATAATGAAGACGAAGCTCAATCTCAAAGGGTAGGAGGAAGAAAGAGAGTTGGGCCTCCTAAGGATGTGGATTGGGAAAAGGCAGAGTGCTTTGTCAAATTTCTTAGGGTTTTCTACCAAGTCACAGTCAATTTGAGTGCTTCAATTGAGCCAACTGCACACTCTGCATTCCATGACATAGTGAGCATCAAAGCTGAGCTAGATGAAGGGACTACCAACCCACCAGATCACAATAGTAGTGAAGTAGATCACATTTTGTATGACATGGCACAAAAGATGACAACCAAATTCAACAAATATTTTAGCTCTCTAGATGACATAAATCCATTATTCCTGGTAGCTCTTGTTCTTGATCCAAGATACAAGCTCAAGTACTTGGAGAGACAAGCTGAAAGGATGTTATATTTGAGCAGAACAGAGGTTAAGAAGATATCAGACAAGGTGAAAGAATTGATGGTTAAGCTCTGTGACACATATGGTAATGGACCTAGTGTTGGTGCTAGTTCACAAAGGACTAGAAATTCAGAGAGTGGAGCTGAAGTGGAAAGCAACAGTCAGGGAAGAAGACATGTAAAGGATAAGATGCTTTGCTCTGGAAAGAAGAAGTCTAAGTTAGAGGATTGGGACAAACAACTTGAAAAAGGTGAGGAATTGGTTGTAGGTCACGAAGTAGACAGGTATTTGCTTAATCCTATTGAGAAACCGAAAACAAGAGCTAAGTTCAAGATAACAGAATGGTGGAGGGCTAATGGCATCAAATATCCATGTTTGCAATTTGTTGCTAGAGATGTGTTGGCAATTCAAGTGTCCACAGTGGCTAGTGAATCAAGTCTTAGCACTGGTAAGAGGGTTATTGATCCTTACAGAAGCTCGATGACACCTAAGATTGTTGAAGCCTTGATTTGTTATCATAATTGGTTGAAGAGTGATACCTTTATTGAATTGAAATACATTCCAACCATTGAAGAAATGGAATTCTATGAGGACGTTGAAAAGGGTAATACTACTTAAAACTATTTCATTCTTTATTGCATATGTTATACATCACCTGATCACCATCTGTCTTTTTCTGTGTAATGCACCATCTGTTATTCTGTTACACAAATCAAATCAAATCAAATCTAATGGGGAGATAAAAAAAATTAAAGACTCACCAGAATCTAAAGGGGCAAGTCTTGGGGAGAGAAATGGAGAGAAGGTGAGATTGCAAGCAGTTGAGAGCTTCCTATCTGTTTGATTTGCACTGAAAGGATATTTTAAAAGCTGAACAACAACTCTATATATTTTGGTTTCAGGTAGTGAGAAAAGGAAAGAATGAGTTGTGCATAAAACAAATTTAGCAAGCACCTCTTCACCTCATTTTTTGTTTCACCTTGCACTGGTCATTTATTAATTGAATGGGTTTTGAACAAATAAAATTGGTGTGTTGTGTTTAGTAAATTCATGAACTAAATGTTGTGAGAATAGTGTTAAATTAATGCTTAACTTTGCATTAAGAGGACGTATGATATGTGAAGTCTTCTACCTTAACTTTGCATTTTTTTCATTGTTGTCTCTTTGTGAATATGTAGAGAGGCAAGAAGAAATCGGACAAGAAGCAACAAACAACAACAATACGAGTGATCTAAATGCTACATCTATTCCTACACCTCAAGGGTCTGGAAGAGCATCTACAACTGCAGAGCCAACAACCAAGAAACAGAAAACGAAGCTCACGAAGACCAAGCCTACACGTGTCTCGCAAAGGAACAAATAAAGTCAATAATCTCTAGATTACCGTCTTATTATTTCTTAACCTTTTTGAGTTTTGAACTTGATTTGCTTTAAGGGCATTGTTTTGGATCTTTTGGTTGTTTATGCATACTCTTTGCTTTAAGAGCATTGTTTTGAATCTGTAGCCCATCATTTTGGTGAAACTATGACTTTGGTGAATTATCTCTTAATGCTTGAATTTGGTGAAACATTTTCCTTCATTTTTTAGCGTATAGGAGTTTAAGAAGTAAAGGTTATTATGCAGGCTAGTGTACATGAATTTAAGAAGTAAATAGGAACTGAATTATAAATAGGAACCGAACCAAATTTCGGTTAACTGAAAAACCGAAAATAATGGACCATTTCCGTATTCCGATTAACCGAAATGACCGAAGTTAGGAACCGATAAAAGTTCGGGTTCGGTTATTACGGTTCTTCACTAAAAATTCCAGGAACCGAACCGTAAATTTTTTTTTACCCTGCGAGTAGGCTAAAAGAAAACAAAAACCAAAATATCCTAGCCCTAGTCCATAGAGTGAACTCAACACCTAACATTGTTAAGTTTCACTGATCACTATTTAGAAGAGTCTTGGCTCTCTCAAACTACATAGTTTACTTTGTATTCAAATCCAACTTCATCTTTCTGCTACACAAATACCAATGAACCAAAAGGTAGTAACGAATACATTTATTAGTTGACAACATTAGTTTGATGTGCATAAGCACAAGGTTACAAACTAAAAATAGAAAACGTAGCACATGATTGAAACATAATGGAAAATGTGCTTTGATTGACTTTTATGATCTAAAGTGTGACAAAGACCCTCGTTCTATGTAATCTTTCAGTATGTTACTTCTCTTCTCCAACTTTGCTCTCATTTGCCAATCAATAACTGCCTTTTTACAATCGCCAGGGCCTCTTGTTGTCTCGTATCTCATCATCATTGATTTTTTGCTCTATTATTCCAAGAGATTCATGCAGCAGGACCCTAAGTACAATTTCGACATCTTGTCCATTTTCCTATCAAACAAGTAAACAATAAGTTAGAGCCAAGCAAGTCATAACAAGTTAACAATAAGTTAGGTGGTGCTTGTGATTTTTCAAATACAAAACAATGCAGTAAATTCATTAGTTTAGTTTTAACTATAGATGCATTGAATTGAAAGCATTCATGACAAGAACAAGAACCATGTAAAGTAAAGAGCATATCTGTGTATGCATTAGAAAGGCTACATCTGAGGAACGCACATGTAATTTACTACATGGAAAGTTAGTTTCAATTGAACATTCAATAACCACTGTTGAACCACTAAATTTTAAAGCCCTAAAATTCATAAAATTTGACCCTTCAATCACCCGAGAATTTGAAAATGTAAAATTTATTCAATTGGGGATTTAAAGCAGAAAATCGCACCTCAAAAAGTTCCTTCGAACACCGATGAACCACCATACACCTCAAAAAGTTCCTTCGAACACCGATGAACCATCATCCATCGTTTACAGTTTATCCAATCAATGTTGTCACCCTCCGTGTGAACTGAACATATCCCAAACCGCCATTGAACTTCACCAGAAAAGGATAGAAGAGAAATTCATCATCGAGAAGCCATACGAGAAGAGAGGAAAGAGGAGAAGACGCGGATGTAGTTGGCTGATACTAACGACTCTAATGACGAGGCGAAAAAGTTTAGGGTTATATAGCGAAATAATAAAAGATGTGGGATACCATGCGAATTTGCCTTAAACTGGGGGTCACCAGACGAAATTTCCGCTATATTAATATCATCAAAAAACATAATAAATCTATACTACCTCCGTTTCGCAATGTAAGTCGTTTTTTTGATTTTGCACAGGAATTAAGACAAGCTTAAAACGAAAAAGATGATAATTTAATGTTTGTTTTTATCACATGCACTATTAACTCTTTAACCACTAGATTGTTGGAATGTTAAGTAAATTAAATAGAGTAATGACCTCACTACCAATTCTCAGGCTTTTTGTAACGAAAGTTTTGTAATGGTTTTTTCATTGTGTTACAATAGGAAATCTATTATAATGGTTCATTATTATATGTAACACTATGATATAAGGTAACGGTTTGTTGTAACACAAGTAGTCTAATGTAATGGATGCTTATAGCAAATGTAACGCTTTGAAAAACAAGAAAAAAGTGTGATCAAATGTAACAGTTTTCTGTAACACTAGTTATCAAATGTAACACATTGTTAAAACAAAGGTAACAATTATAAAAATGAAAAAAAAGTGAAACCTAATGTTACAATTTCATGTAGCAAATGTAATGCATGGTCGATTCCTGAAAAATTGGCGGAAAACATAAGATAAAGGGCGTTCAAAGCTAAAATTTTGGCTCCAATATACTTTTCTTTTCTAGTCCAATATTTTAAAGAAAGCCCTAACTCCTGAATCGTCATTTCTTCTCTCTCGTTTGAGTAGAAGAAGCCCTTTGCCAAATTAGGTATTCTTCTCTCTCGTTCAAATCGACATTGCAGTTTTTTTGGAGGAGAAAATCAAAGTGCAAAAAACCCCTAACTTACTTTTCAAGTTTTCTTACTGTAAAGATCCTAGATTAATAACTTAAAAAAAATAATCTTCCAAAAGAAATAAAATAAAATTTTGGCGATTATTTTGTCCTCAATTCTATAGTTTTCTTTTTCCAAGAACAATTGTAACAAGTTTTTGTTTTTCTTTTTTTGAATTGAAATGTATGAAGATTTCGTTAAGATGTGTCTTTGTGTAGCCGTACCTAGCTCCAATATAATTTTGAAGTAAAAGTAACAAAGTTTGGTCAAGCAGGAAAGTACAAAATACATTAAATGTGAATGTCTTTATTGATCTTTCACACACCGTCTCCTATTGAGCGATGATATAATTACTCCTTTTCAAACTTGGGCTCACAGAGAATGAACCATTTACCTCAAATAGCAAAAATACTTTAAGGTTTTCTGTCAAGTTTAAAGTTTCTTCTTTCTCTTCATTTCTTATCCCATTTTAATTATACACCAGTACAATCACGACAAATATATATTTATTAATATGGGTGAATCTTATCCATTTACAAGTTGAGAACATATTGATCTAGCTTTCTTGGAATACCAGAAATTGGACTAGCTTTTGACCTATCTTATAAAATTTTACATTAAATAAGAGAAAAAATAACTTATATTATGAAACCTCTTTTAAACGGAGAGAGTATTTTAAATCCACGGATCCATCGAAAAATTAAATGATCAACCATTTTCAATAGTCCATGATTATCTGGGGAATTCAAGTAGTTGTAGAGAAAATGAAATTCTCTTGGAATATTTCTACACCTGAGCTGAGCTGTCCATCTGTCAGAGAGAGTTCGGATTAGCGGATTTAATAATTTTTTATTCGGTTAACCGTTCCAAGTAGCCAGGTCTTTCAGAGACGGAGTGAAAGAGTCGCGGGGGAGGAAGATAACAGAAGCTCTCTCCTGTCCCCCACGTTAATGGAGATGTTGTCCTTCTCAGTCTCCACCACACACTCCTCCCCTTCCTCTTCCTTCTCTCTTCTTCCCGCCGCCGTCACCGCCTCCACCGCCAAGCCTCATCACCGCATCTCTCTCTCCCTCAATCCGCCTGAACCTCCGCCTCCCTCCTCCTCCAACCTCCGCCGCCCTAAAATCTCCCGAACCACCGTCTCCAAACCCGCTCCTCCTCCTCCTCCTAAAACCGCTTCCTGCAACCCTCTTAAAGCCCTAGTCAATCTCAAACCCCAGCAGAAACCCCCCAACGCCGACGCACTCACCCCCAAGCTTTGGCTCACCAGCAAAATATCTCCACCTCCACCTCCACCTCCCCCTCCTCCACCTCCGAATCCGCCTCCTCCTCTGCTGATACAATCTGACGACGAAAGCGAGTCTGAGGCTGAAAATGGGGGTCCAGATTGCGATTCGGCGCCCGGCGATGAAGATCGCGTTGAGTTTCGACAGGAAGGGAAGATCTTCGTCGGCAATTTGCCGTTGTGGCTCAAAAAGCACGAGGTTTCGGAGTTTTTCCGGCAGTTTGGGCCGATTAAGAACGTTATCTTGATCAAGGGGCACGAAGACTTGGAGAGGAACATGGGGTATGGGTTCGTCATTTACGGAGGCGACGCGGCCGCGAACTCCGCGATGAAGGCGGTGGAATTCGACGGGGTCGAGTTCCATGGGAGGCCGCTGACTGTCAAGTTGGATGACGGCAGGAAGCGGAAGCTCAAGGCGGAGGAGAGGCAGCGGTGGCTGCAAGGATCGAATGAGAGAGACTACAGGTCCAAGTGGCATGAGGACAGGGAAGGTTCTAGAAACGACCTTCGGAAGGTTATGGACACTCAGCCGGAGAATTGGCAGGCCGTTGTTCGAGCTTTTGAGAGTGTCAAGAAGGTGTCTATCTTATCAATTCTCATTAGTACCACTTGTTATTTTTGGTCGAAATTAGTATCAGCTGTTATTTGGCATTCTCGTTCTGTCCTTTGATATCTGTTCTAATAATCTGGATGTTGCGATGCTTGACGCTATTTGAAGTGTTGTTTTTATTTTCTGGGCTGACTTTTGACACTGTAATTTTAGCCTTCGAGGAAAGAGTTTGGTCTGATGGTGAAGTATTATGCAAGGAGAGGTGACATGCATCGTGCTCGTGAAACATTTGAAAGAATGCGAGCAAGAGGAATTGAACCAACCTCCCATGTTTATACCAGGTAAGTTGCCATCTGTTTACTCTGTCTGAGAAACAATGATAATTCATATGTTGACATGATTGTCCGCATCTGTACTGTAAGTTTCACTTCTTGCATATTTGAATCAGACTATCAATGGTTAAGTGGGGATGGAACTTATCTCTTCATGTCAATTTTGACTGACACATGAGTCACACATCTCTTCTTCTTCTTCATTTTTTTTTGAGGTTGTAGGCTTCTACAGTAGAAGTATCATATCTAGTAACATATTGATCAAAGAATCTCTCACCGTAAAAAAATTTTCATGCATAAAACTTGCCAATGGCAATTTGACAATAATTGAGTTATGTAATGATGTTACTTTCAAATCAAGTACCTCCCTGATTCACCAGTTTCTTGGAGGTTTATGCCACTGGTTAATCCTTTTTCCCTAAAATGGTATCTTTTTTAGTCTAGTAAGTCAGAAGACATTGATAAAGGATGTGGGGGAACACAAGAAATTTTCTTTTGCTGAAATTTAAGATCTTCATGTATCCTTGAAATTAATTTGTAGAGTTTTTTGCTCATTGCAGCCTTATTCATGCCTATGCTATTGGAAGAGACATGGAAGAAGCCCTATCTTGCGTGAGGAAAATGAAAGAGGAAGGAGTTGAAATGAGCTTGGTCACTTACAGTGTTCTGGTTGGCGGATTTGCCAGAGTTGGCAATGTTGAGTGAGTAGACATGAACATGTAGTTTAGTTTGTGAATCTCTAGTAGTCATTGATTTATACCTACTTAGTCGAAATTCCCCTTGCAGTAGAATGTGATGAAATTGATTGATGTTTTAGTTTCTTAATAGTGATGACATCTTCTTTTGCTTTTCACCAACTTGCTTAGATCTTTTTCATTCAGTTAATTCCTCAAACAATTAGCCGTGTGTAAGTTTGCTTGAGGTTTTGGTCTTTATAGAAACCTTCTTGCTTAAAACCTTCTTTTCATTTGATTGAAACTTGCATAAATGAGTCTTTTGCAGTTCCGCTTCTTTCTTTTTTTTATTTTTTGCTTTTTTAAGAGTTGGTGGGTGCCTGCAATTGGTGGTATCCAGTGATATGCATATCCTGTATTAGTGTTACCATAAACCCATCACACAAGGTAAAATTTGCATTGAATCTGGCTATATTATAAAGATGTGGATACACTTTGCCTGCACCTCAATGCTGCTACTTTTGATATTTGTATTGAAGATACACTAGAAATTAATAATTCTTAGTTGCCCAGCCATTTTTGAAATCTCATCTGTAACTTTCTGCCTTGGTTTAGAAGTATAAAACTGTATTGTCAAGTAGGAAGTAAATATAAATTCTGATGCATTCTTTTTTTTTTGTCTTGTCTGGAAGGGCTGCAGACCAATGCTTCAAGGAGGCGAAAGAGAAACTTGTCACTTTGAATGCAATCATTTACGGAAACATAATCTATGCTTATTGGTAGGTATATTTGGAAATCTAATATCCTATGCTTTTACTTCATGGATTAGTTGGTGCAAACAACCCTCTAATAACCATTTTGCTAAAGTTAATCTAGGCTGGTCTGCTACTCTTGTGAGTGTAGAGCAGTGCATTTAATTGGTATATTGAATTTTCTCTACAAAGGTCCACTATTTGGTTATATAATTTATTTGTATCTTTGTTTTACCAAATATAGCCAAACTTGTAACATGGACCGAGCTGAAGCTTTGGTTAGAGAGATGGAAGAACAAGGGATTGATGCTCGAATAGACATATATCATACCATGATGGATGGGTATACAATGATTGGAGATGAAGAAAAATGTTTGATTGTGTTTGAGAGACTCAAGGTATTTAAATCCCTTAATAATTTATCCTTTGTTAAGTACATGCTGCTGGTGCTCTATTTCTGCTGTAAATTTCCTAGGCTGTTTTGAAATTGATATTTCATTTCTTCTGGAGCTGTGTAGCATGGCTAGAAATTTACTTCGAGACCAATGGCCATTGTTTCTATGCACAGGAGTGGCATCCTTCTTTTCTGTTGACAAACTTAATCAGGGATATATAGCAGAGAAATCACAACACTAGCATTGCATCATCTCAACAGTACAGAACGCAGTTAATACTTAGATATCATCCTGCTTGATTTAGGTTGTCAATCTATGGACCCATTGGAGTCTTAGCTTCAGATGATATGTCACTGTTCTAGCCTTCTAGGTCGGCCAACTGATCCAGTTCCATATGTAAAATATCTTCAGTTTAAATTTTTTAATCTGTTTGCTCTTGTACTAGGTTATGGACCATACCTGTATGTCTATATATGTAAGGATTGTAAGCTACCCTTTAGGAACCTGTTAAGCTACAACATTTATGTGTTACTTGTAGTTTTTCAACATTTTAATTGGTAACATGTTCTTTTTCCGATCGAATTTTGATTGTTTGATTTTAGAGATCTCTCAATTTTTTTAACGAGGTCTAGTTATCATTATAATGCCGAGTATCGAAATACAGTAATCCTTCTAATTCTTTTTCCTTTCATGTATGTACTGACAGGAATGTGGCTTCACTCCTTCGGTAGTTAGTTATGGGTGTCTAATCAATCTTTATACCAAGGTATAGTTGAGATACCTGACTTCTTGCATATTTAAAGTGCCGAGTTCCCCCGTTTCTTAGAAAAAGAGAATATCTTGCATATTTAAAGTGCATGAGAATGATAAGATTGGGGAGGGTAGATTTTGGTATGTGAATATTGGAAAGTTAATCTCACTCTAATAATATATAGTTATATTTCTTTCATCAGGTGGATCCTTCTGTCTGGATTTTTGTTGGTTTATTCTGTGCATCTTGTATAGATCTTCACTTCTAGCTTTAACTTTATTTCTTTCAGTTGGGAAAAGTCTCCAAGGCCTTGGAAGTAAGCAAGATGATGGAATCATCTGGCATACAACATAATATGAAGACCTATTCCATGTTAATAAATGGATTTGTGAGGTTGAAAGATTGGGCAAATGCATTTGCTATTTTTGAGGACATAGTGGAAGACGGATTGCAACCTGATTTAGTGCTCTACAATAACATAATTAGAGCATTCTGTGGGATGGGGAATATGGAACGTGCATTACGTATGGTGGAGCAGATGAGGAAAGAAAGGCATAGGCCTACGACACGGACATTCATGCCGATTATTCATGGTTTTGCAAGAGTTGGGGAAACAAAAAGAGCCCTAGAAGTCTTCAATCTGATGCGAAGGGCTGGATGTACTCCAAATGCTCACACTTACAATGCTTTAATACTTGGTCTTGTTGAGAAGAGACAGGTAAATATGACTTTGGACATATAATTGTTTACTCCCTTTTCTCTGTTTCTAAATCTATCTTCAAGGGGTTGTTTGGCTCTACACAATCGCACTGTTAGTTATAAATATTTATTTTTCAAAAATTGCTTCTGGTATAATTATTTTTCTATAAATAATATCCTTTTTAATGAGTCTGAAAGAGCACACAATTTCAGTTACACACAAATTCCAAAGTGTTAAAACTACTATTTACTATGAAACCACATTATACCTAAAAATGTCATTATAAAAGGGTTTTCTAATCAAAGCCTAATAGCCTATTTCCTTCTGATCTCTTGTGGTTTTCGCTTGCAGATGGAAAAGGCTGTGGACATATTAGATGAGATGTCATTAGCTGGTGTAAGCCCAAATGAACATACATATACTACCATCATGCAAGGTTATGCATCGTTAGGTGATACTGGTAAAGCCTTTGAGTATTTTACAAAGGTGAAAGAAGAGGGGCTTCAGCTTGATGTTTATGCATACGAGGCATTGCTGAAGGCATGTTGCAAGGCTGGCCGGATGCAGAGTGCCTTAGCAGTCACTAGGGACATGAGTGCTCAGAACATTCCAAGGAACACCTTTGTTTATAACATATTGATTGATGGGTATATATATGATCCCTTAACGTGGTTAATTTTAAACCTATGTATTTCACCCTTTGTTTATAACAGGGGATGATTATCTGATTAAACTCTTTCCTGAATTTTCCTTTTCTCATGCCCTTTAAATTCCTCTAATTATTTTGTGGGTTGTTAATAAATGTTGTGATCTATGTCTAATCGTAGATGGGCTAGAAGGGGTGATGTTTGGGAGGCTGCTGACTTGCTGCAGCAAATGAGACGAGACGGTGTACAACCTGACATCCATACCTTCACTTCTTTCATAAACGCCTGCTGTAAGGCTGGAGATATGACGGTATGCTTGAAACTTTTACTATTTAGTTCGAGTTAATTTCTTTATTCATCTATAATAAAAGGAGAACCCCATCTATTAGCAGCAGATTTGATGATTGAAATGAATTACAAAATGCGAATAGTTAGATTGTTGCTTTCAGGTGTCCAATTTTTTATATGTGCATGTTTAGTTTCATTTTTTTCCTTGTTCATCAGAATTGAAAATTGTTTTATATCCCAGAGAGCGATGAGTACTGTGAGGGAGATGAAAGCAGTGGGTGTGAAGCCTAACATCAAAACCTACACAACAATAATAAACGGTTGGGCGCGTGCATCTCTTCCGGAGAAAGCCTTGAAATGCTTTGAAGAGATGAAGTCAGCAGGGTTGAAGCCTGACAAGGCAGTATACCATTGCTTGATGACGTCACTCTTGTCTAGGGCAACTGTGGCAGAAGAGTACATATGTTCTGGGATTCTAAGTGTATGTAGAGAGATGGCTGAATCTGGCCTGACGGTTGACATGGGCACAGCCGTTCACTGGTCTAGGAGTTTGCGTAGGATTGAAAGGGTAGGAGGGGAGATCACAGAAGCTCTACAGAAGACGTTTCCTCCAGACTGGAATTCGTACAGTAATCTTAAAGCGGCTAATCAGATGGAAGATGATAATGATGGCGACGGTGATGAAGTTGATGATGCCCATTATGCGAGTTTAACTGACAGTGATGAAGAAGAATCTGATGAGAGAACATGAAGGCATAATATTACAAGTACCCATCACACCTTAAAGAGCCTTTTTCTCTTGGTAATTACGTCAGCTTATCAGCAATGTACATTTGGAAGGTAATTATGAATCAGAATTAGGAAGTGTTAATATCTGGGTGATGTTCAGTTGGATTTTGATACTGCAAATTCATTGTAGATAGCAAGAGCTTCTTGTTCCTTCAGTATAAGCTCTTTCAAGGGGAAAGTTGGTTTTATTCTGATATAGATAATAATATCCCAGGAAAGGAAAACCTTGGAAGGACAATTAGACTGCGGGTGGAGTTTATCTGCATTAATGAAGTTGATGAAGAGATTATCTTGCCTCCTAGACATCAGTTTCTTTTCATTTTGCTGTAAAGGTTTACTTGTTAGTTGTTATTTTGAGATTTAAACTTGCAAACTGAAGTAGTTTGAAATTGATGTATTATCTCTTTCGCGTGAACAGATATAGTTCTTTGTATTTTTTTTTTTGAGAAGGAAAGAATTAGGCCAAATGAAGGGTTCAACTTAGAACATCTTTACGGATGAGAACATTCAGTTATTATTCGTAGCAAACTGATTAGGTGTGGTGAAATGCTGCAAGCGGATTATATAATCATCTGCTACATAATATGATCGAGGCACGTGATTAATTTCTACAGTCTCAAAGGATTGCAATAAGAGGAATGTAGCTGCTATAATCATTTCAACTTTCCAAGGACAACTTTGGCTTTCACGAATGACATTTATAACCTGTATGTTGTGACCTTTTAATTATGTTCCCCTTCTCATTTTCAAAAAGTTGGCAAGCTCTCCATATACTAATTTGAAATCTTTGAGTAATATGTCAACTCATTTTTGAAAATCGTCTTGTTGTGATGATGCTAGATGCACTACCAGATTGAAGCCAATCTAGTAAAATCAAATGTTGAAAGTTTCTGGCGCATCACATTGATCTAATCAACCATACTATTGTCCCCAATTGCAATGCTAGAAAAATCCTCGAGAGAGAAGGATCAATGAAGTCCATCGTCTGAATTGTAAATGTGCATTAAGTAAAGAAATGAAATGCATTTTCTATATCATTTTTACATAAGGCACATTTTTGAGTAACACTCACACGGTTTGTAGCTAGACATTCTTTTGTTCGCATATCATTATTACATAGCTTCCAGAGAAAAAGTTTCACTTTAGGGTAGTTATATAACTTCCATATCCAATTAAATTCACTGGATTCATTGCCCTCTCATTTGCTAACCAAATAGTTGTCGAATGAGTTGAATACCAACCATTTTCACTTAGGTGTCAGTACAGTTTGTCAACGATCTTGTTATGTGGTATATGAATCTCCAATATTCTCTCAATCCATGATTGGGGAAATCACTTTCCCAATTTAGAGATGTTCCATTGTCGTTCTGGTGTAATGAATTCAGAAACTTTTTCGTCCAAATTAATCAACACCGGTGGATTACATACCTTTATAATAAGTGGAGAATTTGTTATCCAAGAGTCTTTCCAAAATCTAATGGAGTTTCCATCACCTAGCTTCCATATTAATCCATCATGAAATTTATCTTTTAATTTCATCATATTGTGCCATTGTCCTGAGGCATTCATTGCACAACTGTACTTTAGTAGGCTTTCCCCTTTTTAAGTATTTGCATGATACGAACCCAACTATTATTTGGTTTTGCAAGTATTTTATAGTAACCTCATTTGGAGTGCTTGGTTCAGTGTCTTTGCTTTCCTAATATCAAGCCACCCTTATCCTTGGATCTACAAACCTTATCCCATCCAACAAGCGGGTCATGATTCTGTCTTTTACATCAAAAGAATTTGTGGTTAATATTGTCTAATTCCATCAAGGTAGTTTCTGGCAACATAAAATTTTGCATTAAGTAATTCACTTTGTAGCTAGATTTGATCGAATAAGAGTAGCACAACCTGCTTGAGAGAAACTATTGGCTCTCCACCTGGTTAGTTGTCGTTCAGTGGAAGAGATCACTGACTGAAACGTGTGTTTTGTTACCCTACTATCAATGATCGAGCATCCAAGATATTTTATTAGGGCATTTGGATAAGAAATATGAAGTACATTATTTAAATGTCTTTTTAAGGACATCACCACCCCTTTAGTGGTGTAAAAGGCTGATTTGTGAAAATTTACATTCTACCCAAATATGGCACAATGCTCATCAATAATTGATTTGACCTTTGTTTCTGCACTTCTTGTTGCTTTCGCAAAAATCATTATATCATCTACAAATGAGAGTAATGAAATAATATCCCCTCCTCTTGCTATTTGGAACCCAATTTCTCGTCTTTGGGATCTACATTCTAGTTCTAATCGACGAGCCAATCATTCTGAATACAAAATAAATAATAGTGGGGAAATAGGGTCCCCTTGTCTAATACCTCTTTCAAGGTAGAAAACTATTACATGCTAATTATTGACTAAGACAGAAAAGGAAACAATTTGTACACATTCACGAATCCAATAGATAAGTGGTCTATGAAAACCAAATTTATGAAGATCATCATGCATGCAGGTAGTCCCAGTCGACTCTATCATAGGTTTTTTTCATATCCAACTTGATTGCCATCCAACCTTATTTTCCTTTTTGTTGCTTGAAGGAATGGAAAATCTCATGTGCTATCAAAACGTTGTCTTGAATCGCTCTATTGGATACGAAAGCTCCTTGGAGCGTATCACATATGTATAAGTTTTAGCAACATCACTTTGAGTCTCTCAACTATTATTTTCGCAATTACCTTATATATTGTTGAACATAAGCTAATGGACCAGAAATGGTTTGTGGAGGAAGGGTTCTCAGTTTTGGGAATTAAAGTTATAAAGGTATGGTTAAGTTGTTTTAGTAGATGACCTGATTGGAAGAATCATTTAGTTGCTTTAATGACCGAAGGAACAACCACATGTGACATGCCAGTATTTTTGGTAAAATTCAGATGTCACCTCGTCAGGTCCTGGAGACTTGTTCTTTCCAATAACAAAGACTGCTTGCTTAATTTCTTCGTTAGTAATTGGCTTAGTTAAGAGATCGTTGTCTTCTTGAGGTATTTATGGAGAAATGAGATTTAGGTGTTAGTTTTGAGGCGAGATACCACTGGTTGTTTTCATAAACCTCTTCCTATACTCGTTCTGAATTTTTGTACGTATGTTATCTGATACGGAGTAGGCCCGATCTTTCCAACACTCGACACAACAAGCAAGATCAAGACAAGAACGGAATTAGACTCGAACCAGAAATAGAAAAACACGAAGAACACAAGAACAAATGAAGAACACAAAAATCAATAGAAATGAAGAATAACCTTGCAAGCTAAACGGATGACACAAGAGATCGAGTCTCAAGCACCGATTCGATTAGAAAGAAGACCAATCTTCCTACAACTTGACATAACTAAGGTCGAGCCCTAGAAACACCAAGAGGATGCGTGTGATTGTATTGACAACACCGAATCTATGAAGAGATTGGCATAAATCAACACAAACCAAGCTGAATTCCAATGATCCACTCGAAAACCACCCAAGGAAGCTCTCAAATGAAAAGTGTTTACAAAATAGATATCAAGCTAACTGTCCTCAAATAAACCTTCAACAACCTATTTATAGTCCTAGGTAATTAAAGGAAATAACCGAAATAAATAATGTCTTTAACACACGCACACAAATAGAAACATAAACGGAGGCTCCTCAGCCACGGGGTCGACGCCGAGCTGGCCCCTCAGCTACGGGGTCGACGCCGAGCTGACACCGGTCGACGCCGATTATCAGAGTTCCCTCATTGGTGTGTATCATTTTTTCCATTTTCTGTTTCGTCCACCTGTAGCAGTTCGATGAAAATAAGCTGTATTGGAATCAGTCATTCTAACACACTTACTTTTAGTGCGTTGAGCCCAATAAATTTTATGGAATTGGATCAATCTTTCTCTCTGTTGTAAAAGTCGACTTTCCTTTTGAATATGAGTATGTCTATCGCTTCGGCACGAACTAGCTTCTAGCTATATTAGTTTGTCATCTACCTCTTTGATTTGGCTAAAAACATTATCAAGGGTCGTTTTATTCCGAACTTTTATCTTTCTTTCTAGTAGTTGGGTTTTCATTACCAGTTTGAACATTTGCGATTCTAGTGAATTATAGCGCCATGATTGTCTAAGTTCTCAGAGTCACGCCTCTACATCCACATTTTTTTCAAATTGAAATGTACTCTCACATAGACCTGGGTCCGGTTCAGGAACCGGCGGTTCCGGTTCCAGTCCGGTTTCGGTTTCTGCCGGTTCCACCCGGTTCCAGTTCCGAACCGGATATTTAAAAAAAATAAAAAAATAAAAAAACTGAGTCAAGCCGCGATCGCGGAAAATACCAATCGCGATCGCGGTCCGTCACCCGCGATCGCGGGCCCAAAAAACAGAAACTCTATTTTTGGGAGAAAGTCGAAACCGCGATCGCGATCGCGGTTGCTCCTTACGCGACCGCGTAATGGGCAAACGCGATCGCGGTTTCGACTTTAGCCCAAACCGGGCTTGGAAATTGGACTAAGGCGAATCCGCAATTAATGCTTGTTCTTCAAAACAAAAAAAGTTGGATAATTAAAGGGCTTGGACTTAAAATTAAGTTGCCTACGTATCCTCTCAGAGTTATAGAGGAATCAAAGCCCACGTAGTTCTCTTACCTTTCGATATGAAACCCCGCTTTGCTTACCATCTACGTCGATGCATCCGAAGCGCTTTGGGACTCATTGTCTTGCCCGTCCGAGTCGGAAGTTTTGGATACCTCCGCCTTTTGTTGATGAATTTCCGCCCTCTTCCAATCACATACGCACACTTGGGCTTCCAAGACATCGGGATTTAAACTAGATCGTTGATGTCTCTCTATTTGGTGGTGTTTTCATATGTGATTTCCTTTGTAAATATGTTTCTTTTTCCCCTTTTCTTGTGCGTTTTGTTCCTTTTTAGCTTAGTTCCCGTATTTCTATGAGATTCGGAGACTACGCATATTTTATGTGTTTTGTAGGTAATATGGCACGAATCAAGGATCGATTTGAAGGAGGATCGAGACATGGAGCGAGGCCCGAGCAAAGGAGGAAAGAGAGAAGCAAGCCATGAAGAAGAACAAGAGGGAAGCCAACAAGAAGAAGGTGGAACGAGGTTCGGACCGAGTTGCAACCAACCTCGGGTCCGACTTGAAGTTTCAACCTCGGACCGAGATGCACAGTAACTCGGGCCCGAGGTCCTCCGTGTCGGTCCAAGTCGGTCACCGAACTACTTGGGCTCCAAGGCACGAAATTGTGAACTTCCACTTTTGCCCCTCATCTAATAAAAGGCCCTCTTGTCTTCTAAGAAAGGGGTTCCCACACTTAGCAAGGAACCCAACCCTCAAAAAACTCTCAAGGGGATACTTGGAGAGCAAGGAGGAAGGAGAAGAGAAGGAAGAGAGAGAGAATCGGCTAAGGGAGAGGAAGATTGATAGGTTTGGTTGATAGATTTGCTTTGCTTTGTTTTGATCTTGTGGATTTGGAAACCCTTGATTGGAATTTGTGGATTGCTTTTGATTTGAATGAAACTTTGCTTTGTTTTGAGATTGATGATGTTGATTGCTTTCCCTTTTGATTTGTTTGCTTTCTTTGTTTGCCACATGGAGTAGATCTCCTTGATCTTGGGTTATGGGGGAAAACCCTAGCTAGGTTTGGGCTAGAAACCCCAATTCCATAGCCTTGAGTGTTTGATCTAAGGAACCCACTCTACATAGAGCTACAATTCCTTGCGAAAGTCGGGAATCAAGGCTTGAGATTGGCAAAGTAGCGAAAGTGAACATGTGTCAATCTCAAGACCTTGCGGTAGCTCGAACCTGGCTCCCGGTGGCTCGTGGGGCGTCGCGGGGGCTTGCTAATGACGAATCCGAGAAAATAGGTGGATTTGGATGGGTTTTTAGGGAGATTTGGGAAAATTTTGTTCAGATTTTAGATTTGAATTTGTGGGGTTTTGGATGGGAATTTGGGAATTTGGATGGTGGATTTGTGTTTAGAATGGTGAAAGGATGAAGAAAGCGGGTTTAGATTTGATTTGTGTGGAGTTGGAAAAATTGGGTTTGAGAGGTTATGGAGGTCTTAAAGGTTTGATAATGGTGGAATGGTAGAGTGGATGGAGGTAGAAGATGAAGTAGAGGTAGAAAAGAAATGGTAGGGCCGGCCGGTTGGGGTAAGGGCAAATCCGGCAATTTTTGTCAATTCCTTTTTTTTTTTAAAATTAATATCCCGCGGATGCACAATACCGCGATCGCGGTGAGGGACCTCCGCGATCGCGGAGCTGTTTACTGGGTACCTGTGCGCCTTTTTCCGTGTATTTCGAGGAATAAATTCCCCAAAATATTTTGTTCTTTCGAACCTAGTACCTACATGTTAGTCCGACAAGATTGAAAGGTAAAACTAAAACTAAAAACTAAAGAAAATAAAGAAAAAGAAAACTTACCTCGGGTTTCCTCCCGAGCAGCGCCTTTGTTTAATGTCGTTGGCTTGACATTTTAGCCCTTTTATTCAGCACCGGGATTTGGATCAGAAAGATCCACCTCCTCTAATACTTCTTGGCTGACTCCCTCATGGTATTTCTTTAGTCTCTGACCATTAACCTTAAACACATTTTGAGAGTCCCCATCCAATAATTCCACAACCCCATGTGGAAAGACTTGAGTAATTGTATACGGTCCAACCCATCTAGAACGGAGTTTGCCTGGGAAGAGTGTGAGACGAGACTGGAAGAGAAGGACCTTGTCTCCAACTTTGAATTCCTTCCTTAGGATGTTCTTATCATGCCATGCTTTTGTTTTGTTCTTGTAATTCACAACATTGTCATAAGCATCCAATCTCAGCTCTTCCAACTCTTGCAATTGCAATTTTCTGAACTCTCCATTCTCTTTGATATTTAAGTTGCATTTTTGGACCGCCCAATAAGCTTTATGCTCAAGTTCCACTGGCAAGTGACAACCTTTTCCATAAACCAATCTGAAGGGAGACATCCCGATGGGTGTCTTATAAGCAGTACGGTAGGCCCACAAAGCACCAATCTGAAGGGAGACATCCCGCGGCAGTTGGTCACCGCGGTCGCGGTGCCTTCGATCAGAATCCCCGTGCTCTCAGTTGAGGTTCTGCGACCGCGGCAATCGTTCTCCGCGGGTGCGGAGGCGTTCTCCAGAATTTCGAATTTTTCGGTTCGTGGATCTTCATTCACCCCCACATCTCTATTCAGCTCTCTTCCACTTCTTAATGTGATAGCACTCACATTCTCCCTTGGATTGATAGGTTGTGCCGGCAATTTCCCAGAATCTCGGGCCTCTAGCTTGCTTACTACAGTAGCCAGTTGACTTATCTGAGTCTCTATATTCTTGATACTAGCTTGGGTGGACTGGAAACTAGTCTGAGTGTTCTGTCCCAACTGGTCTACTGTGTTAGCTAGCCTTGCAAACATCTCTTCAGCATTGAATGAGTTGTTTTGATTTTGAACTGGAGGTCTAGGAACATAAGGTTGCCTGTTTAGCTGATTTCCTCCTTGTTGATTATATTGAGGCTGATTCTGATTCCCATATCTCAGATTTGGATTATGTGCCCAGCCTGGGTTGTAAGTATTAGAAAAAGGATCAAAACGAGGTCTAGGAGGTCCATATCCTCGTACAACATTAACCTCAGCCTGAGGTTCCTGGAGTTGTGGGCATGCATCAGTAGGGTGAAGTGTGTCAGCACAGATTTCACATGCCTTCAGTTGTTGAGGGGTTCCTTGCAGCATGAACCTCTTCATCATATCTTTCAACTCCGCCATATCAGATCTTATAACAGAAGAGGAGTCCATAGCATTGACTCCTTTAGTGCCAGTTCTTTTATTGAATTGTCTTGAGTTCTCAGATAGCTCAGAAAAGTGCTCAAGGGCATCTGCTGGTGTCTTGTTCATCAGGCTTCCACCACAAGCTTCATTCACCATTCTACGCTCTTCATCCAGTAATCCACCAAAGAAATATAATACCAGGTCTTGATTAGAATACCCATGATATGGGCAACTAGCACACAGTCTCTTGAATCGCTCATGATAATCATACAGGCTCTCTCCAGCCTGTTGTTCAATATTGCTCAGGCTCTTCTTCAGACTGTTCTGTTTGGTGGCAGGAAAATATTTCTCCAAGAATGCCGCTTTCATCTTAGTCCAGGTATCTATGGAGCCTGGAGAAAGATAGTAGAGCCACTCATTGGCTGAATCCTTCAGAGAGAAAGGAAACGCCCTCAGCTTGATCTGGTCCTCAGTTACATCAGCAGGCTTCATACTTGAGCAGACCTGATCAAATTCAGCAAGATGCTTGTTTGGATCTTCTCCACCATGCCCATAAAATTGGGGTAAGAGATGGATCAACCCTGATTTCAATTCAAACTTGACACCGTTATTCAGCGCAGGGAACTGAACAGCCAGGGGCTGTTGTTGAAAGTTAGGAGCAGTCAGCTGCTTCAAAGTCCGATCTCCCATTGTCTCAGTTTCAGCAGAATTCAAGTTGAAAGGTAATTCACGGAGTAGTTCCCGAGCTTCACGTCTCAACCTGGAAAGGGTCCTTTCAATCTCTGAATCAAAAGGCAAAGTAGAAGAATCAGTAGCACGAGTGTGGACCATAAACTAGGATCCACACTAGAGTTGGTAATAATAAAAACTAAGAATTAAACAAAAGTGTCCCCGGCAACGGCGCCAAAATTTGACTAGCTTAAAGTCGTCGTGCCAAATCAAAAATAAATCCCTAATTACTCAACTAGTATAGTCGGTAAGTCAGGGTCGAACCCAAGAGACACTTGTATCCTAAGTTTTATTATTATCAACTCAAAGAAGTAACAAAGGGGGGATTTTGATTAATAAACTAACACTAACAATTGAAACAAACAAAGCAAGTAGTCAAACAGGGCAAAAGTTGGATTTTTATCAATTAGGGAAAAGCAATCCTATTCAAGTATCCACTTTTCTTCCTCAAGCAATTGATCGCAGATTCAAACAAGTTATTCCTTTTAGTTATTCCTATCCTGATCATAAATTTAACATGGCAACGAGACATGCAAACTTAATATCCAAACAACTCATGAAACGATCATAAATAATAGGGATATTAGCATTAAGAACAAGGATAAACAGGATACATGCAATTGAATTCCAACGATTCAAACAATTAACATGCATTCAATTTTCTTCTCAATTATTTTAGTCCAACGAGTCCTAAATCAATTGAGTTGCTACAAAGATTAGGCTTTGCTACGAGAAAACCTAGATCTAGCAATAGATAATATCAATTCCAACAAGTTAGCTAGGCCTGAAAGAATCAATACAATCAATAATAATTACGCACAAGAGAATTGAAATAACCTGTAGAAATAAACCTGAATAGACGAAGCTTACAACAACTTGAGTCTGAAAAGCTTCAACTTGAATAGAATCTAAGAAGTTTAGTTCTCCATAAGAGAGAAAATACCAATATCTGAAATTAGGTCTAAGAGAGAATACAAAACAAAGCTGAAAAACTAGGTCTAAATAGTCTCGAACTAAGCGTACGAAATAAAATACTCGGAAATAATAAAATAAAAATAGATAGATAGAGCAAACGTCGCCTCGGAATTATGCTGACGTGGACCTCCGCGGGCGCGGTGAACAACCTCCGCGATCGCGGACCTGTAGAAATCCTCATCCGAGTCAACGCTGACCCGCGATCGCGGCCTTATACCTCCGCGAGCGCGGACCTGAATCTTGGCTCCACCGCGAGCTGCTCAACTCCGCGGCCTTCACTTCTCGGTCTTCTAATCCAGACTTCAATTCTTCCAATTTCTTCAATTCTTCGGTCTTCTACTCATATATCGTTATAAGCACTAAATGGACCTAAATATATATATAAAATGTATTATCTAGTCCTAGTTATGCTATATGAAATACAGCATATCAAATTCCCCCATACTTAGACCTTGCTCGTCCTCGAGTAAGCTCAAAATGAAATCAAGAATGACAATACAACAAAGGTCTACAGGAAGTATTGGGAGAAAATAACCTAAAACTAAACAACACTCAGAAATTAAGCTCACAACCCGAACCCATGTAAAAGAATGAAAGTGCATACAATGAAGTCCTAGCACAATCTATCACTCATAACAAGAATATATCAAAGATCAAAGTAAAAACCCATAACAATGAACCCCAAGCCCCAACAAGAATGATCCTAAGCACTCGTTTTTTTTCACTCATCCTGCTTAGGCGCCCTTTCGGGTTTTCACCTAACCGCTCATTTCATTTTTCTATAGATGTGCTCACCAACTCACTTTCACTCCTTTTAGCCTCTTATTACCCCAGCCTAATGCCGGTCCGGGCCCCTGAAATTTTTCCTTAGCCGCCCTTTCAGGTTTTCAACTCAGCACAGGATTTAATGTTTTTTTTATTATTTTTTTAAATTTTTTTATTATTTTTTTTTAAATCTGAAATCTGAAATGCAGAAACTGAATGCAACTGTACATATATACAACAATGAGTACTCCCTCCCCCATACTTAAATCTTTCATTGCCCTCAATGAAATAAAAGACAAATCAGATATAAATAAAGGAAGGGTAAACAGAAGACTCACCGTGGTGGACCTGGCGGTGGAAATTGCTGAGGGTACTGAGGCCAATAATGCTGATAAAATGCCTCCTGACGCTCCCTTATCTGGTCCATAGTCAAAGACATGTCCTTGACATTCCTCCCCACATCCTCCAATGTGCTCCTCATGTCAGCCTGTGTCCTAATAAAATAGCTCTGCTGGTCAGCCATGAAATCAACTCTCATACTCAAAGTCTCCATAGCAGAGTGCATCTTCTCATACCACTCTGGTGCTTCTCCACCACCAGAAGGACTAGCCTCATGCGGCCCCTGAGGATGCTCATGATGATGATCATACGCCTGCTCTTCCTCTACTACATCCTCTACTACCATCACATCAGACTCCAAATAAAAATGATCAGCTGTCTCCTCAGCTCCAAACTCCCTAGGCAGACGTAAATATACATCATGCTGCCTACCACAGTGCCAGATCCAACCTCCATTCTTAACATCAGATAATAACTTAGCTTTCCTAAGCTGTGACAAATCAAAGCAAATCCTACCACCTACTGGCACTCGGTATCTGCCCTGTATAACATCTAAGCTCACAAAACGCAAGGCTATCAAAGTAACCAAGCCCCCCAAAGCAATCTTCCCGGACTGAGATCGAGCCTTCCTCACATCACGTAGGAACAACTCTACCCAATCAGGGACCACAGGTTGGTCCCCCATCAAACACCACATCATAGAAACATCCTTTGCAGCCATCTTGTTAACCTCCCCATTCCCTAAAAAGGTGTTAGAAATCACCTTATGACAAAGCCTCAACCCCGGGTGAACAATACTGTAGTTCTATAACCCATGTCCAAGAATATACTGAGTGTGAGTCACTGCAGTCCAAAAATGCATCGCCCCTGGGTTATCCTCAACATCAGCCCAACCAGCTGTAGGCTGACCCGTCACCCCAAAACACTCACCTAACTGATTCCTAGTCAGTGAGTAATCTCGCCCAAACAATCTAAAGCCAATACTACCATCATCAAGCTCTCTATAAGTAACTAAAAACTCCAACACTAGAGACTTGTATGTATAAGCATGCAAAGGGATCAAACCACCTAAACCACCCTACTGTAACAACTGAGGAACCGACTGATATAAACCCAACGAATATAATGTCGGTGCATGGAAAAATTTAGTAGACAACATGGTTTTCTTATCAATCTCATTCCACAATGCCTTCTCCGTCCTACTCAAATGAACCGGGTATGCCATAATTATGAATAAGCCGAGGAAAGGATGAAATCGGACTAACAAAATGGAATTATCGGCTTCTTTCAACAGTTCCGCGGGTGCGGAGGATGGTCACCGCGATCGCGGACGCACGGTACTCCGCGGATCTGGATTTTGCTCTCGCGGTAGCTCGAACCTGGCTCGCGGTGGCTCGCGGGGCGTCGCGGGGGCTTGCTAATGACGAATCCGAGAAAAATAGGTGGATTTGGATGGGTTTTTAAGGAGATTTGGGAAAATTTTGTTCAGATTTTAGATTTGAATTTGTGGGGTTTTGGATGGGAATTTGGGAATTTGGATGGTGGATTTGTGTTTAGAATGGTGAAAGGATGAAGAAAGCGGGTTTAGATTTGATTTGTGTGGAGTTGGAAAAATTGGGTTTGAGAGGTTATGGAGGTCTTAAAGGTTTGATAATGGTGGAATGGTAGAGTGGATGGAGGTAGAAGATGAAGTAGAGGTAGAAAAGAAATGGTCGGGCCGGCCGGTTGGGGTAAGGGCAAATCCGACAATTTCCGTCAATTCCTTTTTTTTTAAAATTAATATCCCGCGGATGCACAATACCGCGATCGCGGTGAGGGACCTCCGCGATCGCGGTGCTGTTTACTGGGTACCTGTGCGCCTTTTTCCGTGTATTTCGAGGAATAAATTCCCCAAAATATTTTGTTCTTTCGAACCTAGTACCTACATGTTAGTCCGACAAGATTGAAAGGTAAAACTAAAACTAAAAACTAAAGAAAATAAAGAAAAAGAAAACTTACCTCGGGTTTCCTCCCGAGCAGCGCCTTTGTTTAATGTCGTTGGCTTGACATTTTAGCCCTTTTATTCAGCACCGGGATTTGGATCAGAAAGATCCACCTCCTCTAATACTTCTTGGCTGACTCCCTCATGGTATTTCTTTAGTCTCTGACCATTAACCTTAAACACATTTTGAGAGTCCCCATCCAATAATTCCACAACCCCATGTGGAAAGACTTGAGTAATTGTATACGGTCCAACCCATCTAGAACGGAGTTTGCCTGGGAAGAGTGTGAGACGAGACTGGAAGAGAAGGACCTTGTCTCCAACTTTGAATTCCTTCCTTAGGATGTTCTTATCATGCCATGCTTTTGTTTTGTTCTTGTAATTCACAGCATTGTCATAAGCATCCAATCTCAGCTCTTCCAACTCTTGCAATTGCAATTTTCTGAACTCTCCATTCTCTTTGATATTTAAGTTGCACTTTTGGACCGCCCAATAAGCTTTATGCTCAAGTTCCACCGGCAAGTGACAACCTTTTCCATAAACCAATCTGAAGGGAGACATCCCGATGGGTGTCTTATAAGCAGTACGGTAGGCCCACAAAGCATCATTGGGTCTCAAACTCCAATCTTTTCTGTTGGGTGCCACCGTCTTCTCCAAGATTGTTTTTATCTCCCTGTTGGACACTTCAGCTTGTCCATTGGTCTGGGGGTGATATGTTGTAGAGATCTTCTGAGTGACATGGTACTTTTTCAATAAAGCATTGACAGTCTTGTTGCAAAAATGAGTACCCCTGTCACTTATTAGAGCTTTTGGAATCCCAAATCTTGAGAAAATGTTGTCCTTAAGAAAATCTGCAACTTCTTTTGAATCATCAGTTCTGGTGGCCTTTGCTTCCACCCACTTGGAAACATAGTCCACCGCAAGTAAAATATACAAATTCCCAAAAGAAGAGGGGAAGGGTCCCATAAAATCAATGCCCCAAACATCAAAAATTTCACAGAATAGCATACGAGTTTGAGGCATCTCATGTCTCTTAGAAATATTACCCACCCTCTGACAACGATCACATGATTTACATAAAGCATAAGCATCCCTAAAAATATGAGGCCAATAAAATCCAGCTTCTAAAATTTTCCTAGCAGTTTTATTAGTCCCAAAATGACCCCCACATGCATAGGAATGACAAAAAGAAAGGATAGATTGTACCTCAGAATCCGGGACACAACGTCGGATTACCTGATCTGTGCAGTGCTTCCATAAATATGGATCATCCAAAACATAGAATCGGGATTCATGACGAACCTTGTCTTTCTGGGCCTTGGTAAAATGACGAACCTTCTCTTTGAACCTGATTTGCTTAATAAAGTTAGAAACTTGTTGAACAAGTAATCAAATAAAAGACGAAACTGATTTGATAGATTGAAACAATCAAATTTGATAGTTCAATTGGATTGGCTCTAACGCTAAATCCAATTGATTAACTAGATTTGATCTTTAAAAATCAAACTAGAACAATCTCAATTGACTAAATCAATAAACCAAATTGAACACACGAAAGAGAGAGAATTCGAATGGAGTATGATGATCGATCTTCGTAGGTTTGAATGCTAGAACACGAGTTGTTTTAATGGCCCAAGAGCAAGATTAAACCAAAGGGGTTTAATCTTACTGAGCTGATTTTTATTGAATGAAGATGCAAACTATTAATAAGAAATACAAAACAAAGTTCTTTGGAGAGCAAGGCATGGCATGGCCGGCCCTAGTAGGGACAATTCGGTCCAATGGCTTGCTTCCCAAGATAACATAAAATAATTAAAAAGCATCTATCTAAGTCTCCTTATCATAAATAAATCAAATAAATAATTATTTGACTTATTTATATAAGAAAACTAAAAATCTAATCCTAAAAATCAAAAAGATATAAATAATAATAAAGCAAGATATATATCAGCCCTAACAAACTTCCTATGGCCGAAATTATCATAAAGATAAAGATAGAATCAAAATAAAAGATAAGATTCCCGTAAGACTTGAACAGCTCTCAGTAAATCACATTTTTGACCTCTTTACTCTTGGATTCTGGATTCGACAAAAACCACAAAGTTGTAGATCTTTTAATTATCTATCCAACGCAATTTGAACGGACTTGAGATCAATTTTCTAGCCCAAGTTATGACCAGTTTACTGAGCACTGTTTTTAATTTGACGGGTCTCATAACTTTTCGAACTTTCAAGATTTCATCCTCTTCCTTGGTGGCCTTGGTTGCCATGGATGGATATTTTTAAGAGATAATATTAGATCTATGAACACCTTCTTAAATTTAAATGATCGGGACCTTAGTAAAGGTCTTGGTGTTTGACCTCCATTCGTCTTCAACGAATCATTCACTTTGATCCTCCCTTGATTTGCATCAGAAGCGGTGTTGTTAAATGCATTGTCAAAGGAGATAGAAAAAACTCGATGAAGTAGTCTATACTCTTCCAAAATAGTACGAATAATGTTACTAATCATTAAAGCGGTATGAGAAAAATCAAATACTCTATAAGCCAAAACACGTTTTTGCACATTAAAATGGTCATCACGAAAATGACATGTTAAGCCCATGTATGAATGATTTTGCCAATGATCACTCCAAATATCACTACAAATTGCAACTTTAATATCATTTTGAGCAAAAAACTTCACCAATGCCATCTTACGGGTTTTATATGCTTTCATCACATTTTTTTTGACCGACTTCCTAGTAGTCGGTTTATAAGCGGGTTGTACATGATTAGTCATCCAATTGTTAAATCCTAACTTTTCGGCAAAATTAAATGATAAGTGATCAACACAAATAGACTCGGATAAGGCATACATGCTATCATTATGGTTATAAGTAAATAAATGAGGGTTATGATGAAGATTAATTGATACGGGGATTACCCGAAGGATGCCCGATCTTCAACACCATAGACTCAAACAAAGGAAACAAAGGGACAATTCAACAATGGGAAAACAAATGAAATGGAAAATAAATAAGCAATTAAAAGATAGAAGAAGAACCACTTGAAACAACTAGAAGACCCTTGTCTCAACAGGACAAGAACCAAATAGAATGAAAAAAAAAAGATGGGTTTCTTGATCATTCTATTTGGTTCTTGTCCTCTTGAGACAAGGGTCTTCTAGTTGTTTCAAGTGGTTCTTCTTCTATCTTTTAATTGCTTATTTATTTTCCATTTCATTTGTTTTCCCATTGTTGAATCATCCTTTGTGTCTTGCTTCGAGTCATTTCTGACCATTGTTTTCTTTGTTTCCATTGTTTGAGTCTATGGTGTTGAAGATCGGGCATCCTTCAGGCTAATCCCCGTATCAAAGTGGTATAAGAGCTACCGGTTGACAACACCATGGTTGAGTCGTTCATGGAGTCATCTAAATCAGAAAATCCCAAAAAAAGAGTCGGTTGTGTCACCAAGAACAAAATTCGCTTGGTTAGTCTTTCATACCTTACTTTCTTGTGTTTAATTGGTTTTCTAACCCCTTGATGGACAGAAGTGTTGTGCTTTGTTGTTGCCTAGCCCAAACTCCCTTCACCAGCCCAACCACCACCTAAAAGCAACCCTAAAAGGCCATTAACCGCCACCTTTCCTTCCACCCACGTCCATCATCAATGAAAGGCCAATTTCCCCACTTTCCTGCCAGCCAAACGTGCCCTTACCTGAGCCTAACTGCCACCTTGACTAAAAACGTCCATCACCTTTCCTATACTCAGCCAAGAGATTTAATTTGTTAAGGGAAAACCTTAATTAATTAAATTTAAGCCAAAAGTCCAAAGCCTATTAAATCTCCTACATTTTAGGCTGATTTTCAAAGCTGAGTAACAAACTCAATTTCAGCCATAAAACCCACGCCCACCTCCTACAAAGTAGCAAGACCAATTCAAACCTCTTCCCCCACACAATCAACCACGAATTTTAATTAAATTAAAGTATAATTTGATTTAATTAATTCAAATTCAAAGCTCCTAAGTCCATTCCTACATTTTAGCTTTGACCCAGCCACATCTTTCTTGAATTTGAATTCAAATTGACTTCCAATTTTGAAGGAGACCTCCAGCTCTTAAATTAAATAGAAGTCAATTTCTCCTCCCATTTTATCCACGCCATTTTTCACCACCTGCTCAGCCGTCAACCAAGAGACCCTCCAACCAGCCACAACACATCTTTGGGTTGTTAATCACACACGAGCATGTAAGTTTTTCATCCTTAGTTTCTTATTCTTTGTATTCCTTAGAGTCATCCACCAAAATCCAAACAAAGAGTCTAGAGTGTATAGTATTGAAGAAAGAAGGATTTTTAAGTTGTTTCGTTGGGTTCTTGTTCATGTGCCAACATGGGTTTTTCGATCATTCTTAAGGGTTCTTCTTATATCTATCCTATTTCTCTTAACTTTCAGTTTGTGAGTCATGCATTTGTTTCTGTTTTGTGTCGCATAAGGCCAATTGCCTAAGTATGTTTCTCTTTGGGATTATATGTATAGCGTCCTTGTGTCCAACCTCGTTTCGTAGTTAGTCCAAGCCAAGCACATATACAATGGAAGGGTTATCATAAAATCAGATTTAGATTGTAAACACAAGAGTGAAACACTTGTGAGGATTTGAGTTCATTCTAACATTGCAAAGTGTTTGTAGCATTATGTCTTCTTCAGATCATACATATTCCGAGCTAGTTCATGAAGAGCCTGAAGAATCATGGGGATCCAATGACTACTTTCCGCCCTATGAAGACGTAGAGGACACCCAAGATTCGAGGACAAATCTTCGCCAAGAAGGGGAGGAGGATGAAGGAAAATCCCGGGAGTTTTTAAAGAATATTCCTCCATGTATTCTCGCTTGTATGCTCGTTGAGTTCAACCGGATCATGGAGCCATTGAGAGCTAAAAAACGTCAAGATGCTCGAGAGATGCGTGAGCTTTCAGAGAGAGTGAGACGAGCTGAAATTGTGAACCAACGGAGGAAGAAGTATATCAAGCGGCTTAACCCCGCATCAAATTGGTATCAGAGCTTCGTTGACGGCGTTTTGTTTCAATTCCGAGTCGATTCACCCTTAGAGTCTACAAAAAAAAAGAAAGAGGAACATCGTCTTCAAGATTCGATCATGTTTGATTAATCTCAATCTCTTTAATTAAACTTGAAAGTACTAACCAGTTTGTTGCTTGTTGTAGTGGGTTGTTTTGCCCCAGCCAAACACGCCCTACCACCCAGCAACCGCCACCCCAAATCGTCCTCAAACACCTGCAGCCACCACCTCCAATACACACGCCCACTACCCTTGCCAACCATCAGCCACGTTTTATTTGAGAGGGGTTAATTTGTTTTAAATAAAAAGTCAATCAAATCCCTACTTTTAAGGAAGGCTGATTCAAACTCTAAACCACTTCCTTTTCAGCCACAAGGCCACGCCCCACCTTAACCATATCTCCTCACATCCCTATTTTCTAGCAAGACTATTTCAAACCCATATCAGCCTCAACACTCCGCCTCCCTCCACAAAACCAGGGATTGCATCCCACCACTCCAACGTCCATAACATTAAATCTGCTACATTTCTATTTTCATTTCTTGCACTTAGATATTGCATCATAGCTTAGCATTTTATTTTCGCATTAATCTGCAATTATCTGATTATTTCTGATAAAAAAAAAAGAAAAGAAATTCAAAAAAAAAAAAAAGTCAAAAAAAAAGATGGGTTTCTTGATCATTCTATTTGTTGTCCTCTTGAGACAAGGGTCTTCTAGTTGTTTCAAGTGGTTCTTCTTCTATCTTTTAATTGCTTATTTATTTTCCATTTCATTTGTTTTCCCATTGTTGAATCATCCTTTGTGTCTTGCTTCGAGTCATTTCTGACCATTGTTTTCTTTGTGTCTTTTGTTTGAGTCTATGGTGTTGAAGATCGGGCATCCTTCGGGCTAATCCCCGTATCATTAACGGAAGAAGAAGTTGCAAACCCGGATAGTTGGGATTGTCCTTGCATCATGCCTATCTTGTCGGGGTGCTTGTTCTTCACGTGATTGGATAATGTTCCATAGCCCGATCCCGACAACCATATGTAAAATTAGTACAATAGTTACAATGAACTTTAAATTTCTTGGTACATGCATTACAAGCTCCCTTCCGAAAATGTTTTGTAAAAATTTCGGATTTAAGGGATGGAACCTCGCTCGTCTCGGAAGGCTCCTCGAATCCATGATCCACACCCACTCCCTCATTTTCATCGGGAGTGGACGATCCCGGTTGTACCACATTGGGATTGGGATTCGTAAATTCCGACAAGTTAATAGGGGATACAAATTCTACATTTGCATCACTCTCTTGTGAGCCAAAAATTTGATCAATGTTAAGAAATCCTTCCATTTTCTTAAAATGTAACTAAAGAAGTAAGCAAAAAGAGTAAACTAGTAAAGTATGGTAAACAAAAATATAATTAAGCACTAAGATATAAGGACAATTGTGCTAATTTTTTAAAAGAACAATTAGGAAAGCAATTGCAATTTGTAAAAACTAGTAAAGATTGAGAATTGAGAGAGCTTTGTAAATTTGAGAGATTGAGAGATTGAGAGAGATTGGTAGTGTGTGTGGTAATGAGATCATTTAGTGGATATTTATAGGTAAATTTATCAAAGAGTCGTTGGAAATTTGAACTAGCCGTTGGAAACTAGCCGTTGGCATTTTACCCAAAACCGCGACTGCGGCCTTGAGGGCCGCGATCGTGGTTTCCCATACCGCGACCGCGGCCTGAGACCCGCGGTCGCGGTTTTGAATTTGGCTCAAAACCGAGCTTTCTGTTGAAATAACCGCGACCGCAAGACTCAGGCCGCGGTCGCGGTTTCGGCTTTCATTCAAAAAAAATAGCCGTTATGGAAACCGGCGGTTCGAACCGGGGAAACCGGAACCGCCGGTTCGGCGGTTTCCGGGGGGCCAAACCGGAACCGAAACCGGGGGGGGGGGGGACCAGACCGGCCGGTTCATAAACCGGAACCGGCCCGCCGGTTTCTGAACCGGCGGTTCGCCGGTTCGTGTGAACCGTGACCCAGGTCTACTCTCACATGGTTAGTTGTTATTTGTTAAGACAATCTTGGAAAGAGAAAAATGACAACAGATGTAAAGATGAACAAGAGATTTTATAATGATATGAAGATACACACAAAGGAGCATTTACTCATATGCTCTTATATAAAGTTGTTTGGCATCCAAATGTAATTATCTCACAGAAAAACCCGATCTTACACAAATAAAAAAAAATTCTATTAACTCACAGAATACTTTTGGGTCCATATCCTAAAGCAGTGAAATTTCTTTACATAAAAGAAGTCCTTTTTACCCCCAAAATAGTGTTTAAAAACCAGAACATACAAGTTTCTAGAGGTAGATGCAGCTTTAAGGATTCGGGTCTTTCCCAAACCCCATGAGTAGATGAGTAACAAACATGGAGCCTCTCCGAGCAATTTCAACGGTGCGCCCCACCAAAGGCAGCTTCGCAGTTTCTCGGTTGAGAAGAGGTTTCTTGTCCCACCTGTGCATATTAATCACATTGCATATTAATGAACGTGTTTCCATCTGTACTGATAGTCTGATACTGTACGTAAAGAGGCTGCACTTCCCAAATTACCTGTCTTCATGGCGCACAACTTTTCCTCCTTCAATGTCAAGCTTGATGAGTGAAATCATGTCAATGCCTCTTCCCATGAACTTGTAGTATTGCTTGTTATCAATCAATATCTACGCAACATAATGTGAAGAAGCTGATTCTCTCAAGTAGATGGAAGGATAGAAAGTAGTGATCATGTACTTGATTGTCAGTCAGTACATAGTTGCATGAAGTAAGAGAGTAATTTTCTAGATAGATGCATGAGCAGGAGTTTATTACCTCGTGCTTTCCCGGTGAGAGTACATTTTCTTTGATGTCATATTCCACGATCCTTGACTCACTAAAGACCTGTAAGGAATCAAAATGTCTATGTTATTAGACCTTTGAAAACTTTTCAAGGCAAAAATGAAGGATTACTTGCATCTTTTAGAGCCCACATGTTCCCCTTGACACAATTTGCATGTCTTGCAAGTTTGGTTCTCCGATTTTACAAGGACAAAAGAAAAGGATATATATTCTTACGGGCCATAAACCTTAAGGACCAAACAATGCACTTTACCCTAAACATTAGTTCAAGATGTGAATTCTATTTGTCAGGATTAGTAGCACCAAGCGATAAAAGCTTAGGAGAACAATTGAGAAACAATAAGCTTTTCAAGCAAAAACTGAACTCTAAGGCATATGTAAAGTAATTAGCTAGATATTAGATATACACTGGGACAACTACGGTAAATTCATCCAATTTGTAAACATAGCCCATTCAAAGCAAAAATAATTTATTTTTTATTCAAAATCAAAGAAAGCAGAAATACAAACAAGCATAACCTTAAGAGAATAAAAGGAAGACTTGATCTGCTTCACCCTGCAATGAAATACAAAACAGCATTACAAGTTGAGACTTTGTAACAGAAAGAAAGAGCACAAAATAATAGAAATACAGAACCCCTTAAAGAAAATAGCATCAGCTTTTGCATTTCGAAGCATATAGGAAATAAGACTACTTATCACAAATGTTACAACTGCATATATTATTGGGTTGTACTATTTACCGATGATGAAATAGTTACCGATAGATGCATACCCGCGAGCACACATAAGTGGGTCTTCAAAGGTTGCATCTGGAGCGTATATTTCAAAATCTCGAGGAGTAGCTCGCGATGCATACCTAATACAAATCCGTCGAGAGTTATCACATCAAAATCTTGAAATCCATTGTGAAAAGACAAATACTGACAGTATGCAAGAATCGTTACTTTGCACACAACTTTCTCCAACTTAATTTAAAGGCTAACGCCACTTGGAGAGATACTCACAGATTGAGAATATGAGGAAGAATTCCATCAGCGAAACGTTTGGAGGCATCGAACTCGGAGCTTCCTTCCGCGCGACGATCCTCGCTCGGTTGATCCATCTTACACCGCGCACCTGCATCAACAAAAGAAATGAAAATTGACGATCAACACTCAACAGCCCAAGTCAAGGAAAATCAATATTCAGTAATTAGCAGAGTCACGGACCCCCTAAATCTCCGATTCGCGGCGAATTGAGCAAAAATAACCTGGAATTGAGCCGGATAAGGTGGAGCGGTGGGAGACGAGAGAGCATCAAGGCGAGAAACGAGATGGAGGAAGAAGAAGAAGTGCTAGGGATTTGGTTATTATATAACTCGACTCGATTGTGTGCGGGTGAGCGAGGTGCTACGTGGCAACACCTCAGCCCCTTTTCTTGTCTTCTCCGTGCTTTGACCTGTCCAGCTGTCCTTCACGCATCTTCCCGCGCTTTCAATGTTTTCGGTATTTCATTTTTTTGGCGGTCTCTTTTTTTCATACGTTCAGCTTTTTCACTTTTTCATTAGATTATTAAATAGAAAAACCAACCTTAACCTTTATATGGCATAATATTAAAATAAAGAGGAATTGGCTAAAAACCACCCGTATAATATGATATATTTTACTTAACCACCCGTATTTTCAATAATTATAAAAAACCACCCATATTAAGGGCTCCGCTAAAAATTAACCACCCAAATCGCAGATCCGTTAGCCTCCGTCAAAAAAGAGTGACATGGCACTCACATTTTATTTTTTTTAATTTAAAACCTTACCACATCACCCATTTTTACCCATTTCCATCCAAATCACCATTTTTACCCATATTTAAAATATCACAAATTTCTTTTTTAAATAAAAAAACTATCAAATATTGATTTGCCCATTCTTCCAGATCTATCATTATCCAAATCCAGATCCCATCAATTAAGGGGCATCTATAATTGTCGATCAATTTCTGTGCTCCATCGCTCTCTTCCTTCTCAATCTCTTTCAAGCTCCATCGCTCCATCAATGACTGCTCAAAATCTATTATACATCATCTTCTCCCTCCCACAATACTCCAAGATAAACTAATCAAACTCCTTTCCACTCAAATTCATATCGGGTAAACCCAATATTTACATTCAATTTCACAATTTTGTGCTCAACGGGAGATAAATCTCGTTTTTAAATTTAAGGTTTGTAGTTGCAACCACAAAAAATCCCCTAATTTTTTTCAGATGAATCGAGGGCTTTGAACAAATCAAGGGATTTGACGAGATTTTCGAGGCTTTCGCGACCGATCCAGACCTGGATTTGTTCAACGGGAGACAAATCTCGTTTTTTTCTTCTCTGTAGTTGTCGATAGGATTTCTGTATATATGTTTATGTGCTTTATGTCTGCTTATGAGAGTTCAAGTCGTTGGTTCTTGTTGGGTTCTCCATCTCTAAATTTGTTGGTTGTCTTCCAAGGCATATGAATTGGGCTTGTGGATTTGTTTAATGGAGGGTCTGTAATGTGGTAATGGAGAAGAATGAGGGTTGTAGAACAGTTTCAAGCGACCTTCAATTTTGTTGGTTATTTAATGGAGGGTGAAGTTGGCAAGAATTTCTTGCGCATCAATTTCTTGGTGGTTGGCTATTGGTGAGTGGTGAGGGAGGGTGAAGTTGAGAGATGGAGAAGGAGGAAGAAAGAGCAGAGGGGTTAGGATGAGCAGGAAAGTAAAGAGAGGGGAGGAGAGAGAGGAAAAAGAAAAGAGAGAAAAAGAAAATTAAACAAAGCTTTTGATGTGGCAAGGTTTTAAATTAAAAAAATTAAAATGTGAGTGCCACGTCACTCTTTTTTGACGGAGGGTAACGAATCTGGGTTTTGGGTGATTAATTTTTAATGGAGTCCTTAATATGGGTGATTTTTTATAATTATTGAAAATACGGGTGGTTAAGTGAAATATGCCATATTATACGGGTGGTTTTCAACCAATTCCTCTAAAATAAAATATTTTACCGATTTGAGATGGTTGCGTAACACTCAAAACACCACGTCATAATATAGAGTGACATAAAACGCTACTGAATGTCGTTAAATTGGCAATCCTATTATAAAAAACTAGACATAAGTGATAATCCTAATTAGGCCGACCGACATATTAGAATGTTAGCCACTAAGTACCGTAATATAACGCTACTGAATGACGTTAAATTGCAATCTACATAGTACAATACTAAAGTAGAAACTATATATGTAAAAAAATTTGTGCCACTTGTTATGATTTAAAAATGTTAGGATTATTTTTTTTTTATAAATTTTGTCAAAAAACTACCCACTTTCTCCTGCTTCCTCCATTTTTGATTCAAAAATATTTTGTTATTCTAAATTTTTTATATAAATGGTTATTTTGAAGTTATCTAAAATAATATTTCTAATGAAAATTTAATTAAAAAATCTTAGTATTCTAATGATCTAGTACAAATTATTTTTTGAATTTATACTTTTTGTAATGAATTGTATCTAAACATTATTATTATCCTAACCATCTTGTATAAATTGTTATTTTGAATTCATCAAAATATTATTATTTACTCGAATTTTTTTCTACGATCCAAAAGTTGGGAGAATATTGGCATGATATTGCACTTAAATGCATATTCTGAATTCATTTTTATAATTTCAGATAATATAAACACAAAATAAATACATGGTACATGCCTATCACTAGTTTTAGTATAACAAAATGGGCCTAAGTGATAATCCTAATTGGGCAAGCTCATTAGGATGTCACGCCGCACAATGACGTCATATTGCATCGTGTAACGACATGAGATGGCGCATTATATAAGTGCGTATTCGTCTTCTTCCTTCCTCATGTTTAAGAACCCTAGCCGTCATGAGAAATAATTTTCTGATCTTGCTATTTGATACCGATTACAATGCAAATTGGCCAAATTCCACAAAATGCCTAAAGGTAAAAGATGTAGAGGGGATAAAATTGGTGGGGTGGATGGCTATGCCGTCGGTGGAGCAAGGGGCGCGATTTCAGTAGCACCAGGTGTGAGGTCGGTGGCTGGTGGGGGAGGTGCAAGGGATAGAGTGGTGGGGAAGACGCATGGACGGGCAACAATCCCTGTCCATTGATGGTGCGAGGGGAGTGGTTGTTGCGAGAGGTCTGGCACCGAATGCAATGGCGACGAACCACATCACCCTGGTCACGGGTGTGGGAGGAGCGGGTACCACTGGATTTGGATAGAAGAGTGCGGACTCGTAGTTGTTGGTTACTCCGATGAGGATTGCAGGTCCATTTGAGAAGTCGGAACATCGTTATCGATACATATTTCGATCTTATTTTTAAAATTTCGTATTATTAGCCTCATATATTCATTTTAACATTTATTATTTCCCAAATAGAACTTGCAAAAATTAAAATTTTAGGGATTTAGTTTATAAAAATTTAGGTAATTTAGCATTTAATATTTTTTTTCTTAACGTTATTATTTGCATTGATATTAACATTTATTTCTAATTGTTTAGATTTCAAAATAAGCGTCGAAATCATTAATAGTAGCTTGGAATAGTTATAATCATAAGATATTATTTATAATTGTTATAATAATAAGAAATCATTTCAATATTTTATAATTTTTTAGAACTGTTATAAAAAATTGTTAGAATTCTTTATAACTTCTTAACTAGTTCCCGCTTTCATAATTTAGAAACATTATACAAATTGTTAAGAAGTTTTATAATTTTTCTGAATAGTTCCAAACTTCCAATAATAGAAATCAGTTATTTATTTTTTATAATCATAATAATAACAAGAAATTAAAATGATCTAGTTATAATTGTTTAATCATTATGTAAAGATAGAATTGAAATTAAAAATATTAGTAAAATTAAATTCCATCGGAACATAAGACGTGCAAGCGGTGGTGGAAGCTAGATTGAAGATAAAGGAGTGCGAGTTCAACGCCCATTTTTGTATCGGTAGGGTCCTAGTCGAGGAGATCGATCTAGTGGTCTAGTAGAGCATGTTGAGTTCCACCCCGACGTCCACTACGGATCTTGGCACTTCTTCGACGCTGACATCGACTCTAATACAGATACTAAGCCAGCTTCGACTGTAGATATTGGAGTTGTAGGGATGCGAACCTTAACTCTCGCTATGGCTCTTAGGCCCAATGGGGTCCCCGATACTACATCATAAGCTCAGGTTACTCCTCTTTATGTTGAGCCCGAGGAAACCCATACCCCGATAGTTTTTGGTGCTGCCCGCGCATCTTGGATCTACTCGTGAGCTATAATACTCACGCCACTATAGATATATGGGATGTGAAGAGTGTTGAGTGCGCTCGGGCGGCCTGAGGTGATGCCAACTTAAATTTGTCAAGACATAAGAATGCCCAAATCTTTATCGTGGACCGTGTAGTATTTCTCGTAAGCGAGGCAGAAGACTTGAATTGGCTCGAATCCAACATTATGGACTCGGTGGAGACTCAATTTGATGATTCTCGATGTTGATGGTGTTCAATGCGATGAACACGAGTATTGATTGGAAGTTTGATTCGTAACAAGAAGGGCGCATGAGACCAATAATAAGGAGAATCCCTCTACTTAAATTATTAGTCTAAATCACGCGTAAACAAGTAAAAGTGGCTGAGCTCCCCTTATATACAGGCGGCCAAACCAAGAATGAAGCACATTGTTATTGCCTTTCACTTTGTCCGAGAACATGTCCAAAATGATCGACTTCGTGTGGCCCATATTTCTAATGAGGATCAACTGGCAGACATTCTCACAAAGCCACTTCTCAAACCAAGGTTTAAACAACTGCTATTCAAGTTGTGTCTATCAAAGAACAATCTTGCTTGAGGGAGAATAATGATAATATGTATTTTAGACTATTATCAAAATTCTATTATTCTATTATTTCTCTTACTTTATCCTTGATTAGGTTGTTGTTAGAAGATCAAGGTTGTTTCACTTGCCTAGCTAGAATATCTCTAGGGTTATTTGTTGTATAAATATTTCACTCTCCATCAATAACAAGTTACACATATTCGCATCACAATATTTGTCCATATTAAGAAAGAAGGAATTTTATTGTGACGAGTGATAGTGCATGTGTTGGCTCTTCTATGCACTACCTAGTTTTTCTAGGTTTGTTCTTTGGTAGAAAGTTTATCTACGGTTTTTTGTAACTACTTTTACTGTGAATGCCTTCCCTTTTGATTCCCTTAAAACTCTCAGCCTTTGGCTTGTATAGGGTTTTTTTGTAAATCCTTTGGAGCTAATATACTTACCTTTTCCAAAAAAAAGAAGTAATACAACCCTAACTTCTTCAAATGTAAAGGAGGAAGCGTTTTTCCCCTCCAAATGATGTTCATTCGCAAAAACAGGAAGCATGGTCTAGTACATTTGGAGATCCCAAAATGAGATATACACAATACTACGAAGATTGAACCGAAAACTTACTAATTTGTAGACCTTTGTAACTAATTTACCTTATGAATTTATGAAAGAATTGAAATGCTCATTCAGAAAAAAAAAAAGCGTCGAATTAAATAATATCATTTTCCAAAATAAAATGAAAAAACCCCGATAAAAAGGTCTTTCTACCACTCCAAGATCATAACTATGAAAATAGCATTCAAGCATCCATGTAATCAAAAGGAAAGATTGAACTGAAAGAATTATGATCAAAGTTGCAAGCTAGCCTGATTATCAATCCACGGCGAAGGAGGAGCAAACAAGTCAGAATAGCCTTATAACAACGAAATTGGTCTAATAATACCATCAAACTCTCCAAGTTGAACTACCTCAACTTGATAGTCGTGGAGGTTGTTCATAAGAACAATACAGTTTGGTCTCCAAAGAGAAGGAAGATCTTGAGCAGACGTTGAAAAGGAGCCATTGTTGGCAATAAAGAAAACCCTCTCCCCCAAATCCCTAACTTCCTCCTTCCACCTCTGATCATGGTTGCCTTCTAGCTTATAGATCTGGCATCTGTCGTATTTGTATATGGAAACCATATATAGATCTCCATCCGATACAACTAAACGATGATTCAATCTGCCCGCCAGTGATCTCACTGTTTCATAATTTACTTGATGCAACCAGCCTGGGTCCGAAAACACATAAATGTGGCCTTCTCCATCAACCACGTACATATATCTATCCGTTGAATTTCAAATAATTGTGAAATGCATAAAAATTACCATTGGACGTTGAAGTTAAGGAATTGTCCCCATTGCTCAAGTCAAGCCTAAAAGCAAACAATGGTGAGAGTCTGGGTTTTTCCGAAGAGTATTTTGCGATGAGAGGGAAATAAGGGGAGATGTTATTGAAGAAACTAATGCCTATTTCTTACTGAATTTATACACAAAGCAGAGAAAGAATAATTCAAACAGAGAGATAGATGTTCAACAAGTTTTCTTTGTATTGAACTTTTTCTGTGCAACAGAGAAATTCCAATTGAATTCTTTGCATGACACCTATATACACACAACTAACTGTCAAATAACTAATTAACTTCTAGGACAATTTTAAAACTAACACAAGCCACTAACTAACTTCTAGGACAATTTAACTAGCTGCCATCTGACTTGATTTACAACACATCCACTAACTGTATTAACTATCTTTTAATACAGAAAGTCTATCCTATTATACTTATAAAATGCACACGACATCACTAACTAATTTTGACTAATAGACATCATTTTAAGATAAACATGATGATAACAATGACATTATACTTATGACAAAAATTTATACCAAATTTAATCCCAACAGTTATTCCGTGGTGGAGAAGAAGAGCGTCGGCACGATCCGCACACCCCGCAAAAATTGAACACGTCGATCGGATTTGGGAGGCCGTTGGAGACGATGGCTAGTAGCTCGGGCGGAAGATCGGCCCACTCAGGATCCATTAATTGAACTAAGCCAGGATTTTGGAGAGATCAGAATATATAGTTAGATTATACTAAGATTAGAATAAATTTAAATTTTAAAAATTAATTTTGAAAACTAAATATTAAGATCACTATTTACATTGGATTGACCATTGATCGACATTATAAGTTTTATAATATTTACGACAAAACTTATCTAATATGGAGTACTAGTGGTGAGCAAAATCACCTCGTCCATCTTTTCCATTCAGAAAATCCATAATCAAATTTACTTGCTTCAAATTTATGATCCTGATCAAGATCTTAAAATAAAGAGATATTAATATATCCGATATCTACCCTAATCTACTATATATATAAACTAGTTGATATACCGGTGCCCTTACACGGGTCTTTAATAGTAAAATTTATTATATACATATATTAATTTATATATATTATAATATTATAAAAGTAAATATTTAATAATTATTTTAAAATAAATCAAATATAACTTAATGCTAATATACTTTCATATCATTTAACCTCCAAATACTAAATAGAAATAACAATAAGAAAATATGTTTGAAAAAAATCTAAATCAAATTAGAAAATGTATTTGAAATAATGCTTGAAAAACAAAGTTCATATTCTAAGATTGTAATAATTTGCATGGGGTCTGCAAGCAACTTAATATTTCTTTTCGTGCTTCATATTTTTTTTTGGAATAGGAAGTGGAAAGTTGATCTTCGCTAAGTTTTTCTCCATTATCATCATCTAGAGATGAGCTTTCATTTGAAAAACTTTGAAGGAGTTAGTGACTTATTTGACGATAAATTGGAGTGTATTTAAAGCTTAGATGGAGATGGTTCAACATTATTATGCAAAAATGAAATATAATGACTTATGAATTAACATTTACCGATTAAAGTATTGAAAATAGTTAATGAGGAAAAATATGGTGTGATAAAAGAATAGTAAATACCTCGGGTTTAGATTTTTTTACTTTAGAAAGGACTTTTGGATTGTTTGTAATATTAGTAAAACTGAATGCACGACTCTTCAAGTTTACAGGAATCAATATCAGTTCTAAACAAAAATTTATTTCCAATTAAAACTTTTAGTCCTTCTGAAATGTAGTAAATTATTAACTAAATGATGTAAGTAGCCCCAATATCATTAATTAACGTTTGTACAATAATTGTAATGGAATCATACAATATCATTTATAGAATACCTTATTTGCTTCTAATAATGTGGTTGCCGATTGATTAACCCATTTTTAACATCTTGATCAAAGATAACAAAATCTGCTGAGCTAGATTCATCGTTGATTATAACAAATTGTAATTTATATTAAGAAGATTAATTTAATTATTTAAAAAATTAAATTTTAATTATAAATATATAATTATGAATGACGTATCTGACAATAGCGGCATATTTAGTGCAATAAAATTCAACCTCAATCTTGAGGTTGAATTTTCTTTTGCGTTGTTTGCAAGAATGATAATACCATCAAAAAGTGCATCAACACATCCAAGTTAGCCTAAGTTAATAATTTTATTAAAGTTTGTGAAATTTAATTTTTCTTAGGTTTAGCATACGTGAGTTTAATCAATCTTAATTGTCTATTTGTTATCAAAAATAAAAAAAATATTGGTGAAGTGATACACGATGACTGAAGATATAAAATCTACGATTTTTTTAGAAAATTAACAAATAAATATAAATCATTTATTTGGTTAATATAAAAATGAAATGTTTATATATGGGATGGATCTACAATCAAATTTTAACCAATAAAAAATAAACTTTTTAGACTGATTATAAAAATATAGGTGATATGATTCAAAGTGAGATTGAGTTGTGTAGTTTTCAATATCTAGTTTAGTTATTGATCAACAATATCGTATTATCTATGAACTATGATATCTTTAATTTGAACAAAAAATAGTCATGTAGGTTCATTCTAAAATGTGACATCTAATTAATTTACACATTTACATATATGAAATAATTTTATTATTAATATCCAAATTAAAATTGAATAATAATAATACAAAATTGGTCCTATTGATAAATCTAAATCCTAAGAAAATAATGGTTTCTTGATTCTTCTACAATTTAGAATTTTTATAATGCAAAGTAGTTCTAATTGATCAATCCAAAATTCCAAATCTTATGAAAATAATAATTTTATGGTTATTCTAGAATATGAATTTTTTATTATTAATATTTAAATTGAAATTAAATAATAGTACAAAATAGGTGGAAAAAATATTCAAATCCAAATTCTATGAAAATAAACATAAATAATTTTTTATTTAATATATAAATAATATATAGGGTTCACAATCAGATTTCAACCAATAAAACAGAGCCTAATTCAATGCTAGACAATTAGATTGATTTTAAAATGATCGGTGATGTGGTTCAATGTGTGTTTGACACATGTTATTTTATATGTATTTTTAAATGCATGCTTTACTATATAGTAATGATAAAGTTATCTTAAAATTCAAACTATGTAATACGGATTGATCTTAAAAAAAATTACGTACATAACAAAGATATAATTAAGTAGTAATTATTCTATATATATTGATTTTAAAAAGTCAATACCTTTTAGTAATTAAATAAATTAAGAGTAAAAGAATTATATAGTGTATATAATTAATTGTATTTTTATTTGTAAGGATATAATTGTATATTAATAACATTAGCAATATTATTATTGATGAAACCCGAAATAAACGCGCTATAAACGGGATTATAAAAATACTAACTCTCGGGATTTGTACAACCGAACGATTTTCGTACGTGGATTATTCCTCCTCCCCACCCCTCAGCCGATTGTTTTTGTGCTCTTTACGAATAAAGCCTTTAGACTTTATACCGCTTATAGCGCGATCTCACCCGGAGATCAAACACGTCGAGCTTTGGCAAACGAGATAGTTCTCGAGCCAGAGAGGATTTTCGACCTCTTATTATACACTGCCTCTTTGCTATTTATAAAGTTTTGTTGTTTGATTTTTTACTTAGGTTCCGATGTGGGATGAACCCGTTTGAGATTTTTGAGCTGATTGCTCACGTGTGGTTAACCACTTTCACGAGAATTGAAATGGAGCTTGCCCATTGAATTACCGGTTTGTTTTCTTGGGCCAAGCCCGTAGATATCATAAATTTAGGCCAAAGCCCACGTTTCATTTTGCTTTGTCTTTCTGAAATCATGTATACACATATAAGCACATGATGGCTGGCGACCATGCATGAACTCGTACGCTCTAACTATGCCCAAACGCGTATACATAACGCGGCATTTTATCTCTTATTATTAAAATTTACTAATTTCCGTTTTATTATTTAGCGGTTATTTCGCGCACCATCACAACCCCTTGGCCCGGTGTCCTCGGTCCACGAGGGCAACGAGACAACAAACAGGAGCGCATGCCCTATCGATTACAACTTGTGCAACGCGATCTAAACTCGAGATTAGGTGGAGTTCGCGCACTTTTTGAGAGTTGGGACCTCGTCCCTTAGAGAGTTAGCGAACTTCGTTCGCCTAGAGAGTTAGGACCTTATTTTTTGAGAGTTAGCGGACCTCGTTCGCTAGAGTTAGGACCTCGTCCTTTGAGAGTTTGGACCTCGTCCATAAGAGAATTTGGACCTCGTCCATAAGAGAATTTGGACCTCGTCCATAGAGAGTTTGGACCTTGTCCATAAGAGAATTTGGACCTCGTCCATAAGAGAATTTGGACCTCGTCCATAAGAGAATTTGGACCTCGTCCATAGAGAGTTTGAACCTTGTCCATAAGAGAATTTGGACCTCGTCCATAAGAGAATCTGGACCTCGTCCATAGAGAGAATCTGGACCTCGTCCATAGAGAGTTAGGACCTCGTCCTTTGAGAGTTAGCGAACCTCGTTCGCTTAGAGAGTTAGGACCTCGTCCTTTGAGAGTTGTCGCCAACCCCGAGCCTTGCTCGGGTTGAACACGCTTTTCAAGATTTGGGACCTCGTCCCCACGAGAGTTGTCGCCAACTCCGATCCTTGCTCGGGTTGCGCACGCTTTTCGAGATTTGGGACCTCGTCCCCACGAGAGTTGTCGCCAACCCCGAGCCTTGCTCGGGTTGCGCACGCTTTTCGAGATTTGGGACCTCGTCCCCACGAGAGTTGTCGCCAACCCCGAGCCTTGCTCGGGTTGCGCACGCTTTTCGAGATTTGGGACCACGTCCCCACGAGAGTTGTCCCAAATCTCGAAAAGCGTGTTCAACCCGAGCAAGGCTCGGGGTTGGCGACAACTCTCAAAGGACGAGGTCCTAACTCTCTAAGCGAACGAGGTTCGCTAACTCTCAAAGGACGAGGTCCTAACTCTCTATGGACGAGGTCCAGATTCTCTCTATGGACGAGGTCCAGATTCTCTTATGGACGAGGTCCAAATTCTCTTATGGACAAGGTTCAAACTCTCTATGGACGAGGTCCAAATTCTCTTATGGACGAGGTCCAAATTCTCTTATGGACGAGGTCCAAATTCTCTATGGACGAGGTCCAAACTCTCTATGGACGAGGTCCAAATTCTCTTATGGACGAGGTCCAAATTCTCTTATGGACGAGGTCCAAACTCTCAAAGGACGAGGTCCTAACTCTAGCGAACGAGGTTCGCTAACTCTCAAAAAATAAGGTCCTAACTCTCTAGGCGAACGAAGTTCGCTAACTCTCTAAGGGACGAGGTCCCAACTCTCGAAAAGTGCGCGAACTCCACCTAATCTCGAGTTTAGATCGCGTTGCACAAGTTGTAATCGATAGGGCATGCGCTCCTGTTTGTTGTCTCGTTGCCCTCGTGGACCGAGGACACCGGGCCAAGGGGTTGTGATGGTGCGCGAAATAACCGCTAAATAATAAAACGGAAATTAGTAAATTTTAATAATAAGAGATAAAATGCCGCGTTATGTATACGCGTTTGGGCATAGTTAGAGCGTACGAGTTCATGCATGGTCGCCAGCCATCATGTGCTTATATGTGTATACATGATTTCAGAAAGACAAAGCAAAATGAAACGTGGGCTTTGGCCTAAATTTATGATATCTACGGGCTTGGCCCAAGAAAACAAACCGGTAATTCAATGGGCAAGCTCCATTTCAATTCTCGTGAAAGTGGTTAACCACACGTGAGCAATCAGCTCAAAAATCTCAAACGGGTTCATCCCACATCGGAACCTAAGTGAAAAATCAAACAACAAAACTTTATAAATAGCAAAGAGGCAGTGTATAATAAGAGGTCGAAAATCCACTCCGGCTCGAGAACTATCTCGTTTGCCAAAGCTCGACGTGTTTGATCTCCGAGTGAGATCGCGCTATAAGCGGTATAAAGTCTAAAGGCTTTATTCGTAAAGAGCACAAAAACAATCAGCTGAGGGGTGGTGAGGAGGAATAATCCACGTACGAAAACCGTTCGGTTGTACGAATCCCGGGAGTTAGTATTTTTATAATCCCGTTTATAGCGCGTTTATTTCGGGTTTCATCACTGGCGATGTCTATGGGAATTGACTCTCCCTATCCGACCTAACTCTCGGATAATCACGTAAGTTCGTCCTCTTCCCTCTTTAGTTAGCCCTGATCTCTGTGCGGCGCCACGGGGTTCGCCCCTAGCGTGCGCTGGCGAGGCCGCCATGTTCGTGCGGCGCCACGGGGTTCGCCCCTAGCGTGCGCTGGCGAGGCCGCCATGTTCGTGCGGCGCCACGGGGTTCGCCCCTGGCGTGCGCTGGCGAGGCCGCCATGTTCGTGCGGCGCCACGGGGTTCGCCCCTGGCGTGCACTGGCGAGGCCGCCATGTTCGTGCGGCGCCACGGGATTCGCCCCTGGCGTGCGCTGGCGAGGCCGCCATGTTCGTGCGGCGCCACGGGGTTCGTCCCTGGCGTGCGCTGGCGAGGCCTCCATGTTCGTGCGGCGCCACGGGGTTCGCCCCTGGGGTGCGCTGGCGAGGCCGCCATGTTCGTGCGGCGCCACGGGGTTCGCCCCTGGCGTGCGCTGGCGAGGCCGCCATGTTCGCGCGGCGCCACGGGGTTCGCCTCTGGCGTGCGCTGGCGAGGCCGCCATCTCTGTGTGGCGCCTCGGAGTTGCAATCGAACCTCGTTTTATGCGGTACCGCAGAGCTTCCCGCTCGGGTGGCCGTCGAGCAATAAATACGCTAATCCACCCCTCGCTTCCCGCTTGGGGTTGGAGATTCTCGGAAAGTGCGCTAATCCACCCCTCGCTTCCCGCTTGGGGTTGGAGATTCTCGGAAAGTGTGCTAATCCACCCCTCGCTTCCCGCTTGGGGTTGGAGATTCTCGGAAAGTGCGCTAATCCACCCCTCGCTTCCCGCTTGGGGTTGGAGATTCTCGAAAAGTGCGCTAATCCACCCCTCGCTTCCCGCTTGGGTTGGAAACTCTCTACGGACGAGGTCCAAACTCTCTATGGACGAGGCCCAGATTCTCTATGGACGAGGTCCAAACTCTCTTCGGACGAGGTCCAGACTCTCTTCGGACGAGGTCCAGACTCTCTATGGACGAGGTCCAGACTCTCTATGGACGAGGTCCAGACTCTCTATGGACGAGGTCCAGATTCTCTATGGACGAGGCCCAAACTCTCTTCGGACGAGGTCCAGACTCTCTTCGGACGAGGTCCAGACTCTCTATGGACGAGGTCCAGACTCTCTATGGACGAGGTCCAGACTCTCTTCGGACGAGGTCCAGACTCTCTATGGACGAGGTCCAGATTCTCTACGGACGAGGTCCCAAATCTCGAAAAGCGTGCGCAACCCGAGCAAGGCTCGGGGTTGGCGACAACTCTCGTTGGGACGAGGTCCCAAATCTCGAAAAGCGTGTTCAACCCGAGCAAGGCTCGGGGTTGGCGACAACTCTCGTGGGGACGAGGTCCCAAATCTCGAAAAGCGTGTTCAACCCGAGCAAGGCTCGGGGTTGGCGACAACTCTCGTGGGGACGAGGTCCCAAATCTCAAAAAGCGTACGCAACCCGAGCAAGGCTCGGGGTTGGCGACAACTCTCGTGGGGACGAGGTCCCAATTCTCGAAAAGCGTGCGCAACCTGAGCAAGGCTCGGGGTTGGCGACAACTCTCGTGGGGACGAGGTCCCAAATCTCAAAAAGCGTGCGCAACCCGAGCAAGGCTCGGAGTTGGCGACAACTCTCGTGGGGACGAGGTCCCAAATCTCGAAAAGCGTGTTCAACCCGAGCAAGGCTCGTGGTTGGCGACAACTCTCAAAGGACGAGGTCCTAACTCTCTAAGCGAACGAGGTTCGCTAACTCTCAAAGGACGAGGTCCTAACTCTCTATGGACCAGGTCCAGATTCTCTCTATGGACGAGGTCCAGATTCTCTTATGGACGAGGTCCAAATTCTCTTATGGACAAGGTTCAAACTCTCTATGGACGAGGCCCAAATTCTCTTATGGACGAGGTCCAAATTCTATTATGGACGAGGTCCAAATTCTCTATGGACGAGGTCCAAACTCTCTATGGACGAGGTCCAAATTCTCTTATGGACGAGGTCCAAATTCTGTTATGGACGAGGTCCAAACTCTCAAAGGACGAGGTCCTAACTCTAGCGAACGAGGTTCGCTAACTCTCAAAAAATAAGGTCCTAACTCTCTAGGCGAACGAAGTTCGCTAACTCTCTAAGGGACGAGGTCCCAACTCTCGAAAAGTGCGCGAACTCCACCTAATCTCGAGTGTAGATCGCGTTGCACAAGTTGTAATCGATAGGGCATGCGCTCTTGTTTGTTGTCTCGTTGCCCTCGTGGACCGAGGACACCGGGCCAAGGGGTTGTGATGGTGCGCGAAATAACCGCTAAATAATAAAACGGAAATTAGTAAATTTTAATAATAAGAGATAAAATGCCGCGTTATGTATACGCGTTTGGGCATAGTTAGAGCGTACGAGTTCATGCATGGTCGCCAGCCATCATGTGCTTATATGTGTATACATGATTTCTGAAAGACAAAGCAAAATGAAACGTGGGCTTTGGCCTAAATTTATGATATCTACGGGCTTGGCCCAAGAAAACAAACCGGTAATTCAATGGGCAAGCTCCATTTCAATTCTCGTGAAAGGGGTTAACCACACGTGAGCAATCAGCTCAAAAATCTCAAACGGGTTCATCCCACATCGGAACCTAAGTGAAAAATCAAACAACAAAACTTTATAAATAGCAAAGAGGCAGTGTATAATAAGAGGTCGAAAATCCACTCTGGCTCGAGAACTATCTCGTTTGCCAAAAGCTCGACGTGTTTGATCCCCGAGTGAGATCGCGCTATAAGCGGTATAAAGTCTAAAGGCTTTATTCATAAAGAGCACAAAAACAATCGGCTGAGGGGTGGTGAGGAGGAATAATCCACGTACGAAAACCGTTCGGTTGTACGAATCCCGAGAGTTAGTATTTTTATAATCCCGTTTATAGCGCGTTTATTTCGGGTTTCATCAATTATACTATATATAATGATACATATTAAAGATGATGATATACAATTATATAATATTTAAATTTTGTCCATAAAAAAGTTAGTATATTATATATAATGATACATATCAAAGATGATGATATACAATTATATAATACTTAAATTTTGTCCAAAAAAAGTAGTAGATCATTGTATATTAGAGGTATTATGTATGGATAGTTTCATACTTACCATTAAAAAAAATAACAATACATATTAAAGATGATGATGTACGATTATATAATATTTTAATTTTGTCCATAAAAAAGTAGTAGATCATTGTATATTAATAGAAATAGTAATATTGTTATATTATATATTTTAAAGGATTGTAAATACTAAAAAGAAGAAAGGGTAAAGAAGTAAATTTAAAAATTAAAATGCTTATGTGGCATAGTTAGAAGGGTGACAAATAGGATAAAGAGATTCGAGTTTAGTAATAGTATATAGAAGCGATAAGGTTTGGAGCCACCACATTGCGCCACATCATCTTTTGCCACATGTCATTCCTAAAATGCGCCACATCAGATTTTGACACATGTCATCTCCTCATTAATTCATATAAATTATACAAATAAAAATGATAGTTTTGGAAACAAATCTTATGAATTCAAATATTAGATTTGTAAGTTTTAATATCATCTAATATCTTAGAAAGAATCCAAATTGTAATTTTGGAAGTTTCTAGCATATTTAATTAAACATTAATTTCTATAAAAATATAAAAAAATCACGATGGCTTTTTTTACAACTAAATTAGCTTTAATCTACTATATAAAAACCAACTAGATTCCTTAAATATTCCTAGAAGATTATGTTGCAAGATTATTTATTCCTTAAATATTTCTTAAAGATGTTATTCACAATTTTTGATAAACACATCGGATACAAATTTTTTTGATTCTTTATATATTCCTTAAAGATTATCCATTCCTTAGAGTTTTCCAGTATTAGGATTTGATATTTTGGTTCATATTAATTTAATTTTTGTTATAAAATAGATAGCTTCAATAGAATATTTTTATTTAAAATATGTAAAAGATTTTGGTGAAGATAATACCAAACTAAACTAAAAAAAATATAATACCAAATTAAAATCGTGGATTTCCAAACTACATTATCGTGTATTAAATATAAAAAAATCTAAAAACAAAAATATATAAAAAAGATATACCAAAATGGAGAAGATATTACCAAACTAAAATATAGAAAATAATTTTGTTATAACATCTTACAAATAATGGAGATTCTTGGTTAATATTTAAACAAAGTATAATCGTCTAGTATGATATTGACAATTAATTTTATTTTAAATGAAAGATGATATATAACTTAAGTTATAATTATTTTTGTATTTTATAAAATCATTAATTAACACTATTTTAAATTACAACTGTTTTTGTTACAAGTTTTAAAATTATGTTCAAATCGGTAAAAATTAAAATAATCTATAATATCAAGCTTGAGATTAGAATGACAAGTTCTCTCTTCAAACCTACACATATTCATATATGCTTTATTTCATTTTGTACCAAGTTTTCAACCGTTGATTTTTTTATTAATCCGTTATACAAAAAATCCACATTATTTTTTGTAATTTACTAGCATTTGTTCATGTTAATATATTTTGTAACGATTAATGTCGATCCATTTTAATCAACTATGGAATATATAATATTAAAGTTGTAACATATTATGCCACATGGTGAATTCACATTCCACCTCATTTATAACATGTCACGTCATGTAGCGATATTTTATTTAAAATTAAATATTAGAACAAAAAATTATAAAATAAGAAAATGTTATATAATTTTCCATTTATTACGCTATATATATATATATATATCCATTTGCTCCGTGTAATATTTGGAAAGATAATTGGCTATATTAATATACTTTTATTATTTTTTTCAACTATTTTTTAAATTATACATAGTATTATTTAAGTGTGATTTTTTATTGGATATTTGCAACAAAAAATGCGACAAACATAAATGTCAATAACTAAGGGGTAAGAAATAGCAATCAAAATAACAACATATTATATATAAATCTGACTATTACTATATGAGATATTACACGTATAGAGACCCATAATTAATGGCTGAATTTTATGTCATATATAACCTTTGTTATATGTATAAGAGATATGTAATCCAATTAAGCTAGATGTTGATTGGTTGTATAAATAAAAAATATAATTTTTATTATCACGTTGCATTAAAATCACACGTCTTTTTAATAAATTCAAATATATGTATGAATAAGCCACTTGGGTAGGAAATAAAGTCGTCAAATTAAGTCGCCTTATTTTCACGACATGTCGTTTCCACGTTAATCCACCTAATTTTTGTCAGATATCACAGGTAAGAGATAAGGACGCCATAAGTTGCCTCATTTTTGTCATGTTAATTCACCTCATTTTTTGTTACATGTATCGGGTAAGAAATAAAGTCACCCCATTAAAGTCATCTCATTTTTCCTATCGCTCCTCCGTAATCCACTTCATTTAAAATATTGGACCTTGCGATACTTATAAAATTAATAAAATAATAATTATTTTAATTAAATAAATTTACGTTCAAATATTTTATCAAATTTTGTTAAATGTTGGTTGATCATCATATTCAATTTGTAGGTCATACTTAATTCATTTTTGTATATGACTATGTATTGAATCAATATGTAAATTATATGATACATTTTCGATATAAAATTCAAGTAAAACTTTAACAAGATCCGCACATGCGCGCGGGTACTCACGCTAGTACATTATAAAGCAGAACCCAAGTCTGTTGTAAGATTTGCGCCACGTGGCCTTTTTGAATAAATTAACATGAAATTATATTTTAATAAATTTTGTAACAACTTATGGTATTATTGCTATATATACTAAATAGATAACATGTTTATATAATTTTTTATGTATATACTTTTCTATCTATGTATTATGTATAGTTTACTACAATAGATAACATATTTATATAATTTTTATATGCATAAATTCCTATGAGATGATATTTTCCATATTAATTTAATATTTTTATCTCTTAACAAGATTTAGGGTCTTAATAATTTTTTTTTATCTTTTAACAATGCTTGAGCTCCAAGTATAAAATTTATATCTGTATAATGATATAATTTTAAATAATAAATTTTGTTATGTTGATACATTTTTATTTTGAGAAAAGATAAAATTTTATGCTGATGACTAAGATTATATGTAAATGTCAAAAAAAAAATAAAAATTCGAATTTTAATTTAAATTAATAAAATTAGATTTTCTTTATCTTTTTATACATTTATATTAAAGATTTTTTCATAAATCAAAGTTTGATAAAAAAATAGAAAAATTTACAATCTTGATGATACTTGCTTAAATTGAATTTTGATAAAAAAAATTACATTAATTTTTTCTTAATTTCCTTTATATTTTATTATGTAAATATAGAATATTTTTTTTATCTAGCCCCACCTTACATTTAAATATTTTTATCCCTATTTTTTTAATTTAATATGGATGATAGGTTGATTAATACATTGAATTTTGTAAATTTTCATATAAATTAATTTCCTTTATATTTTATTTCTTCGTAAATTTAGTGTGGAAAACAACTTTTTACATGGATTGATAGAATTTTTCAAAATTAATACATAGATAATTTTCTCTATACTTTATCTCTTAAATCAAGGACAATGTTATCTTCTATACTAATCTTTATATTGTATTTTTCATATTTAGAAACATTCTTATTATTATAAAGTAAAAAGATAAGAATCCTAATATATAATTTTAATAAATTAATTTGAAAAATATATTTTAATAAATAATATTATGCTTTGTAGATAACCTATCCTAATTATTATTATCTTTATAAAAAAAACCAAGTATTTTATACATATTAGCGTCTAAAAAAATAAGAAAATATTATTTTAAAAATATTCAATAAAAATTAAAATCAATATTTTAATAATTTCAATCTAAATTTGGATAAGATCTCAACAAATAATGGAAAAATATTTAAAATATATATTCAATTAAAATATGGAGTACAATCTAAAAAATAGTTTGTCTATTGCACAATTTATTATGATATTATATAAATATATTTAGTATTTTAAATTAATATCGTAGAATTGTATAGTTTTTTAGTAAAATTATCCCGTGAATATCACGGGACTTAAACTAGTTATGTGTATAATATAGGGTTAGATCGATCGGGCAAGGATACTTAAAGCTAAAAAAATTTAAAATTTTGATTTAAAAAAAATCAATCAAATCTTTTCATATATATGGATAGGATATTAAAATTTTTGATTTCATAAAAATAAAAATCATACTTATCTATTTAATTTTCCAAATAAATTACAGGTAAGAGAATCTTAATTAACAAGAAAATAAGTTTATTTCAGTTACTATTGCTCTTGCCACAAAGCTTGTACTAATTCCAATGGGATCCAATTGGGCCGATCTTCCACCGGAGCTGCTATCCATCATCGCCGGCGGCCTCCCACACCCATTTGATAGGCTGAGATTGCGGTGGATCTGCCGATCTTGTCGATCCTCCGCCCTATATTTTATCCCCCTTCCTCCCTCTCACCGACTACTTATTAGATTATTATTTACGTATTTACTCTTCTAGTCAATAGTTGTTAGTTTCCTTATTAATTGCTGGTAGACTTAGTCAATATCGTTCTGTTAAGGAGATTGCCTTATCCTTCTTTATAGGATCTGTTAACTCTCCATTTATGTATAAATAGGCAACTGGCTTATTAATAAAAAATATTGCTTTCCATACTTCTTTCTCTATCTTTTATGGTATCATACGCTTGATATCCTGGGCAAACAAACCACAAACACAACACAATGGTGGCTGAACTGGCAGGCGTTATTCCAAATCCCTACCAAACTGACAAACCTTTTCTTGTGGTTCAGTTCCCACAAATTCAAAAACTTACTTCTACAAACTATGTTACATGGAAAAATCAGATTGAACTCACTCTGGAAGGCTATGAGTTATATGGCTTTCTTGATGGTTCTCTGCCTACGCCTCCTGCTACAACCGGGTCCCTGCTGTACCAAACCCGACCTACAAGACTTGGCAACGCCAAGACAAGTTGATCCACAGTGCTTTAGTTAGCACGCTTTCGGCCTCGGTGAACTCTCTTGTCACCAGGGCAAAAACCTCCAAAACAGCATGGGATCTTCTCAAAGCAACTTATGCAACAACTTCTCGTGGCCATCGCGAGCAAATCAAACAGAATATTCGTTCTACAAAGAAAGGGTCTCGCTCGGTGTCTGAGTACATGCTAGGCATGCGGGTAGATGCTGATCTTTTGGCGTCCCTAGATGCGCCAATGAATCAGGAAGACTTCACTCACCATCTCCTTGAAGGTCTTGACAAAAGTTTCCAATCGGTAATTGATGGTGTTCACAATCGTGACACCCCGATATCGTTTGAAGAACTTCACGAGAAATTGATTGTCAAGGAACTCGCGCTTAAGCGTGAAACCGCAGCTGCAGACACTCCGGCAACGGCTCTCACGGCTCAAAAGGGTAAAGATAAGCCTAAATCTTATATCCTATTGAATGGAAGCCACATCCCCCGCCACAACCACCCAAAAATTGGACTTCTACTACTCAACAGCCCCAACCCAATCCTCCTCCACCACCCTCAAATCCAACTTCCCAACAAAAGCCCTTCCGAAGCAGATGTCAGTTTTGCATAGAAATTGGACACGTTCTAAGTCAATACCCCGCCTTCCGCAAACAATAACCTCATGTCACTCTTCGAAGCACCCCTCGCTTCCCAATCACTCCTCAAGCCAACGTCCTAACCCACTCTATTCCATCCAATTGGATTGTCGACACTGGTGCTAATCAACATGTCACCTATGATCCGAGCACTACGTCCTATCAATATCCTTACACTGGGCCGGACGAACTCTTTGTGGGTGATGGCACAGGTCTTCCGATTTCTCACTCTGGCTCCGTTATTTTAAATACAGTGAATCGTTCTTTTAATTTGTCAAATGTGTTTTGTGTGCCAAAAATGACCAAAAACGTTTTGTCTGTTTCTAAATTTTGTCATGACACTGAATCTGAAATCTTATTCTCATCCGATTCCTTTTCTGTGAAGGACAAAGTGGGCAACACTCTACTTAAGGGACCTTGTGTGGATGGCATCTACATATGGCCTAAGACAAGTCCAAGCGTCCATCATGTTTCGATTTCAAATTCAGCCTTCTTGCATCACCGTTTAGGTCATCCTTCAACAGCAACTTTCAAATTTCTCAAGTCTCAGTTTCCTCACGTATCATCGGTCTTTCAACAGTCTGATTGTACTTCTTGTCAGCTTAATAAGAGCCATAAGCTCCCTTTTTCTAGATCTAGTATTGTATCGACTTTTCCTATTGAAATTATATTCTCAGATGTTTGGACTTCTCCTATTATGTCTTATGATGGATACAAGTATTACATTGTCTTCGTTGATCATTTCACTCGATACACTTGGCTTTATCCAATTAAACACAAGTCGGAAACCATGGAAATTTTTAAAAAATTCAAAGCTCTCGTGGAAACTTACTTCCACACAAAAATTAAAATCCTCTTTAGTGATAATGGTGGTGAATATGTTGCTTTAAAAGATTTTTTGAGTACTAATGGAGTGACACATTTGACATCACCACCGCACACTCCTGAGCACAATGGTATGTCCGAAAGACGCCATAGACATATAGTTGACACTGGGCTTAGTTTATTAAGTTTTTCAAACATGCCTATGGATCATTGGCCACATGCTATGATGACTGCTGTTTATCTTATAAATCGTCTTCCAACCTTGGTTTTAAAGAACGATTCACCGTTTTTTCGATTACTGAATAAACAACCTGATTATGGCAAGTTGAGAAATTTTGGTTGCTTGTGTTTCCCCTGGTTACGTCCATATGCACCAAACAAACTTCAAAACCGATCCATCTCTTGTATCTTTGTTGGTTACTCTACCTCCCAATCTGCTTATAAGTGTCTTCACCCAAAAACCAAAAGATTATATATTTCACGTCACGTACATTTTATTGAGCATGATTTCCCATATAAAAATTCACCAGCTACACGGCCTACACCACATCCCGATTTGGTACTAGGTGAGGAATGGGGTTCAATTTCCTTGCCTATTCTAAATCCAATTCCTAGCCCTACCCCACCATCAAATTCATCTCCCAATTCGATTACTTGGAGTTTCCGAAAGCAGAAATCTGTTGCGAGATCGTCTACTGAGGCCGAATACAAGGCGCTTGCTGAATCTGCTTATGAGCTATTATGGATTCTTTCATTAATGCAGGAGCTTGGCATGACCTTACAAACCCAACCGGTTATGTTTTGTGACAATCTCGGTGCTACCTATGTTAGCTCTAATCCCGTGTTTCATTCTCGTATGAAGCACATTGCCTTGGCGTTCCATTTTGTACGAGAACAGGTCCAACATGGAGCATTTTGTGTGTGTCATGTGTCTACTGATGATCAGTTAGCAGATGTCCTTACAAAGCCGCTTCATGGTCCAAGATTTGTCAACATCTCTATAAGGCTTGGCTTATTAACCAGAAATGATGCCAATCTTGCGGGGGGATATTAGATTATTATTTACGTATTTACTCTTCTAGTCAATAGTTGTTAGTTTCCTTATTAATTGCTGGTAGACTTAGTCAATATCTTTCTGTTAAGGAGATTGCCTTATCCTTCTTTATAGGATCTGTTAACTCTCCATTTATGTATAAATAGGCAACTGGCTTATTAATAAAAAATATTGCTTTCCATACTTCTTTCTCTATCTTTTACTACTCCGATCGTATGACTATAACCGCCGCCGCAGTATACCTTCTCCGGCCTCGCTCCGATCCTTCCAAAGCTTGGACATTGCCCGTACAAGAGCCTGTGGCTGGAAAACTCGCCCTCCGCCACGCCCTCACGCACGCGGAGATTCCCATTCCCAACCCGTTCGATTTGTGGTCGGATGATTGGATCAGCGCAACTAGAATCTGCCGATGGTTCGTTCGAGTCGATCAATAGAAAGTTGGGTTCAAAGAAGGTGGTTTTCATTCCTCATTCTAGTAGCTCCACATCCGAGCTCTGGTGGGAGGTTAGAAACAACGCCGGCCTGGCTCGCTTTAAGCTCGACTTGAGCATTCCTCTGGCTATTGAGAAGGCGTTGAAGAGACTCTATGGGCCAAAACAGTTTCAAGATTTTGTGTAGTTCAAGGGAACGGTTCATGTTGTTGATGCTGAGGGCAATGTTTTTGAGTTGTGCACCAACAAGGGTCGTCGGGTATGATCGAGCGTCTAGCAAAATGTAGTAACAATCCCGTTGTTTTGGGGGGAAGACGTATAGGTGGATTCATTTAGTTGTTTTGGATGGAGAGTTATGTATGGTATTGAAGTATTTTGATAAGGGTGGGATCTATAAGCTAGTTACGCTAGAACACAACAAGGTGTGGAAGGAAGTTGAGGATTTGAGGAGGAGGGTTTTCTTCGTAACCAAGAATTGCTCGTTTTCGGTTCGATTTGAGGAGGAGGGTTCTCTTCCTTTTCCTTGGGAGCCAAACTCTGTTGTTTGCTTTTTTGACGATAATTATAATTACCAAGGCTTTGACGTGTTTAAGCTTAGAGATGGTAATCATATTAGGATGTTTTCATCGGGATATTCAAACTTGTTTGCACCCCCTTCATCGTGAATTGATAATCAGGTTCGACGACAAATCGGTGATGTTATTCTACCTTTTGTTGATTTGTAGTGTAGTTTTCTAACCAATTTTTTTTTGTTCTATTGAAGGCCCAAAGGGAGAAGAGTCCTAGAGGAAGTTAGAATCTATTTGAAGAGTTGATGCATTGTGGAACCATGTAAGGAAATTGTTGCGAGTTAGATGGAACAAATCCAACCGAGAGAAAACCTTGTAAGGGTGGTTTGTCACTCTAGGTCTCGTGCAAACGTTCTAGTTTCTTACTAGTGAATACTGGAATGGATGGAGTCCAACAAGGACTTAGCAAGGAAAGTTTAGTGATGAACAAGGCTTATTTTATATGCGGGGAGACTCAAACTTGTAAGGGTTCCTTACAAAGTGTACAACTTTATTTATTTCTGCTTCTTGAAAAGATTGATCTTTATGAAATCATTGCCATCTTCCGCAGCAACCTCAAAGGGGTGTTGTCATCGAACAAAGTTGTTCAAGCTAGCTCCATGATAATAGACCCTCCATTTGAGGAGAGTGGGTCATATATTCATGTGATTTCATAAAGACGCTTTATGATAATACCTAAGAACGTAACCAACTTGATCGGTTGATCCAAACATGGCTTATAGCTGATTAGGAATTCGATATTGTGTATATGTTGTGGGCGGTTTGAGGCATTGAACGCGGAGCTTTGGGCCATTGCACATGAATTATAGCTGATTTTACAAATGGAATGCTTGGACATCAAAAAACCTATAAATGCGTTTCAATTCTCTTGTGAACAGTATCGTGGTTTTTTTCCAATTCAGCTACTCACACCTCCTTTTATTTTTTTCATTTACTGTTTTAAAATTGACCCTCTTTATTTTTCTTTTTGGTAGAAATTTGACCCTCTTTCTTCGTCATCTCTCGTCCTCTCTACTTTCTCAAAAGCCAAGCGCACCGACACCGGCTCGCCACTGATATCCGCGTTTTAGGTAGGTTTTTAGTGTCTAGATAGATTAGATTTAGTTGGTTTTCGTACTTTAGTTTTATGTTTTTGAGTCTTTTTGCTTTAGTTTTCATACTAGTTGTACCCGTCGTGCCATGCACGACTATGACTCATCAATTTTTAGATATATTAAAAATAAGATATTAATAAGTAAATATAGAAAAAAATAAAAAGACAAAAATAATGTAATTTCTTAAAAAATAATCAAATTCAATTATTTAAAAATCTTATCAATAAAAAGTTAAAAAGATTCTTAATAAGAAATATTAAAAAAATATAGAATTTGTTTAAAGATAAAAAAATCTTCTATATTTACATAAACATCCAAAAAGGAAATTAAGTTAAAGATAATAAAAAAATTTAATTTAGGCAAGTAATTATATAAATATTTAAAAATTTTACTTTTTTTTCAAATTTTGATTTAATATATATATTTTTATAAATAGATAAAAAGATAAGGATAAAATAATTTTTGTTATTTTTTTTATTAAAATTCGAATTAATTTTCTCCACATAAATAAATAGAAATGAATTTAATTGAAAAAATAATATAAATAATTTTTTTAAATATAAGGTGGGGTTAGAATTAATGTGGTTGCTAGAAAAGTTAATGCTCTAATATATAGTTATAGATTATAGATAGATATAATTTTAGATAATATCTTTTAGATCTATCCTAATTCCTAATATATAATGGATAACATCTTTATTTTGGATAGAATCTCTCTTTGATTAATTTATCCTATTTCTATATTATCCTAAAATATTACCAACATATATAAATTCCCAAAATAAAAAACTTATGTGGCGAAATCCTAGGTGGCTTAACGTGGAAACGACACGTAGGAAAATCTTAGGTGGCGCAAAGTGGTGGCCTTATTCCTTGCGTCTTTTATATATATATACATAGATTTCCTTGAGATTCGGAAACTACGCGTCTTTTGTGACTTTTTGTAGGCATTTTGGAGCTTAAACAAAGAATTTAGTAGCAAGAGAAGGTGGATGAGCTATGGACAAGCTATGAGGTGATAAGCTAAGGAGAAGGCCGAAGAGGAGTGGAAACATGAAGAAAGCAGGTCGTGCACGAGCCAAGACAAGCAAAAACGACCTAAGATCGAGCCATTATAGGTCGTGCACGAGCCAAGTCAAGTCTTGCTCGACCCAGCTATAAATCATGCCCTCAGGACCGACCCTAGGAGGATCGTGCACGACCCATTTTGGGTCGATCAAGGCACCGACTTTGCTTTATTCCGTGATCTTTTAAGATATATTCTATCTTTTTATTTTAGGAAGGTGTTATTATCTTATTTCCTAGTTAATTTAGGGCTCCTTTTCCTCTATAAAAGGAGGTTACACCCTTTAGTTTAAGGGTTTTCCGGTTTTTAGTTTGATTTTTATTCCGCTTTTTGGCATTTGGGAGAAGATTTGGAGAACAAGTTGGAGAAATTTGTAAGACTTCTTATTTTAATTAGAATTTCGGTTTGTCTATTTGATCATGTCTTCATTTTTCTTTGCCATGAGTGAGTAGTCTTCTTAGATTCTAGGGTTGGGTGAAAACCCAACACAATCATGCATGTCTAAAACGTGAATTCATAATTTGAATGCTTGATGATCATATCTATCTATTTTGTGGTTAATTCCTTTGCGACAATTGAGGCATATCTTGCGATTAACCTAAAAGCGAAAGTGTACAGTTGATTGCTTGATTAGTTCTAATAGGATTATTTGCGAAAGTTGATATTCCTAGGTTGGAGGATAGAAAGAAAGTTGTTTGATTTGCGAAAGTTGATTGAATAACTTGAATTGTTTGCGAAAGTTGACTTTTCTATGATCGTAATTGCATGATAATTGTGAGTTCTTGTTGAAAGCATGCGTGATTGATGTTGTGGTAGCCCTAGCCCTAGAATTTACTTTTTATATATTGATTAAAATTTGTGACTTTGATTCGATCTCGATCTCATAAGGTCGTGATCGAACCCTTGCTTGCTTTTGTGTGCTCGTTCGTGTGTGTTTTGTGCTCAGGACCGACCCTCATAGGGTCGTGCACGACCCAAATCGGTTCGGTCCTGGCCTTGTTTTGCTCGTGTTTGTTTTGATTTTCATAGTTTATCAACTAATCTCTCAGCACTATTCTCATTCCCGTGGACGAACCTGACTCCATGTACTCAGCGGGGTCTTGAATATAAATTTATTTGTTCAAGGAACCCTTCAACAAATTGGCTCCGTTGCTTAGTGCCTAGTTTAGTTGATTTTTGGGTTTGGGACTAGCCCTTACCTTTTTGTTGTTTTTAATTTTGTTTTCTTGTCTTTGTTCGCAGTGCATGCCATCTCACTATTCCCGGAGAACTTTTGGGATTAACTACGACAGCGAACCCGAAAGATCCTTCCACCGACGTTTGAGAGAACAACGAGCAATGGCCGACGCTGAGACCCTTGCTTGACAAATGGAGGAACTCCGCACTGAGATGCAGCACTTGCAAGCGGACCGAGACACTCAAGCTGCAGCTGCCCAGCGATTCCAGGAGCAACTAATGCTATCCCAAGGAATGCTAAGCAATACATGCACCCATAACTGAGGGTGCCCGAATCGGCGATAGTGCTCCCGGAGATCGACCGCACTTTTGAGATTAAATCTCATTTCATATCCTTAATCAAGCGTTCTCAATTTGAGGGGAAACCCACTGAATGTCCCATGGAACATATTAACAACTTTACTGATTTATGTGACACCATTGCTGCTGATGATGTTGCACTTGAATATGTTCTCTTGAAGGCTTTTAAGTGGTCTCTTGCAGGAAAAGCTTTAAATTGGTTGGAGAGCTTGCCACCGAGGTCTATTACACCGTGGAGAGAATTGCATGATTTATTCATGACCAAGTTCTTTCCACCGGCAAAAACAACTGAGCTTAGGAAGCGCATCACCTCCTACCATCAACTTCCAAACGAGACGCTTGTGGAGACATGGGAACGATTCCAAGAGCTTCTACGCCAATGCCCTACCCATGGGCAACCTCCCTATGTTCTCTAAGAGATCTTCTTTCAAGGCATCAATGCGGCTACCAAGGATCGCATTAACCTTCACACTGATTGTGGGTTCATCGAGATGACTCCAAATGAGGCATGGACGTTATTGAATAAGCTAACCAATTATGATGCCATGTACGGTACCCAACAAGATAAGCCGACGGAGAGGAAGCCGTATGAACCACAATCCGATGTGGTTGATCGGGATATGAAGTTCCAATTCATGCAAGATGAGATCAACCGTTTGAAAAAGCAAGTAAGTTACTTTAAATCTTCTCAATCTTGTCAAGAATGCGGGTCTTCCGCCCATACTACTTCCAATCGCACTAACTTGCAGCAAGTACGAGCCGCTGAGGGTTATGAAGAGGCAAACTACATGAGAGGTTCCTATAAAAACCAAAACAATTATGCAGTGAGGAACAATGCTCAACCATCTTGGGGCAATTCCAATTATGACCAATACAAGCAACCCCCTCAACAAGAGCAACGTCCCCCTCCCTACCGTCCTCCGGACTATTAAGAGCCACCATCATGGGTGCAAGGGCTGCAAGAAGGAATCAACGGAGTCCGAACCGACATTAATGGAGTACGAGCCGAGCTTACTACGCAAATGAAAGGTGTTCATACAAAGTTGGGAGAATTTGACTCGTGGAGAAAGAATGTCGATTCCCAACTTGGCCATCTAGCTACTCAAATCTCGAGACCTCATGGACAACTCCCGGGCCGCCCTGACGAGAATCCGAGAGGCCGAGCAAGCGATGGTGAAATCCGAGCCATGCACCTAAGGAGTGGCAAGGCGTTGCCCGAGCCACCCATGCATAAAGAGGAGGAACAAGCCTCAGGACCGACCCACTTAGGGTCAAGCACGACCCATTCTGTGTCGAGCGCGACCCATTTAGGATCGAACACGACCCCCTCGGGGGTCGTTCCTGAGGAGGCTGTTAACAAAGAAGAAGAGGCGATCGACCCTCCAAGGGTCGAGCTCGACAACCCTTCACCAGGTAAGTCTTCTAACCCTTCTCTTTCTATTCAATCTCCATCTAAGGTACTTCGTTTCCCTTCTAAGAAATCCAAGGACTCGACGGAAGGAAAGTTTAAGCGCTTCGTTAAGTTGCTTCAAGGCTTGAATCTTTCCATTCCTTTCGCCGAGGCCTTGAATGAAATGCCTGCTTATACTAAATTCTTGAAGGAGATTTTATCTAGGAAGCGATCAATGTCAGAGCTAACGGATGAGGTGAGGTCATTGGAGCTCCCCGGGAAGCTAGGCGACCCCGATAAGTTTGCAATTTCAATTGGTATTGGAACTCACAGTTTTAAAGCTCTATGTGATCTAGGTGCTAGTGCAAGCTTGCTTCCACTTTCTATATGGTCCAAAGCCAATATGGAATCGCTAGAACCTGTCAATATGAATCTCTACATGGCAAATGGATCATGCGTCAAAGCCACTGGGGTCGTAGAGGATGTTCATGTGCAAGTAGGCAAATTCTTTGTTCCCAACGACTTCATAGTGATGGAGATGCCAAAAGACCCTGTGGTGCCAATCATTCTTGGACGGCCATTCTTAGCTACCGCAGGGGCACATGTATATGTTAGAAAGGGACTTCTCACATTTGACATTGGAGAAGAGAAGGTCGAGTTTTGCTTCAATACCGCCACAAATGAGGTCGCTAAAAGCATCAACAAGGAGCCTACCGACCCCCATGGTGGGTCGGTACCGACCATTCTCTGAAAAATCACAACGCTGTGGGTGAATTCCAACCCATTAATGGGCTAGACAGGCACGATACCGAGGTATTCCTTGATCCAGTGGGGTCGATAACGACCCACATACCCTCCGTAACGACCCCTCTTCAGAATGACAAAGGTAAGTCTCCTTGCTCTAATCTAATTGATTCTGGTCATGATCCTTTCTTTCATCCTTCTTTTACAACTCCTACTATTGAGAATAATGTGAAAGAGTCGAAACCTCCTTGGTTTTTGGATTTTACTAACCCTAATATGGGACTTCCAAGCATACTTGTGGATGATAGAGGATCGAATGTCCTAGAGAGAAGCTTTGAAGCTTTTCCATCTAAGTATGGGGTTTCTCATGATCCCGACACAACTGGATGGAAGCCGCCCTAATCCGCCAAGGTGAGTCGTCAAGCTAATGGCGTTAAACAAGCGCTTACGGGAGGCAACCCGATCTTTTTGTTTTTTATTTTTATTATGTTTTTTGTTTTTTTTAGATTAGATTTCTTTTCTAACCTTCTTTAGACTAGGATAGAATACATTTGTTTGGGATAGAATTTTTGTGGAATCTTTGCAGGGTCCTAAGCTTCAAAAACGGGCTCAAAAAGACGAGAAAAGACGACTTTATATGCGGTGCAACTATGGGTAATTTTTGAACACTTGCAGGAGGGGTCGAGATCGACCCTATATGGGTCGTGCACGATCCGGTCTGGAAAGTCCAAAAATGCCCTTCTCCATTAAATGGGTTCCCCCAGATAGAGATGAATGGGTTCCCCGACGCATCCACCATTTCGCCCACGACGACGGGCTCCACCTTCACCATGATGAGTTCCACCTCTTTTCAAGCTTCTAAGAGTTCTTTGTGAGTTTTCTTCTTCTTTTCTCTTTACCTTTTCATAGTATTTTCATGCATAGGGACATTGCATGATTTAAGTATGGGGTACGGGAAGAAGAAATCTCACATGTTGTACATAATTGAGTCTTTTTGTTTTGGTTTTGTTTGCTTGTTTGTTAGTTTGTTTTGTTAAAAAAATCAAAAAAAAATTGAAAAATGTCGAAAAATCCAAAAATATTTGCTCTTTTGTTTGTTTTAGGATAGAAGAATGCTCCATCTTAGATGTCCTATGATGAGAACTAATTTTCATGCTTATCATATAATTCCTTTGACATATTTGGATAGTATAGTCCAAGTCTTGAGAAATTGCTTTTGATTGTGAAAATTGACTTGTAATGAAATTGAGCATATGTGTCTTGAGTAGAAGTAGTTGCAATCCAACAAAATTTTTACCTAGTGAGGAATTTTGGCCTTATAAGGAGACCTTCATGAAATCCCTCTTCTTTTTATGTGTGATTTGGTCTCTTTATGCATTTATTTCTTGTTATTGATATGGTTATCTATTTCTTGAAGCTGCTATGAGTTCGTTCATGCATGTTAATTATGATTAAGAACTTATTTTTCATAAGCCACTTTTTTATCCTCTCTTTTACCTACCTTTACATTATCCTCTTTTTGAAGCCAATTTGAGCCTTTAAGCCTTTTATTTTTAGATCCACAAAATTATTCCCTAGCCGATATAAGCTTGACCCTATCCGGGGATTAGGACTTAGCATTGGTTGTGATGGTTTTGTTGAGTAAGTTGTATTGCTTCAAGTATGGGGTAATTTTGGGTTAGGTATTTGAGAATCTTGCAGTTTGAGATGTAAAAGGATTTGGTTCCCGGAATGCACTTGCAAAGAAAAAAAAAGAGAATCCAAGTTCGGCCGACCTCCCACAGAAAAAAATAAAAGATCAAAAGGGAGAAAAAGAAAAAAAAAAGAAAGAGTTTGAATAGTGAATAATGTGCATGAGCCAAATTTCCTTAATAATTAGAAGCAAGATAAGTTGGGATATAAAAGGGTTTGTAAGAAAAAGAGAGTTCATAATGTTGAGTGAGTTTGGTTATCTTTTGAGTGTTTTGGTATTATGTGAGTTTTTAGGAGTCTTTGATTCCCGGATATTATTAGCAACACATAGCCAAAATATCTCCACACCTTATTGTTATTACCAAGCCCCATTACAGCCCGGCCGAATGGAGTCTTCTATGAAGCTTTCATTGAGCCTAAGTTCTTATGATGATTGATGTGTTTTGACTTCTCTAGGTAGAGAGATTGGTGAAATAAGTCTCAATGATTAAGTTGATGTTGCATGAAGATTGAGATGAAAGTTGATTTAATAGCCTAAACACATGAGAGTTGAGAGAAACACATTAATATCCCTTGTGAGGTTGGATTGTGATTGCCTACACCTAAGACTCATACATATGTGATGACGTTAAAATTACTTGTCTTCTTTTTCACTTGTGTTTAAAATATTTTGACAAAGGCTATGCTTGAAGATTGTGTTATTGGTCTTGACTTTGCATGATTATTGCTTGAGGACAAGCAAGTCTAAGTATGGGGTATTTTGATATCCGCTTTTTAGGTAGGTTTTTAGTGTCTAGATAGATTACATTTAGTCGGTTTTCGTACTATAGTTTTATGTTTTTGAGTCTTTTTGCTTTAGTTTCATATTTCCTTGAGATTCGGAAACTACGCGTCTTTTGTGACTTTTTGTAGGCATTTTGGAGCTTAAACAAAGAATTTAGAGCCTTGCAAGAGAAGGTGGATGAGCTATGGACAAGCTATGAGGTGATAAGCTAAGGAGAAGGCCGAAGAGGAGTGGGAACATGAAGAAAGGAGGTCGTGCACGAGCCAAGACGAGCAAAAACGACCTAAGATCGAGCCACTATAGGTCGTGCACGAGCCAAGTCAAGTCTTGCTCGACCCAACTAATCATGCCTTTAGGACCGACCCTAGGTGGATCGTGCACGACCCATTTTGGGTCGATCATGGCGCCGACTTTGCTTTATTCCGTGATCTTTTAAGATATATTCTATCCTTTTATTTTAGGAAGGTGTTATTATCTAATTTCCTAGTTAATTTAGGGCTCCTTTTCCTCTATAAAAGGAGGTTAAACCCTTTAGTTTAAGGGTTTTCCGGTTTTTAGTTTGATTTTTATTCCGCTTTTTGGCATTGGGAGAAGACTTGGAGAACAAGTTGGAGAAATTTGTAAGACTTCTTATTTTAATTAGAATTTCGGTTTTTCTATTTGATCATGTCTTCATTTTTCTTTGCCATGAGTGAGTAGTCTTCTTAGATTCTAGGGTTGGGTGAAAACCCAACACAATCATGCATGTCTAAAACGTGAATTCATAATTTGAATGCTTGATGATCATATCTATCTATTTTGTGCTTAATTCCTTTGCGACAGTTGAGGCATATCCTGCGATTAACCTAAAAGAGAAAGTGTAAAGTTGATTGCTTGATTAGTTCTAATAGGATTATTTGCGAAAGTTGATATTCCTAGGTTGAAGGATAGAAAGAAAGTTGTTTGATTTGCGAAAGTTGATTGAATAACTTGAATTGTTTGTGAAAGTTGACTTTTCTATGATCGTAATTGCATGATAATTGTGAATTCTTGTTGAAAGCATGCGTGATTGACGTTGTGGTAGCCCTAGGATTTATTTTTTATATATTGATTAAAATTTGTGACTTTGATTCGATCTCGATCTCATAAGGTCGTGCTCGAACCCTTGCTTGCTTTTGTGTGCTCGTTCGTGTGTGTTTTGTGCTCAGGACTGACCCTCATAGGGTCGTGCACGACCCAAATCGGTTCGGTCCTGGCCTTGTTTTGCTCGTGTTTGTTTTGATTTTCGTGGTTTATCAACTAATCTCTCAGCACTATTCTCATTCCCGTGGACGAACCTGACTCCCTGTACTCAGCGGGGTCTTGAATATAAATTTATTTGTTCAAGGAACCCTTCAACAACCACTGCCTCCCGACCTTCGCTCTTGCTGGATCGGACGCCCCCGTACATCTCTGACCTTTCTTCACTCAATTTCGCTGCTGCGTTTGCTTTGTTGTTCAGGTAAATTGGTTCCGAATTTTTCTCCCTACGGCCTTTCCGCGTTTGGCTTGGATGATTAGGGTTCTAATTTGAGATTTCCTCTCGATTCGATTGGGTTGTGTCTCATTTGTCAATCTTCTCTGATTTGGTCATTATAATCAAGTTCAGTGTAATATTTGGAAGTTTAAGGGTTCCATGGTTCGTTTTTACATTTGGGATAGCTTGAATGTTGTTTTTGGGATAAGTTCTTCAGGTTTCTCCATTTGTATAGAATGGGTTGGGCTTAAAACGTGGACATATAGCCTAAGGTTTGTGGTTTGTTTCACTACCTTTGACAATTTGAGCTCAAAGAATATGGTTCTGTGGCAAAAGGTAGCCTTGCAAAAGCCACATTATTTCTGGATGCTACTGAAACATAGAAAACAGTTGTCCTTTATTATTTCATGTTACATGTGTATATATGCTATGCGTATGGGCATTAGTGCATTATTGAATTTTTGCATAACTCAGTAGGTATGGCTGGTGTCCTTGTGTTCTTATCAATTTCTAATATATGATGTTACTGTGTTAGAGGATGTTAAGAATACTTTTTGTTCTATGAGTATATATCATTAATTATGTTCTCATAATTTGTGATTTTGCCAAGTTGTATTATCGCTTCTCTCCGGCGAGGTTTGAACTTTGCATGGTGGGAAGGCTTTCACAATTCGCTTGACTCTCCCCACGAGGGGGAGCGATGGACATCATCCAATAATATCTAATTTCATCTCTTAGGACTCAATAATATCTAATTCTCTTCGTGCATTGTTTGTCGTCACATGCCCATAGATTTGAGCACTTTCCCTCATATCAATTTGTTTATCTTTTTGATTATGATAGCTTGTATGCTATCTTTATTGCTCCTCAGTTTAGCCAACACGTCACCATTTGTTGTTTATAGAAAAGAACGCATCTCTGAATTTGAAACATAATGATTCACTAATCTACACGACTTTATGAATTTGAGTTATTATTGCAAGGAACCAAAGCGTTTTGCCATGGCGGTGACCAGGCAGCAACATCCAATGATGGTTCTCTCAGTCTTTTAGATTTCTAGGTGTGTCAATGTTGTATTACCATGTTTCCTTGAAAGTGATTTTGGATGAAGAAATCTTATTCGGTATCTCAATATTACATTATTGCTTGTTTATGCTTTGGACTCCGAAAATTGGGTTTGATATTTCAGGGTTTTCTCATTTTCCAGTTTCTTCGTGTTAAATTAGTCCACATTTCGGCTTCTTTAGCATTTCCTTGATTGTAGGAACTCAGGGGTTGTTTTTCTCTTTGTTTCTTCTGCTGATGTAAACTTTGCTATTTCCAGTTGGGGTTTGAGAATATCTCAAAAACTGGGAGAAGCACATACTTTAGTGGTCTGGATCAAGATCTTCTAATGGATTTCCTCTTTGTTCAATTTGGGGCTATTTTTTTCTTTGTTTCTTCTGCTGATGTAACTTTGCTATTTCCAGTTGGGGTTTGAGAACATCTCAAAAACTGGGAGAAGCACATACTTTAGTGGTCTGGATAAAGATCTTCAAATAGGTATTATTTCTTCTAATGGATTTCCTCTTTGTTCAATTTTTTTTCTTCTTAGAAATGGAAAATTGTAGATGTACTGATCACAACAAAAGGGAGAAAATGGTTTATAGGGTTGTTCTTGTTCCAATAAATTTTATTTCTGTCTACTTTGTGTGGGGTTCCAGAAGACAAGTCCATGACGAAACTAAATCTCCATGGCCAGAAAGATTGTGATCCAATGAGCTGGTTTTATGTCCTTTCCTCTATAAGCATTCATGCTAATTATGTGGCAGATTATGTAATAGTGAAAACTAATCTTTGAGTCTTTGTTTTTATAGCCTGGAAAATAGAAAAATGATCATTTCTCAACTTTTAACCTCGTACAAACACACATAATATACATATACTTGATGATTGAACATTGTTGCCAATAATCTTGATATGTTACTTGTTCTCAATAAACTATCGTGTTGTTATACCAAAAAAATAAGGAATACAACTTATACTAAATTAAAAAGTATGGAATATTGCCTGATTTAAGACACTTTAGGTGCTCAGATAAGACATTGCAGATGAACCTGTATATTCATTTATTGTAAGTTCGTATGTGAGAATACATGTTTTCTATTTTATATAAATTATGCGCATTTGGTTTTCTATAGGTCCATCCTCCAATAAATTATTATGTATTAGTAGGCTGATGGCCTAAACAATTCTACTTAAGAAGACCGAAACTCTGAACACTGAACAATTAACTACTATCATTAGCTATATAGTGTACTACTAGCTAGAAGTGAGAGTTTTAGGTGGACATGTTTACGTTTCATATCCGGGTAAGTAAGGTCTTGTTCACTATAATTTAATGGTTAGATTTAAAAAAAATAAACTTAGTAAGCAAAATATCTAAAATGAAATCAAATAAATAGATTACAACTAAGTATGGAGAGATGAACAAATGATCTTGATCATTGAATTTTTTTTTAACAGTTAATATTTTATTTACTGGTAGAGTAATTTTTGACACTTCACTGTGACTGAATGAAAATGTGTACTACTTGAAATAGATCTGCACAATATACCGAAATCTGGTATAATTTCCACATACTGAAATAGATTTTTGTTATGTAATTTTGAAGGTAAATACAAGTATAAATAAGATCCTGATATAAAATTTGATGAATTGTCTACTGATATAAAATCTGATGCGTGTTTAGCTTGTCTTTAGATTAAACGGAAATATTTTTGCATGTAGCAAAAAATGTGCTAATTACTTACATTATATCCATAATAACAATATCTATAGCCGATAGTTATATCTACAATAGATTAACCAAACCGATGAATTGTCTACTGCTTTCAAGGCCATGCGAAAAATGGCAAAAAAATAATCCAAAATCTAAATCTAGATAAATATAACTACATAATTGCTCTCTTGGTTTTTTTGGTGTTAGATTGATTGGATTTTTACTGGATGGAATACATATAATGTTATTGTCTTGTTCATTTTATGCCTTCATCAAGGCTGGCTAACAATTTCACACTTCTAATACAAAGAGTTTAGAAGTAAAACAAACCGAATAACCCCGCGCGCATGCTGCGCACGACATTCCCCTAGTTGATATAAAATAAGACCTTGCATTCCCATAGAGACTTCTACATAAAAAAAATATCCTTGCTAGTAAATTGTGATTCCAAACCTATCGATAGATTTAGGGAAATTTGAGATTAGAACATATAATGATGATTAATTATATGATACTAGGAGGAAGCACATAAATTCAAAAATATGTCATTATATGACATTAGGAGCTAGCACATAAATACAACAATATGTCATTATCATGATTAGGGATGCACAAAATACCCGTGGGGACCCGCCCCGAATCCTCGCTATGTATACCCAATATGTTTTTTTTAAATTTTTTAAATTTATAAAGCATAGAATAAAAATAGATATTAAATATAATTGTAGTTTTTAATTTAAAAGCTTATATATATCTACAAATTATATAATGAAATTTAAAATTTATGCTATTAAATTTGGTATTTGTAAACTTTTTTAAAGTCTTAAATATTTTTTTATAATAAACGGGGCCCCATTAACAACTCGATACTCGACGGGGATTCCCCAGCCCGTTCCCCATGGAGATTAGACGGAGACGGGGCGGGGATGGGAGGCATAATAACATGTCAGATCAATCTTCAATTTGTTTTATAATTTTCTCTCAATTTGAGTGGTCAATTGGTTTTTTGACATTATCTTATGTTATAATGGATTTGGAGTCTAACCTTGTTTCCATAACCACGTTGAACAGATGGGCAACAAGAACAAGCCCTCATATAAAAAGGAAAGGATGAAAACACTAGAAGCAAATGGTGCCAAAATGAAAGCTAAGGGGTTTAACAAAAGCCTACATAACAAGTCTTTGCAAGAAAAGGTTGATCGGATTTCAAAGAATATTGTTGCTGAATTATCCAGGCCTTGACTGCGAACTTCAGGTATAAGGATGATATTACTATTGATCCTATAGTTTGTTATGTCTTTAATTTCACATAAAGAAAATTCATAAAGCCTTTTTATTTGAAATCTACACATCATAAAAAAAAATTATAAGGGGAAATTAGTTGATGATTTATATAGTTGATGAAATCTACATATCATGATGATTGGTAGAGTATTAGAAGGTTATTATTGATTATTTATAAGGGGAAAAGAAAAAGAAATTAGCTGGAGTTTGAGATTTTTTATGAAAGTTTAGATTTAGTTTGCTGGTATGGATGAATTTCTTATGAAAGTATGGAGGCGTTTGCTAGTATGGAGTTTAGGCTTTGAAATTGAGTTGTTGTAACTTACAATATTTTTCAGCTGGTTCAATATTATAGCTCTGGTGGTAATTAAGCTGAAGTCATAACCTAAATCTGCTGAAGTAATAACCTGTTAGTTCAATATTATAGCTCTGGTTCAATATTATAGCTCTGGTAGAACAGCTGCTTCAGTTAATATTCAAGCCTGAAGTACATAGATGATCCAACTTTGTAGTTTGTACTTAGATAATAATTAATTATAACACAAATAATAATTACAACATGACATTGTCCTTATCCTTGTCCCAGTCCACGTAAAGCTATTTTTCTGTTTCTTCATATGGATAGTCCATAGAGAGCTATTTCATGATTCTTGCATTCCGCAATGTCAAATTTGACAAAATAACACCTACATCAAAAGGGCAAAAGTGAAACCAGAAAAGGGTCTCCTAATAAATTTGATGTGTGTACCATGTTTGTGTCTCTTGGAGAATTTGTACTATTCTGTCGCAATTAACAAGTCAAGGTTCTCAAGGCTTTTTGGGTATAAACCTGCAACTTTCACATCTGAGCAAAGTAAAATTAAAGTGTAATTTTAATTTATTCTTAGATGGAAGAATCAAAATTTTTTATTGCACAAGTTGTTATTGATTCAACTCAGCTGGCTCAAAGTGTGTGTGTGATTTTCCTCTTCTACTTTCTACTACTTTGTCATTTTAAAAAATTTCTTAATATGGATTTTGTTTGTTTAGATCTCATCTTTTATTCACCTTGCTACTAGTATCTACTATGATTTTTCATTGTTTCTCTTTCTATTATGTATAGCATACATACTAGTTTTATTATGTATAACATACACACTAGGGGTCCAAATTAATTAGTTGCTTATACGTTCTTATTCTAAAAATGTGTGGACTAACTATATATTAATATTTTCTTTCTTTGTGTTGTCTATAGTGGTTACTGTATATACATATATAAAGCAACCATGGGTTCATCAATGTAGGTAAATGTAAGGACTGAGCGTCTTGATGGGAACAGCCAACGAACTTCCTTCTTGTCCAATCTTGAATCCTGCTCGCAATCTATCGAGGGAACAATCAATGATACCTCTACTCGTATAGATTTGAATCGTGTGAACACTTTCCAAAATCAGAATTTTGCCCCTCACAAGCCTTAGGGAATCCGCAAAATCTGAAGTGACATAAGACAAATCTTCTAGTTCTCTCCAAGGCTTTTGGAAAGAACTAAACTATAGAAAATGTATGAATAGATTGTGGCTTCGGTTTTTGTTTAGATCTTAAGAGAGATCTTGTTCAACAACCTCGACTCTATTCTCCTTTGCCTTTAAATAGGAAGTGGAAAATGATAGGGATTGATTTCTGGCCGTTATATAGAAGTTACGTGGTGGTTACATGGCGGTTACCAACCATTCCTTCTATCATCAACGTCTCTCATTAAGGAGACACGTGTTTAACTACAAACCAGTCATAAAAGGAAGTTCCAAGGCGGTTAAACATCAGTTATCAAGGCGGTTATCATTCAATTAACACGTGGCGAAAAATAGCCAGACCGCTAAACTATTGTTCCCTACAACACAATTGTTGTTCCCTACAGCACCTCTGTACTTTCCATTGTTCCTTAAGGAACAACGTAACTTAACCTTTATATATCCCTCTAGACCTCAAGTATACTTACACAAGCGTGTACTCCACACCCCCAAACTTGTGATATAGCTAAGTGAGATCCCATAGCATCGTATGAACCCCGATCACACTAAAAGGCATTGTTCCCATATAGGGAACAATCACTTGATGACACTAAAATCACCAACAGTAAATGGATAGATAACCTATTGCATGTGGCCGGCCATGAGTTCAAAGAATTTGTTATGGGCAAGCTCTCTACCAGACAAACTTCACACCATCCTAATTTTCAGGTTTTTGGTTTGACGAGATTACTTAGGGATGTACATATATGTATATGAGTAAGCATATTTTGCAACATGCTAGGTTCCTTATTTTAGAACCAACCAATTTTAGTTTAGATACTTTTCCAATACTTTTGTGACAAGTGCTTGCTTTTGCCTTGTGAATTAAGTTGTGAACATGAATGTTGTTGGATTTGCTAGTAAATTCAAGTTAGGATATTCTCTATGTAATGAATGATGGTTTAATACATATACATATATATATATATATATATATATGACATCTCATTCATATTGAGATTTATAGTTGTGTATTTGCACATTTTATAAAATTAATGCATATGCTATATAAAATTTTATAGGGATTTATTAGAAATTAAAGCTGCGAAATAATATTGAAATGGTCAAAATATAAACAGCTACTATAGTTTAAGATATTTAATCTTTTAGTACTATAAAACCGCTACTATATCGTTAGAAAATGGCTACCATAGGTAGAAATAACAGCTGCAATAGCCTTCCATAACCGCTACAATATATAAAAAGCGCTTCTATTGATAAAAAACCGTGACAATAGATTTACAACCGCTGCCATTGCGTAAAATTTCGCTGCAAAAGTCCTTATAAACCTCTACAATAGATTCCAAACCACTGCAATTGCTACCAACAACCGTTGTCGTAGGACGAGGCAAAAACGACTGCCATTATGTAATAGCGACTATAATGTCTATTGCAGCGGTTGCATTTGTAAATTGACAACCGCTACTATATATTTCAAAAACCGCTACCATAGATCTAAGGCAGCGGGAGCATATGAAGCGGTTCTAAAACCGCTACCTTAGACATTTTGTAGCGTTTTTGGACCATTTTGTAGCGGTTTTTGGGCCGCTGCCAAAAGCATGAATTGTAGTAGTGTAATTATAAGTACTTGGTCATGTCATTTGGGTTAACCAACACGGTTGCTACATTTCAGTACATCACGAAGTCTATATTCAGGGTTCTTAAGAAAATTTATGTTGATCTTCTTTGATAACATCCTCATAGTGCAAGCTTAGAGGATCATGTGTAGTATTTATTTGAAATCATAAGAAGCAATCATCTATTTGCTAAGAGGAGTAAATGTTCTTTTGTAGTCAATAAGGTGGAATATTTAGGTCATTTCATATTAGAAAAAGGGGTAGCAATAGATCCAAAAAATTGAAGCAATAGCACACTCGCTAATTCTAAGGAATCTGAAGCAGTTGAGAGGGTTCCTTGGATTAGCTAGCTAGTACAAAAGATTTGTGAAGAATTATTCAGTCATTTTGACGCCATTAACTATGTTATTGAAAAAGATTACTTTTAATGGAGTGAGGAAGCAACAATGGCCTTAAAAGCTTTAAAATCTACATTATGTCAAGCTCTAGTTTAGCACTTCCAGATTTTGATAAGAAGTTTGTTGTGGGAACTGATGCATGTGGGAATGGCATAGGTGCAATGTTGATGCAAGAAGGGCACCCATTAGCTTATATTAGCAAGCATTGAAAGGAAGACAACTACATTTCTCAATTTATGAGAAGGAATTATTGACAATTGTCTTTACTCTCATAAAGGGAGACATTAATTGTTGACAAAACATTTAGAATAGAGATTCAATACTCTAGTGCAATATCAGTTACTAACTAAGCTACTTGAATTTTACTAGATATACCATACAAGTAGAGAAAAAAGAATTTAGGAAAATTCCTTTTGGTGTCCTAAAAAAGATTTTATTCCTTTTGGTGCCCCTCTAAATTGTGCAAAATTGTTTCCAACTTTCTATAGCCTAAAGTTTAAAATCATTTTTCCATCCATTTTCCACGTTTCCGTTAAACAAAAAATAAAATAAACCAAAATTTACACATTTACTCATATATGTACAAGAAAACATAAGGGGAGTCAGTTGTAAACAGGAATACAAGTCTAGCTCGCTAAAAATGTGATTCTTCAATAATTTCTTTGATCATTACTTTAAAGTTAAAGATAAAAATTTAAAAAATTGAGGGAGGTGTAGCATAAAACTAATCAAATTCAATGCACTAAGTACTATAATTGTTTTTCAATTTGTAATAGTTAAATCGGAAGACAATCGGAGCAGAAGAGTTGTACCAATGAAATCGATAACGAGGCGTTTGTCGCAGTAGCGACCAGAGGGAGTGTGGAAGAAGGTCTCGTCGTGCGGAGGTCCATCTTATCAAAACGCCGCCGAGAGGCCGCTAGTGTCGGAATTGGAGTCTCCAAAGTTGAATATTGTCAAAAACCTGCAAACCAACCGCTTCGATTTTGCATCTCTATTGTAGTGGACAACCGTTGCAGAGAAAATTAAGACCAAAGCGACTATCACGTGACCTAGCCTCGTCGCACGTTCTACGACATTCGAGTCCTCCATCTGAGATCTTTAGAAGCTTGAGACTATGTGTGCGAGGACGAAGAGTTGATAGGAAGGATAAACCAAAGAAAAAGGATTCCAGTACTGAATGAATACTGATCTTTTTTTATAATACCACAAATGTGGAAATATGGAAAATGTGGAACAATTGGTTTATTTCCTTTTTTCTTTAACGGAAATATGGAAATTGGATGGAAAATGTGGTTTTTTTAAAACTTTAGGCTACAAAAACAATATTGCACAAAGTAGAAAGGAAAACGTTTTTTTAAGACAGCAAAAGAAAAATTCAAAACATGAAGGGTAGGAAAAGGAATTTCCCAAGAATTTAGTAGCTAACGCCTTGTGCAAAGTAGAGGGATTTGAAGTGCTAAGTATGGCTATGTCAATTGAAATCAGACAAATTATCAAAGACTCAAAGAAAAATCCAAAAGCTACGAAGCACTACACTTGGCTACATAACCAATTGAGGAGGAAAGGGAAGTTGGTTATTGGTGAAGATTTAAATGTGAAAAACTAGATATTGATGTGGCTACAGTGCATAGGAACAAGTGGTCACTTTGGCAGAGATGCAACCATCTAGATAGTCAAGGCCTTGTTTTACTGGAAAGGACTTGCATTAGATGTTTAAAATTTCATTACAAGTTGTATGATTTGCCAAACAAGTTGGTATGATATTTCTGCCTATCCTTTTCTTTAACAACTATTGCCCATACATGAACACATTTGGAGTGATACTTCAATTGACTTCATAAAAGGGTTGCCATTGTCTTTTGAAAAATCTATGATTTTTGTGGTAGTAGACATATTGAGAAAAGCTACTCATTTCATGACATTGTCTCACCCTTATTCAACATCTTTTGCGACTAAAAGTTCTCCAGATCATGTGTTCAAACTTCATGGATTCCCTAAATCCATCACAAGTGATCGAGATGTTGTGTTTATGAGTGAGTTCTGGCAGGAGCTCTTATTGTGCAAGGGGTTGCTTTGAATATGTCAACAACCTACCATCCTCATATAGATGGCTAGATTAAGGTGGCAAATCGTTGCTTAGAAACATACAAAAGATGTATGTGTGGTGATAAATCATACATGGGGAACAAGTTGATTCCATTAGAAAAATGGTGGTATAATACCACATTCCATACATCCACTCAATTAAGTCCATATGAAGTCATATATGGGCAAGCTCCTCCTACACATTTGCCATATTTTCTTGGTGAATAAGAAGTTGATATGGTAGCTAGAAGTCTACAGGAGAGGGAGAATATGATTCAGATTTTAAAATTCCATTTAATGCGCACTCAACATAAAATGGAACAACAAGCTAATCAACACAAGAGTGAGAAAGGCACTTTGATATTGGAGATTTTGTCTATGTTAAACTCCAATCCTACCGAAAACAAAGTGTAGTTATGAGAAGCAATAAGAAATTAGCACCAAAATATTTCGGGCCATATGAAGTAATTGACAAGAGTGGAGTAGTGGCTTATATTTCTCAACTCAATAAGCATGTGGGTGCAGTTGTAACTTCATCAACATTGCCTTTTGTAGTTCCGAAATTGTTTTCCAAGGATCCAAAGTTTATTTTAGAAAGAAAAATGGTCAATCGTCAAAGTAGAGTTGCTACTAAAGTCTTGGTTCAATGGAAACATCAACCTGCTAAGGAGACAACTTGGGAGTTCCTTTATGATCTACTCAAAGAATATCTATACTTTGAACCTTGAGGAAAAGGTTTTCTTGGAAGGCTAGATTTTTTTTGGTGAAGGGCACTGCCCATGAGAATCGAACCGATGGCCTCTGGGTACTACCTTAGAGGCTTAACCGATTGACTAGATGGCTTCTTGGAAGGCCAAATTTGTTATAGGAAAAATGTAATAGAAAATAATACACACGTCATAGTAATAGTGGCTCATATGTTTTGCTAGGTCATGTAGAACTGTTGGTGAGAAAAACAAATAACTAGGACGGAGAGAGAGATCAGATTGGGCATTCATTTATTCAGTTGTAAACCTCTTGTTTGTAGCTTTCCAAGAAATTCTCTCAAGATTAACCAGATTGTCTGATACAGAGTCCCATGTATCTACTACTTAGCATTATAAGCAATTCTGTAATTCCCTTTAATTAGTGAACCATTTTCAATTTCCTAAATGTAAATCCGGTCCAACCGGAGTGCAAACCGGTCTATCCTTTTACAAGGGTCACCCTAGTTGTAAGGCTATATAAGCCACTTTTTCCCTTTTGGGCAAATCAATCAAACAGTAGTCGCTTTCTATCTACCTAAATTTCCCAAATCATCAATTTCACTAATTCACATCGGTTGGTTCTTCTAAATCCTAACTAACCCTTGTGTTTTGGTATAGCTTGGTATCGAATCCTTCGAGGTTCCTTGCCAGCTTTCTTATCTATGTAGGATCACACGCCATCATTGGTATCAGAGCCCTCGACCTCCACTTGTGAGCTATACCGTCCAATAACGAGCTCAAACTCGAGGATATGCAAGCAGAAATTTCAGCGGCGCAAGCTAAGGCGTTGGAGCAACAAGACGAGATGAGGGAATCTTAGGCAAAAACTGACGAGAGGCGTGACAAAGAAATCGCCGACATCAAAGCCATGATTTCTTCCCTGGCTCAGTTAATCAAACCACCACCAGCACCGGATCTTCCTGCTTCGCCGAGATCGATGACAACTTCACATAATGAGCCCCCTTCAAACCGAACAATTAGCCCCTTTGAAAGAGGTAATCCTAATCCACCTGTGACAACTCAAATTACCACTTCCGCTGGTGGATCGATTTTCCCAGAAGGTTTGTCCTCAAGATTAACGAAAGTCGATTTCCCAAAATTTGATGGGTCTGCCTTGAGACCATGATTGTATAAATGTGAGCAGTTTTTTGCCCTTGATAATTCCCTTCCGAAATACATAGTTCGATTGGCTTCCTTGCACTTAGATGGGCGGGCTTTGCAGTGGCACCATAACTATACGAGGGAGAGGTCCCATATTTCTCGTATTGGTCGGAGTATGTGGTGGATATTTCAGCTCGGTTTTGTGAACTTATAGAAGATCAACTCGCTGAGCTGGTGAATGTGAGGTACAATGACGATGTGGACTGGTGTTTGGACGCCTTCGAGAGCGCCTTAACCAAGTTGTCATTGCCGAGTTCCCAAGCCCTTAGCATCTTCTTGGCAAACCTTAGCCCATATATGCAATTACATACAAGGCAATTCTCCCCCACCAATATCCATCAAGCCGCTCGATTGGTTAAGCTCCACGAATCAGCTTCCAAGCTCCCCTAAAAACCAAGCCACACATTTCCAAGCTACACTCGAACCAATAATCAGTCCTTTCCTAAGTTCAACAAGCCCATTCCCAAAACACAAACACCTACAAAAACCCAGATTAAAACCCTTTCCATTTTACCCAATCCTAAAACCCCTCAAATCAGCTATGACTAACCTCGAAAATTTACCTACGCTGAGATGCAAGACAAGAAATCAAAGGGCATATACATGTTCTGTGATGAGCCATACACTCCCGAGCATCAGTCCAAACATAGAAGAGGCCACCTCAATTGGATAGAGGGCAATGACAATAGTGATGATGAGGAATTAAATGTTGAAATCGAACATGAAACCCAAGCCATTGATGCCTCCGCTTTGCAAATCTCAGTGCACGCCTTCACTGGAGTTTCAATGTTCAACACAATGCGAGTCACAATGTTCTACAAGGAGCGGCCAATTAACATCCTCATCGACTCAGGCAACACCTACAACTTCCTTGATTTTGAGGTTGCCAAGGCTTTCAGGTGTAAATTAGAGCCCATCAAATCCTTAACCGTCTCCATTGCGAATGGGAGCACACTTCACTCGTCTCATGCTTGCAAGAATTTCACATGGAAACTTCAACGAGAAGAGTTTGTTTCAGAAGTGGTGACCCTACCAATTGGTTGTTGCGATCTAGTGTTAGGAGTCTAGTGGTTGTCTACTCTAGGGCCCATTATATGGGACTTTGAAAAATTAACAATGGAATTCACCACAAATGTTGAGAAAACAGTGTTGCAAGGGCTAGTTAACAACACCTATAAATCTATAAAAAAGCTCAACCAAGGATAAAGTCCTTGAACAGAACCCCCAGTTGGCTTTCATACACGCCGCTACCAACCCTTCTCCCATGTTCACCCCTACCCTCCATCATATTGAAGTTTTACCTCATAATGACCCTATCCCCACTGAGCATGACTCCCTCCTAAACACCTTTCAAGCCATATTTCAAGAGCCTTCCCACTTACCACCTTTTCGGCCCGGTTTCGACCACACAATACACTTGCAACACGGATCCAATCCCATCATAAAAAGACCCTACCGTTACCCGACAATTAAAAAGGATATAATTGAGTCCTTAGTCCAAGATATGCTCAAAAGTGGGGTTATCGAAAACAGCGCAAGCCCTTACGCCTCGCCCGTTGTCTTGGTCAAGAAAAAAGACGGCTCGTGGCGGCTTTGCGTCGACTATAGGGACCTCAACTCTCAAACCATCAAAGACGAATACCCCATTCCCTTACTCGAAGACCTCCTTGATGAACTTGGTGGCTCCACATTGTTCTCCAAATTGGATCTTTGCGCCGGCTTTCACCAAATCCGGATGTCTCCACTTGATGTTTATAGGACCGCATTGAAGACGCATTCGGGTCATTACGAGTACCTTATCGTGCCCTTCGGACTCTCAAACGCCCCTTGCACATTCCAAAGTCTCATGAACGAGGTATTTCGGGACTATTTGAGGAAATTCATACTCGTCTTTTTTGACGACATATTGGTCTTTAGCAAAAGCTGGTCTGAGCATCTTCAACACCTACATACTGTTTTCTCCTTGCTACAAGCAAACCAACTCTACCTAAAAGTTTCTAAATGCACATTTGGTGCTTCTCGGATTGAATACCTTGGCCACTTTATCTCAGCCAACGGTGTAAGCACTGACCCCATAAAAATTCAGTCCATTATCGACTGGCCCATTCCCACCTCTCTCAAACAACTCCGGAGATTCCTAGGACTTAGCAATTACTACTAACACTTTGTGCAAGGCTACGGTATCATCTCCCATCCCCTCACCAACCTCCTCAAAAATACTGCTTCCTTTGGTCCGATGAAGCCATCACAGCTTTCCACCTTCTTAAAAAAGCCCTCACTAGTACCCCCGTACTCGCACTACCAGGTTTCTCTCAAACATTTATAGTCGAGATTGATGCCTCCGGTACCGGAATTGGCGCGGTTCTTATGCAAAATCACCACCCCATCTCTTTCATAAGCAAAGCCCTAAGACCAATACACCAGCTCTTGTTTGTCTATAAGCGGGAATTAAAAGTTGTCGTCTATGCAGTGCAAAAATGGAGTGCATACCTCACTCAACGATACTTCTTCGTATTGACAAAAAAAGTCTCAAGTTCTTGTTGGACCAATCCGTCACAACCCCCTTCCAGCACATGTGGGTGGCGAAAGTCATGGGTTTCGACTATGAAATTCACTACAAAAAAGGCCGAGACAACGCAGCACCTGATGCACTTTCTCAAGTAACCAACGCTTAGATTATGCAAATGCATCTCACTTTCCAAAACACTGATTTCTACAAGTCTATCTTAGACTCATGGAAAGATGACCGAGCACTCTCCAAAATTATCTAGGAACTCCAAGCTGACCCCTCTTCTCATCCTAAATTTACCTTCTCTAATGCCGAGTTGAGATGAAAAGGCAAGCTCGTGGTCGACGACAGCCCAATTCTCAAAACCTAGATTTTGAAGTGGCTTCACAACTCTCCTTCTAGGGGTCACTCAGGCAGGGATGGTACAACCAAGAGAGCCACTTCATTGTTCTACTGGAAGGGCATGCACCGGAACATCAAATACTATGTTCGCAATTGTGAAATTTGCTAGAAAAATAAGCCCAATAATGTTGTATATCCAGACTTAATTCAGCCCCTGCCAATACCTGAGGCCATTTGGGAAGACTTTAGCCTCGATTTCATCAAAGGGCTTCCTCCTTCTACCGAGAAAAACACCACAATCCTAGTTGTCATTGATCGTTTGAGCAAGTATGTCCATTTCGTGCCATTACGGCACCCTTACTCGGCCTACACAGTTGCACAAGCTTACCTTGACAACATATTCAAATTACATGGGTTCCCGAAGTCAATTGTAAGCGATCGTAATCCCATCTTTTTGAGTGACATATGGACTGAATTCTTTCGTCTCCGAGGCGTTCAACTCAATTTTTCCACCGCCTATCACCCACAAAGTGACGGCTAGACGAAGGTAACAAATTGCACTTTAGAAACTTATTTACGTTGTATGTGCCCCTCTGCCCCTCATACATGGAGATTCTGGCTTCTTTTGGCCGAATGGTGGTACAACACCATTCCACACCGTTTCTCAATGCACCCCATTCAAGATCCTATACGGGCAAGCACCACCAGTTCAAATGCCTGATACGTGATAACCTTGGAATACTCCTTGTTGATCAAGTATTGTAACCTCACAGGTCCCGATCTTGCCTTGTAATCGAATTCCAAACCTAAATTCACTTCCACAGTTAATGACTTGTTTCTCAAGCAAACTCGAATTATGAAGGACACGAAATTGAAATTGAATCACTTGATTAAATCAAAAGAGATAGTTCAATTGGATTGGCTCTAACACTATATCCAATTAATGAACTAGTTGATTTGTGACAACCAGACTAGAACTAATTCAATTGACTAACTGAATGGCACAATTCGTAACAAACACAAGAACACGAGTGAGAGAAAGAGAGAGTATGATGATGATGATCGATCTTCAAGAGAAAGTAAAGGCTCGTTATTTGTTTTTGGCCCAAGAACTAGATAAAACCAATTTAGGGTTTATCTAATTCCAAAGCTGATTTTTACGAATGAAAAATGCAAAGTATTTAAAGGAGTACAAGGTAGAGCATCCTTGGAGAACAAGCCAAAGGCAACCGGCCCTAGAAGGATATTTTTTACCTTTTGCTTGCTTCCCAAGATACTATAAAATAATGTAGAAATAACTAACTAAATTCCCTTATGTTAAATAAATCAAATAAAGATTTATCTGACTTATTTAAATAAGGAAACCTAACAAACTCCTAACAACTTAAAAGATATCAAAATTATAGGAGAGAGAATAATCAGCCCTAACAATCCCTATGGCCGAAAATTCCCATAACAATATTAATAAAAAAATCGTCCATACTTTATAATAACAAACTAAGATATTTCATGTATCTAAATTAGGAAATAATGGTAAACAAGGCCCAAATAAAGCAAGTGATCAGCTCCCCATTCAATGTGAAACTCGGCCCATCAAATCAATCCATAGAATCCGGGCTCAGCTGATGTTGAATCAAAGTAACCCATCTCTTCTTGGTGGACTTTTCAACTATGGATGCCAAATGAACTAAGATGGATGTTGTTCCTTGAGCAATCTTCTTAGCTCGGCTTCTTGTAATTGGTCCATCAAATGGTACTCGAATCAACTCATCGACGTTAGTAGAAGACATAGCTGGTTTCATTGCATCATTCTCCTCCACTTGAGCTCAAATCGTCTCTGATTCAACTTCGGAATCTAAATCTGGCACATAAAGTGAAAGATCAGCCACATTAAACGTTGAATGGACATTATACTCAGCAAGCAAGTCAACTTGGTAAGCATTAGGGTCGATTCTCTTGAGAATTTTGAACAATCCATCTCCACACTGATCTAGCTTGTTGTTTCTCATGTTGGGAAACCTCTCCTTCCTAAGATACACCCAAACAAGATCACCTTCTTTAAAGACAACCTGTTTTCGCCCCTTGTTAGCATGGGCCTTATACTTCATTGATTTCCTCTCCAAGTGCATCTTGGTCCTCTCATATAGCTTCTTCACAAACTCAGCCATCTTGTTAGCTTCAAAGCTCTCCTTTCCCTTGTATGGCTGAGGCGTCAAGTCCACTGACGTCCTTTGATTCAGCCCATAAACAACCTCAAAAGGGGTCATTTTAGTGGCTGAATGAATTGACCTGTTACAAGCAAATTCCACAAAAGGCAAAACATCTTCCCAACGTTTGAGGTTAGCTTTAAGAATAGTTCTTAATAAAACCCCTAACGTCCTATTAGTCACTTCAGTTTGCCCATCAGTTTGTGGATGACATGAGGTAGAAAATAACAATTTAGTTCCCAACTTAGACCAAACATTTCCAAAAATAACTCAAAAACTTAGCATCACGATCTGAAACAATAGTACAAGGAATGCCATGCAATCTAACAATTTCCCTAAAGAACAAATCAGCAACATGCACAACATCATCATTCATGTGACAGGGAATAAAATGAGCCATCTTAGAAAAGCGGTCTACTACCACAAAAATAGAATCTCTACCTTTCCTAGTTCTAGGCAATCCAACAATGAAGTTCATAGAAATGTCCTCCCAAAGAGAACTAGGAATAGGCAAGGGCTGGTACAAGCCATGAGGGTTAAGTCTAGATTTGGCTCTAGCACAAATAACACAACTCTTGACAAATCTCAGCACATAATTACTCATCTTAGGCCAATAGTAGTGTTCTTTTAAGCCTTCAAGCCTTTTTTCTAACCCTCTATGTCCTCTTGATTCATGCACTTCTTTAGTTAACAACCTACGTATGCTAGATGAAGGTATACATAGTTTTCCAACTTTGAACAAATAACCATCATCAACAAAGTAAGAGTTAACTTCTCCCCTAGACATGCAATTTTTGTAAATTTCAACAAAGTGAGGATCACTAGCATACAATTTCCTAATCATTGCAAATCCAAGGATTCTCACATCACATTAATTGGTTCAAGAGAACGTACCTGCGAGAAAGGGCGCCAGCTACCACATTCTCTTTGCCTTTCTTATGCTTTACAACAAGGAAAGGTCTCCATGAACTCAACCCATCTTGCGTGTCGCCTGCTGAGTCTAGATTGGCCTTTCAAATACTTCAAGGCCTCATGATCAGAATGAATTACAAACTCTTTAGGCCAAAAATAATGAGACCAAGTTTTCAAAACCCTAATCAAAGCACACAACTCTTTATCATAAGTAGGGTAATTCAACTCAGCCCCACTAAGCTTTTCATTGAAATAAGCTATGAGTTTCTTGTCTTGTAAGAGGACGCCTCCTATGCCATGTCCTGATGCATCCACCTCAATCTCAAATGCCTTAGAGAAATCAGGGATTTGAAGCACCGGGGAGTTGCACAACATGTCCTTCAAAGTGTTGAAGGCGTTATCTTATTGCTCTCTCCATTTGAATGATGTGTCCTTCTTTGTGAGCTCATGGAGAGGTGTTGCAATTGTGTTGAAATCACGCACAAACCTTCTATAGAAGCCAGCCAAGCCGAGGAAGTATCGAACCATTGTTGGTGTAGTCGGCTGAGGCCACTCCTTGATAGCCTTGATCTTGTCTTCATCTACCTTCAATCCACCTTTAGAAACAACAAAACCAAGAAAAACAGTAGATTCCTAATAGAAAGAACACTTCTTCAAATTAACATAAAGCTTTTCCAATCTCAAAGTGTCCAAAACAGTCCTAAGATGATCTACATGCTCATGAAAAGTTTTGCTATAGACTAAGATGTCATCGAAGTAGACTATAACAAACTTACCTAAGTATTTTCTTAAAACATGGTTCATAAGCCTCATAAAAGTACTAGGTGCATTAGTCGTTCCAAAAGGCATTACTAACCATTCATATAAGCCATACTTAGTCTTAAAAGTAGTTTTCTACTCATCCCTTTCCCTCATTCTGATTTGACGATGTTACCCACTTCTTAAATCAATCTTAGAAAAGAAATTAGCATCATGAAACTCATCAAGAATATCATCTAATCTAGGAATGGGATGGCGGTACTTAACTGTTATTTGGTTGATCGCCCTGCAATCAACACACATCCTCCAAGTGACATCCTTCTTTGGCACCAATATCACCGGAACCGCACAAGGACTAAGTGATTCATGTACATAGCCCTTGTCCATGAGGTCTTGCACTTGTCTTTGTAGATCACTAGTCTCCTCTGGACTAGTTCTATATGTTGCACGGTTTGGTAAGGAAGCACCAGGCACCAAATCAATTTGATGCTCAATGCCTCTAATTGGTGGAAGGCCTTGTGGTAACTCTTCTGGCATGAAATCCTTAAATTACTGTGAAAGATCCTGAATAGACTTTGGAAGATGAGAGATATCTTGATTTATGATTAGTATTTCTTTCCTCATAAGCATTAAACAATAAGAGTTAGGGAAAGAAGTACTAGACTGTGCTATTAGAGAGCACTTCTCAACTCCGTCTTTTAAGCCGATTTTGGGGTCCGTTTGTGGTGGTTTTTCTTCCTAGATTGTAGCTCTCTGAATTTCCGAGTTTCTCCCAAAATTTGAGCCAAAACGCTCGAGTGGTTTGGGAGATAGCCCTGTTTTTGTCTCAGTTGTGATGTCTGAAGTGTTGCTCGACACTTTTAACGATTTAGGGCGAATTTATGGGCGTGTTTTCTCCCAATCCGTAGCTCCACCTGTGTTTGATTTTGTCCCCAAATTTGGGCTGGATTGGCCTAGTGGAGACTGGGAAACTCTAGTCGTTTCTGAATCAGCGCTGGGCGGCGGACACCGCTTCGCTGCCTTGCCCACGGCTTCGGCTGCCTCTTGCTCCTCTTTGGCACGTCTTAGTGCCCTAGGTTGGTCTCTTCGTACCTGGTCCTGTAACACTTGTTGGGGCGACAATGGTTGAAGAGAAAATTTCCTCCTATCATAGTTAAAAGAATAGATAAATAACTCTCCTATCAAATAACCATGGTCTTCCAAGCAAGATATGAGTGCATTCCATGTTAAGCACATCACACATAATATCATCAACATAATTACCAATGGAAACACGGACTAAGCATTGATGTGTAACTAGATTAGGACCATCCGAATCATTGATGCCATTAAGACCATAACTAGTAGCTCTAGGTTGTGTTTTTAATTATAAGTGTTCAACTACCTTAGCATTTATAATGTTACAGCAGCTACCACCAGCAATGATCATGCACAACACTTGATTCTTAACTGTACACCTAGTATGAAAAATGTTTTCTCTTTGATCTAGCCTAGGTGTTTCTTGCAAAGTAAGAGTTCGCATAGTTACCAAGGTTAAGAGTACTTGTTTCTGATTTGGACAATCTTTAGCTAAATGGCCTCTTCCTTGACACTTGTAGCACACAATGTCTCTTGTCGTTGGCTGCATTTGAGGGCCATTCATGGAGCGCTTAGGGGTCAATGTACCTGTTTTAGGTGAGCTAGAAGCTCCCTTTTGCTGCATAGAAGGATTAGAAGAATAAGAATTGGAATTTGAACTAGAGTTAGATGGATACCTTTTTGTTGCATTCCAAGCCTCTTTATTCTTCCTTTGTTGTTGCTCATGGAGTAATTGGCCTGAATGGACTAATGCATTGAGATCCTTGATTTGTTTAATCTCAAGTGTGTCTTTGATAGCTTGATTCAGTCCAGCCATGAATTGGGTCCTCAAGGATCTTTGGGAATGATAAATTCCAGCCTTGAAGCTCAAATCTTTAAGCTCATTGAAGTACTCGGTTGGAGACTTGAGACCTTGTTTGCAATGGCCACTTTAAGCCTCATGTGCTCGGTATGCTCTTCAGGCACATACTTCTTCCTCATCACAAACTTCACCTGGTTCCAAGTCTCAATAGGGGCCAAAGCTTTTCGAACTCTATCCTCCTTCATTCGAAACCACCAATTTCTAGCGGTCCCAACAAAGTGGATTACAACAACAGCCACTTTTTCCCACTCTTCGTAGCCCATATGATCTAGAATGAAGCTAGTAGCTTGCTCCCACTCTAGATATTTCTCAAGATTAAGTTCTCCACTGAAAGGTTCAATTTTGATCTTTATATCTCGTTTGCCAATTTGAGCCATATTCTAAGTGATGTTTTTGTTTGGCCTCCTAGCTCCATAAGCTTGTGGAATGTTTTCCACCTCTTCAGTTTGGTTATAGAAATCATCAAGGGGAGGATGCCATGGAGTTCGCTCGTCCCCGGGATAGCCATTAGTCACATCATCATAAGGATTGTTATAAAGCTAAGTTTGATGATGAGTGGCTTAAGGGAGCAGCGCTGCTTGCCTTGTGTAAAGCTATTGGTGAGTGATCGGCGGCTGTCTTGCTCCATTTCCACGTCCTCTACCTCGGCCGCCATTGGGAGAGTAATGTCTAGGGAGGTCGTGCTCTTTATTATAGCTAGCAAGCACATCATGCTCTTCTTCTTCTACATGTTGTTTGCCCTTGTTGCTAGCTGAAGCTTGATTTGGATCAAGTTGTTGTTGTAGAGGAGGGTCTTCTTTGGGCAATGAATTTGAGCCGTCTTTAGAAGAACCGAGTTGCTCTTCTATTTTCTCAAATCTTGGGTTCAACGCTGCAGACACAACTTCAATCGTCCTCTTTTGACTCTCCTTCAAAGCATCACTAATGGCCAATCAAATGAAATCAATGGCCTCCTTAGACAAGTTCACTGCAATTGGGTTAGGTTCCTCTTCAATTGTCATTTCCTAGCTTACAAAGGTCAAAAAACAAGAGAGTAGTGTGTTCCAAAAAGCAATACAATATGCAATATCACACCGTCAAGCCAAAACTTGCCTCAAAGCAATCCAATTCAACCAATTCAATTTTTGGGTTGAAAAGAGGTAGTAATGGTGTAGATATGGTGTGCTAATGATAAATAAAAGAAAAACGCAGCTTAAGTAATTAGCAAGTATGCAACTAGAAAAGCAATGCACAATTTCCCTTAATAAGCCTCAAAGAACATGCAATCTCTCAATTGACCCTTTGGCGAGAAAAGTAATGCCAATCAATGCAAGCAAGGTAAGAAAAGGGGTAGGTTTTGTGACTTTTGTAGTGTTGTCACAATTGCATACAAAGTAATCACCAGCTAATTTTTAGCAAGCAATCACTAGGGGTGAAAGTGGCTTAAAACTAGATAGGGTATATCACTTCTTTTTTTATCACACACAATCTTATTTATTTTATTTTTTGTATTATGCACAAACTACTAGAATGTGCTGAATTTAAACAAACAAGCAAAGAATGCAAGGGATAAGAATCGAACTGATTTTTTTAAGTGATTTATGCTACCAATGAAACTATCTAGAAGCCAAAATAAATAAGAGAAATAAAGGGTAGGTCGAAATTATGGGATGCAACACAAAAATCAGCAAATACTAATCAAGCAATATGAATCTCAATCAATCATGCAATATCAATTAAAAAACTCACAAAATTGTAGGAATAGATATGTTGATCTAGAATTGCAACAAACTCAACTAATTATCCTCAAAACATGCATAAAATTCCTTAAATATCTCCTAGTTAGTTAGTTGCTTGGGGGGCAAGGAACAAACAATGGACAATTAGGGTTAGGGTTTCACGCAAGTAGAGAGGTGCGATTGAGAGGTTGTGGTGGTTCGATCACCAAGGGGGTGGTGGCAGTAGAATGGTGGTGCAATGGGGGGGGGGGGGTGCGGCTGGGTGGAGCGACACCAGTTGTGGTGCTTGCGGACGGTGATTTATAGTGGTGGTGGTGGAATTGTGGGGAAAATTCAGATTTAGGTCCAAAAATTGTAGCTTTGGGTAAAGTTGAGATTTTTGGGATAAAAAACTGAATTAAATTAAACTTAGAAAGCAAAAAGGTAAGAAATTTTACTTGGTGAGATGTTGGACGAATGATACCACTTGATACGTGATCACCTCGGAATACTCCTAGTTGATCAAGTATTGTAACCTCACAGGACCCGATCTTACCTTTTAATCGAATTCCAAACCTAAATTCACTTCCAAAGTTAATGACTTGTTTCTCAAGCAAACTCGAATTATGAAGGACACGAAACTGAAATTGAATCACTTGATTAAATCAAAAGAGATAGTTCAATTGGATTGGCTCTAACGCTAAATCCAATTGATGAACTAGTTGATTTGTGACAACCAAACTAGAACTAATTCAATTGACTAACTGAATGACACAATTGGAAATTGACAAAAACAAGAACACGAGTGAGAGAGAGAGAGTTTGAGTATGATGATGATGATCGATCTTCAAGAGAAAGTAAAGGCTCGTTATTTTTTTTTTGGCCCAAGAACTAGATAAAATCAATTTAGGGTTTATCTAATTCCAAAGCTGATTTTTACTAATGAAAAATGCAAAGTATTTAAAGGAGTATAAGGTAGAGCATCCTTGGAGAACAAGCCAAAGGAAGGCGGCCCTAGAATGGTATTTTTGACCTTTTGCTCGCTTCCCACGATACTATAAAATAATGTAGAAATAACTAACTAAATTTCCTTATGTTAAATAAATCAAATAAAGATTTATCTAACTTATTTAAATAAGAAAACTCCTAACAAACTCCTAACAACTTAAAAGATGACAAAATTATAGGAGAGAGAATAATCAGCCCGAACAAACCCCATGGCCAAAAATTCCCATAACAGTATTAATAAAAAAATCGTCCATACTTAAAAATAACAAACTATGATATTTTCCAACTTTAGATTGGTCAAGTCAAAGAGTTGACTTTGACTCATGTAACAACTTATCTTACCCCGTCACTTACTAAATTCAGCCCTAAAGTAAGACAAGCTATTCCATGTATCTAAATTAGGAAATAATGGTGAACAAGGCCCAAATAAAGCAAGTGATCGGCGCCCCATTCAATGTGAAACTCGGCCCATCAAATCAATCCATAGAATTCAGGCTCAGCTGATGTTGAATCAAAGTAACCCATCTCTTCTTGGTGGACTCTTCAACTATGGCTGCCAAGCGAACTAAGATGAATGTTGTTCCTTGAGCAATCTTCTTTGCTCGGCTTCTTGTAATTGGTCCATCAAATGGTACTCGAATCAACTCATCAACGTCGGTAGGAGACATGGCTGGTTTCACTACATCAATGCCATACCTCTCGGATGAGTCAAAGGTGTTCTCTGTCGACCGCACCCTGCAGAAACGCGAAGAGTTAATCTTCTTGCTAATTGCAGCGTGCCCAACACCCCATGACCCAAATCGCCAACAAACACCGCTTCGATCACACCTTCAATATCGACGATTGGGTGTACCTCAAATTACAACCATATCGACAAACCACCCTCAAAGGCGCTAGCCCACACAAGCTCTCTCCAAAGTACGATGGCCCCTACTTGATCACCGACATGATCGGCAAAGTGGCTTACCAACTTCAACTCGCCCAATCGGCAACCATCCACAACGTCTTCCATATAAGCCAAATAAAGAATTTGCCACAATCCCGCTTCTACTCAGAGAGTTGACATCCCACAGTACATCTCTGACGTCGGCGCAATCCGCCTACCTGAGGCTATCTTAGACCGGCAGATGGTAAAGCGAGGTCGAGCCGCATCCACTAAGGTTCTTGTGAAATGGCAGAATTCACCAGCTGAAGACGCCACATGAGAGTTCCTCCCTGACTTGATGGCCAAATTTCCTGAATTTCATCGTTGGGACAAGGATGTTTCAGCGGAGGAGTACTGATACAGAGTCCCCTTTATCTACTACTTAGCATTATAAGCAATTCTGTAATTCCCTTTAATTAGTGAACCGTTTTCAATTTCCTAAATGTAAATCCGGTCCAACCGGAGTGCAAACCAGTCTATCCCTTTACAAGGGTTACCCTAGTTGTGGCTATATAAGCCACTTTTTCCCTTTTGGGCAAATTAATCAAACAGTAGCCGCTTTCTATCATCAATTTGACTGATTCACATCGGTTGGTTCTTCTATCCCAACTAACCCTCGTGTTTTGGTATAGCTTGGTATTGAATCCTTAGAGGTTCCTCACCAGCTTGTTTATCTATCCAGGATCACCCGCCATCATTGTCCCTGGTGTGTTGTTGATCTCAACACCAGCAATAATCTTTTTAAACAAGCTATGTAAATGAATAACATATGCAGCGGAGTTGTGTAACCCAAATTTACAAGTAGATGCTATGCACAAATGAGTAATTTCTTTTGATCCCTCTCTTTCTTGTCTTTCTAACATCTGTTGGGCGTGTACCGATTACCGAACAACAAAACAATACCACAAATACTAGCACAAGAAGATGTTCAAGTTAATTCACCACTCAACAAGCCAAAAACTACGAAGACACCATCACTAGTCACTAAATCCTTTTTTCAGCACGTGCTCTATTTTCTCGGTTCTACAAACGTTTTCCCCTCAAAAAACTCGCCCAGCATCCTCTCCAGATCTTCAGGTGAGTACCTGACGTATTTCTGAGGGTTCCTCCCTGACTCCACCATTGGCCTGTCACACATCTCATTATCAGAAGATTCAGAATCAAGTGTTCCAAATTTTTATGGGTGATTGATTGGTTTCTTTTCTTTAAAGACACAAAAATCTTCAAGGAAAAGCTCAAATGCAAATTATGCAATGGACAAACAAGATAAGATAATACATACCCGAAACGTTTAATGAATGATCGGTAAGCAGGAAGTAAGACTTCAGCAACTGCAAGCCTAAGAGACTCGCGCAGCTCAGTATCAGGCACAGTCCATTGAGTGTGTCTTTGATGAAGCTCCTCAAACATCAAGTTGAATCCTTTGAACCTGTTAACATGATTCTTTCTCAGTCAAAGCATTTTTTTTTTGAGTTCACAATATTTAAAAAGATTAGTAGAAATGGAATCCACAAGTCCACAACACAACCTTTCTTTGATCAATGATCTTGACACTCCACTACTGTTTCCCGGCCCATCACTCTGAATTGATCCAGCCATACTTCCTCCTGTGCTAGAAGTCAAGCCCTGAGCAGAGACACACTGCAGAATCTGCACCGACATACCATAGACTTTTTGTTCAGTTTATAGAAAGAAGGGTTTAGGGCACATTTGGATTAAACTTGATAATCCATTGTCTTGCATTAGAATGCAATATATCGCATCACTGTAGAATCTGTACCAACATAACATAGGCACTTTTCAGTTCATAGCAAGAAGCATTTAGGGTCCGTTTAGATTACACCAGCCAATGCATATAATGCAAGATAATGCATTTTCAAGTGTAATCCAAACACACCTTAGGTTTGGCTTGCTTGCATACAGGAAATACTTTTTTTTCCAAGATTTTGGTCTCTTGTGCCAGATCATTTGGAGATCATATCGAAATCCAAATTTATCAGCAAGGAAAAAACAGAATTTGAACTGGTAGGAAAAATTTATTAGCACTTGGTTTTGAGAAGCTAACCTTAGCCCATGCAATCCTTTTGTACTGATTTGCATGCTGCTGTACTACCCTTCTCTGTCTCTGCACCCAATCATCACTCAATAAACTTCTAGCTTCAGACCTGAAAGTAAGATTAGATGGAAGTATAAGAACAAAGACTAGAAGTAGAGATATAGCCAGTGAGAATGATATATCAACAATGTACCTGCGAACAGATCTTACTATATAGTGGATATTGTTCATGAGAAATATGTGAGTCAAAGCAGGATCTTTATACTGTCTAGACTTTGCATCCAGATTGGTCTGGAGGGCCTGCATTATCCGCATAGTCACAGATGATAAATCTGGACTTGGCTGCTCTCCTCCTTCAAATTCCTTGAAAAGTTGATCCAAGGTTGGACGGTAGCTATTGAAACATGACGCATTGACTCAAGTTAACTTTCGAAACTACGTAATTGAGAAGAAACAATTTATGAACTAAGAATCTTCACCAACAAAATCTCATAAATTTTCTCATCTTCAGTACTCGTTAAGTGTAAGACTAGCTCATTGCTTAGCATCTATTTTAAACTGAATTTTTAGTTTAAATTGTATCATGTATGCATATAATTACAAAGAAAAAAATGTGAAGGGGGTGTTAGTGCTTGGTATTGATCCATTTAATGTGATAGAAAATCATAGAAAAAAATGAAGGGGATCAAAGTCAAGGTAAACATAGTTGGACTAACTTACTCTAGCAACAACTTTAAGTAGTTAATTACATAGCTTGTCAGCGGATGGACAGTACCATCATTGATGGAAGTTTTGCTTGCATCTTTCTCAACTACCTCTTCAAAACAATCAAAAGTTTCCAGTGCTGTATCTGCAAGACGCTTTGTGAAGCCGGCAGTAGATTTCCGCATTTCAGCACAAGGAGCACCGCAGAAAATTGTTTGAATCTGTCACAAGAAGAAAGATTATGTTCAATCAACCTAGTCACTAGTGGAAAAGAAATTCGAACTATCTCTAGAACAGTATTACAACATGCAAGCATTTAACAAACAAAAAATTTTCATCCTCTGATTCTAGGATAACTTAACATAGGATTGGATGAACTTGAAGAAAAAAAAATAGGTTATATAAATTAATTATTTCATCATGCTTGGCAAAAGTTCTTATTGTATCATTTTAATTGTCAGCAAGTATATAAAAAATAGAGGGTAAACACTACATTATTCTTATAAAGAACAAGGAGAATAAACTAAAAAAAAGGGTAAAGTTTATAATTTGTCTAAACAAAGTTTTACCTCTGAATGCAGCTCTCTCATTGTTTCGTACATTTCAAGAAGACCAATTAGCTTCTCAGGGGACCTTCTGCTTCTGGTAATAGCATCTCCAAAACTGAGCAGCATTTCAAAACTGCTTTCACTGACTTCAGCAAAGCACTGATCCCTTAATGAATCAATGCTCTCAAATACTTGATCACAGATTTTTCTTTCAGCAATTAATAAAAGTTTGACCTGTTAAAAGCAAAATTATTAATGGGTAACATATTTATTAAGGTTTAGAAATTTGTATGAAGAAAGTACAGAACTTGGTGATCCTTACGGCAATTTGCATGAAGTTGATCCAATTCCCAATCTTTGGCTCTAGGACCTCCCATGGCATCCTCTGTACATCATCTTTGCTGAGTTTTTCCACCCCTAGTTTCTGTAAAGTTGCCTCCAAAGCAACAGAGCGAGTATCTCTGGATACAAATTAAATTCAGATTTTCAAATCCTAGTCATAATCCTTTACTTTATAATTGTGGGTAGGATTACAAGAGGCAAGTAGTTTCATATATTCCATAGAACAAATGCTCACATCCTATGTGTGATTCAAGTCTACAGAACAAGTGGTGCTAAAGTGAGCTTGACTTCTTTCATCAGAGTAGTGTCCATCTTCACTAAAATGAAAGATAATACAGCATTCTTACTTATAAATCTTGAGTAGCTGCTGATGATGCCAAGCCTGAAACATTTGTTTAGCTAAGCTTTGCAGCAAAGGCAGGATCCGGTGAGGTATCAAGACTGGAGGTGTGTAGATAGCATTTTGTACACTTCTTCCTTGGGGCTCAGAATCACCATTGCTGCTACAACTGGAGTCAACACGAACATCTGCAGATGGCCGTGGAGAAGCAGATATGCATGCAAGAACACGGTCAGTCTCAAGGGGTTGGCTGCAAAAAAAAAAAAAAAAGAAAGAAAGGACCATGGTCAAGTTTGAGCTTATCAGGAAAGACAATTAAATTTGATATTCTATAAACAATTCCAAGCTACTTAAGTTTGTGAAACTTTAACATCACAGTTAGCACATTTACACTTCTTCCAACAGCAGCTTTTATCACATCTAATTCGTAGAATTTAAATCTGACCATTCCACAACATTGACTGGCAACACCTTTCAAAAGTTATTTCAATGACACTCCTTTTCCTAGCAAACGGGAACTCGGCAAGACTAGAGCAGTTTAGTGCATTTTACATCGAAATACCAAAGTTCTATGCACTTTCTAATAAAGGAAGCATATAACTAGACAGCACCTGAGAAAGAAGCAGAACCTACAACAACTAAATTTGCCGAGGCTGCATTGTTTGTTAATTAGATATTGATGCCGCATTGCATAATTAAGGGGAAACTTCATTGTAAATTTATCCGATTCTAGTCTGTGTAAATTTGTAGAGAAGATTACACTACTAAAGTTGTTATAAGCACGAAAGGCTTAAATAAGCTTTCTGTTTTTGCAATGAATTCAAATTCAGTCCACCTTCACTTACTTAAATGAAGTACGAAGATAAAAAGGAAGATATATCATACAAGAAGATAAATCTCATTCCCCCCGCATTTACCTATATGATGACAAAAGTTGCTTGAATTCCTCCTCTAGCTTGTTAACAGACTTGGCTAGTAAATTATTTGCATTGTTGATTGCTGCATCACAGTTCCTGAAGGTTTTGTACTTGTTGAAAAATTTCACCATGCTTCTCATCTGCTCAATTGCTTCAAGATAGCCTTCCAGATCTTCATGTGGCCCTTTCAGTATTTTAGCCTCAGCCTGCAGTATTTTCAGTCCAAACAGAAAACTTCTAATCTTAACACTAATATCAACCGATCTGACTACCAGTCCAAACAACCAAATTCCCAATTAGCACATCTAATTGTGATACATTCCATAATTTCTTTTGTTTTCTTTTTCTTCTTTAGTTAGTACTTGAAAATTGATGAGGATAATTCACATACACAGTTATGACATTTGAACCCATAATCTCGTCATATATTGCACCCAATGTCACATATTTATCTTTAAGAAAGGTAAGACTAACCTGGCGACTTATTTCAAACTGAGCATTGATCACATCTGCGACCTTGTAGCAATTGTCAATATTTTCATGAGCTTTCCGAATCAGATCCGTCTTATCCTACAACACCACCAGAAAACTCAGCTTACACAAATCAGCCTTTCAAAAAAATTCGAAAGCAAATCAAACATTAGGTAACGATTAGCGACGGGAAGTAAACCTGAGTGGGGCGCATTGCGGAGTCAAGGGAAGAAAGACGGTGGTCAAAGGAGCCCAAGATGGAGACGATCTTATCAGTAATGTTCTGGTTGTTCTGCAACGACTCTCTCATGGAAGCCGTTCTGTCTCGAAGCGTCTGCAACGGAAAAGCTTCCGGTTGTGTGAGCAATCCCATCTTCCAACGCCGATCTGCTCAATTGTCCCCCAATTTTCACCGCGAAAGAGAGAAAGAGAAGGCAAAGAATGTCAGCTTCTGCGCCTTTCCTCTGCACGTTCGGGGAGGCGATTGCGAAGGAGGAGCCAACGAAGACTGCGTCCATTTTCCCGATTTTTCTAAGCGATTTGAGAATAGTGGAAGGGGAGTGGAAGACAGAGAAAGAGTTGAAAAACTCTCCGGGAAGAATACTAAAAGCTGGCCTATAACTCAGTCAACGTCAAAATGGAGAGACCTTTTATTGCCGGTCAACAGCTGCCGCCGGGGATCTGTCTACCAGTACAATACCATCCTCCGACAATGAAGGAGATTTTTTTTCTTTTTGGTAAAATGAAGGAGATTTTTTTGTCTGTCTTCGTTGACGACCCACAGACCACAGTGCTTTATGAGGACATTCTTTTTAGGGAAAATTACATTTAACCATTGTTTATTTTCAAACCTTTATATTTGATCACTTTTTATTTTAAAAGTTGCAAGAAATCACCCTTTATTTTAAATTTGTTAACAAACAACCACCCCTCCGTTAAGATTAAATTTTTTATATAGAATAAAGCATTAAAATTTCAACCAAAAAAAATAAAGCATTAAAATTTCAACCAAAAAAAAAAGCATTAAAATTCTATATTTAATGAGTTAATTGTATTTTCAACCATATAGTTGCATTACATATTTTTTTGGGGGTTTAGGTTTTACAAACGAGTTTGATTTTCACCCAAAACAAATACAGTAAAGCCAAAAACAAATTAAAAACGGACCAGTAATTTGATGTGTATTGTAATTTGATTTTCTCCCAAAACAAACCAGTAAAGCCAAACCAAAGAAGAGGATGATTCTACAAATTTATGTAATGATTTTCACCCCTCTGTTATACAAACGAGTTTGATTTTCATCTTGGTGCCTAGCTTTATTTTGACGATGGTGTATATGTGATTAATCTCAGATCCAACCACCTTCTTCACTTTACAAAGCCCATCGAACCCATCCCGAATTCGACCCTTCCCGTCAACCCCCATCTCAGATTTGGCTACCCTTCTTCCCTTTACAAAGACCGTCGACCCATCCCGAATCCGACCCTTCCTTTCAACCTTGTCCCAGATCTGGCCGCCTTCGTCGATATTTACTTTGCCTTTCACCGGTTCAAACATCTGAGCTCAAAATCTAACTCCGCCTTCCATCGTTGTCGAGACCCGTGAGCTCTCTTCAATGGTCCTATGACCAAGCTCTTTAATGGTCTTCCTAATAATCAACGACCGATGAGCTCAAATCTCCAAGAACCTCGACCCGACCAACATACTACTATCCTCGATAGATCTAAACTCTACTTTAATTTTGTTCCCATTCAACTCTGGCGAAGGCAAAAAGAAGATGACGAGGGTGCCACCTTCCATCTTCTTCTTAATTCTTACTGTACTTTTTTAGGTTATTTTTATTTGTAAATAAAATAAAACAAAGGTAAAATAGTATTTTAATTATAGCTAACGGAGACTTAACAGAATTTGTCAAAAAGGTGGTAAATTGTAGAAATTAGGCATATAGTGGGTGGTTTCTTGCAACTTTTAAAATAAAGGGTGGTTAAATACAAAAATATGAAAATAAAGGGTGGTTAAATGTAATTTTCCCTTCTTTTTAAAGGGGTGTGTGCTTTTTGCTCAACGGTCTGGTTTTTTTATGTAGTTATTTATAGGCCGAATACATATACAAACACCTGTACTTGTGCAAAAAAGTCACTTAGACACCTCACCTTTAGGTTTGTTCTATTGAACGCTTGAACTTAGCCTATTTTGTTCTATTGGACACCTAGTCACGAAGGATCCTTCGATTGTCATAGACGCGCGCTGAAATGTCCTAATCAAGAATCTCCACATATTAAACGTCTAAAAATTGGCGAAAAACATTATGAAGCTATATTAAACACCATTGTCGACGATATCGCAAATTTAAAAAGTTGTATTTTTAGATTAAGTGAGAACATCCAAACTATTAGAGAAGAGCTTACTTTAGTCCAAAAAATCTACCTAGAAGAAAACCAAAAAATTGTTATTGCACTTACTAACGAAATTAGACACCAAGGTGTTATTACTAAAACAATAGTAGGTAAAAGTCCGACCCTGTTTCCACATAAGTATCCATTTCAAAATCAAAACTCATCAAAAACGTTCTCTGCCCCCAACTTAAAAATTGAAAAGAAAATTGAACTTGAAGATGATGAACCATGAAATAGAGAATAACTCTAAGTTACTAGAAAATATCATGGAAGAGTCTGGTATTACGAGTAGCGAAGAATATAAATATGGTACTGAAGAAGAAGAAATGTATCAACAAATGGGATTAATAAAATTAAAAGATATGGAAACAATACCCATTAACGAAGTCAAAAGAAGAGTAGATAAAATTGTTGGTAAAAAGGTGTTAGATTTTATTGAAGTTGAGGAAGAGATAACACCTATAATGTTAGAAGAGACAAATGAGGCAAATAGATCCTACTATAAAAAAATATGAAGAAGGATCATGTAGCTATCAAAGGCTCAATGTTAAACCTAAAGAGTTTTTAGAAGAAAAAAAAAGGCTAGATTTGGAGCAAGGATTATGCCAAATCATCGACCTAATAAAAAAGAACTCACTTTAGAACCAATAAGTGAAACTGGATATAAGTTAAATCTAGATGGCATAAGAAGACGAGAAGAAGTATTGGATTTCTAGAAGAAAAGCATGATGAATGTCTTAAACCTAAATACAAATGGGAGATCCTCAAACTTTTTAAACTACATAGAATATAGTCTGTATGGTATAGTAGCTGATTGGTATGAAGGAATACCTGAAGAGTATAAAGAAAGTTTAAGAACAAAAGAATCTCCATCAGAAATGTTTACCACATTATGTGAAGGTATAGACGAACAGTTTGTTGGAGAAAGAGATGATATTGACAAAAAGTTTATCGAGTGGCAAAGAAAGTTAAACACTCTTGAAATCTGTAATATGAGATATTTGGACAACTATCTCTCTGAATTCGAACATTACTATTATAAGATAGGAGAAAATCAAACTAATCTTCAAATGCTCTTCGACAAACTCCCAAAACCTATTAATGAAGAAATTAGTGATGGATACCATGAATGGAAAAATAGGTATAATTCTAGAGATACTTGATGTACACAGTTATATTGTGTATTTAGGAGGAGCATTAGTTTATGGTGTTTTTAGGTATTTTATATGCTATCTACAGCTAGGAAGAAGAAGATCCGAAGATGCATATTATTGGAGTTTTAGAGCTGGATTGAAGAGAAGACGAAGATCAGCGTTTTGCTGCTGGCGGCACCCGCCGCCCCTGCCAACATGGAGATCTTTTGAGCGACACGTGTTTTATTCCTATTGGCTCTTCTTATGTCAGCTTTATTACGAGATATATGTATTTTTGGATAGACTTTTTAGACCTAGTTTGATATATTAGGTTTTAGAGAGTTGCATCTCTCATTCATACACTATTATCATATTTTCTTTTAGAGTTTTTAGCTTTTCTCATGGAGAACTAAGCCTCTTTGCTTAGTCAGACAGTTTGAAGCATCGTTTGACTTTTAGTTGTGAGATTTCTACTCTTTATCTATTGCATGGAATTATTTTACTCTCTTGTTTGAATTTTTTATGTGATTGATTTCAGCAATTTTTAGGGTTGTTGTTATTGAATCTCAATTGCTAGATTTAGAGAAATTACTGGTTGAGTTTCTCTATTTCATAGTAGCAAACTGCATTGTACTAGTATCTGGTTGTGCTAGTCTATTGTAGAAGAGAGTTAAATTGCATTCTAGTATAAAAGTTGGTTGTTTTATGCTAGAATTGTATCCTGATTATATTCCTATTCTTCATGCTGCTTTTGAATTGAATCTTGATAGTTTCAGGGTTATTCAATTAGTTAGGATTGATAGTATCTGGTTGTGCTATTAATTATATTTGAAAAGGAATTGGAATTCCATATGCATGCGATATTGAGTAAATCGATGATCAACTTGTCATACGAATGTGGATCTCTGGTTGACTAAGTGTTTTCCCTAAATTGATTAAAACCCAAACTTTAATTGCTTTGTTAGTTTTTGCATGCTAGATAGTTGTTTAATCCTTAAACCCCTTTTACTCTAATTGACATAGAACTTACATAGAAAGATAAATCTCCTCCCTGTGGATTCGACCCTTACTTCCCTAAGACTACAGTCTTTAGGATTGTCAGGACTCTTTTGCATAGCCGTGATTTGCACGACCATTTCACGCCTATCAATACTCTGGGTAATAGAACGAAATTTATAAGAAGATGGGTAGAAACGAAATGTCGAGAAGTAAAAGGAACACAACAAATGAAGAGACAATTTCTACCATGATGGGACTTACCAAATGAATGGAGATGTGATAGAAGAGATAATCAAAGAAGAAAGAATTATAGAAAGAAAAGCTTCAACAAACAAAGAGGAGAGAAATATCATAAGAAATATTATAAGAAACCGTTTATTAAGAAAAGAAGGTTTTTCAGGAAAGCCTCTTACTGCCCTGGAAAGAAAAAAAAATTACAAGTGTTGGGCATGTGGAGAAACGGGGCATTATGCTAATGAATGCAAAAATAGGAAGAATAATAAGTTAGCAGAAGCGCTAGGAAGTATGGATTACATTGAAATGTCCGAGGATGAAGCTATTGAATTAGCTTTAAGCAACAACAAAGGAGTTGTTGAAGTAGTTGAGGAAGAAGAAGGTGAGGAGTCGGATTATGAGGAAGTCAATGAGATGATGCAAGGAGAGGGAATAGATTCTCCAGATTTCACCGAAGAAGCCTTCGATTCAGGTGGAGAAATGACCACTCTAGCTCAACTCCAAGAAGCAGAATCATCCATGGAGGAAGAACAAATAGAAAGCATGCGAAAATAAGGGGTCGAATTTCCGGTTATCGCTAAAGAACAGTTCTTCAAGAGACATTTCTTCCCAGCATTCTCTAAATTCGTGTGTGAAGAAATGCTAGGAGATATAGTAATAAAAAATAACAAAAATCAAGCTACTGAAATCAACCTAATTAATTCGAAAAATATTCAAAAACACAACAAGGATAAAAAGTACAAATATATTTATGTGTGTGGAATCCAAATATTCATCACTGCTCTACAAGATTTTGGTAAAAATGTGCACTGCATTAACTTTGTTTGTGACACTAGGCACAAGAAATTTAGTGACCAAACTATTAGTGGAGTAGTGTGTAACTTGAGTCAAGGACCAGTGTCTTGGATATGTAGGCTAAACTATTATGTTAGTTTAGAAGACCAATTTACATCTAAGTTTTTATCGTTAAAACTGTTAATTGAGGGTATTAATATGCATAAGGGAACTTGTCCTCTACAATTAAAGTGGAAGGTAGTATATAAGTTAGAAAATACCACCAATCCTCCACTTAGAACCCAAATGGTAGAAGCTGATAAATATGAGATTAGTGGACCAGGACAATTAGCAGTACCCGTTAAGGTAAAGCCAGAGCAAATTAATCTAAAAACAATTTGGGTAAATGCCTTTGAAAATCCTTCAACCACTAAGTATGTGTAAGACCCGAAATTTTAACTTAGCCCTGTTTATACTACCTTTAATTCACTCCTATTTTTGTTCCTACCCTTCTCATTCTTGTGTTGGGCCTAAAAGCCCGAAATTTGATAACTAGAACCCGACCCATCATGAGCCCATCTCCCTTCTTTTCCCTCTTCTTTCTTCTTCCCTTGCCCTACCTTTCTATCACTTTTCCTATTGAGCAACGCTCACCACCGCCATTTTAGAGAAGGTGAGACCTCACCAGCGTCCTTCACGCGTCATCGTCGTTCTCCATCTTCTTCGTCGTTTCTTTTCCTTTGCTCGTTAGTAGCGTCGAGATAGCAAGAGATTGGGCCGCTCGAGGTCGCTTGTCGCCGTCGTCTTCAAGCCGAAGTTGGGACTCGATTGCCAAATCACCACAAGTCCGTCAATCTGTTGCAGTTTGGCCATGGAAGTTGGTCTGGAGTCGAGCTGTCGTTGTCACCTTCGCCTAGTCGCTGCGCCTCCTCTGTGTTAGGGTTCCGCCGCCAAAAACCATCGCGATCTCGGTGCGTTGTCCTCTGTTCACTGACCCTCTCACGTCGTCGGTCCTGAGCTTTGGGTCAAGATCACCGTCGATTGAGCTTTTCGGCTCACCGTTGTTCGCCAACGCCCATAAGGAAGCTCCGAATGCACTTGCAGGATGGGGATCGTGAAGAGTCGCCGAGAACTCATCGTCGACAACCGATTCTCGACCTTCGTTAACTTGCTTTGACGCGTTCAGTTCGTCGTCGTTTTGGGGTACCGACACCGATCGAGTTGCCCCGACCTTCCACCTTCCCACCTACTTTCCAGTGGGCCCGATCCAGGGACACATTAATCTGAGGTCTTGGTCACCGACAAGACCAATCCGGTTCCGAGGCACGTACCCTAAACAGGGAAGCATCAATCTTTATTCGGGGAGCTATTCGATCTTGATGTTTATATAAGGTCGGATACTTTTTTTTGTTCTTGATTGAATCTCCCTTGTAATTCTATGCTTTGTTTTATTTTGTGGTGACCCTTATTCGTGCATATTTATATGTTTGTTTGACATAAGTAATCGGTTGGATTGATTAATGGTTTTGCTGAACTCTTTTGTTTTCCTTTTTGTGGGAAAAACATGTATCTTGGTTCAATTTTGTATTATGGATGAATTTTAGTAATGATTAATGGTTGTATTTTTGACCACATGAGATTAAGTAGTTCCGAGTGAATTCCTTATATGTGTATATGAATCGCTTTTGATGGGAATGTGGGTATTGGTTTGTTTGGAATGAGAACTTTTGATCGGTTTCTTGTGTGGTGGCCCTCTTTGTCGCGAGAGGCTTTTGAATTGGGTGTCGTGAATTATAATCGTGTATGTTTGTGTGCATTTAAGTTTGTGATTGGACGTTCCTACTTTGGAACTTGGATTTCAGATTTGTTACCTTGAGTTTTGAGTTAGTGTCATTAAGGCTAAGTTAGGAAATACTAGTTGTTGCGAAAAATTGATTTGGTTCTTGAGTTCGTTACACTTGAACTTTGGTTAGATATAGTAAAATCAAGCCAAACCACATTGCTTGGATACCACGAAAATATGGTGACTCACACTTGGGAGGCCACTATAGTTGTACTTGCCTAGAATTGAAAGTTGCTTCTCGCGGTTAGTCGATTAACCGTGAACATTATGATTCGTAGGTCTTTAGTATCGACGCGTTTCTTACTTCCTTCAAGGATCGTCTTCCAGGTAAGTCGTTCTCGACTTGCTCGGCTTTATTCTAGTCTTGTTAGATTTCATGTCGTGATTGTGAGATTGGTTTTGGGAGTTAGTCCCGAATGCATATTTTCCATGTGAAATGTTTTCATGCATGATGTGATGCACTTTCCATTTCAAACGTTTTCTCGTAAAAGAAATAGTATCGTTTTCTCTGTGCTGGCAACGTAACCGGCACGATCATGTGCGACGATTGTCGGTGGCGAAGAGGCGTCTAGCCATGGTCGTGTGTCGGTCGGGCCCCTTTAAAAATAAAAATTGATTGCTTGTTTTTGGCAAGTGCTCCAGTGGAGGCTTGACCAGGGGTTGGAAGGATAACGTATATGGAAAGTGGGAGGGCCTGCCTCTGCACTCGGGTGCAGGTGAGATAGCGCTGTAGATGGGAATGTGGTGGTGGAAGGGAGAATGGCATTTCCCAATAGGATTGTGAATGGTTTTGTTGTGTGCGATTACTTAGTTGATTTCCGACCTTGTGAATTCTTGCTACGTTTGATGAATTGCTTGTTTCGTTGTATTTCCCTTTATTTGTTGAATGTCGAAGTGTTGGTCATTATTACAAATGCTTTACTTTTGTGCTTGCTAGTTTGATTGTTGGAATGTCTTGTTGCCTTTACTTTCACCTATTCTCTAGGTTGTTGAATTGTGTGTTGGCCTATTATGTTTTATTCAATTCACTTGTTAAAGGTTATGTTGTTGGCTAATTGTTGTTTTTCAAACGTCTTACCATTGCCGCTTGTTATCTAGCTTGCCTAGGATATTAACTGACCCCTCGTGGACTTATTTTTCAGTTCCAGGTACTCATACAGGTCCCGTGATGGAGCCTAGGCCAGATGCTGCAGCGGATCGTTGACGCGTGTCACTAGGTTTCATAGTGGGTTGAGAGTTCTGTTTAGCTTTGTTATTTGTTTTGGATATTGCACCTTTTATTGACTATTAGCGGATTTCTGATGTTTGATGTGACTTGACTAGACGTTTGGGAACTCTTGCATGACATTATTGAAAATGTGTTTGTTGAATGACAGTTGGATGTTTTAAATAGTTTTCTTGTCGTGCCCGAGTTGCAAGGTCCAGGTATTCTATTTGTCAACCAGTTCCGGTAGAACCCGTTAGGGTCAAACTACCAAGTAATGCCCCGACGTTAAGTTGGGGTGTTACAAATTGGTATCAGAGCCAGGTTGGCAACGAGGGCACATGGAACCGAACAACAAGTGTACACAAGGTCCAACTGGAAACAAAAACCGGCCGGTGTTTTCTAAAAAAGTTTTAAATGGGGTAGTCATGTTTCATATAGGGGTAGATAACACGATGCGACTCCGCTGCCATCCACCGAAGGACCTCATGAAGATTGGTAAGTAAATCCTTAACTTTTAGTCAAGTTTAAAGTGTTGACTGTGGGACTTTCTGAAAAGATGACCCCACCAACTATAGTCAGATTTGTTGTTGCTAGTAGGAGATGTCATAGTAGAGAATGTGGTAGGAGTAGAGGAGAGACTACCTGTGTTGCTGAGCCAGAGGAGCATCAAAACGTTTACCCTAAGGAAGAAGTTGTTGAGGGTAACTGTCTGGCTTTTGACGAACATTAAGACGCTAGCGTGTCTATTGCTGAAGGAAGGCCTAGCTAATGGGGCCCATTTTGGAACCAAAGCACCACTAATTGAGTTATCACCAAAGATGGATCTTATGCTCTGAGCCACACTTGTTGGGCTTGTTACAAAATCAATTGGGCCTATGAGTCGTACATGATCAGAATACTTTTGTTGGGTTTTAAGGGACTAAGATGAGGGCACCAAGCTAGAGTACTATTAGAGCTGCTCAAGTTAGGAGGGCTATCAGAAGTACAAAGACCAAAAGTAGTTGGCCATGTGATAGAGCTACTAAGACAGCGCCGCGAGCCCAGCCTGACAAGTGGCTTGCGGAGTTCCAAAGACCGGGGTGCCAAGCTTCACTAGGGCCTCGGGTACTGGTGTAGAGCAGTGGCTGAGTAATATGGCGTCGACGTTGGAATTCTAATCAGGCGCTAGAGGAGAAGAAGATGTATCTGGTGTAGAGTCCGCTACAAGAAAGTGCTCACGATTGGTAGGAATTGAGCAAGGATCGTCAGACAATTGTTATGTTCGAAAACGGACAACCGATTGGGTTCGTTTCAGCAAAACCGATCTGATTTTCAGTCATAGGGACGTCAGGATGAGTTTCAGCAGGGCGAGTCTACTAGGGGGTTAGAAAGAGTGTTTCAACTATGGAGGCACTGATCATATTAAGAGCCAGTAACCGGAGCCAGTTCGAAACTACTTCATCTACGAGAAGCCCGACCTTGTACGATAGTATTGTAGGGTTGGTGCAACCTCTCAAGGATCTTCACCAGAGACGGTGAACTAGGGAGCCTCAGGCTCGAGCAAAAGACGAGGTACATGAGAAAATACCCCGTGGGCCAACCAGCCCCGAGTGTTCAAGATGAGTAGGGTCGATGTCTTACATGTGCCGACTGCTACAGGTATATTTTGGATACAGTCTAAGCTTATTCATACTCTTTTTGACATGGGTGTCACACACTCTTTTGTGTCCTCTGTCTGCGTGGCTAGACTAGGGTTGACGTGTACAGAGGGGATATATTTTGTGGTGGTTATCCGATGGCAGTAAGGTGAGTAGGAATGGAGAGATTCTGCACTGCCCTATCAAGATAGAGGGTAAATAAGAATATGCAGATTTTATAGTGATACAGTTGTCCTAGGATGACAACGTGATTTTGGGAATGGATGGGATGGGACGCTACAAGGCGGTTCTAAATAAACATATAGACACCGCTACGGTGACTGTAGATGGCGGAGCTGTACAGGTGAGTCAGAACTTGGAGCAGGTAGTGTCGAGACCAGTGACTAGTATGGTACAGTGAAGGCCGCCAAGTTGCTTAGTGAAGGGTGTGTTGGATATTGGTGATATGTCCTGCAAGGGAACAAGGAGGGACAACACCTTTAGGATATACTGGTAGTATGTGATTTTGAGGATGTTTTTCTAAAGGAACTATCGGGATTGCCACCTCAAGGAGAGGTTGACTTCAGTTTTGACCTTGAGCCAGGGATGAGACCGATCTCAAGAGCTCCGTACCGCTTAACTCCGATGGAAATGTAGGAGTTGATGGCACAATTGGAAGAAGAGTTAGAGAAGGGGTATGTATGTCCGAGTGTCGCACCCTGGAGAGCTCCAGTTTTGTTTGTAAAGAAGAAAGACGGTTTTATCGAGAGTTGAACCGAGTCACGATCAAGAACTCACTACCTCATATTGATGATTTGTTGGATCAACTTAAGGGGACTACAGTGTATTCGAAGGTGGATTTGATGTAGGCTATCAGCAGTTGAGGATCCGGGAGGGGGATATTCCAAGACGGTTTTCCGAGTAAGATATGAGCATTATGAGTTTGTTGTGATGCCATTTGGATAGAACCATACACCCGAAGTGTTCACGGAGTTGGTAAGCTGGATATTTATAGTTTCCATGGATAGACTTGTGGTAGTTTACTTCGATGACATCCTGTTTTACTCCAGGGTTGAGGAGGAGCACACCGAGCATCTCAAGCTGTTGATAGGAATGAATTGAGATCTGCAAAAGAAGCTTCGACGAGCTGAAGAGAAGGTTGGCTTAGGCTCCTAAACTTGCTCTTTCTCAGGGGAATGAGGACTTTGTGATTTATAGTGATGCATCCAATGTGGGCCTAGGATGTGTGTTAATGCAGAGGAATAGGGTGATTGCTTATGCCTCGAGACAGTTGAAGCCGAATGAGCAGAGTTAACTTACTTATGTTTTGGAGTTGGCAGCGGTGGTACATGCCTTGAAATCTTGGCGTCGTTACTTCTATGGGAGTACATGCAAGTGATGACAGAGCATAAGAATTCCAAGTACATCTTCACTCAAAGAAAATTAAAGATGAGACTACGGAGATGACTCGAGTTGCTAAAGGACTATGTTTTGGAGATTCTTTACAACCCATGAAAGGCGAATGTAGTCATCGATACCCTTAGTAGCCCCACAAATGTCGGATTTCAAAAACGTTTATAACCAAGTGTACTCGAATCATAAATAAGCGTGCATGACCCTTTTTACTAAGGGTAAAATACATCAACAAACACTCAAACTTATAACTTTAAGTTTAAAAATATGTTCTTAATGGTGAATCTTTTGTATTTGAATCTGCAGATGTAGTAGTCTTGGTTTCACCATTAAAAGGCTTAATTTGGAGCGTCTTTCAAAAACAAAAAAGGAAGAAAAGGAAAATTAATTTAATTATAATCCATGTTAGCACTGTTATGCAAGATAACTTGCTCATCACTTAGGTAACGAGCATGCGTGGTGTCAGATCAGCAAAAAGGGTTTGATGGAACAAAAGTATCAAGTTGGGGGATGGGCCTGAGCGAACAAAAATTTTATATTCGAGGATCCATGTATGTATTCGAAAAGTATTCTTATACACTCTAGATAAGGTTGAAGTTCCATAGCATTAAAAAAGAATAAAATAAATTGAAAAGATGGATTATAGAATTAAAGAAGAACTGATTCGATAAATATTGATCACGAGATATTGAAATTGACTTCACATATATATATACGCACACATTGATCTACAACTTGCCGATAATCAATGAAAAGCCGAATTAAGAGGGGTACAAGCTAGGATGATATATTGTACTAACAATGTTACACTTATGCATCACAGTCGGAAAACAAAATCTTCAGAATAAATTAACTTTGTAGGAATTTTCCATTCATCAACTTTTTATTCAATAAATTCCCACAACCCCACCCACAAACTTGAATTCCAAGAAGAATGTTGGATAGGTTAATTTGTTGTTGAATATGGGAACTTAATCTACAATCACGGCTCTTGTGTTGGAGGAGCCATTGAGAGTCCGGAAGGTGCAGGAGCCTGAATAACCATGATTGATCTTGTGGTATGTGTGATAGGCAACTCTTGAACCTTGCCCTTGACATCTGTCATGGTCTCCTCGGATTCGTGTCGGTCCTTGCTCTTCCCCCACACCACAATGTAGAGCCCCGTGATTATGATTACTGCCCCGATTATACTAAACAATACAAATACGTAAAAGATTTTATATATAATCAGATAGATTTACAAATTGATTGATTCAAATTTCAAGATATGTGTGCGTATATGATGCATGTGTGTACCTTCCTAGGTGCAACTTCTCGGCTAAGATTAGGGAGCCGAGAACGGCGGTGATGATCATGCAAAGAGGACTGAAGGCTGTGACGAAAACGGGGCCTCGTTCCTTGTTTACGACTCCTTGCACGTAGTACGCGATCCCGGAGCAGACAATACCCTAGTGAGTAGTGAATTTGGATCAGCAACAAATTGATTAAGCAACCAACCAACCAAAGTAGTAGCTAGCTAGCTAGGTAGTTAATTAATTGCTCAATTGAAAAGAATAATTAATGAATGGCGCGCAAACATACGGAGTAGGCGGAAGCGAGAAGGCGAGAATCCCAGCCGAGGGCCCACGCGCTCATGTCACGGTTGACCACCAGGGTGACGGCGGCTCCTTGTACGGACCCCATCACGCACACCAGCGCCGTCAGGGACAGCTCAGCAGGGTATTCCCTCAGCGTAAAGGACTGGAGGATGAAGAAGCCGGCCCAGCCCAGGCAACTCCCCAGGAGGAGGAGGGTGCCGGCGACCCAGTGCTGCCCCGAGGAGGAGGCCGCCGCCGCCGCGTGGGGGCCCGAGTGCCTGGATAGCAAGAGGTCGACGATGGGGCCCTTGTAAAGGGTCATCACCATGGCCCCACCTACCGTCACTACTGTTCCTGCTATCTTCGCTTGGCTTGGTATCTTCCTTATGTCTACCTTCTCCAGCCTGTCACGGTTTATCCACTTTTTATTATTTTTTAGTTCTATATTTCTTTTTCATCAATCAAATCTTTATATATTTTTATTCTATTTAAATTACTTTGCTGCACTAGCTTCAATTCTACATATCAATGAATTAATTATATGACATCACTTATAGGCCTATATATATTGCCACGTCTCAACATCCAATATATATATATATCATGGTAGCTGATACGATCGAGTTTCTATAATCCCCACTATATACAAAAGAAGGCCACTTACACTATAATCCAAAGTCCAAAAGAAAGCACTTGATTAAAGTTTATAAGCCATTATTCAAAGTATATTATTAATCTAGTTCGTTTAATAATTAAGATTTTTGACTTAATTATGAATATATGGAAGATAAAGTTTTTTGTTTCATTGTCGTCAGCCTCCACAAATATTATAGACGTGTTTATTTTAAAATTGAAATTAACTAATTAGTTGTAGCACCTTTTAAACGTAGTGATTGAGAATACACTCATGTGCCAACTTGAGGGACAAGTGGTATGTTGCAACATAGCGCATTTTGCCATTTTGGGTGACATCACGTGCAATTAATTATTCTAATTAATTATATGGGTCACTTAGTTCATATTCTAGTCACGTAACCGATTTATATTTCCATACAAAATAAATATAACCCGGCCTGTATAAAGTTGAGTTAAATGATATCATACGTACATAGGAAAGACTCACGATCGACGTCGTATCATATATAGTTGTAGAACAGTAATTAATTAAAAAGGAGAATCTATAAAACATGTTGGAAACATAAAAACCTGAAAATTGTTGCCAAGATGAAGGTGATAGCAGGAAGGACGTTGATGCTAGCAGAAGCAAATGTGGCAGACGTTTCCTTGAGCCCCACGTAGTAGAGATTTTGATCAATCACTGGCCTGCATGCATGCATACACACGTACCAAGTCATCGATCAATATACTTATATTCAATGCATACGACGTATATACTACAGTAGTATTCACAACATTAATTAATAATTAATGTACGTAGGTAGGTAATTAAGTAACGTACTCGAGCAGGCCCAGCATCATGATCTTGAAGAAAACAGAGAGTGTCATCTTGGGCCTGGTTTTTCTTTCGAAGAAAAGGGCGAAGGGGGCGATGGCCAGGGTGGCAAACACGTGTCGGTAGACAGAGAGGACGAAGTGGTTCATCCCCCGCTTCAGGCAAATGGTGGTGACGATGTACATCCCCGCGTACCCAAATTGAAGCGACACCATCGCCCCAAACGCCTTCAATTTCCCAACCAAACTTCCCATTCCCATTATTTTCAAATCCTAGCTGCCTACCCGCCGATGATCGATCGAGCTGCACAATTATATTTCTCACCTTTAATTAATTTGAGGATATCTACCAAATGAGAGCCCTGCCTTCCTTTATATAATACCCATTTCCACACCAGCCTTTTTAATTCCACTTTTGCCCCCCGCCTCTTGTACGTACGTACGTGCACTACTAGAAAAATGGAGTATTCTAAAAACCACTTTCCAACCCAACAAATCATTGCAGGGTTTTCCAATGGAATTTATACATGAAAAACACTAGATATTTAAACCTAATAGTGTAAACTATTGCAAGTAAATTATTTCCAACCTCAACATCATACCATTGGAAATGGAACTGTTTATTCCGTGCAAGGCATGACTTCTTTTTATTACGCAAATTAACAATATGTATTTGAGTATTTCTACAAACTAGCAAACCAAAAGAATAAATAATTGAGATAATGAATGGAGTTTCCATTCGATTGGTGGGTATTATTAGTCTAAAAATTTTTATTCCAAAAACAAAAATAGATAATATACGGAGCATAGATAATAAATCGTTGTTAATTATGATCTGATAAATAGTTGTTAATCCTGACATAGATTAAAAAAACATGTTTCATGTAAAAGACATCGGAGGTGGATTAGAGGGTCACACCCTCCCTTTTCCGTTGTTTTGTCGGTTTTGGAGGGTGATACAAGTCAAGGGAGGATCCAAGTGAATGATTCGTCAAAGATGAATAGAGGCCAAAAACCAAGACCTTTACTAAGGTCCCGAGCATTCAAGTTCAAGAAGGTTTTCATGGATTCCATATTCTCCTTTGATTATGTTCATCAATGGAGTCCAAGGCCACCAAGGAAGAGGATGAAGTTGTTGGAACGATGTTGGGACCTCTAGTTCTAAACATCGGAACAACGATGTAGTTCTTCGAGTTTTGATAATGACAAACGCTATAAGGGAACTAATGTGCTTTGATCAAGTATTTCTAAGGAACACAGGTTGAACAAAGAACCTCCATGAATGACCAAAGATCACAGAAGCATAGAATGAAGAGTTCCCATTAAGGAACTCTGAAGATGAAAGTTCCCATTACATGGGAACTCCCAGGAATGACCAGAGAACACAAGTTTACACGATGAAGAGTTTCTCTCAAAGGAACTCTAAAGAGGACAGATCCCACGACATGGGAACTCACATGTGAAGACAAGGACCGGTCAGCGCAGATCACGGGATCCTGTCTTGGACAGGATGAAGGCACAGTCTGAGGAGCAGACTGTCACGATTGAACGGTCCGATCATTTCAAGAAGTTGACCTAGTTCAAATCGAAGTCACATGTGAAGAAAGTACAACTTGGGCATCAAGCAAAGGGCATTTTGGACACAAATGAAAGATGCGATTGAAGCCCAAGTTCACTCGAGTATAAAGCCAAATGAATAGTACTCGGACTGAGTACTTCTCCCAGAACTCACAAATACCCACAACAGAGAAAGAGAAAGAAGAAGAGAAGTCCCCGGCGGCGAGTGGCTGATCTCGACGACGGTGAAGCCAAGTTCCCAGGAGCAAGGGAACTGCGATTTGGTGTAAGGTTTGAGTTACTTATTTAGTGATTGTTGTTCGCTTAGGAACTCAGTTGAGAAGATTCATTAGTGTTGCTAGAGTTAGGTAGAACTCGTAGGAATAGAGAAGTTTGAATCTGGCTGTTTGTAACTAAGGAACAAATCAATAATATAAGTAAGTCATTCAAAATCCTCCAAGCGGAGGTAGAGGTTTACCCATATAACTAGTTGGTTGTAGTGGGGTTCCTCTATAAGGGAAATGTGTTTATTCTGTCTTTCTAATACTTGCGATAGTTTCTTCCGCTGCCTTGGTAACAGCTTAACAGCCAGTTCTCAAGCTCTAGCTAACCGGTTACGATCCAACAGAAGTCATGAAAGTTCGAAAAGTTAAGAAGCCCGTCAAATTAAAAACAATGCTCAGTAAAATGGTCATAACTTGGGCTAGAAAATCGATCTTCAGTCCGTTCAAATTGCGTTGGATAGATAATTAATAGATCTACAACTTTGTAGTTTAAGTCGAATCCAGAATCCAACAGAAAAGAGGTGAAAGTTGCGATTTACTAAGAGTTGTTCAAGTCTTACGGGAATCTTTTCTTTAGTTTTAATTCTATCTATTTCTAGATATTATATTTATGATAATTTCGGCCATAGGAGTTTGTTAGGGCTGAAATATATCTTGCTTTATTATTATTTATATCTTTTTTAGTTTTAGGATTAGCTTTTTAGTTTTCTTATCTAAATAAGTCAGATAATTATTTATTTGATTTATTTATGGTAAGGGTACTTAGATAGGAGTTTTAGGAATATATTAGGTTATCTTGTGAGACAAGAAAAAGGTCCATCATACCCCTCTAGGGTTGGCCACCTTGTTACTTGCTTTCCAATGAAACTCTTTTGTATTCCCTATAAATACCTTGTTATTTTCATTCAATAAAAATCAGCCTGAATTAGATAAACCCCTATTGGTTTATCTAGTTTATGGGTCATTAAAGCAACTATTGTGTGCAAGCAATTTCGATCATCATCATCATCACCAATTCGTTCTTGTTTCAATTCAGATTTGAGTTGTTAATTTCGTCAATTAAGTTAGTTCTAGTTTGATTGTTAAAGATCAAACCTAATTCATCAATTGAATTTAGCGTTAGAGCCAATTCAATTGAACTATCTCTTTGGTTATCTTAACTCTTCAAATCAGATTCATTCTCATTCATATTTCAAGTTTCTTGTTCATCAAGTTATTAACTTTGAAGGCAAATCAGGATGGAAATTGTGATACTGGCAAGATCGGGATCCTGTGTGGTTAAATACTTGGTCACCGAGGAGTAATCTGAGGCGATCACGTATCAGAGGGGGAACTAGAGGGTCACGCCCTCCCTTTTCCGTTGTTTTGTAGGTTTTGGAGGGGGAACTAGAGGGTCACACCCTCCCTTTTCTGTTGTTTTGTAGGTCTTGGAGGGGGAACCCGAGATTGAAGAAAAGCATTGAAGAGAGAAGATTAGAGGTATAGTAATAATTAGTGTTTTCATTGTAGAATTTTTGCACGAACAATATTCAAATCAGAATATGAAAAAATCGGGTTTGAGTTTAAAAAAGTGTTTTTAATTTCGAAATCATGTTTGTATTTGAAATTAACTCTAAAATGGAGTTTTTTTTTTCAAGAATTTTTTAAAATTTCAACCCCTTTATTTTAGAAAACTACCTTTTTATATTTAAATCATAAGTTTTTCTCCTTACTAAATGGTTATTTCAGCCTCTTTATTTTAGGAAATTACCTATATCAATCTTGGATTTTATACACTGTCTTTGAGATGGATTCAGTCCCCATATCAGTCTTGGTGCATTCTAACTAAATTAATTTATTATTGTCATATAGCTGAATTTCAGTTTTTTTAGGTCTATCGGGCGTACCCTCTTTCCCATTGGTAGGGGTACCCCCATCTTGATCCCCCCAGATTCCGCTGTAGCGGAGCTTCACTGAGTTAATGATGATGACCACCTTTTAAATTGCATTGTATTGTATAACACTCAAAATCAAGTTTTAATTTTATTTTTTTAATTTCTATTTTTTAAAATTTTAAATTTTAAATTTAAAAAATTAAATAAAAAATTATTTTTTTAAAAAAATAAAATAAAGTGAAATAAAAAAGAAAATAATAATACATTTGAAAAACTCTTGAACATTCAATATATAATAAAAAAAGTAAATCTAATGATTGTGACCAATATATATTATAAGGCTTTGTCCTTAATATAAGCAATGTACTCACTTGAACCTTCTCCAATATACGTACATTATATATAAAACAATCAAATGAAAAAGCAAGGAACACAAAGGTTGCATGCGATTCCACAAAGCTTCCAATATGCATGTTGTACAATCCTTCGTGGGTGGAGATTGATTAATTGGCTTTGCATAAATCATAAAGCAAAAGCATTACTTTTTTTTTTTATAAACAAAAGCATTTTGTCTACCCTTGTAGTATAGCATAATGAATCTCCGTTGAACGTCTTTTGAATATTCAGTCAACATGGAAAGCCTACAATCATCACAAAATTTTTGTTCCATATAATTATTGACCAGTTGTGTATAATTGTGGGCAAAGTAAAAGCAAAAGGCTTTTTTTTTTAAATAAATGAAAAGAAAAACTCCCAATGAATGAATGAATCCACTATGTATATAAAGAATAAGGTTTGGAGCTATCATATTGCGCCACATCATCTTTTGCCACATGTCATTCCTAAAATGAGCCACATCAGATTTTGACACGTGTCATTTCCTCATTAATTCATATAAATTATATAAATAAATGGTAGTTTTGGAAACAAATCTTATAATATCATTCAATTTTTTAGAAAGAATCCAAATTGTAATTTTGGAAGTTTCTAACATATCTACTATATATATGAATTATTCTTTCCACTTCATATTCCACATGGTAAATTTTTTCCACTTAATTAAAATTTATTTTTATTTCCCAAAATTTGATAATATCTTAATTTTTTGTAGGAGATAATATCTTAACTAAAAAAATTTAACTAATGGTTGGATTTTTTCCTTATAAGTCAATAAAATATATATGCTCAATCTCATCTCTTCCATGTTTTCAAAATATATCTTTTTTGCTTTAATTGAGAAATAAAAATTAATAAAATAAAAATAATTTTATTAAATATATGGTGGGACCAAATTTAATGTGGTGACTCGAAAAGGATTAGCGTTAATATATAGTTATAGAATAGATAGATAGATGTAGTATATTTTATCTATGTATGGATAGAAGATAATTAAGTATTACATGAACATGAACATGAACATGAACAAAGATAAAAATAATGGGTAGAGATAAAAAATTTATCCAATCTCATAGTAAATTGATTAAAAAAATTATTAAATAAAAATAATGTATAAATTGGAAATTTCATAAGGTGATTGAATTATATAATATATAATTAATTATAAAAATCATTATAAAAATAGGATGGGATGTGATAAAAATACATAAAAAAATCAATACATTAATATAAAATTAATATAAGAAAATATAAAAATTAATATAAAATCTTCAATTAAAAACATGGTCCATATTAATTAAAATTGTTGTCATATTTATAGATAGTATATTAATGAGAATATTTCATTTAACTATTGTATTTATAGAAATAAAACTAATATATAAAACTCAACATATTTATGAATGAAAATTTAAAACTTTGTGATTCTTATTTGTGAGAAAGTTAATATTAAAAGAATCTGAAATTAATGTGCAAATATGGTCAATATTTTAAAGCATAGTCTATATTTGATACTTATGGATATAAAATATATATTTTTTATTTATAGTTATTAAAATTAATTTGTTATGAGACACTAAATTAAAAATGGGTATGTTAGATATTAAATTAAAATTTTGTATTTATCATATTTATGGATAGAAACTTCCTATTGATGGAAATTAATATTAAAAACTTCAAATTAATATGAAAAATATGATCAATATTAATTAAATACATCATCATACTTTTATATAAAACATTAATATAAAAAAATCTGAAAATCAATATAAAAAAATACATGATTAAAGATATGGTTCCTAATAATCAAAAACTTTATTATAGTTTTGAATAGAAAGTTAATATAAAAGAATATGAAAATTTAATATTTAAAACCCATAATTTAAAATATATATGGTCCATATTTCATACTTATGGATATAAAAGTTATCTATTTTATTTAGAGATATTAAAATTAATTATTATGGGATATTAAATTGAAAAAGGGTAGTTGAGATATTAAATTTCTATTTTATATTTGTCATATTTATAGATATAAACTTAATATTGATGAAGATTTGAAAATTTTCATTCTTATTTGTAGAAAAATAATATTGAAAACTAGAAATTAATATAAAAAATATGGTCAATATTAATTAAATACATTTTCATAATTATAAAAAAACTAATATAAAAAAATCCGAAATTAATATAAAAATACATGTTTATTATAATTTTGAATAGAAAGTTAATATAAAAGAATCTGAAAATTTAATATTTAAAACCCATAATTTAAAATATGGTCTATATTTCATACTTATGGATATAAAAATTATCTATTTTATTTAGAGATATTAAATTAAAAAAGGGTAGTTGAGATATTAAATTACTATTTTATATTTGTCATATTTATGGATAGAAACTTAATATTAAAAATATGTAATTAAAAATTTACTTATGGATATAAAAATTATATAAAATGATTTTATATTCATCATATTTATGGATAAAAAAAGTTGTCTATTTTATTTAATATGTTAAATTAGTATTTTTTTATGTGTCATTGCATGTGGTGTTTAACAAGGAATATAAGTTTCTCGCTAAAAGTGAAGTCACATTTAAAAAGGAATCATTAATTTCTTCGCCAAAAGCCTCATTTAGCGAGGAAAATAATTTTATCACTAAAGTTGAAGTCACATTTAAAGAGGAAACCTTAAATTTCTCGTCAAAAGTAATATTTAGCGAGGAAAATAAATTTCTCGCTAAAAGTGATGTCACATTTAAAGAGGAATCATTAAATTCCTCGCCAAAAGCCACATTTAGCGAGAAAAATAAATTTTATCGCTAAAGCTGAAGTCACATTTAAAGAGAAAACCTTAAATTTCTCGTCAAAAGTCACATTCAACGAGGAAAATAAATTTCTCACTAAAAGTTAAGTCACATTTAAAGAGGAATCATTAAATTCCTCGCCAAAAGCAACATTTAACGAGGAAAATAAATTTATCATTAAAACTAAAGTCACATTTAAAGAGAAATCATTAAATTTCTCGCCAAAAGCCACATTTAACGAGGAAAATAAATTTCTCGCTAAAAAGTTGGTCGCAAAAAAGCATTTTTGTTGTAGTGTTTATTTTCTTCATATTTTATCTTTTTCTTTTAAATTAAACCTATTTATCAAATATTGTCAAGGAAAACGAGCAATGTAGATTATTTTATGTTAATAATGTTTATTCTCAATTTTAAACTTAATAATCTATATTTATTTGATTTGATTTGATTTAAAAAATAAATTTTATACATATTATGGGCAATAAATTACTCACATTAAATTTTAGGCGAATTTGCATATATACCCAAAAAAAGTTGGAAAAATAAAAAATACCCATATTTAGAATAAATGGCAAAGAGTGCCATTTTGGATATTTTTTATAATAAAAACTTCTGTTTTTTTTTCATTTACCAATTCAACACATCCATCTACTACACCTACAACTTTCCCAATCTTCGAATTGCTCATCCGAACGCTCTGAAATTTGGCATTTTCCGGCTGGCTCCTTAACTTCTTAAACAACATAATTAATCACCACATCAACCAAACCATCTGATGGCTTCCTAAAGCATAAGCACCAACACGAGCTTCCCACGTAATTCACAATCAAATTAATCATATACCGCATTTTCTGAACTAGATACAACACCATGTGCATCACTGTCATTGGAATCAATCACACAAGATTCAATGTGTTCAGACACTTCGACCTCGGACCCGAAAGCCCGTTTACAAACTCGGCATTCAAACACATTAAGCGAAAAGCCATATGTGTATTCCTCTTCCCTGTGGTGATTAATGTGTCAAACGGGTCAAATCCATTTGCGGGCGCACAATTCGGATTCGGATCCGAAGAAGGAGAAACCTCTTTTCTTCCACCGATCTGAGGCGAGGGTTTCTAATTCGCCGAGCAAGTCGACGAAGGATTAGGGTTTGGTCTAGAATTGACCAGGTGGGAGGGACGAGAGTGGAGAAGATTAGCCCATCCAGATGAAGAAGTGGCCTTTGAATTTGCCAGAGGAGGAGGATGACGAGAACAGATTGTCGACTTTCTTCTTGAAAGCTCGATGAAGATACTGAATTCCCCAATTGGAGTTGATCACTCCAATCAATTAAATTAGATGTAGTACCCTTTTTGGGCATTGATGTTATTTTTTTAAAATAAAGGCATTTTTATTATTATAAACTTTTTTTGGGGTATGGGGTATAATAAGCACTAAATTTATATTATATTTTTATTTATAATTTTCTTAAAATGTATTTAAAAAATATCGAGTCATAGTCGTGCAGGCACGACGGAGACAACTAGTGTACTACTATATATCTAATTAACACGATTAAGGAACGAAAGTGGAGGATTCAGGAGTCGTGAAATCCTCCGTAAGTATCCTTCCACATATTTGCACCCTTTCCTATTTACAATAGTTGGACTTTTTATCTTAAAATTTCTCTCTCTTTTCATAATATTTAATTTATTTAAATCAAGTAATACTAACACATTCTAAAAATAACATAAATTAGTATTAATAAAATTCTTATTTAGAATTGTATTGAAAAAATAAATTAAATTATTAAATTCTAAGATAAAAAATTCTTATTGATGTTTCTCTTTTTCTTTTAAATGAAAGCTATGTATCAATAATCAGAAAGTGATAGACATAATGCCACACTAATCGACGAGGGGGCCACAAA